>OW028589.1:30000000-30641250 GCA_932294275.1 Chloroclysta siterata
CTCAAAAACCAAGCGTCCCAAAAAAAAAGTAAAAATTGTTTTGGAATGTCCAAGCAAAGCCCTTTCATATGACATGTAACTTGATTTTTTTATGTCACTTTTTTTATTTTTACCCTCTTAAAAAACCCCATATCTCAAAAACCCTCCATCCGATTTTACTCATATACTTACCAGTAAATTTCTCAAGTACAAGCTATCGACATATCAAATTTCATGCAGATCGGATCAACGGTTCTAAAGTTATCGCCAGACAAACATACATACATACATACATACATACATACATACATACATAAAATGCCAAATTGCCCAAGTTGAAACTAAGATCTTCGTTCGCTTCGCTCACTCGATCAATTAATCTACCAAGCGTACGCCCACCTGAAGGAAAGCGGTTACCGTACTCTTACTCTTGCAACAATACCTTTTGACATTGACTTTGCAAATTAAACAGGTAATAGACACAATTATATAAAAGTAAAAACAATACAATGAAAAAATTTACCTTTGAAACATTTCAAAACTTACATAAATTCACGCTGAAACATCCTAAGACAAGAATAAATATACCTGAAAGCTACAGTTGAATAAACACACCTATTTACAAGATACCTGAAACATAAACAAGAAGACAAACACCATAGGCCCTCAGACAATCCCGAATCTGCAGACGCGTTACAAGGGGATAAGGATCTGGGGTCTACGATCAGAAACGTTCGAGTCATCTCACAGGTGCCGTCGTATTTCGCACGAAAACATATGTCAGAGAAAAACAACTAGATATTTAGATAGAAAATTCTTTATTAATAATAACTATATTACCAACTAACATAGCCGAAACGCCGGGAAAATAATAAAGGTAAAACGCGCTATATACCCGTGTAATACTTTAATACCTGTTATGATCGCGAGAGTTTAAAAAATAACTATTACTTATGTAACACATGGATTATGGTCTTTAAAATAATATCATTTTAATTTTATTTATTGCTCAATTCAAAAATCGTATCTAACATAGTCAAAGACAACAGATATTTATTCAATTGAATCACTAGGATCATTTTGAAACGTCTCAAAGCTAGGCGAATCTATAGGTGTCAGTTCCACGCAACCAAGCAAATACAGATACAGATACAGGCCTAGAAGAACAGGCAACAAACTTACGGCTTGGTTCCTACCGTTCTTTTGTATGATCCTTATTACATAGGCCGTCAATGCTAGAGAGTATTCTCTTTCAGTTATTTCTTGTAGAGTTTTGGAAACCCGAATAACCGTATATCAAACATAACAAACACAGAAACAACACGCACCACACTATTACCTAAACCTATTTCTCCCGCCAAGCAGCGTTGCTGTATTTGGGTTTGAAGGGTGTGGTTGCCGGTGAAATTACATGCACACATCTGTATCCCTCAAGTTGATGGACGCAGGGCATTGCACAAGACGTGCGTGGTTTGTTTTGCGATAACATTCGGATATTATATAACATATCGGTATGCCTCAAATTGATGAACGCAGTGCATCGTAGGGCACGTTCATATCGTGCGTGAATTACGAGGCAATGCTTTGTTATAGGTGATGATTACCACTTTACATAAGGTGGGCCATCTGCTTGTTCAATCAGCTAGTTGTATAAAAAAAAACTAGTGTCAAGCTAAGAATAGTAAAAGTTTGTATGGGAAAGAGACTAGACGAAAACTTTAATGACTGAATAATTAAAATAGAAATAATTAATTTACAATGTGACTAGGTAGGTAAAGTATGTTAACGATGCATGTCTTTAACTAAAATTATTTTTAATATCGGTCCGCTTCTCACTATTGCAACACCCTTACTGGGTACATATGTATTGAATCACAAAATACTTAGTCATAAGTCCAAACAATGTTAAATCTACATACATACATGCAAATGCAATTAATAAACTGAATACTATGAGATAATAAGAATACTGAAATACTTTTTCATAATGTCATCTCATGGTTTCTGAGCAAGAGATAGAGAGTCTATCAACATACCTACATAACATGATTTTGCTCCACTTCCTTTGACCGATTTAATTACCTACTCCGTCATTATACGGTCTATATTTCGGCACAACCCAGCAGCAGAATACGCTATAAAATATGATAGTAGGAACCCTAGTACCAACAACCTTTCAGATTTATACCACCAATCTCGCCGTGTTCACTAAACGCTACACCTCCCAAAAACTGACGACAAGGGGATATATCTCTAGATTTTATCACTGGGCCTCAGAGGGGTAAGTACAGGCTATTGTAAAAATATTATGAACCGTAAGCAAGAGTACAAAGTACGCATTGGTTTTTACTTAAAAAAACTCTGATAATTGTCACGTCTGGAATAGAATAGAAAATACGGTGCAAGCAATGTTCTAGCATCCCCGATGGTAATGAAAATGATGGAATGTAGGAGCAAGATCCGATCAGCTTTTAAGATTAGTAGAGCTCTTTGTGAAGGGCTCGTCGGGGGAAGTACTATCACCATGCCTTTTTCTGCTGCCAAGCAGCAACGCTGTGTTTCGGTTTGAAGAGTGTGCTTGCCGGTGTAATTACAGGCACATGAGGCTTAACATCTGTATGCCTCAGGTTGATGGACGTTGGGCAGTGCACTGTAGGGTACGTTCCTAACATGCGTTACTTACTAGACAATGCTTCGTTATTATCATCAGGTGGCCCATATGCTGGTTTCATCAGCAAGTAGTATAAATTCTCAAAAAAAAATGCTCCTGCGCACTGATTTTAGTGCTAAGGTCTAGGTAGCTGTTACTGCTCTACGTCGAATGGTTACCAACGGATCCAAGCGGAGCGCACCTCGTTCCAAACCATCTTAAAATTGGATTCGTTTCCACGTCTCTCTTTGTGGAAGGAATTTAGTATTGATAGTAGATATCCGGGTCGTTAGCCCGAGTTACGATGGAATCCCGTAGACCTTTCCAACTAAAGACGCGTGTTCATGTCTTTTTTTATCTTTCAGCACTTTCCAGGCCCAAACTAAGCAAAGACACAGGAACCAGATAGTTGATATAATACTTATATACTTTTTTTATAAATACATACTTATAATATAATATAATACCCCGACAGAAATGTTTGTTCTCGGTGGAGATCGAACCCACAGCCTACAGCGTAGAAGGCAAAGCAACTCAAGTTGATTGACGCAGGGCAGTGCATTGTAGGGCACGTTCCCATTGTGCGTGACTAACGAGGCAATGCTTTGTTATAGGTGATGGTCACCACTTAACATCAGGTAGGCCATCTGCTTTTTTCCATCAACTAGTTGTATGAAGAAAACTACCAACTGAGCTATGAGGGCTGTTGAAGTTAAATTGACCAACGCTTTTCCGATGGCAAGATTTTGTTTGACAAAAAACTGCCTCTATACAAAAAACATCAGGTAGGATGTCTAAGTAGCATTTTAAATAAATATATTTTTATTTCAGGAAACACAGCAGTTAAAATAAAAATACAAGTCTAATCATAATTACCTTAAAAACTTATAAAATAAATGAACAAGGATTGTCTACGCTGTATTCCGTAGTGTCACGGTGTCTCAGAGGCGCCCATAAAATATTTTTTTGTACAACTAGCCATGCAAAAGTTTGGAGATTTGGATTTTTGTATAGAAAGAAAACACACTTTTTGTAACGGACGGAAAATTTCATGAAGATAAAAAATGTAAACAACTATAAAACAACATGTTTTTTGTGGCTCAATCACGTCGTTACCACTGGACCGATTTCAACATTTTTGACGATATAAAATTACATAGTTCAT
Organism: Chloroclysta siterata; assembly: GCA_932294275.1. Classification (NCBI taxonomy): domain Eukaryota; kingdom Metazoa; phylum Arthropoda; class Insecta; order Lepidoptera; family Geometridae; genus Chloroclysta; species Chloroclysta siterata. The sequence continues at coordinate 30,003,795 of OW028589.1, forward strand.
AGTTCGTTTATAATAGTTACATGTAAAATGCTTACATAAACTATATATTATTATGTATATGCTAAGTCAATGAAGATTACAAATTCTGAAATTATTTAATATTAAAATAACAACATTCCAAAATAATACAATAAAAGAAAAATTATACATGTCAATAATGAATGAATGAGCTTTTTATTTACTACGGTAGTTGAAAAATCGTAAACAACAATTTTTTATCTTCAGAAGTTTTTTGATATCAGCCTCTTGATGTGCTTTAATTACTTAAAGCATAAAGTGGAAAAAGAGAAATAAAAGAAACTACTAAACATCGTATAAAAATAAAATCGGTGAAAATTATCGTTAGGGCCACTTTTGCGAGTGAGAAATAAAAGAAAATTATACATCCTTTAAAATAAAATCATTTGAATTTCCGTTTTTTCTTCTCTGATTGGTTAACAATTATTCTAAATTGGATTCCGAGGTGGAACAATGAATTTGGGATCAGAATTTTGAATCAACGGAATGGGTATTTTACTCAGAATTCAAATTAATTAGAGGTCGTAATTGTTCGGAAGGGTTTCATCACAAAGGTACCATAAATTTTGATGGGTCATTTTGTCTAAGGGCAAAGGAAGGATTATCGAAATTTTTGTTACTCAGCGGATTTTATAAGGGTCATTATATCATGGTAATTTAAAATTAGGGGACTTCTTTCTTTTGAAAGGTTATATACCTTTTGAAAGGTGTCATCGGTGACGCAACCGGGTGAATATCCTGACGCTTATTACAGTCATAAATTTTTTGTGTTAAGACGTATTGTGTAATTTCGGGGATATTTTAACCAACATTACTTGAGGTCTTACCACAAAGTTTGTTTTTAATACAACTGTTCCATCGGAACAAGCTGATGGCCCACCTGATGTTAAGTGGTAACCATCAGAAAGCATTGCCTTGCAAGTCACGCTCGATAGGAACGTGCCTTACGATGCACTGCCCTGCGTCCATCAACTTGAGGCATTCAGATGTTAAACCTCATATGCCTGTAATTTCACCAGCAACCACATTCTTCAAACCGAAACACAGCGTTACTGCTTGGCGGCAGAAAAAGGCGTGGTGGTAGTACTTCCCCGGACGAGCCCTTCACAAAGAGCTCTACTACTCTTTAAAGCTTATCGGATCTTGCACCTCCACATTCCAGCATTACTACATACTACTCTTAAAAGGTGTAATCATTCGGAATGAAAGTGTATTATGTGATATCCTGATTTGAACGCAAATGTTTCGTAAGTTTTGAAGAAAACCGCCACCATTTTCTTCAATTCAAAAAACAGCTGTTTCATACAATTTAGCCAGGTAGGTATTGAACTTTTGTATGAAACAGCTGTTTTTTTTTCGCGTTCACAGTGATGGTTCCTTAGAAAAAGTTATTCATATTGATGGGTACTTTAGCCCCCCTTTAGAAGTTTATATAGACAAGTATTGGAACACCTGGTATTGATAGTATATTTGTTTATTACCTCCTAAAGGTAATAAACAAATATGCTATCTGAAGGATTAATTCTAGATGAAGTTGTTTAAAGAAATTCTATTAAATTGCTTTCCTGCACAGCAACAAACAGTTAAACAACCAACGGTTGAGCTATCTCACGTGATATCTAGCTTAGCTAGGGCACAGACAATGCAATAGCTACTAACTGTCAAGAGCTTGAAAAACGTTTTGAGGGTAGATGCGGTGAGTTTTACATTACCTTGTGCTGCTGTTATGTGCAAATTCGCAACATCAAACATAATACGCTTACAAAACTTTCCTAACGAGTATTTTCTTACAAACAAAGAAAGAAAATAAAACCTGCCAAGTGCGAGTCGGACTCGCGCACGTATGTTGTATGGGAGCCCCCTTAAATATTTATTTTATACTGTTTTTTAGTATTTGTTGTTATAGCGTCAACAGAAATACATAATCTGTGAAAATTTCAACTGTCTAACTATCACGGTTCATGAGATACAGCCTGGTGACAGACGGACAGACGAACGGACAGCGGAGTCTTAGTAATAAGGCCCCGTTTTACCCTTTGGGTACGAAACCCTAAAACTGATTTATTAACTTCACATATATAGGAGTTATAGGTATTGTTACGAGCTCGTGGTTCGTATGGATAGAAAATGCACAATAATAATCCAAAAGATAACTGATTTATTAACTTCACTTAAAAACACTAAAACACTACTTAGCACACTTAATTATCACTCAACTATCACTTAACTATCACTTCCAAAAGTCCTTTATCGCTTTCCGTATCCAGTTGTGAACTCAACTCAACTCAACTGACTGCCGTTCCCGCTGACTGGTTTTTATATACGACGCGGTTGACCCGAGAATGTTCTGGATGGTACAAGATCATAGTTGCATCTCTTTTCCACAGTAATAGCTCTCGTTCATTTCCTTCGATTGATTCTAGAACAGTAGACTAGAATATTCGAATGTCTGCTATCTCTTTCTAGTAGTGCTTTTCCTTCGATTGATTCTAGAACAGTAGTCTAGAATATTCGAACGTCTGCTATCTCTTTCTAGTAGTGCTATCTCTTTCACTCCTATGCAAATATGGCTCTATAGTGAAATGTCCTTCAAAGGTCCATAAGGGGTCCTGAAAACGCCTGAAAATGGGTTTTCAGGATATTGCATGGATCGATGGGTAATAGCCTGAAACGGACTGAAAACATGTTTCAGGCGCCTGAAAACCACGGCAACTTGGTCGAAATTGTAATCAACTGGGAGGTGACAGAGCCTCTTCTGGCAACGGCTGAAAACATATTTCAGCCTTCTGAAAACACCTGTACGTCAGGATAAATAACGAAACAAGTTGCTAGGCGTCCGGCGCAACACTACCCCCTCCTTAGACATGCTCGTCCCGAGCATCACTTGATCCGTGATACATCGCAACCAGTCAGCTCCAGTCCCACAATCCTTTCCTTTACTCATTTTTCTGTTTCTCCGACGTGTTGAAATCTGTACTGCATGCCACATGTTTCTGTCCGGTATCTTGGTAAATTCTATATCGCTTCTGGCAACTAAATTTAAGGTGTCCTCGTTCTCCACAATGATAACAAATGGGGCCGAATTCTTGACGATTTCCAGGTTGCTTATTTGCTGATATTTCCCGCACTATGTCAGGTCGAGGATCCTGTCGTACGGCTTCTACTTCCAAGGCGTGAGCAACAGCATTCTTTAGGGATGCATGGTGACCCAAGCGGACAGCTGTTCGCACTTCCAAGTTTCGAATTCCATCGATAAAAGCCTGTACTAAAATGCTATCCAGAAATGTCGGCGCAGCTCTCTGGTATGCCTTTCTCACAAGCTTCTCTATTTCCAATGCCCACTGCTGTATAGATTCATTAAGTCGCTGGTTTCTATCCTTCAGCTGAGCATGATAGACGTGCTCCAAGTGACTATCACCATAACGTGATTCTAATGCTTCCAGAAGGCAGTCATAAGTCACTTCACCTCCAAGTGCTTCCAGCACTGTAAGAGCTTGATCTCGTAATCCCAAGATTAAAGCTGTCTTAGCTTGTTCTTTGCCCCATCCATTTGCTTGTACCACTGATTCAAGCTGTAGCTTATATGCAGTCCATGACGAGGTCCCATCGAAAGGAGGTACTTTGAAATTTTCAACCGCCTCAGAAGACGTTAAGGTTACATGGTCAGACGATCCATTAGCCACCTTAACCTCTAATTTTTCTAATCGTCCCTCAAAGTCATCAAATTTTTCCTCAAACTTCTCTTGTACAGAATGAATTTCTTTCTTCCATTCTTTTCTTGATTCTTTCATAAATGCTATTAGTTCGTCCTGGCGACGAGCCTGTTCCTCCTGGTGGCGAACCAGTTCCTTATGCAGCTCTTCCTGGCGGCGAGCCTGACCTTCCAACAACTTCATAATCATTTTAAGGCCAATTTCCGGCGTTGAAACAGGTCCCGAGGTATCCGCTGTCGACACGTTTGAAGGACCCGCAGACTCCTCCGCAGCCTTGCTCCGGGTTTTTACACCCTCCTTGTCGTCTCTTGGCATTAACGGCATTGTCTATCCCACTTCTGACACCAATTGTTACGAGCTCGGGGTTCGTATGGATAGAAAATGCACAATAATAATCCAAAAGATAACTGATTTATTAACTTCACTTAAAAACACTAAAACACTACTTAGCACACTTAATTATCACTCAACTATCACTTAACTATCACTTCCAAAAGTCCTTTATCGCTTTCCGTATCCAGTTGTGAACTCAACTCAACTCAACTGACTGCTGTTCCCGCTGACTGGTTTTTATATACGACGCGGCTGACCCGAGAATGTTCTGGATGGTACAAGATCATAGTTGCATCTCTTTTCCACAGTAATAGCTCTCGTTCATTTCCTTCGATTGATTCTAGAACAGTAGTCTAGAATATTCGAATGTCTGCTATCTCTTTCTAGTAGTGCTTTTCCTTCGATTGATTCTAGAACAGTAGTCTAGAATATTCGAACGTCTGCTATCTCTTTCTAGTAGTGCTATCTCTTTCACTCCTATGCAAATATGGCTCTATAGTGAAATGTCCTTCAAAGGTCCATAAGGGGTCCTGAAAACGCCTGAAAATGGGTTTTCAGGATATTGCATGGATCGATGGGTAATAGCCTGAAACGGACTGAAAACATGTTTCAGGCGCCTGAAAACCACGGCAACTTGGTCGAAATTGTAATCAACTGGGAGGTGACAGAGCCTCTTCTGGCAACGGCTGAAAACATATTTCAGCCTTCTGAAAACACCTGTACGTCAGGATAAATAACGAAACAAGTTGCTAGGCGTCCGGCGCAACAGTATTATAATTTTGTAATAAGGATCATACAAACAAAAGGTAGGAACCAAGCAATAAGTTTGTTACCTGCTGTTCTTCTAGGCTTGGTCACGAGGGACTGGCTCTAGATTTTCTTAGTTTATAAGAAGTTTTAAAGAAATCCTTGTGGTTAAATTGAATTTATAACCGTTTGACTTGACTCTTTAGATAATTGTCCCCTCGTTATTAGCGGCTCTATAGCCTGCCTATAGCACGCTGCTTGGTGCTACCTCCTCGGCTAAGCCTGAGTAACAAAGAAAGTCTCATTATTTTATACAACTTGCTGATTGAATAAGCACATGGCCCACCTGATGTTAAGTGTTAACCATCACCTATAACAGAGCATTGCCTCATAAATCACGCACGATAAGAACGTCCATCAATCTGAGGCATAGAGATATTAAGCATCAGGTGCTTGTAATTTCACCGGCAACCACACCCTTCAAACCGAAACACAGCAACGCTGCTTGCCGGCAGAAAAAAGCATGCTGGTAGTACCTGCTCGCACGAGCCTTTCACAAAGAGCTCTACTACTCTTAAATTAAAACATTGAATGAAATAGTTTGTATTTAAAGAACTTACCAGCTCCACCCATTTTCTCAGCTCCGTAGTGCACGTACCGTGCCCGTTTACAGTGGCCCGTTGGGCCGTTATTAATGGACTGGCCGGCACTGATATCTTGTACACGGGTAAGAACCTGACCCCACAGTTCTGTGTGTAAGTGGGTTCGCCATTTGCTATGTTCGTGGCACAGTTTGCATCATCTAGGCTACGCCAGGCATCCTACTCGAGATTGCATGTTTGTTGATAGTTTCACAACTGTTTGTGGATGATTCGTCATGTTCACATCATCGTTTTCTTGCCCTTATCCCACTTCATGTGAGGTCGGCACAACAGGTTTTTTCCCTCCACTCTTCTCTATCAGCGGACATCTCAGCAGTCACTCCCTTCTTACTCATGTCATCTTTCGCACAGTCTGCTCCTCAAGGGGCGTAAGTTGAACGAATAGGAACAATTTTGTCCAGAAAGTTCACTTTTACAAAAAATAACAAGGAGGAAATAATTGGATTTTTTTGGTACAATTAGTTCAACTGGTTGAACTTAGTGGAACAGGTCCTTTTCTTTGACCTACCTCGACCCCTATATCCATCCCCATTCATCCCATCAACATATAAAGATCAATAACCTGTGTTGACGTGTCACCGTGTTGCCAATAATTGAGCTTTGAACTTTGTGGCTCAATTACGCCCCAACCGCTGAACGGATTTGGATGAAACTCGGAATTAACATTTTTCCTAACCAGAATTTTGAATACCATGCAGCAGATAGTTTATATTATAATTGGTTATTAAATAGTTTTACATCACTATCACTACATAGTATAAAACAAAGTCACTTTCTCTGTCCCTATATCCCTATGTATGCTTAAATCTTTAAAACTACGCAACGGATTTTGATGCGGTTTTTTTTATAGAAAGAGTGATTCAAGAGGAAGGTTTATATGCATAATACAAGCATAATCTCTTAGGGATAACCCACAATAACCGTGCGAAGCCGGGGCGGGTTGCTAGTTTATTTATAAAGAAAATTACAATGAATACAAGTATTCACAAAATGGTACAAAATACATAAAAAACTGTTGAGCTATCTGCATACCGTTGCAAACAATCTAGAGATAGCTCAACTGATCCAAATCAGTGCCAATCGGAGTTATTACATTTGGAGTCCGTTTCAGACACTGCACCTCTCTTCCTTTCCTCACCTCGTTGCCCACTACGTCATAGGTCGTGATATAATTATTCAAAGGCTCTTCAGCCTGCATCAGGCGGCGCTAATTATAACGTAATTATGTGAGATAGGACGCTAATGGCGCCATCGCTTTATGTAACGTCCATTACAGCGCGGTTTGGTCTCCTCTGCCGCGTGACGTATCGGCAGCGGGCGATGACCTGCATCGTACAATGTGTTTATTTATTGTCACTAAAACTCGCAAGTGTATTTTTTATACTACTTACTGATGAAACAAGCAGATGGTCCACCTGATGTTTAGTAGTAACCGTCACCTATAGTGCTATCTCGCAAGTCACGCACGATAAGGACGTATCCTTCGATGCCTTGCGTTCATCGAGTTGAGGCATATTAAGTCTCATGTGCCTGTAATTTCACCGGGATTCACACTCTTCAAACCGAAACACAGCCACGCTGCTTGAAATAGTTTTGAAGTAATGTGTAAGATAAGATAAGATAAGATAAGAAAATTCTTTATTGCACATTAGTAAAGTACATAGGCGAACTTAATGCTAATTAGCATTTTCTTCCAGTTAACCTTTGTGTTATGTGGAGTGGGTGGTAGTGCTCTTTGAGACAAAAAGGAGAAAACCTTTAAAAAACAACAACTATAACATAAAAATAACCTACTCAATATATATTTAACTACAATACATACCTACATACAAATTAAAGAGATACATACTAATATATAACTATAAATATATATAATATATATTCTATTTAATGCTCAATTTTGTTGAGATGTCTGTTTGGACAAAAAATGGTGGTATAATTTCCCTTTGAAGATACCCAGAGATGTAGCTTCGCGTATTTCCACTGGAAGGGAGTTCCAGAGGCGTATCGCACTGACGGTGAAGGAATCTGTGTAAAAGGACGTTTTATGGACGGGAGTCATAAGGAGTAGGTGTTGAGAGGGGCGAGAGGAGCGATCAGAGCAGGAGAGAGGAAAGAAACGATCTTTAAGATAGCTAGGGGACATGGGATTGTGAAGGGTGTTATAAAGAAGACAGAGGATATGTGTATCACGCCGAAAACGGATTTTGAGCCATTTCAATTGAGAGCGGTAAAATGAAATGTGGTCATACTTGCGTAGCCCAAAGATATACCTGATGCAGACATTAAGCAACCGCTCAAGTTTATTAAGCTGCTCCTCAGTAGCGTCGCAGTAACAAGTATCAGCGTAATCAATAATAGGGAGAAGGATAGAGTTAACAAGTGTAATTTTGGCTGAGAAAGGAAGGAAGTTTTGCATACGCTTCATGGCGTGCATTGAGCCAAAGATCTTTCTGCTGACCTCCGCGATATGTTTATCCCAGTTTAGATTCTCAGTGATGACGAGGCCCAGGTTCTTAACATCCGAGCAATAGACCAAGGGTACATCATTGTAAATGACGGAGGGGAGAGAGGTTCGGTCTAACCTCGAAAGAAAGGCCCTGCTGCCTGTGATCATCACTTGAGTCTTACTGGCGTTAATTTGGAGGCCAAATCTCTGTGACCAGGAGGAAACAGCGCGGAGGTCCTCAGTAAGAAGATCCACGGCTTTAGTAATGTTATTTGGAGCAAAAGAAAGATAAAGTTGCACATCATCGGCGTATAAATGAAAAGAAGAGAAGCGGAGTCCTGAGACAAGTGTATTAATAAAAATTGAGAAAAGGAGTGGAGAAAGAACCCCGCCCTGTGGAACGCCAGCGACAACATCACACCAGTCGGAGCAGGTGTCATCAACTTGAACACGCTGCTCCCGTCCACAAAGGTAGGATCGAAACCAGTCGCACACAGACAGAGAAATATTCAAGGAGCGAAGAACGGCTAGAAGAATTGAATGATCTACACAGTTAAAAGCGTTGCTAAAGTCAAGAAGAGTAAGGATAGTGAGCTGTTTATCGTCCATAGCGAGTCTTATGTCATCGGTGATTTTAATAAGTGCTGTATTAGTGCTATGAGCAGGACGGAATCCGGATTGGAAAGAGTTAAGGAGAGAATGTGACTGGAGAAATTGAGATAGTTGACGGTATACAACTCTTTCTAGAACCTTAGAAAGAAAGGGTAGGATAGAGATAGGACGATAATCTTTGAGTTCAGAAGTGACAGATTTTTTTGGTATAGGAATTACGTTAGCTTTTTTCCATACGGATGGAAAGCAACCAGACGAGAGAGAAAAGTGTGTGAAAAAAATGTGTATTACCACAGATAAGAGAATACTAGGTATTACTAACTGAAAGCCCTGAATAAATAAATAAATGAGGAGAAGAGATCTTTGTGAAGGGCTCGTCCGGGGAAGTACTACCACCACGCCTTTTTCTGCCGCCAAGCAGCGTTGCTGTGTTTCGGTTAGAAGAGTGTGGTTGCCGGTGTAATTACAGGCACATGAGGTCTAACATCTGTATGCCTCAAGTTGATGGATACAGGGCAGTGCATAGTATAGGGTACGTTCCTATCGTGCGTGACTAACGAGGAAATGCTTTGTTATAGGTGATGGTCACCACTTAACATCAGGTAGGCCATCTGCTTGTTCCATCAACTAGTTGTCAAAAAAAAGAGCACTGCTAAAGTACCTCTCGCTCGCACATCTCAACATTTGAAAAGATATAAAATCACTGAACTTATTTATTACAAATCGCAATCAACCAAGTTGCAAACACATTGTAAATAGTTCAGCAAAAGGTACTCACTCGCCTATTTCTTGATTTTTGAAGCTGAAACCGAAGTCTGAGATTTGTTTTTCATAACGACGAAAAACAAATCTCATACTTCGGGTACTGAACCTCCCATTCTCCGAAACTTGCTTGCGATTCGACACATTTATAATGTTCAAAAATGTTGACAAAGTCAAAAACAGCCGTCGAAACTTTTTGTTTCCTATCGTTTTCCTACACAACCTAGGAAGCACAGGTCCAATGTTTCCTTCTTTCTTATCTGTTGGGCAAAAGATAAGTCTGTACGTTCTAGTGCACACAACTACTTTGCGAAGCGATAGTCGTATAGGTACGAGGTTTATTTTCGCCCGACATCCTTCTACCCACATAGATGCAGAATGTCTCTCCCGAAAGATCTGTAGAATGAGCAGACTGTGATAAAAGTAGACTGATTATTTTGCAAAGAAATTGTATATAAGTTGGGTCAAGGCGAGCTCACAAAGAAAATTGTATTTCGTGTTTTTAGTAGCCTCAAAATGAATAATAAGCGAACATAAAAATAAAAAACTAGAATACAATCTTAAAAGTAAATAAATATATTTAAGGCGAAAACTACCGGTAATCTCGCTCGAACATTTCGAGAACAGAATGAAAAAGAAAATCACTGAACTTAATTTCGAATAATCAAAATCAACTATGTTGTGTTAAAATAGTTCAGCAAAAATATCGAAATAGTTCATAGCAAAACAGTGCTCGAAAGGAGCCTCTTGAGTCGCACTCAGAATCCTTTAACCACACTCTTTCGAAAGAAACTAGTGACATGACAAGAAGAAGAAGAAGAAGCAAAAATATCGTTTTGATCTGAACAAGTTTTCTTACTAAAAAGTTTGCATACGTACAAAAACTAGCAAAGTTCCGTTATTGTACTTTAACGGGTATAATTGATCGAGTGAGCGAAGCGAACGAAGATCTTAGTTTCAACTTGGGCGATTTGGCATTTTATGTATGTATGTATGTATGTATGTATGTATGTATGTATGTATGTTTGTCTGGCGATAACTTTAGAACCGTTGATCCGATCTCCATGAAATTTGATATGTCGATAGCTTGTACTTGAGAAATTTACTGGTAAGTATATGAGTAAAATCGGATGAAGGGTTTTTGGGATATGGGGTTTTTTAAGAGGGTAAAAATAAAAAAAGTTACATAAAAAAATGAAGTTACATGTCATATGAAAGGGCTTTGTTTGGACATTCCAAAACAATTTTTACTTTTTTTTTTGGACGCTCAGTTTTCGAGATAAAATTTAAAAAGTTAAATTAAGATAACCAGCGATCCAAGAGCTCCCATCTCTAAGAGTTTCCTTGAAATCAAGGTTTTTCTACTGGTCGGCCAGTTCCTTTGATTTTTCTTATTTTTTTTTCTTGAAATAATTTAACGAGGTACTCAGTTCTCATAAAATGGTGACGACGACCAGGTCTGATGATGGAGCCAAGGTCTGTTCAACGGAACTCTTCAATAAATAGGCCAATAGAGTTGAAACTTGGTAACCATACCAAGTTAGTAGGCGGTAGTCAGAAAAAAGTCCAAAGATAATGTTTGGACTTGCCTCTGACTACTACCGACTCAAAGTTTTGATGCGTTCGTCGGGTCGCATCACGAGATCTCAGTTCGGGGCGAACTACTAGTGTTATAAATAATATGTTATATATCGGGCTAGATAGTGCTGAGTGGAAAGTCCACCAATATTTATTTATTTATAATGTTTCCATAAACCTCGTAGCGCTGGTTTTCTGTCTACTGGCAAGCCAAACAATTAATCGCAATCAAAATTAAAAAATATAAGTTATTCTCAATTCGATGGTAACCTATGTACCTACTTATCTTTTTATGTTGTTTAAATCGAGAGTCATTTCGAATGATACTCCCAAACCAAACCACAATCAAGCAATCGGATTAATTCAATTCAATCCAATAACTTTATTTCGGAGTACATTTAAAATTTATTATTGAATTCGTGGTGCTGAATTAAAAGACCCTGAACTCGAATGTGGCTTTTATAGTTCAAAGTTTACTCAACTAACAAGGAAAGATGGACGTCAGCTTATAATCATTTATTGTGTAACCCCTTATGTAGGTATCTTAAAATTATCTTGAGATAGGTAATACAATTATTTTGAGATAGCTAAACTAAGAACTAAAAAAACAAATTATAATTATATCTTCTATCTATTAATCAAGTTATAAAAAAAAACTAGTCCTATTTTCACATTTCCTAGGAAAATAAACCTCTTTATGAATGTCAACTATCTGTTGACATTCGTAAACTAAAGAGGTACTTATTCCAAGTTAGTGAAAACTGTAATGGATTTTTTTAAAGAGGTTTTAAAATTATTATAACCCTTTATTCTCTTGATAAAAATATTTATTTACTTTCTTTTTAACAAAACAATATTATGCACTGAGCCTTTTGTCTGACTGCAACGCACATATGGGTAACAAAGTTTATATTAGGTAGGTATAATGCTTAATGTTTGTTTTTCTTTTTATTTGTGTTTTTACATTTTATTTCTGTGTGTTTGTTTACAAATAAATCATTTATCTAATCAAAATCAAAGTCAGGATCACTTTGAAACGACGTATCGCTGCTTACCGTGCCTAAGGATCACACTTATAAGCATAATATTTCATTTTAAATTTAAGCCCAACATAATTCCTGATTCATCTCATTTTATTTTTTACTTTTATCTCTTAAAAACACATTCAGGTCATTGCTTCCGCACTCGGCCCGCGTGGAGCACGTCACGTGACGTCACGAAAACATGATTATGATGAATGTGCACCGCATCCATCACACAACTCCACCCGATGTTCAGTCTCACGTGCCGGTTGGGGTTTTTATAGTCTGCTAGAAGACTGCGGCCGTTATAATCATGACGTAATCGATGGTAATATGACGGTATATATATGATTAGTTTGTATTTACAAAAAAAAGTATATACATAAGTATTATATCAGCTATCTGGCTCCCAAATTAAGATTTACTAAGTTTAGGGCTAGATAGTGCTGTGTGGAGAGTCCTTATATACAGGATGGATTTTTTTACTTTAAATACTAGAGATAGAACAACACTCAAATAGGCAACATAAAAAGAAAGAAAACTGCATTCACAGCTTTTCTAAATTTCGATTGCCATACCCGGAAATCGAACCGACTAAAATTTGTAAATTAACATCCTGTACTTTTATGGCATCGATCGTTAGGGTCAATCACTAGGATCAAATTTCTCTAACAAACGTGGTAAATTAAATAAAAGAAAAATCACGAAATCTGGACTCCATTCATCCAGTATAGTCCACCCAGTATTAATTATTGTATCCACTAAACCCTAAATTTTAGACAATAAAATATATACCCGTTCCCCATAGTGATTACAAAAGATTCCATTGAAAGCCAGACACGCAGTAAATCAAATTGTCACCTGCAAATTCGCGGCAAAACAAAGAAATTCCGGGTTTATTAATTAATTTTACTGCTGATTGCACGGTTTATTGGATGCCCAGTGGTGCGCTCCGTCGCACTAAGGTTTCACAAGTTTGCGAACGTCACATAGCGGTACCGGTTTTGTCTTTGTTTGGTACCGCTGTAAGAATTGTCAGATGATCACCAGCATTTAGTGCGTTCAAAAAAAAAACGGGTTACCCATTTTATGGTAGCACTTCACATCGCTATTTGGGAAAATATGACGAGGGGTCGTCAAAGTCAAAGTCAAAAGGTATTTATTCAATAAAATCACAAGTATCACTTTGAACCGTCTTAAAGCTAGGTGACTCTAGGTGCCAGTTCCACGCGACCAAAGCCTAGAAGAACAGGCAACAAACTTACGGCTTGGTTCCTGCCGTTCTTTTGTAGGATCCTTTTACAATGTAATAATATAGGTAATATATTATTGAAGTTTAGTGAGGCGTAGGCATACAGAAAAAGGTAAACATAATCAAATTTATAAGACAGCACACTGTTCTGTCGGGTGACTCTATTCGCGTAACTGCCTACTTTTCAAATAAATCAATAAAAGAGAGCAAATAAAAAACGGCCAAGTGCGAATCGAACTCGCGCACGAAGGTTTCCGTACCATTATCTATAAAAACGGCAAAAAAATCACGTTTGTTGTATCGGAGACCCCTTAAATATTTACTTTATTCTGTTTTATAGTATTTGTTTGTTATAGCGGCAACAGAAATACATCATCTGTGAAAATTTCAACTGTCTAACTATCACGGTTCATGAGTTACAGCCTGGTGACAGACAGACAGACAGACAGACAGAAACGGACAGCGGAGTCTTAATAATAGGGTCTCGTTTTACCTTTTGGGTACGGAACCCTAAAAACGCGAATACGTAGAGTAGTAGAGTTGCTCTATAATTTCAGATTATTTACAACATCAAAAATTATAGAGCAAAAGCCCGTTAAGTTTTTTTTTCTGACCCATTTTACTTTTAATTTAACAAGCCTTAAAATTGAATTGTAATTGAAGATGCAGTGCACTATATCCACTAGCTATGAAATGAAATGAAATGAAATTATTTATTGTCACTGGTTAGTTTTACATGTGTTTAGTACTTTTAAAATGGTACTAAAAAGAGCGCCACACAAACAGGGGCATAAGGCCCCTGAACGAGATATGACGTCATCTCCACCGTGAGATAATCTCGCTCGAAGTGAGCATAATGACCCAGGTGCTCGTCAAACATTCTATATATAATATAATCTATATCCACTTGGTCACTCTTGTGTTGAATATTTCTAGGAAATACTGACGGCGGTAAAGAGCTCCACTCCTCGACAGTTTGCAATAGAAAAGTGGAAGCGAAGCGCTTTGTGCGATAGTGTGGGATATCAACCATGAAGGGGTGACACTTATCCGTGCGTCTAGTTGTCCGAGGGTAGGAGGGTGCAACAAACAAAATGAAAATGCGATACATTTTTTATTATATTTTTTATACTCCCTATGAAACAAGCATAGATGGCCCACCTGATGTTAAGCGGTAACAATCACTCATAGCATTGCCTAGCAAGTCACGCACGATATGAACGTGCACTACGATGCACTACCCTGTGTTCACCTACTCGAGGCATACAGATGTTAAGCCTGAGCCTGTAATTTCACCGGCAACTACACCCTTCAAACCAAAACACAGCAACGTCCTGCGTCCATCAATTTGAGGCATACAGATGTAAAGCCTCATGTGCCTGTAATTTCACCGGCAACCACACCCTTCAAACCGAAACACATCAACGCTGCTTGACGGTCGAAATAGGCATAGCGGTAGTATTATTCGAACAGAGAGCTCTAATACTCCAAAATACTACTCTTTAATAATAATGTTCTGTAGTAAATTCGCTGGTTTAGCGCTTGAGCTGACTCCACTCGCCGCCACGCCAGTACCATTTTGAAACTGAATTAATTACTAACTCTGAGCGGATATAATGGACACACGGCGGCTCGCTCAGTCGCCTCCCATCACGCTTGCGGTTTTCTGCAATGAGTATACTTGACAAGCTTGCTCGCCTGGTACATAAAAGGTAACTTACCTTTTATCTATGCATATAGGAGTGCTGTGGATAAACACATAGCTTGCTTTTTAAACGTAACATGACAACGGAATCCTAATCCTAGCTTACGACACATCAAACCGTGAACATTGTTAGTGAAAATAAAAATCTGGCAACACAGCATCGTTTATTTATAGCCGGGAAAAATATCGGCATATTCGGGAGATGCAAGTTACTGGCAACACCGTGATTTGTGGCCGGGCCGTGTTACGAATAGTTATGATGATTGACTGTGAACGTGTTTTATGGAGTGGCAACACTGCCCTACTTTCGGCTCGTTTGTCGTGTTACCGGAGTTTTATTGGTCCACTAGATAAAGGGTCTTACTTTTAAAAATGTTGCCTTCTTTTACCAACGCTGGATAGGTACGGCAAACAATGACACAAGAGTAGCCCATGTTTTTAAATCACTAAACATTGTATTTCATGTAGGTACATGGAAATATTTGTTATGTATAAGGAAAGAAAACACAGAAACAGCTTTACGACAGATTTATGGAACGGGGCACTCAAGTATCAGCTGCAACGATTTGACTCCCTACAGAGAAGAGCCATTAGAATCATCAACGATCCCAAGCTTACCGATACCATAGACTAACTATACATACTGTGTATAGTTAGTCTATGCCGATACGCTAGAGCCGCTCAGTCAACGCCGCGACGTTGGTTCTCTGTGCGTGTTCTATCGCTTCTACAATGGGGAATGTTCTGAAGAGATATTTAACCTTATCCCGGCGTCAAGATTTTACCACCGCTCCTCTCGATACCGGGATCGAGCTCATCCACATCTACTGGATCCTTGGATTTCTCGGACTGCTCGCTTTTCGAAATCTTTTCTCCCCCATACTCATAAACTGTGGAATGAGCTACCACCGGAGGTTTTCCCGCTCACTTACAACATTCAAGAACAGCTTCAAGAAAAATGTTAATAAAGTCTTTCAGGGCAGGCAACGCAACGACAACTCCGCAAGTGTTGGTGTATATGGGCCACGGTGACCACTTAATAATACTAGTAGTAGACCTTTAAGAGACCCATCAAAACTCCTAAGTAATTCCTGAATCCAGCCCAATCAAAGTTGGCCACCTCTTAAAAACAAACGATACTCAAATCTCAAACAAATAACAATCACTATAACATCACATAAGCCCTCCCGAAAAACGACGAAATTCATCGTCTTAAAACTCCAATGCCGTACTTTCCTGGAAAAATAAAAATATACGGCATTACGAAGCTGTAAAAGAAATTAAGCGGAGCATCTTAAGGCGAAGACAACGTATAATGTACCTCTCGCTCGCACCTTTTAACATTTTGAAAGATATAAACCACTGCAATTATTTATGAAAAATTGCAATTAACCACGTTATGTGCAATAACATTGCACATAGTTACGTAAAAAAATCTGATTGATTGTAACAACTTTTCCTACTTAAAAGTTTGCTTTACTAATTTTCTTACTTTTGTAAATTTTGTAAAATTGTTCCGACCAAAATGAATTTACTAAAAACTGTGCAATGTGATTTCACACAACTTGATTTATTGCGATTCTTCATAAATAAGTTCAGTGATTTTATATCTTTCAGAATGTTCAATTGTGCGAGCGAGAGGTACATTATAGTCGCGTTAAACTCTCGCTGCAGGCTCGGTCATAAGTTATCGGAGCGAGACAGTAATATTACTCTCTCTCTTTCTCTCTCTCTCACTTAGGAGAACAGACGATCCTTTTGTTTAAGCGTGTGTTAAGATGATTTATGACCGAGTTTGCAGCGGGAGTTTAACGCGACTATAGGTTAGCACTGACCGAGTTTGCAGCGAGAGTTTAACGCGACTATAGTAGTCGTCATGGCCTTAAGAGTCGCGTCAATATAAACGACTGTAGAAACTCTCATTTCACTAAAATCCTGCTCGGCGATTGTAAAAGACTATGCCGAGATGAATCTAAGTAAATAGGGCATGTAGATGTGCCTAAGCTTGGAAATGTTCGACGAATAGCATGGAAATGACGTTACATCTAGGGCACATGAGTAGGTTGTACCTAGGTACTTATTTAGCCCCACATGTAGTGCGCGCAGATAAATTTTGAAAAAAAATAACTTCGTCGCAATGCAGTTAGCGTTTCGGGGACTCCTATGGTATTGGTTTTTTTTTAATTTTGATCTGGAAGTTTAAAATTCAGGTCGATGAGGTGAACTTCTTTGCACATGATTCTACATAATTCTCCAAACCAACTATGACTCTATTTCTTTTCATATTATTCATGTAAAAATAAATAATAAATAAATATTGGTGGACTATCCACACAGCACTATCCAGCCCCAAACTAAGCCAAAGCTAGTAATGTGGGAACCAGATAGCTGATATAATACATAATATATTTTTTGTGAATACATACTTATAATATATAATGACACCCAGACAGAGAACAAACATCTATGTTCATCACACAAATGTTTGTTCTCGGTGGGGATCGAACCCACGGCCTACGGCGCAGAAGGCAGAGCTACTACCAACTGTGCTGTGAAGGCTGTCAAAATCAAAAGGAATCAAAACTGATTTGAGCTCAAGGCGCACTTGAAATCCTTTCACCACACTGTTTCGATATAAACTAGTGATACGACAAGCAGAAGCAAATAGTAGGTAGGTAGGTATAGGTAGTAAATGTAGCCGTATTGTAAGTATTGGCAGGTTGTACGAATAGGTTCACATTTTCCGGCCGCTCGGTTAACGCACCTGCATCCCTTTGATACGATAGGGGTGCCAGGGATAAAATAGAAGCCCACTTTATGCATATACTTAATTTTTATTAATAATAATAATAAGAATAGCAATCATAGAATGTACTTTGACAGAGCTATTTTAACAGATAAAACAATTCATAATAATAGGCCAGATATAACACTAATCGATAAAATAAATAAAGTTGCTTACATAGTAGATATTGCGGTATCAAATACACATAACTTACAAAAAACAATTACAGAGAAAATAAATAAATACACTGAACTAAAGGAAGAAATAGTGCGAATATGGAGGCTTAATAAAGTATATATTGTACCACTGGTGCTCTCCAGCACTGGAGTGATACCGAAATGCATTCACCAATACTTCAAAGTAATTGACAAACCTGAAAACACATACATAACAATGCAAAAAGCTGCTATTTTAAATACATGTCGGATTGTGAGGAAATTCCTGCAAGATGACACAAATGCTCAAATAATTCATCATGATTCGCACTTGGCCCGTGAGCTTCATTATTACCAAAATATTTATATTTTGAGAAAAAAAATCCTTTGATAATAATAATAATAAAAGCCTTTATTTCAGGTATACCTACTTAATATTAGGTTTACAAGGTTATTTTGTTTTCATTGTCGACAACTGAAGTACTCGTATCTGTTTGCCCAATCTTGGCAAAGGCCTCTTCCAACAACTTCCATTCTTCTCTTGATCTCGCTGTTCTAGTCCACGTGTGTCCTGCAACCGCTGTTATTTATTATTTTTTATTACAACAAAAAAAATTATTATAAGGCTATTATATTTTTTTATTTTAATAAGGCTATAAATATATTTTTAAAGTTCGTGGCGTTGTTTGTTAGATAACATCTAATCTAAAAAGTTGACGATCTAGAGAGTCGACTAGGTTGAGCAACGTTCTGCGCGGCCAATATTTGGATGGATGACGGGTTGGATTTACAAATCACAGCTTCCGTGCGTCCAGGGTAGTACTACCACCATGCCTGTTTCTACCGCCAAGCAGCGTTGCTGTGTTTCGGGTTGAAGAGTGTGGTTGCCGGTGTAATTACAGGCACATCTGTATGCATCAAGTTGATGGACGCAGGGCAGTGCATCGTGAGGCACGTACCTTCTATGCGTGACTTACGAGGCAATGCTTTGTTATAAGTGATGGTTACCAATTAACATCAGGTGGGCCGCTCCATCAGCGAGTAGTGTAAAAAAGCGAAATTGCTAAATTCTAGGCTAAATTCTTGTATATTTTTACTGTATATTGTATATTTGTTGAAGTAATATCGACAGCCCTGCAATAATTTTCACTTCACAGCTCTCCCTACCACACACCGGCTGAAAGCAATTCCTATTTTGCACATCATCCATTTTCCGACACTGAAGTTTTGTTTTCAACAACTCACGCGCGTTAAATAACGTTAACTTAATCAATCATACGTTACTCGTATATAAATAATTGGCCATCGATTCGCTACACATTCAAATAAAGGCTTATTTGGAAATAAAAAAAAAAATTGAAGTCTATGGTTCTTTGCCTGTCAAACGTAAATCATCGTTTTTCATAAAAGCGCCTTATTCAAGAGATATTCCAGGCTAAAGTTTGTTTATTGTTTGGAAAAACAACCAAATTCGAACCGTTTTTTGTTACTACTGTAAAATTTATTAAAATTGACAATGGCAATTTTTTCAAACAACCCTGGCAATATGTTCGACAACAAAGAAAACGTTTTAACTGTCACGTATAATTGACGCGCAAAAATTATATTTATCGAGTTGAAAATAAAGCTTTGCAGAGTTAATTATTAAAATTTGTGTAACAAATTATGTGATAATGGAACTTTGTTGTGTTAACTGTTAGATTTTTGGCTAACTATGGTATTCTGTGGAATACACAGTATGTAAAAAAAAAACTCTATTAACTGCATATAATATAGTGTTCACTCATAAGTGACGTTAACAGCTTTTTAGGAAACACATCCTTGTAATTTAGTTTCAGCTTTCTATGACGTTGTCCGCTTTTTAGGAATCTAAGTCTTTACGGCAGCTATTAAAGCCAATAATACCTGCCTAATAAATACCGTATCGTCGTATAAGCTCGCTTCCCTGATAATATCTCGTAAATATATTTTTCTCGTAAATATTATTTTGATGAAAGCTTTTGAAATCATTTAAGTGACCCATTTAAGTTGAGAGATATTATTTAGTAAAATCAAAAGGCATTTATTTAGCTGGGGCGAAGACAACTGCTAATGTACAAGAGCAATGGTTGTTAAAAACTCAAACTATTAATAAACTTTACTGTCTGTAGGTACATATTTTTAGGGCTCCGTACCCAAAGGGTAAAACGGGACCCTATTACTAAGACTCCGCTGTACGTCCGTCTGTCTGTCTATTTGTGCGTCTGTCACCAGACTGTATCTCATGAAAATTATGTATTTCTGTTGCCGCTATAACAACAAAAACGAAATTATTTAGTTTTTGTTGTTATAACAACAAAAACGAAATTATTTAGTTTTTGTTGTTATAGCTTAGTTTTTTTTATTCTGTTATAACAGAATAAAATAAATAATTAAGGGGGGTGATTTTCTGCCGTTTTTATAGATAATGGTACGGAACCCTTCGTGCGCGAGTCCGACTCGCACTTGGCTGGTTTTATTATTTAACATCTACGGCCTTACTTATATTCATGTGTCAAAAGATAATCAGTATTTAAACTATTGCCATCTCTCACAAATGAGTCATGAAAAACAGTGACAGAGCTGAAGGTCCCTGTTCTTCTAGGCTTGGTCGCGTGGAACTGGCACCTAGATTCACCTAGCTTTAAGACGTTTCAAAGTGATCCTTGAGATTTATTGAATAGTTATTTTATTGAAATAGTTCACCAAAGTCAAAAGGTATAAATACCTTATTTATACCTTTTGACTTTGACTTTAGTGAACTCTGTTCTTTGAAAATAAATATATTTAACCACATATACTTTAAGAAAGGTTTAGAAAATGCAGACTTCTTTCGTCTATATTTCTGCTCCAGCTAATCCACCAAGCGGTAGATATTAGAAAAATCCTTCACATATCCCGATAAATTTAAAAATTCTAAAATTCCTCCATTCGTTCGTAATAAAATAAAAATCTTCGCAAAATCTGAATTCGAGAACGCTGCATAAAATCAGCATACTCGTGCCTGAAAGAGACAGGTGTCAAGATCCCAGAAGTGGGAGCGAGACAGCTTGTTAGCTAAGACGTTTCCCGGTCAAGTGTGAGGGATCAAGGAATTCTCGCAGAAATACCTCGCTGGCTAAGTACAGTCAGCTGCACTAGCATGTTGTAGTGCACTAAGTGTTAGTTAAGCTGAGCGTACTTAGCAACATACATTTCGTAATATTCATAATGGTGTCACAGTATTACAATACACATTTACAAAGCAAACACTAATAAAACTGTTCACCTTTCGTGTGAACTGTAAATTTGAATGTGACCGACCTTATGAATGAGAATTTTGACAAAATAATTGAAATTTGCGAGCATTACATTAGCGGTACATTAGCGGTTGTCTGCGTCTTAAGGTTAAGCAACAGCACACTACTCTAGACCAGAGGATGCCTGAACCGGACTCAATCCTATCTGTTCATTGAATCTTGTTGTTTATCTAGCCTTAGTGCAATCCATATAGCACTAGTTATTGACGCTACTGCGTACTACTAATATTTCTAGATAGGTTTAGGAAGTAGTTAGAATATTACATAAATACTTTCATACCAACTGCTTACACTTTGTGCTTAGACCTCAAGTCATGTGAGTTAATATATCACTGAAAATACACATCAGAATTCAAAATAACACTTGAAGACATTCAGTGTAATTAAAAGGCTATATGAATTTCCAATATGATAGAAAAATAATCTCCACTAACAACAATTAATTCTTCATAATTTTCATTTAAAACGGGATATTTACCATGATTTATGAGTTTGATTGTTTCCCGATATTTCGGCACAGTTGCATGCGCCATGATCACGGGTCGAACTAAAGTCAAAACGAGCAAGAGGCAATTGTTATTGGCAGACGGTCTACTCTCTTTCGCACTCTTTTATTGCAAACGAAACAATCAAACTCACAAATCATGGTAAATATCCCATTTTAAATGAAAATTATGTTCATAACCATGATAGTTTCAAAAATTGATTCTTCGCTTATTTACGGCTCCTATCTATAATTTCAATCTTCTTGCCAGTCTATAAGACTATAATTATAACAAACCTGTGGTATATTTTGACATTCTCAAACTCGCTAGAGATTCGAATGCCTCAAAAACCGGCGCTAAAGGACCACGAGCTGCGACAATATCGCGCACTCGCACGGAAAATGGTGGGTTTTGGGTCGCCAGGTATGGAATTAGAGCTGTTAGGGGCATATATGGGTAGTTTTTACCCTTAAAACCACTGTTAGTACAACATTTATTTTGCAAAAGTACCTACAAACTTTGTTTAGTTCGGTGCTTACACATAAAATTACTGTGTAAAAATTTCTATGATGAATTATAGAAAAAAATAATTCATAATTCATAATTCAAATAGAAAAAAATACAAAATAAT
This sequence comes from Chloroclysta siterata, assembly GCA_932294275.1. Lineage (NCBI taxonomy): Eukaryota > Metazoa > Arthropoda > Insecta > Lepidoptera > Geometridae > Chloroclysta > Chloroclysta siterata. The sequence continues at coordinate 30,026,021 of OW028589.1, forward strand.
GGTCCCTTTTATGTATTTCTTGTTGTTTTTATTTATATTTTGAATACTTCTACCGCTGATTTGGATCAGTAGACTTATCTCTAAATCGTTCGAACCGGTCTGCAGATGCCTATCGTGCGTGACTAACGAGGCAATGCTTTGTTATAGGTAATGTTTACCACTTAACATCAGGTGGGCCATCTGCTTGTTCCATCAGCTAGTATTATTTAAAAAAAAAGATGGCTCAACTGTTTCGTGTGTATTTTGTTGTACCTCATTTTAATTTTGTTTTTATATAAATGTGTTTTACAATATTTATCATAATTAAAAGCCATTAGCAAAATAAACTGTCAATGCAATCTAGGCATACGTCGAATTCATAGCAAATTAAACATTTTAATGGCTAGCCCAGTTGGGGGATTGCCAAGCGCGATTGCCAATGTGCGTCGCCAACTTTTGCGTTATTCTTCAGAGTTCAGCAACTTTGATATTTTGTTATCAAAATTTTCAGTTGGATTTCAGTTTGGATTTCAGCAGTAAGTATTTATTATTGAAATGCTAATAATCTTATTTCTTGATAAGTTTAAAGTTTGGAAAAAAACTTTTTTCCAAACGTGTTGTTGTTTGGAAATCTTTTTGGAATGTACCTATTCCTATGTTCTTCTTCTTCGTCTTCACTCTTGATGTGGTTGTGGACGTTGTCGAGGCAGTAACTCTCTTAAAACCTCTTTAACTCTCTTAAAACTCTCTTTACCGGCACTCCTCTCGAACTGCAATTTCTATGTTATAATTATTCGCCTAACGAAGCCTTTTCACACGATACCTAATTTTTTACGTTTTTTACCTCATGAACCATATTAACAACGCAATAATTTAACTCTATTCTTACCAGCAATTCTATGCACATCGAATAACGATACAAATACACGCAGTTATGTGTGTATATATGTACCCATACCTACAGACAAATAGACTTTACATCACAGTTGGTAGTAGCTCTGCCTTCTGCGCGGTAGGCCGTGGGTTCGATCCACTTCAAAGTGATCCTTGTGATTGTATTGAATAAAGACCGTTTTGATTTTGATTTTGATTTTGACCGAGAACAAACATTTGTGTGATAAAAATTGATGTTTGTTCTCTGTCTGGGTTTTATGTATAATATTATAAGTATGTATTTACAAAAAAAGTATATACATATGTATTATATCAGCTATCTGATTCCCATATTACAAGCTTTTGGGGCTAGATAGTGCTGTGTGGAAAGTTCACCAATATTTATTATTATATCTGGAACTGGCACCTATATTCACTTAGTTTGAAGACGTTTGAAGTAATCGCAGTGATTCAATTGAATAAATACCTTTTAACTTTGACTTTGATCGAGTACCCAATGCATGCGTTTACAATACCTACAAAGTCGTTTGAGATATGATAGCTCACTTCTCTCGCTCGTTCAATGAAACACTCGGCGCGTCACACTAGACCCGGCGCGTCTCGGCTAGTGCACTTGTCACCGCGACTCATTAGTCAGGCGTAGGATTAATGAGTTCGACAAGCAGAGACACGCCGCGGCGACGTAATGATATCTTCATTATAGATGCATGGATCCTCATGACTCTTGCACTACCGCAGAGTACTAAATCTGTAGCAGTGAACGCAAGTAGAATGTGGAAGCATTCCTAACGCTACAAAGTTACCCAAAAAATAAGCGAGTAGAGTACCTACTGCACAGTGGCGTAGCTAGGTGGACAGGGGCCCCGCTGCATGGAGAAAGAATCGGGCCCTCACCCCCTCTTTCCACATAGCTTGAACTTATATTGGCATTTAAAATAAATCATTATAAAAAAATTGTGAGCAGGCTCAAGGTTTTCTAGCTTCGGGAGCTGGCTTACCCTCTTTTTTCAAGGCTTAGGTTAGAGGGCCCCCTGAGCTCCGGGGCCCTGGTGCACTGCACCGCCTGGCCTTACCATAGCTACGCCACTGCTACTGCATGGTCCGATTTAGTTCTAAATAAAAACCAGCGCAGCGTTCGTCGTCTCTCGGAGCAGCATTAAGCTGAATTAGGAACTTTTTGGCTTATGCAAATGCTGGTCCACAATCCAACATACTTACCTAGATAAGTTCTTTGTTTTTCATTGTGTTTTACTCTTTTATAAGAAGAAAAAAGGAAAATCATTTATTTTGGACACAACACATAAATAGCACGAACAGATAAATTAAATAGAAGTATTAGGTAGGTACAGTAATAAAAATAAGGTAAAGGTTTATCTGCCTTTGTAATTTTTTTTTTTGTTTTTTCTAATGTAGGGCTATACTTTTGATAGCGAGGTAAAAAAAAATATCCTTATATTCTATACTATTCTATTATACCTGTAGCAGTAAACGCAAATAAAACATGGAATCATTCATAACATCATAACGCTACAAAATGACCCAAAACATAAGCAAGCTGGGTAGTTTAACGATGCAGGTGACAGGTGACATTTTATGGCAATTGAACACCAACCCTAACTAGAAATGTCAACGTCTCTGACAGTGCTAAAGGTCGTCATAAAATTGTGACAAAGTTCCAGAAAAGTATTAGCGTTTGTCAGTTTAGGCCGCCATTTGTTTTGAGGAAATGGTGTCTATTTCTTTTAAAACAAATTTAAAACATTTTCGTTCAAATCAAGATATCACATAGTATACGCTATAGGTGATACTCCCGTGATTTTTATTTTCACGGAATAGCTCTACTAGCATGAATATAGGCTTAGTTTTTGTTTAAAAGCAGATTGAAAAGTTTGCTTACAGTTCATACCATTGCAGGCTAGCATTTTATGACTCCACTTCGTACTAATGAGAACTTCATTATCTGTATGTAAAACCATGTAAAACAGGTGATTACGTTACAGAACTGTAAACTTAATTATGTACCTACTTAAAATACTTCGTTTGCAGACTCGTGTACAAAAACTTTTTTCCTCTTTTTAATTGAAGAGGTTTAATAATAATTAAGCTCTTTGAAACTTTAAAAAGTGCTTTTAATAACGTTGGTTTTTGTCATCCTACTAATATTATAAACGCGAAAGTTTGTAAGTATGGATGGATGGATGGATGTTTGTTACTCTTTCACGTAAAAACTACTAAATGGATTTTAATTAAACTTTACAATAATATAGCTTAAACATCAGAATAACACATAGGCTACAATTTATAAAGATATTGTGTGAATTGTCCAAAATATGACGAAAAATGTCTAGTAAGTAGAAAAAAATCTACTATCTGCGAGCTATTCTGGCGTGCGCTGCCAAAACCGCTAGAGTCAAAGTCAAAGTCAATAGGTATTTATTCAATAAAATCACAAGGATCACTTTGAAACGTCTTAAAGCTAGGTGACTCTAGGTGCCAGTTCCACGCGACCAAAGCCTAGAAGAACAGGCAAAAAACTTAGAGTTACACATATGTACCACGCCGCACGCTCATATAAGCTACTCGAAATACTAAACCTGCGCAGACGAAGTCGCGGGCACCAGCTAGTAAATAATAAATTAAAATTAATAAGTTCGGTAGTAAACTAGTTAGTATTATAGCAGCGGCGATGGGCTTGCGACCTGTCACACATGTAATACTAACAAATGTAATATTGGGATTTGTCGGTATCTTTAGACATCCTCAATGAATCTTAAGTAGGTAGGTAGAGTCGTAAAGCTCTTTGTGTGTGGCTCGTCCGGGGAAATACTGCCACCATGTCTATATCAGCCGCCATCAGTGTTGCTGATTTTCGGTTTGAGGGCTGTGGTTGCCGGTGAAATTATAGGCACATGAAGCTTAACACCTGCACGTCTCAAATAGATGGTAGGTTTTTTTAGGTAGCTACTTATAAAATCTATCAAAAGTACCCGTCAAAGTATACTTTAGTAGGTATTTATAATCTTTTACCAAATCTATAATAAATATAACTATATTTGTTTTTATTTAGGTCTCTCGTGAAGAGGATGCCAACGATCAGTTTCATTTTAACATTATTCACATATCCATAAACCAGCGTATATTTTTGAAACTCAGAACATGATTCACATCCAATATCAGGTACAAATAAGTTTCTTTTTTTCGTTCGATGAATTCTGACACATTTCTTTTAAAATCAATTTACGATCCAATTCGCGTGATCTCGCGATCTAATTTGCTGGATTTTTGCCACAATTAAAAAACCATCTTTTCCTGGCAACACTCCAAAGAAAAGGTATGAAAGGCTGAGCTGGCAACTCCGTTCGCGCCAAAATAAAAATTAATTATTATTGCTCAGTTGAACGTGGGATGAAAAGAGAGCCAATTTGAAAAGGCACCTAAATGTTTATTGTTTCATAAATTAATTATATGAGTGTAAAAATAATTAGGAGACTGTTTTTCGGGAAAGCTTTTCCGAAATATTTTATGTATTGTATATTCTTCTATTGGTAGGTGTCACTTCTTCTTTTTGTCTCGTCACTAGTTTCTTTCGAAACAGTGTGAAAGAATTTTAAGTGCTCTCCAGAAAGGTTCCCTTCGAGCACTGATTGGTGATTTGTGCACTACGAGTTCAAATCCACGATCTTTCCATCAGCAGGCGGAGTTTTTCCACAAGACCACCGTTGCTCCTATTTATCGATGTTTATAATCATTTGCGGTTTGAATTATTGAAATAACCAACAAAGTTAACGAGGTAAATAAAATGACTGGATCGCAAATTATAAACTCAAAATAAATCAGTAGATTTCCAAAGTTATGTAATAAATTTAATTAATTCAAGATTAATTATTCGCAGTTTGATTGAATGAATACACATAATAGTGCAAATCCTCACCGCTTTTGCTAAACGAAATTGAATGCGGTGCAGCAATAAAAGTTTTGAACGCAACCCAAACCACAGCCGCAGCCAGGCGCAAACGTTGTTAATATCGACGAAATTCGTTAAATCGTGAAATGAAATGAAATGAAATACGTTTATTTATTAACACACACATTAGAGAGGAACACAGAACAGAGAAGTTAGCAGATGAATATAAAACAAGGTAAAAAGAAAGAAGTACCAAAATAAACAAAATTTGTCAATTAGTCCTGCTCTGTGCCTGGTGAGGTTAAATTTGTTCTATCTCAGCGTTATGCTATCCCGTGCATGAACAATGTACGGGTAGCGCTGGTTATTTTATTGTACCCATCATTATCATCTCGGCCTGGTATTACCCACTGCTCTGCCGAGCATAGGCCTCCTTCATATTTTGCCAGCCTCTTCTGTCTTGTGCGTCTCTGATGGTCTGGTCTGGATTGTACCTATTATTTGATTGTATGTGTAAATGGAAAACATCGTGAGGAAACTGACGTATCCTAAGTGGGGTATTCTAGCAGCGGCGATGGGCTTGCAACCTGTCACGTATTTACCTTCACGTGAAATTTAGGTATAGGAGAGGCATTATGTCCATAGCAGTGGACTTTTTCAGGCTGACGATGATGATAATACCGAGCTGTTGACAGATACTCATCGTAAATGATTTATACATGACTCGTGAACCGTTTTATTCGTATTCAGCTTGTGTTAGCGTCAGAAAATGAATAGGTACCTATAATGTTACATTGTTTTGATTAAAACCTACTTGAAACCTTTTTAAATAAAGCATTTTTTTAAATTGGAACAGTGATTTAAAAATAAATGTTGGCTCATTTCGGCTTTCATTTAGATTGTGTTTTTAAACGAAAGAAAATCGTGCGATTTGCAATATTTGCAAACGTGGTTGGTAAATGAATATTGCTATCATCATCATTAGCTTGAGCAAGTCCACTGCTAGATTTAGGCCTCCCCTATACATTTCTGGAAGAACATAGGGGGCCACCCTCCCTCTTATTTAGTGGTGTTTGAGGAAGTCGGTACGCTTGGTGGGTGATTGGTGGCCGCAGACGGACTGGAGACCAAACTTGCAATTCATTGGGGCGTACATCCACGGAAGGTAACCTATTCTATGTGGGGACCACCACGGTCAATTTTTGAGTAAGTAAGTACCTGAGTAATTAAAAAGAAGTTTCCAAGTCTTAATAATGTAAAAAAAATACAGTTAAACATATTTTTGACGTTGTGCTCGTTCTGAGATGTTGGAACTCGGAAAATAATAATTAAAAACAAATTGAGCTTCACAACGACATCTCTGTTTTGTGCTCTGAACTAGGTAATAGTGCAGTGCAAGTATGACGTTCCCAAACACGCGCTACGTTTCTAAAGTCAACTTTTAGTCTTACTGACTGCTCATAGAGGTCGCTGTTTGCTTCAACTCTTGGTTTTTTTATTTTGATAGGAATTATTATACAAGATATATTCCTGAAATGCATAAATAAAATAAGAAGATTTTTTTAAATATTTTAATCTATTTTAATATGTTTTTCAGTTACATATACCACCCCACCTTCACAGTTAAAAACAAATATAGGCGAAGACAACTTGTTTTTTTTTTAAAGTATACACTAATGATTATGTTACTTAAACAAAATTATTAATTCCAGTAAACTGTCACCGAATAACTTCAAACGCAAACTCACAAAGAGCCTAACTTTGATCAAAGAGCCAACTCTTTGATCAAAGTTAACTCCACGTAGGTAAGTACGGCATAAAAAAAACAATAATGTATAAAAATAGCGGTACGAGACAGTTCACAGTAATTATCCGTCAAGTTATTGTTGAGGCGGTCGATGATCGACCTATTAACCTAGCCAGGGCTAAACAACATTTTTGATTTTTTGTTTATTTAACCTGATATAGAATTGCAAAGTTTATTTTTTAACTCCTCCTCCCCTTCCCCCAGTCCTAAAGTTTGGACATATATAGTGTTGCTCTATTTCTCATGTTGTCTAGGCTTTGGTCGCGAGGAACTGGCGATAGATTCACCTAGTATATAAGACGTTTCAAAGTGATCCTTGTGATTGTACTGAATAAAGACCGTTTTGATTTTGATTTTGATTTCGTTGGAAGAGACTCCTGAAGTCCTGACGTTTTTACAAAAATAAACATTTTTAAAATTAATTTGAAGAAATCGTTACGACAAGTTAATAAAAATACACCACACTGATAAATAGTCAAATATAGTACTGAGCATAAAATTTAATAAGTTTTAAAACCAGCAGACCGACAATAATAATTATTGAATAATAAAGCTGGTGGCGCCTAAATAAAATTACAAAATAAAACATTTCAAAAAGCCTTTAAGCATTGCGAAAATTTATATTTTCCACTAAATATACAGCGTTAGAAAAAGTAAAATTATAAGATTCGTCTCGAGTGCAAGCTAAGCTATCTTCACTGCAGTACTCAGGTCCATTAAAAAACTAGCTTGCGATAATGAAACGTTGCAAAAAGTTGCTCACATCTGCAGATGATTCTGCGACCTTTCGCGTGTATGGTCAGCACAATTACAGAGTAGCCCTCTGCGCGCGCGCATCTCTGCACACATCTGTGTGGCCAACCGGTAATATCGCGCGAATAAACAGTTTTATTTGAAAACAACAATGATGAATGGTCTGATAAAACGTTATTTTATCAAATAGAAGATCATATTCTTCATAATACTTTTTTATCTTTATTAAAGAATGGTTCTAAAGTATTCAAACAAAAAGTTGGATATCAAAACAATGAGTGAATCAAGTTGGCTTGGAAACTTGTTAAAATTAGTATTTAGTAACTAAAGTGATAAAATATTAAATAAGAGAATTGAATGTTTTTATGAAAACAGTGAAAATGTGGCTTATATTTTTATTGATGGTGTTTGTGCCTCCAGTGCAATTGGAATATAGCCCCGACAATCGGTCTGATAATCTTAGGTAAGTCTTATTTAAGTTCATCATCATCATCATCAGCTTCTTCTTCTTGTCGTGTCACTAGTTCTTTCAAAACAACTTAAACATCCTATCCGAATCTACTATATGTAACATCATCTTCCTTCCCTTATCCCACGCTGCATGGGGTCGGTACAACAGGTTTTCTTCTTCCACTCTCCCCTATCATTCGTCATCTCAGTGCTCATACCTTTCTTACTCATGTCATCTTTCACACAGTCCATCCATCTTTTCTTTGGCCTGCCTCTCTTTCTAAAACCATCCACATTCATTTCCAACATCAGTCTTCTCGTAAATCTACTATTTAAGTAACGTACGTACGTCGTGTATAAACTATACGAAAGTTTATAATGAGATATAATATACATATATCTCAATTAGCATTCATACGTGAACGAGGGGTTAAATATTAAACGAACAATACGGTATATAAAGAGAGCACCGATCTTGCCTTCTGATCGAAAGGTCGTGGGTTCCTATGTAATAGGTTTTTCTCTTCAAAAAGTTTTTTTTATACTACTTGCTGATGAAACAAGCAGATGGCCCACCTGAAGTTACGTGGTAACAATCACCTATAAAGCATTGCTTCGTAAGTCACGCACGATAGGAACGTGCCCTACGATGCACTGTCCTGCATCCTTCAACTTGAGGCATACAGATGTTAAGCCTCATGTGCCTGTAATTACACCGGCAACCACCTCTATAAACCGAAACACAGCAACGCTGCTGGGCGGCAGAAAAAGGCGTGGTGGTAGTACTTCCCTCCCCGGACGAGCCCTTCACAAAGAGCTCTATTACTCTTAAAATCCAGTGCTCTCAATCGATAAAAGAAAACATCGTGAGAAAACCAGTTTGACTATAACAACCACAGTGGCGATAACAACTACGTCATATATGGAATGGCTGTTACTGAAAGATGTAGGTAAGTGTCTTTAATATTTGGATGTACCTCTGACTACCCTCTTATACATACTCAAAAAATATTGAGTTGGTACCTTACTTGGTACTAAAAAAATTGAGGGAAAATACTAACGGCATGTTTCTGAAAGCTCGATCAAACGTAATCGGAGGTCAAGTCACTTGCTATTTCAGCTATTACATCAAATAAGATACGAGATAGCAAGTGACTTGTCATCTGATTAGGTTTGATCGAGCTTTCAGAAACCGGCCATCGATCCATCATCGAAGGAAAGGTAAAATTTCGACCTTTATAAACAAGTTTTGAAAAGGTTTGCGATATCTACAACATAATTAAAAAATATATGAGGTATTATCCTATTGAAAGCATAGCTTTTCCGTACCTAAGATCGAATCCCAAAATCCGATGAATAAAAAAAGTATGCACCTACCTAATACACAAGACATGGCAGCCTTCACAGCTCAGTTGGTAGTAGCTCTGCCTTCTTCGCCGTAGGCCGTGGATTCGATTCCCACCGAGAACAAACATTTGTGGGATGAACATAGACGTTTGTTCTCTGTCTGGGTGTTATTATATATTATAAGTATGTATTTAATAAAAAATATATTGTATTATATCAGCTATCTGGTTCCCATATAACAAGCTTTGGCTTAGTTTGGGGCTAGATAGTGCTGTGTGGAAAGTCCACCAATATTTATTTATTTATTTACACACTTTTTTTTATTAGTCTTCCAAATGAGTATTAATTACCTACTTTGCAGACACTCCGTAAGAATCAAATACATCACACTGTCTAGGAAACAAAAAACCTACAGCATTCCTCTGAATAAAGTTATTTTAAGAAGCACTTCAGACTACAACTAGGTACTGGGCTTGCGACACAGAATGGATTATTCTCTTACTCGCTAGATCTTCTAGCTAGATTAAAGTGCTGAGCTCAACGAACCGTGACAGAACTGGATTTTAAAACACGGATCTGTTTAAAAATACCACTTTTTTTAAACATGTAAATGTAAATGTAACATGAGTACGATAACAATAAGTTAGAGCATAGTATTAACGTAGAAGGTATCCCTACTTTTTATAATAAGTAATAAATAAAGATAATTTTATGAATTTCACACACCGTACATAAATATATCTATGTAGTAATATAATTATTCTTATATCTTATTACACAGTTAAAGAATCAAATGAAACTAAGTTCTTAGGAGTTATGATTGACACTCACTTAAACTGGAAATCACATATAAGTAAAATAAATATTAAAATATCACAATATTCTTACGCTTTATCAGTTCTAGCAAAAATATGCTCAAAACATATTGCAAAAAATGCATATTATGGTTATGTTTTACCTCAATTAAGCTACGGGATCATTTTTTGGGTAAATTCGGTAAATGTTGTTTCCACTTTTTTACTACAAAAAAGATGTGTTAGAGCCATTTATAACTTGCAAAGTACAGATTCCTCACGTAATTTATTCAAAACTGAAAAAATATTAACTTTAAACGGAATTTATATATATGAAATATGTATATTTGTTAAAAACAATCAGGAGTATTTTTTGTAACTTCATCCAAACGTAATTTACGTGACAATTATAAACATAATATATGTATCCCTCAAGTAAATAATAGCATGTTCCAAAGAAGCACCTACTATTCTGCCATTCAAATATTTAATAATTTACCTTCATCTTTAAAATTACTAAATGGAAATATTTTTAGAAATAGTTTAAAAAAATGGCTTCTAACAAAAGTGTTTTACAATTTAGAAGAGTTTTATGATTTAGAATGAGTTATTGTATAAATAAACTAATAGTTCATCACTAAATAAGTTAGTTTAGGATAATTAATTTAAGTGTTAATTATTTTTCAAATATTTAAAGTACTTGTGGTACGGAAAAGCTTTAAACTTTACATTGTACGCTCGAATAGGGCAGACTGTTTGTACTACTTCTTATAAACGACCACCTTATATTTTTAAACAGTTTACAATAAAGACTATTCTGATTCTGATTCTGACACTGATAAATTCAGTAGTTTTGTCTTAAAGAATGTTATGATGAATGTGCGAGCGAGAAGTAGTACCTTAGCGGTAGGTAGTCAGCCTCTTAAAAGCACCGACGAGACATTACCTAAATCAACCAATTTTAGATAAGTGACTATAACTTAGCTTGTGTCGGTTTTATATTAAATTGTAGCATTCCGTAACATTTTTCCCATATAAGATGGGTGACCACCACGCACCGGTTGCATTCACAAAGATTGTACGCATTATGAACTATGCAACATAACATCTCAAATGCTAATAGCACTCGGCTGAATGTTTTTACCGACTCCAGCCGAGCCACATGTTTTACAAACAGATGTTCGTCTTCTAAGTATTGAGACTATGCGCTTCTTGGAACACGCAAATTGAATCCTGATAATTCTACCAGACCTTTGGTCTACCAAGATTTTCCTTTGATCTCGTAACCTCCAATTGTTAAGTTGTAATGAGAAGCGTGGAAACAAGGAAACGATTAGGTACTCAGATGTTAGCACGATTGGTTTTTTCTTCATGACAGCTGTAGGTCGGGTAATTAGATTGCTACCTATTGCGACATTGAAGATCATTTGACGCGTAATTGCTTAGGTAAAGATATGAAGCAGGCTCACGAACCAGGCACGACCAACGAGATTGTTCGAAAATGAATTCGCTGGTTTTGGTATTTTTTTATAATATTTAATTTTTATTTATTCATCTTGCAGCAGAAAATTTTTCTCACAGCAAACTTTGGCTAAATATTTAGAGTATTTTGGTAAATCTTCCCATTTCCAGCAACCGATGCACGGACCAGAACCACCTACTCTTGGCCCCTGGGGTCCTCACGGCTGGCGGCACGAACCGCGCCTGCGTCTCCAGGTTCCACCCCGAGGGACCAGCTCATCTGCAGCTGTCTCTGCTCACCGCGGATGGGCAGACGATCACGGCTGAGCGGGAGCTACCTCCAGGTAAATCTTGGATCTTAGGGTTCAGGAAAGAGTTTTAAATCGGAAAATATTGTGATTGCGAATGTTTATAGATGTTTGTGACTTAATCACACCCTAATCACTAAACCAATTTGGATGAAGCAGAAAATATGTACCTACTAGTAAATATGTGCCAAGATATGGCAGCTAGATTATAAAATCAGGGTCTGGAACCCAGATTAGAATATTTACAGCTAATACTAAGCCACAGAGATCTTCAAAACAATTTGGTAATTTCAGGTGACGGAGGCTGCATGGATATATCAGTGCCACTACTCCCAAATACGAAAGTTGAACTCGTCACTAGCGTCAAGTAAGTATTCTTACATACATAAAATCACGCTTATTTCATATACAGGTAGGCAAAGACCGCGGATTTCCACTTGCTACGATCCTGACATACCATCTATCATTGCGAATATTTTGAAAAAATTCGTGGCCCCCACATCCCCAGATACCTAGAGGCCCAGTGCACATGGACAAGCCGCGTCACGCTGCGGATAGGCAGCGGGCGCGTGGTGGTGGTCCACGCGGAGCGCGCGCGCTACCGCCCGGGGGACGTGGCGAGGGCTCGCGTCTTCGCTCTCAAGGCGGACCTCACTCCCGCGTATGGCATTGTAAGTTTCATGTGGCATTGTAAGTTTTAAAGTGTACATCTACACTAATATTATAAAGAGGAAACATTAGTATTTTTGTATTTTTGTATGTAACCAATAGGCTCAAAAACTACTGGTCCGATTTCAAAAATTCTTTCACCATTAGAATGCTACATTATCCCTGAGTAACATAAGCTATATTATATTTTCAAAAAAATCAGGGATCCTTACTAAAACTTAAATAATGTAACCCAAGGTGGAAAACAAAAACCTTACATCGCGTGCGCTGCGAAAACTAAGAAGATAGAACAAAATAATGTACTACGATTTTGTAGAACACGTCATCATCTACAAAAAATGTCGCGACAGCATATGTCTAACTATTATAGTTATGTCACAATAAATAAGTGTTCTTTTATTATAAAAAATTAATTGAAATGCCTCCGCTAGAAAAGGGTCTTTATTTGTACCTTGGTATTAATCCTTATCCAAATAAACAATTTCATAATTAAAACGGTTTCAATACCTATAGATTACTTCTTAAATTTTTCAAATCGGACATTCCATTCAAAAGTAATGACGACATTAAAAATGTTAACGGGTCCACGGGTCACGCGCGGGGTGCGATTTCACTCACTCAAGGAGAAGCGCGTGCAAATGTATGAAATAAGTAGACGCGAGGCTCGAACCCACGGTCTAAGTTTATCCTAAAATGTTCAAGAAATTTATGATTACCCATGCGAAGCTGGGACAGGCCGCTAGTTAAGAATAATCTAATAAGTAAAGCTTATTATACTTTAGATGATAAAAATGCGTGGCCCGATGTCCCGGTCGCTCTGCCCATCGGCAGCTAACATGTCTGCAATGTCCGTACTGTACCTACTATTGTGTGTTTTTTTTATTTATCTCTGATTTAATAGATTGTATTTATGCATTAGGTATTATTAGTTTGAGGCGTAGCGTGTGCTGTCTTATAAATTTGATTATGTTTATCTTTTTATGTATGCCTGCGCCTCACTAAACTTCAATAATATATTATATTATTACATTGTAAAAGGATCATACAAAAGAACGGTAGGAACAAGCCGTAAGTTTGTTGCCTGTTCTTCTAGGCTTTGGTCGCGTGGAACTGGCACCTAGAATCACCTAGCTTTAAGACGTCTCAAAGTGATCCTTGTGATTTTATTGAATAAATACATTTTGACTTTGACTTTGACTTCATGTGGACTAGTCTAATATCGTTGAATACTTAGGTACACTTGTCGTATCACTGCTTCTTTCGAAACAATGTGGTGAAAGAATTTTAAGTCACGCTGCGGGTATAGCCAGCGGACGCGTAGTGGTCGTCCACTCGGAACGCGCGCGCTATTTTATTTTCATACAAAGGGCACACAGAGAAGCCCAACTAGAATAGCCGTCTTCTTCTTCTTATCGTATTACTAATTCATTCGAAACAGTGTGGTGAAAGCATTCTCAAAGAGGCTCCTTTCGAGCACTTGACATACCTATGTCATAGAACTTAACTAGAATACCTAGTAAAGCCTTGCAAAACAATATCCTAAAACATAATTTCTGGGGAACATCTCTTAGTACCAAAATACTCTTTGAGGGTATCAAAGTCTTAAAAGATATTGATTGTAGAATGAAAAATGGTGAAAGGATTTAAAGTGCGTCTCAAATAGGCTACTTTCGAGCACTTGACATGTTTTAGAGCTTTTTAGGTTCTACGACATGCCGGATTATTCACGATGTTTTTCTTTACCGTCTCAGAGTACTGGCCCTCTGCACATACATTTTTGAACAGAAAAGCTCACTAGTGCACGACTTTTTTTGAACTTACGACCATAGGATCGGAAGGCGAGGCCGCTGTCAGAGACCACTAGTGCTGTTTTTTATTTTTATATATAACTTGCTGATGGAAAAAGCAAATGGCTCACCTATAACAAAGCATTGCATCGTACTATGTGCACAATGCCAGTACTCTCAAACGGTGGAGGAAAACATCGAGAGGAAACTGGCATGTCGTAGAACCTAAAAAGTTCTATAACAAGTGTCAAATGCTCGAAAAGAGCCTCTTGAGGCCCACTTTTTCATCCTTTCACCACACTGTTTCGAAAGAAACTAGTGACACGACAAAAAAAAACTTGCATCGTAAGTCACTCTATATAGGAACGTGCCCTACGATGCACTGCCCTGCTTCCAACAACTTGAAGCATACAGATATTAAGCCTCATGTGCCTGTAATTTCACCGGCACAACCAACGGCGGCAGTCTCTCTGATAATCTCAATAGAGAGCGTCTCGAAAGTGGCTTGACTGCTACAGCAGGTTCTTGGACTACCCATAATAACACAAGTTTATGTGAATTGAGGCTAGCGGCACAGGTTCAACTACTAATGGACTGTACTTTTTTATAAATAAGTGATGGACCTGATGCTGAAAACTGTAAACCTTACAGGGCACGTACATCGAGGGCGTGTCGATCGTACTGCGTCTATCAGTCTGAGAATGTGTTATTTTTATACGTAAAAACCCTTTATAGGGTTTTTACGTATAAAAATAATATAATAATTTTTTTAAATTTTTTTATTAATTAGTCGCCGAATTACCATTTTTATAAAACTCGCGTACGCACAACGCACGGTCCGCTCCCGAGAAACGCTCCATAGCGACTAAATTCCCAAAAGCCAGGCTACCGATTGACATCCCCCCCGCGCCCCTCAGAATAGTTGCGTTCACGCAATAACCAAAACAAATGTGAACTTTCTTTTGAGACACCCTGTACTATACCACCACGCCTTTTTTTGCTGCCAAGCAGCAACACTGTGTTTCGGTTTGAAGAGTGTGGTTGCTGGTGTAATTACAGGCACATGAGGCTTAACATCTGTATGCCTCATGTTGATGGACGCAGGTAGTGCATCGTAGGCAACGTTCCTATCGTGCGTGACTTACGAGGCAATGCTTTATTATAGGTGATGGTTACCACTTAACATCGATGTCCCGGTCGCTCTGCCCATCGGCAGCTAACATGTCTGCAATGTCTGTACTGTACCTACTATTGTGTGTTTTTTTTTTTATTTTTCTCTGATTTAATAGATTGTATTTATGCATTAGGTACCTATTATTAGTTTGAGGCGTAGCGTGTGCTGTCTTATAAATTTGATTATGTTTACCTTTTTCTGTATGCCTACGCCTCACTAAACTTCAATAATATATTATATTATTACATTGTAAAAGGATCATACAAAAGAACGGTAGGAACCAAGCCGTAAGTTTGTTGCCTGTTCTTCTAGGCTTTGGTCGCGTGGAACTGGCACCTAGAGTCACCTAGCTTTAAGACGTTTCAAAGTGATCCTTGTGATTTTATTGAATAAATACATTTCGACTTTGACTTTGACTTTGACATCAGGTGGGCCATCTGCTTGTTCCATCAGCTATTTGTATAAAAAAAATTCTCAATGATTACTTTGAAACAGCTAGGTGAATCTAGGTGCCAGTTCCACGCGACAGCCTAGAAGACCAGGCAACAAACTTACGGCTTGTTTCCTACCGTTCTTAGTTGGTTAGTTCGTGCTTGGTGGTTTCTGCTTAGTATTAAGATATTTGAGGGATATCTAACGAGCTTGGGGATAGAAGGTGAAGCTGTTTCCGTTATTTATACAAACGAAGATAATTATTTTGTGAACTGAATTTAACTTAAATTCGAAAGCTGTCCATCGTCGTACATTAAATTACCGGAATACACTTACAGGGAAATTGGCTTAACATAATTTACATATTGTATCGGACAGCTCGTAAGTAATTATTTGCATACGACAGGGCCGTAGATAGGTCCAAACATTGTCCAAAGTAATTTTTATTTTTAGATTCAAAAACAGAAAGCCAAGCCGTCGATCGCCACATTCGATATGATTGTATGATTTGATATAAACGATACCGTTGATCTTTGATACGTTGAATCATTGCTCGAAACAGTGTGGTGAAAGGATTTTAAGTACACCTCAAAGATGCTCCTTTCGAACACTTTACACAATTTTTCGAACTTTTTAGGTTCTACGACATGCCGGTTTCCTCACGATGTTTTCCTTCCCCTTTCAAGTTTTTGAACAGAAAAAGTCATTGTTTGCCTTCACCGTTTGAGAGGCACTGTGCACATAAGAAAAACTCATTGGTGCACGACTGGTTTTTAACCAACGACTGAATATTAGGATCGGAAGGCGGGCCGCTACCACTAGACCACCAGTCAGGCGCGGTCGGAAGGGGGGGTCACAGGGGACATGACCCCCCCCCTTAAATCCTACACGTCTCATTTATTATTATTAGTGATATTTTGTATTATTATTAGTGACCCTCTCCAAAATTTCAGGCTGCGACCGCGCCTGCCACCAGTGCTTTAATCTCGTGTATGATTAGGGGCAAGTGGCCCAATTTCCTGGCTACATCCCTGGACAGCTATAAGTAATTATTTGCGTACGGTGCTCGTTTGCATCTGTGTCAGTGTTACGCTTGGTGGGCATTTTGCTCTTTGTGATCTAGTTGTACATCGTTTAATGTTAATTCAATCCTTTTACAAAATGTAGGCTATCCGATCCACAACAGGCCACCGACCTAACAGTAAAAATAAAAAAGAGAGGGCCACTAGTACGAACGTGTAAAATTGAAAAATACTGAAACAGCTTTACGGCTTTAGTCCCCAGGCAAGGTAGATATCCCCTGATCTCTTACCAAGTACTAACTCATAATTCTATGAAGGATGTCTAAGATTGTAGTCAGAGGTACCTTCAAGTACTACATTTAGCACACACCCATATTTTAAAGATAGTTGGTATTCCATACGTGACAGCTTCCAAGCCCATCACCGTTGTTAGAATACTAACTGGTTTCCTCACGATGTTTTCCTTCACCGATTGAGACAAACGTAAACTTGTTAAAAATCTACCCACAGTAAATGTTTTAGTAAAAAATAAAAGTAATTTATATTAACGATTAAATGGTTATTTTTTCGAAAAGAAACCGTTTTATTTCTTTTTGAAGTAATTTTTCAATTTATTTTATTCACAATCAATTTTTTTATTATCGTATTTTAACATGTGAGCAACTTCCAGTTTGGTAACTATTTTAAGTTAATTATATTTTTGTCCCACAAATAAAGTTAACGGTTAATTTTATCTGATGACATGATTTAACGATCTGTTAAAATGATAAAGTTTTATGAGTTTGTTTTTATGATGTCTCAATAAATTATGGTCCATATTTCATGCGACCGTGAATTTGAATGACGAATTAATTTGAATACATTTCGAGTGTTTTCGTATTGTTAGAAGTAGTTAATTATGCAGTGTCAAGGTCATGATCTATTTATTTATTTGTTTTGGGAGTAACACCAACAATTTTAAACCAACACTACCCACCTACCTACTATAGTTGTACCTACTTCCTTTATTAAACGAAATACTAACATCAACTGCATCATAAACATCGAGACTTCTCAAAATAAAAAATATTGTCACCGTAAAACACCGTTCTAGTCACACTAATCAAATACAAAGGTTTTCAAAGTCAAAGTCAAAAGGTATTTATTAAATAAAATAACAAGGATCACTTTGAAACGTCTTAAAGCTAGGTGACTCTAGGTGCCAGCTCCACGCGACCAAAGCCGCTAAAAGTTTTATAGTTTTAAAAGATAGTACGTTAAATTGCAATTATTTAACAAAAAAATGTAAATAAGGGTACCTAGGTATGTATAAAGATGTTGCCCTTGACGCTATTTATCATCTACAAGTTAAACAAGTTATCTACGCCCTCCTACGATGTGGAGTCCCGCTGTGTGGAATGAAACACACAACTTTGCGATATCTGTTTTTGCTGACTATAAATCAGAATAATGAGAACCTGCTTGTCACGGTCGACACACGCACAAATGATCATCTTCATTATTCATCTCGTTCAAACTACGTTTTACAATGACATTGGTAAGGCTATCATGCAAAACCGTACGTTGGTGTTGATGTTTTGTTGATGTCAATTTACCGGTTTGATGACAATACGAATTATTTTTTTGTAGATCAGGTCATGGGTTGGTTTTTAAGAGTAGTAGAGCTCTTTGTGAAGGGCTCGTCCGGAGAAGTACCTACTAAAACCACGCATTTTTCTGCCTCCAAGCAGCGTTGCTATGTTTCGGTTTGAAGAGTGTGGTTGCTGGTGTAATTACAGGCACATGAGGCTTAACATCTGTATGCCTCAAGTTGATGAACGCAGGGCAGTACAACGTAGGGCACGTTCCTATCGTGCGTGACTTACGGGGTTACTAATCAAGGATTAACAGGCCGTTAAATCTAACCTTTGATGTCAAACGCGTACATTTTGACATATTTAACGGCCATTTAATCCTTTGTTAATCTAACAGAGCATGGTGAAATCAGCTCTTAACATGTGTATACCTCAAGTTGATGGACGCAGGGCAGTGCAACGTAGGGCACGTTCCTATCGTGCGTGACTTCCGAGAATGCTTTGTTATAAGTGCTGGTTACCACGTAACATCAGGTGGGCCATATGCTTGTTCCATCAGCTAGTTGTATAAAAAAAATAGTTAAGAGTAATAATAATTTGGTACTTACTAAGTTGGGTGCTTGTGGTAGGCACTATTGTGGAGTTGTATCTAAGTAGTTTAAACATGACACCAGGAAGTCACAGTGTACTTACAGTAGAAACAGTACCTAAGACTAGTGGATTACCAACACGTCTATTTATGCCGCCAAGCAGCTGTGCTGTGTCTTAAGTAAATGGTCGTAGGGCATATTCCTATCATGCGTGACTTGCGAGGCTTTTTTATTATAGGTCATAAAACGATAACCATGCCGTTACCATTCAAAATCAGGTGGGCCATAGACTTATATGATCCGCAAGAAGTATAAAAAACACTTACTTCTACTGCCTCTGCTGAAATCTCCTCCTGTTCCAGTGGTGAAAGGTTTGGATTTCATAAATAAATATGTCCAATATTATCATGAAAATAGATATGAAATCCACTGCTGAAAATTGTTCGCCGTCATAGATTTCAAGAAAGGACAAGTAGCATATGATTATCTACTAACTTCCTACGATCGGTGGATAGGAAGGTCGTCCAACTAGGGGCGTAGATATAGACCCCGAAAACTTAATGCATCTGTTTCTGCCCACCAGATAGAAGAGATCTGGATTGAAGGTCCACCTGGAGCCTGGGAGGGGACGCGGGTGGCGCAGTGGACGAAGGTCCACAGTAAGATGGGCCTGGCGCAAGTGCAGCATGAGATCGACGAGCTAGCGCCTCCAGGGAGGTGGACGGTCAAGGCGAGGCTTGGAGACGGTAGTCAGGTCAGTATAGTAGAAGAAATATGGCTTCAAAAGCCTTTAAGTGGCTTTAAAGTGTCGTGTTATTTTATTTAACTTCGATAGAAACTATGAGCGTTGCACTATTGAACCTTACATAGTAAGGAAACTGCAGGTCCTATTTTCAAAATAATAAAAGATGAAGGCGAGTAAAGAACAAAATTTATATTTAGACAGAGTGTATGGGGAACCTATGAACTAGGATACAGTAGTTGGCCACTTGGTAAAAGCAACATGGAAAAACTCTATGTCACCATGATTTGCCATTCTTCTTTCCGTGTCACTACCGTAACAGTGTGTTGAAAGGATTTTAATATATTGTTTCAGGGTTCAGCGTCCTTCTGGGTGGGCAATTACGAGCTACCTCCGTTCCAGCTGAGCGTCCGCCATGCGCCTCGCGTGCTTCGGAGCAGCGAGCGCCTGGTGTGGACTGTGTGTGTCAGGTACGCCTATGTATTTCAATTACACGCAGATCAATAATATTATATTTTGCGAAATAAATGTTTAAAAATAAATACGACAAAAATAAACAAGAGTAGTAGAGTTCATTGCGAAGGGCACGTCCGGGGGAGTACTACCACCACGCTTTTTTCTGCCGCCAATAGCAACGCTGTGTTTCGGTTTGAAGAGTGTGGTTTCCGATGTAATTACAGGTACTATCAGGTGGGCCAACTGCTTGTTCCATCAGCTAGTTGTATAAAATCAATTGTAAAAAACTATTTAGGCAAAACTTCTTCAGTCAATTTTAAATTAGGTTAAGGGTTAGTTTCACCATGCTCTGTTAGATTAACAAAGGATTAAAGGGCCGTTAAATATGACAAAATTTACGCGTTTGACAGCTAAGGTTAGATTTAACGGTCTTTTAATCCTTGATTAGTAATAACAGAGCATGGTGAAACCTCAGACAAAATAAAAAAGTACTTTTATTTACTTTTACTTTTACTTTTTTATTTTGTCTGAGGGTGAAACCGGCCCTAAATAAGTTTGTTTGTAAAAAAAAGAAAAATATAAATAAAAAGGTCTCTGATTAGGTACGTCAGAGGGACAATCAGTGGCATTTCGAGATGCCGAATAAAAAAAATTGGTTGTCTGTAAAGTTGGTTTACGGACGATAGTTTAACGTGACAACGTTATAGAGAGCGGCGCAAGCGTACAATGAGCGTAAAGGGACATTTTCGTGCATGCAGCCGGCCTTCATCGAATTATTAGACGTAGTCACGTCAAAAATAAAAAAAAATCCCCCCGCCACCTGCAGATACCCCTGGACAGAGGCAGTGGAAGGCATGCTCGTTATCCGGCTCCGCGGCGCGGGCGCGGGCGCAGGCGCGGGCGCGGGCGCAGGCGTGCGCACCGCCGTGCGGCTGCGCGCGCCGCGCGCGTGCCACCGCCACGCCGCGGCCGCGCGCCGCGTGGGGCTCGCCGGGGATAGACCGCCTAGTGTAGTGGTCGCTGACTTCTCTTTCCAGGTAATATCAAAGTCAAAGTCAAAGTCAAAAGGTATTTATTCAATAAAATCACAAGGATCACTTTGAAACATCTTAAAGCTAGGTGACTCTAGGTGCCAGTTCCACGCGACCAAATCCTAGCAGAACAGGCAACAAACTTACGGTTTGGTTCTGTTCTGTACCGTCCTTTTGTATGATCCTTGTTACAATGTAATAATAATCTAATCATAAAACAACTGCTCAACTGGTTTTTTATGTTTTGTCATCATCATCATCATTAGCCTAAAGAAGTCCCCTGCTGGACATAAACGTCCACTACACATTTCCACGAAGTACGATTCCGAGCCCTCTCCATCCACCGACTTCCCGCGATCCTAACAATGTCGTCAGTCCATCGGGTAGGAGCGTCCCACGCTTCGTTTTCTTGTTCGTGGGTGCCATTCGAGAAACTTTATTCCCCAACGGTTATCAGTCCTTCGAGCTACAAATTATTATAACACGATCTGCCCATTGCCAATTCAACTTGCTGGTGCTGATTCTTGCCGTGATAATTAGTCTAGTAGTTAGGACCCTACGTTGTGTGTTTTGTACATTTTGTAAATACTTGTAGGTACTTATTCATTGTATTTTTGAAGGAAACTAATCTGGTTTGTTTTTGCCCGGAAACCGTCGATCTGAAAACCCGTAAAGCTATAAAGGGGTAGCTGTGCAAGTTTTTTTGAACTTATTTCACTTTTCACACATTTCAGGAGGAAGGTACTAGAATTTGGCAGAACACCACAGTCGTATCTCAAGTTGTAGACAAGCCGATATTTTTAGAGTTCATCACGAAGCAAACCACTGTGGTCGCACCTGGACTACCATACAAATTGAAGGTATATAGCATATTTTTAACAAAATTTGCATTCCGAACCACACAAATATGAAGATAGATTCAAATAAGACAAAAGTGAAAAATTAGGTACTAAAGTCGGAAACTGAATACAGTTTTATACAAATGAAATAGAAAATTAAGTAATAAAAATTTACGAGTATGTAGACACTTATTGATACAAAATGTTGTCAAATCTCTTAATCATCACGGAACATAAAATAGGCAAAAGACGTAGGTAACCTTATCTATTTTGTTGGAACAGTTTTTTTCGCTAGTTATGATGATTACCTACTATCGTGCAACTTGACCGGTCAAGGTTGTATTCTTATTGATATTAGACTATCATTAGATACAAATTTCAATCCCTACTTCTAAATTGAATGTAATCTGAATTCTCGAATAAATCATTTAGTATTTTTTGTAATATACAATTGAATTTTCAGGTAAAAGCAACTCGCTGGGATGAGAAGCCAGCAGTCAATGAACGCATCCGTGTTTGCCGCTACCCCAGTCTTGGAGAACAAGCGGCAGAAATAAACAAACCAACTTGTAACAGCGGCGACACAGACTCAAGCGGTGTAGTGAGAGTGAGGTTCGCTGCTGAGGATGATGGCAGCCTCTTCTACCGATTTGAAGTGAGGATCCAGATCATAACATTACTTTCAAATTAGCCCTTCTGAGATCTCTTGGTACTTAATATCCATCGGAGCTACTGGAGTACATTACATCATACTTATAACTTTATAATATCATTGTTGCCTTTTGCATCCGTTTGTTGATGAGCTTGCTAACCTATAGTTAATTGTCCTTTACCGTTTGAGAGCCTACAAACTCCTAGTTCGATAAAAAAGTAACTTACTTCAAAATTATTTCTTAGAAGTTATAAAAATAGGGAATTTAAAAATTTGGTATCCCTCAAGGCAGCATTCCAGCCCTTCTGCTGTTATTCACATACGTTATTCCTCAGGCTAAACTATACAACGATACTAGCATCAAGGCAGCACCCGTGACACTGGCCACGCGCCGCCCGAAGACACAAGCGGCTCTAGGACCACTCAGAGCCGATTCTCGAGGCTCCAGAACCTTCGTGCCTCTGTACCTGAATCTCCAGAACGTGTCCACACCTGTTACTGTTCATTTTGTGGTAAGTTTATGGCTAGTTGTGAACATTAAATAAATTTGAATGGGAGTGACTTAAGTGATAAAATTGCTTGCCCTAAAACCAGGTTAGCTAGAGTTGGTAAGTCTTTTGTGGGAATAAGCATAAAGTTCTTTAACAAGCTGCCTATTGATATTGTAAACCTGTCTGAAAACAAATTTAAGAAAACTATTAAAGCTATCCTAACAAGAAAGGCTTACTATAACATCAATGATTATTTGGATGACAAAAGTGTCTGGGAGCTCGGCACATGACTAATAAAGTAGGTAATTATTGTAGTATTTTTATATCTAAATGTGTTTTAATGTAATTAGGTTTCTACCTATGTATTTTTTTTTTGTATGACTTGACTTTGTAAAAACGTGTATTTACATTTTAGTTTAAATTGTACTTACTCTTACTTGCAAATAAATGATTGAATAAATGAATAAACTAAGTTTTTGGCCGCTTGAGGTGACTCATGGCTGGCCATAAATGTAAATGCTAACGTGACTACCATAGCAAGAATAAAGTCCTATTTACTGTGCACTCTTTAATGCATTAAAATACACATAATTTTGCATCAAACCGTGACAACTCCCGAGTCCACCTTTCTGAAAGCAGCTATAGGTTTTAAACATCAATTTATTTTCAGGTTATCATAAGAGGTGGGATAATCTACCGCTGGGGTGCCACAACCCAATGCCCCGTACCAAGTTCCACCAACCATGTCCAGGTTACAGCCCGAAACAGCAGATGTAACGAAGCCATGCCTCTAACTGACGATAGAAACCGATTTGATAAAAACAATGCTAATTACGATATGATCAGTGATTACTTCAACAGAATTGTCAGTCGTCAGAATACAATAAACGCTGAAAGAGCCAAAAATGTTGATAAAGGAAATGACAGCTTGAACAGAAACAAGAATATAAATAAAAATACAGATTCCGTTAACAAAAACAAGAATCAGAATTTCAATGAATATTTTAGCCGTTATGTTAATCAGCTTAACAATAGCAGAAACAACGCCGGCACTAGCAAGACTCAAGAGAGAAACGATGTCAATTTCGATAGAAACACCTCTTATAGTGTAAACACAAACCTTAATGACAGATCCACCGAAATCAAGACTGAGACTAATGACAGGATTTCAAATGATATAAATGGTTTTGAAGGGAGTGCGTCTGATGCTCTTCTTGACAGGAATCTTCTTAGAGTTATGCTTCCTATAAAGGTTACACAGCAGATGTGTCCAGACAGCCATCTTATAGCATACTTCTATCACAATGGAGAGTTCGTCAGTGCTAGCAAGCATTTCGAGATGGACGACTGCTTTGTGAATAAAGTAAGCTTCTGAACACACTTCAATTGAAGTTACCTATGCACCTTTCTAGGAAACCTTTTAATGTCATTTTTCTGGACTGACCGTTGGTCCCAACACTTAAATCTCAAGCATTTTACTTCTTTTTTATTTTATTATTTCGTGGATTGAGTTGACAGGGTTTTATACTGTTTTTATATTACAGGTTGATCTAACATGGCAATCTCGGCAAGTTCTACCTGGTTCCACCACAACCCTTCAGGTTTCCACTCCTGGACCAGCTCTTTGTGCTCTGACAGTGTTAGACAGTGCATCTAAATGGACCCCATTGGCCTCTGTGAAAGATGTCCTCATAAGTGGGCTGAGGAATATGATGGATGCGCATCGGAATCTGACAGAGTATGACACTGCTGGCGACTGTTTCATGAGTAAGTTTTCTAATAATCCACTACTTTAATATCGATATAAAGAGTGTAAAATGACCACTCCTGAAAACTTCAGGGGCTAAAGTACCCATCAATATGAATAACTTTTTCTTATAAGTAACCAACATTGTGAACGCCAAAAAAATAGATTAACCACATAAAAGTTCCATACCTTATGGTATATGGAATTTTTATATGGAACATCTATTTTTTTTTAGCCAAACTGCTAAAATGTATGAGATTGGCTATAATTAGCCCTAAAACCCCCTTTATTTCGATCCCATGCCTATCACCACAAATGTACCTACGAAAAAAAATCGAATCTGTACAGAATAATTTTTATCTCAGTTTTTCGAAGAGATTTTGAAGGTCTATTTTTATTTTTCAACCCATGCAATAGGATAAATTCGTTACTGATGAAATTAATGTTTCAGACGTAGACAGCCCTGAAATGCCCACCAATAGCCTAGAACTGACAGCCGCTTGGCTTGCATCGGCCGGAGTCAGGACTGCAGGAGACATACCGTTGAGAAGGCAATGCAATCCTGCAGCGTTGACGGTAGAAAGAACCGTTCCTAGGAGTGACTTCTCTGAAGTAAGTATATCTAAACAAAATCAAAGCTAATGAGAAACTTAAAGATGATATAATTTAAATATTACAGTATATACTTAATTGTAACAAAGACTACTTTTGCAGTTTACTGTTCCACTATTTAAGCCTACTGGAATAAAAAAATAAGTGTAGACTTTTCTTTGGAAAATTGTAACTAGACTTCTTTCCTTAGATTCTTTGTACCACTGTACACATCAACAGAATCAGCAAGTTGAAATGGTAATTAGCGGGTCATATAGCTCGTGGAACCGATAACCGCTAGAGAAAAGTTCGTGGTTCTTGAACAACCACGAACCGGAAAACCGCTGATAAAGATTCTGGGAAGTCGGTAGATGCAGAGGGCACTAAATCCTCTATGCGTTTGATCGTTTTCTCATCAAAATCTGTTTGTTATTTTGCAGGCATGGCTTTGGCGGCTTGTCACTGTAGGAGCGAATGGTTCTACGATGACATCAGCCAAGGCACCGGACTCCATAACGAGGTTCGAAGCTAACGCTGTCTGTCTCACCAAGATGGGAGTGTCTGTGGCACAACCTGCAGTATTACAGGTAGGTCAATAAAAAAATGATTGTTTTCCACTAGGTACTTGCTGATAGAAAAAGCAGATGTTAAGTGGTAACCATCACTTGTAACAAAACAAGTAGGAAATCTACTACCGTTTTTATCGGACACTAAACATCACGCTGTTATTTACGCCTATTTATGAATGTCCTATGTCCTACGTTTCTTTAACTGTGTCGCAATAGTAGTCACATCTATTTAATAGTGAATCGCCGATCATCTGTTTGGGAGAAAGAAAAAATTCAATACTTTCTGTTTTAGGTGTTGCGTGAATTCTTCATCCACGCAGACAGTCCTAGAAGGCTGAGGCGTGGTGATACCACTATTATTCGCTACAGACTCTTCAACTATCTCTACGAACCTTTGAGCGTAAGTACCATGTGGTATTATTTTTAATAGTGTAACAATATATTTTTTTAACATACTACAACATATTACAATCTTGTTATAAATAACCTTTTAAAGTAAGCTCATGTATGTCATTACATGTTGGGATAAATCTAAAATTTTTAGAATTTTATGAAACTGTGAACTATTATTATTGCTCTCTACCTTTTGTGGTTCTTAAAATTCAACAGTTTTCAAAGTCAGACAGAGATGGTAACAGTTCAATAGCAGTAGTTAGAAAGAGTTAGGAGAGGAGAGAAAGGTGAACCAGAAACCGTAGACCTATGTCTACGGTTTCTATTTAAAATTGATTTCAAGACTAGGAGTACAATTTATTTACCAGGTCCAAATCCAAATCCTTACGGACCCACACCTGCAAGGCCCATCAGACTTAGTGGAGTCTGTCTGTGTGCCTCCAAGGGCATCGACAGCTCGGAGGGGGGAGATCACAGCCAGCGGGCAGGGGGAGGGGAGAGTCATCATTCGCGCCAAATCTGTTAGTGACGGCGGGTGTGGCAATAAAACTAACGGCAGAGGAGTGAGGTAAGATTTTGTTAAAACTGTTGGAAATAAAAGAATTCATAAAGGTGAGCCCTGAGATGCCTACACCAAAAAGTTTTCGTATTGGAATCTAAAAATTCGTTAAAAATATTTTATTTTTAATGGAATACCAACGCTACTGTAACATGTGTAATGATTAAATTTTTGTATGGTAAAATACTAAGCAACTCTATCAAGTATTTTTATTTTCAGTGATGAAGTCATTATCAGAATCACGGTCGAACCTGAAGGAGTGCCGGTACATGAGCAGAAATCTACTCTCCTATGTGGCAAAGGTAAAATAAAAATACTTAGCTAAATCCTATATATATTAATATCCAAAGCGTAGGTATGTATAGGTATAGGTACGAAATTGTTAGTACATACATAGGTACTTGCTAAGTTTGGCGACTCCTTGAAAAAACCCTAAATATTTTTTTTGATGGTAAATTTCAAGTGTTTGAGAAAATTAATATCTTAACCACAAATCATCAAGAAGCTTTTAACGTTCTACAAGAAGGTAACGTATTCTACGTTCTACAAAACGTAGAATACATTTGGCAATAAGATGTGAATTAACTCCATAATTACACAATTACTTCATTAGACACCAAACTCAATGATTAACTTCTTTACAGACACAAGAAACTCACTATCAGGTAAATCCGAAGTGTCTTGGAGCTGGTCTCCAGTGGAGGCGGTTCCTGGTACAGAGTCACTGACTGTTTGGGCAATTGGCAATATCACTGGACCTTTACTAGCTGTAAGTTTACTGTCAGCTTCTACTAATCTTCTTATTGTCGTGTCACTAGTCCTTTCGAACCAATGTGGTGAAATAATTTTAAGTCCGCCTCAAAGAGGCTCCTTTCGAGCCAAGTGTTCTAAAAACATTTGTCGAGACCGTATAAACATGTTTTGAAAACTTTCTACGTTCTAAGATATGTCGGTTTCATCACGATGTTTTCCTTGGCCGTTTGAGAGGACCGTGTACATACTTTTTTTAACAGAAAAACTCATTGGTGCACGATTATGTTTATGAACCCACTTAGACGACACAAAGTTCTCTACTAACTAACTAATGTCCTCCTAATTTTGAATATACTCTTTGTAGAATGATGTAACTAATATTTCCAGGATGCTGACTCTCTAGTTCTTCTGCCGCGAGGGTGTGGGGAACAGAACATGGCTCGACTGGCGACTAACCTCCTTGCTCTCTCACATCTCCACCCGAGCTGTGCGGCTGCTGCTAGCGCTAGGGAACACGTTGCTAGAGGTTGGTAGATTATGTCTAGTTTGTTCAAATCATGACCAATCTTAATCGAACGATTTATCAGCTAGGTAAACTATTTTAATAAAACCTCATTTTCGAGCAAACATTTTACGCAATTCCCGCCATTTCGTATATGGGTCCCAAAATCCATTGGAATCATGCTCAAAAACACCAGCAATTCTTAAAATATTCCATTCTGCACAAATCGTCTGATGCTCATTGTGTTATAGAAATAAGAGTACAACAAATCTCCTATTTCGATTTTCAGGTTACAATCGACAGCTCCAGTATATCCATTCATCAGGTGGATTCAGTGCTTTTGGATCATCAGACCCGACTGCATCCACTTGGCTTACAGCTTTTACCTTGCGATATCTGAGGAGAGTTCACCAGGTGAGCCAAAGAGACCACTCTTTCCTTAGATTACTACTATTACCTACTTGGACGGACCTGAACAAGCACATTCACTCCCAGATCTAGACCATTTATTCTATGAGTGGATCATGGAAATGTTCCTTGGTATGATGGACTATAGTCTGCACCTCATCGTCCAAAACTCAGGAATTTCTAAGAATACTCAGAACTAGCGAAGGTCACCAGAGAATTTAAACAGCTGTAGAGAGAACAAGACTTTCAAGCTATTTGTGAGTAAGGTGATCATTTTGATCATACTTATAAATTGAAATATTTCAGATACTCTGGCCAGGTCTACCGATCCCGCCAGCAATAGAGAAGGCTGAGCGATGGCTGCTCGACCAGCAGATGGAAAATGGCTGCTTTAGGAACGAGGGACAGGTCTTCCACAGGGAGTTACGGGTGAGTGGATATTCATAGTTAATGCTTTGATCTAGATAATACCAGCACAAATCTTTAGTTTTAATCACTTAGGTGTGGCGAAGCAAGCCACAGCTGGGTAACTGCGTAACAAAAAGAACTGTGTCTACTCAGTCTCGAATCGAACACAGTCATAAAGTTGCTTGCTTATCAATCTTTTATGGTCGACACTTTAGAGAAAGTGCAAGAACTTCACGAGCTGATACCACCATCTCATTTCCCAATGACAACTCAATATCATCAATAGGTACTGCATACAAGCTATTCGCACGAATCGTACTTGAACTACGCAAATCGCTAAGGAGATAGACTCAATACCGTCGCTTTTTTTTTTTTTTTTTTTTATACAACAAAGTAGACAAACAAGCTTACGGCCCACCTGATGGGAAGTGGTTACCGTAGCCTATGAACGCCTGCAATACCAGAGGGATCACTAGCGCGTTGCCGACCCTTTAAAAATTTTAAAACACCCTTTTTGAAGAGCCCCATACTATAGTTTAACGGGAAAACCTCAGCAGGGAGATCATTCCACAGCCTAAGTGTTCGCGGGAGGAAGTTCCTCTGGAACCGAACGGTACGCGACCACCCTGGCTCTAATGTGTGAGGATGGACTCTCTGCCGATGGCGAGCTGTGCGATGGTAAAAAGACGATGTAGGCATCATGCCAAACAACTCTTCAGAGCATACCCCATTATATAAGCGGTAGAAGATACACAAACAGGAAAAGTCTCTTCTCAAACTGAGTGGTTCAATACCGCTGGTGAGCTTGGGATCGTCGACAATTCTCACAGCACGTCTTTGGACCGAATCAAAAGGACCAAGCTGGCATCCAGGTGCTCCTGCCCAGAGGTGACAGCAGTACTCCATGTGAGGTCGGACTTGCGACTTGTGAAGAAGCAGTCGTTGCCCAGCACTGAAGTACGACTTCGCTCTGTTTAGCACCCCGAGCTTTTTGGAGCTTGTTTTGCTTAATTACCTACTTCAATTTAGAATTCTTGAGGGAATGTCTTCTAAATTGTCCTTCTCCAGATCCGGGTTAAATAAATCTTTATTTCTTAGTAAAATATTTAAATCGTGCTTATAAATTTCAGGGTGGCCTGAACGAAGAGGGCGAGACAGCTTCCGTAGCTCTCACCGCTTACGTCATAACTTCCCTCATCGAAAGCACTTCTCCTCTCCCCTCTCGCGTCATTATAAACACCCTCTCATGTCTCCGAGCACTGCCGCCTCTGAAATACAACTCACCCACTCGGATTTACGCCCATTCTCTACTGGCGTATGCGTTCATGAGGCTGAAGAGATATGAAGACGAGATAAGGAGGAGCAACGAAGCGAGCTGGTTGGTGGCGAGCTTGAACAACAATGAGGGTCTGGTACAGGTTATGGAACTGGTGAAGATGGGGAGGAAAGAGGAGGATTATCTTTGGTGGGATACAAGTAAGTTTGTCAAAAAACTGCAGTTCTTTTTTAATTACTTTGCCTGCACTTTAATCAGATAGTAAAAGTATTGACAAGCCCACCAACAGCCCTGAAATAAAGTCTCTTAGGTGTCTTATCCGCTGTATCCGATATCCTTACATCGTTTGAAAGTTATCAAGTGATATTTCAGGATTCCATGCTTTAAAGTGACTGCAAATATACTAATCGTCCAAACAATAATTTGGAATTTGTGACGCAATAATGATCGTAACGTTCTTGAAGATTTGGATGAAGCTTAAAATAGATA
Organism: Chloroclysta siterata; assembly: GCA_932294275.1. NCBI lineage: Eukaryota > Metazoa > Arthropoda > Insecta > Lepidoptera > Geometridae > Chloroclysta > Chloroclysta siterata. The sequence continues at coordinate 30,056,872 of OW028589.1, forward strand.
GGTACCTACAGTTTGTAGCTAAGTATATAATATTATTTAAAAGGAACCTTAACTAACTTTCAGGCAGTCTATCAACATCAATAGAAGCGACCAGTTATGCGCTACTGGCTTTACGGGAGAGTCCATCAGTCCTGCAGGAGCTCGGCGCTGGTGCCGTGAGATGGCTGGCAGCTCATAGAACTGCCTCGGGAGGGTTCGTCTCCACTCAGGTCAGGGAAGTTTTTTATTTTTTTAAACATGTTAGAAAACTGAACCTTAATAAGAAATAGTCCTAAGTTTTGATTAAAATAACGGTTGACTGAAAGAGATCGCTACTTGCGATAAGACAGCCGATTGTAGGACAAACCCAATGTCATTTTACATCTATAACCTTTTCCATTCTGTCCTCAATAAAGTTATTTTTATTATTATTAACTAGCGGCCTGTCCCAGCTTCGCATGGGTGGTCATAAATTTTTTGAACATTTTAGGATAAACTTAGACCGTGGGTTCGAGCCTCGCATCTACTTATTTCATACATTTGCACGCGCTTCTCCTTGAGTGAGTGAAATCGCACCCCGCGCGTGAACCGTGGACCCGTAAACATTTTTAATTTCGTCATATCTTTTGAATGGAATGTCCGATTTGAAAAATTTAAGAAGTAATCTATAGGTATTGAAACCGTCTTAATTATGAAATGATTTATTTGGATAAGGATTAATACCAAGGTACAAATAAAGACCCTTTTCTAGCGGCGGCATTTCAATTAATTTTTTATAATAAAAGAACACTTATTGTGACATAACTATAATAGTTAGACATATGCTGTCGCGACATTTTTTGTAGATGATAACGTGTTCTACAAAATCGTAGTACATTATTTTGTTCTATCTTCAATAGTTTTCGCAGCGCACGCGATGTAAGGTTTTTTGTTTTCCACCTTGGGTTACATTATTGAAGTTTTAGTAAGGATCCCTGATTTTTTTGAAAATATAATATAGCCTATGTTACTCAGGGATAATGTAGCATTCTAATGGTGAAAGAATTTTTGAAATCGGACCAGTAGTTTTTGAGCCTATTCGTTACATACAAAAATACAAAAATACAAAAATACAAAAATACAAAAATACAAAAATACAAAGTTTACCTCTTTATAATATTAGTGTAGATTAATGGTACAGCAGGGGATGTACCATTAATTCTTATTAAGTTAGGGGGCTTGATCTATTAACACACTATCATAATGTAGATATCCAAGTAAAAGACATTTCGTCTCGACATAGGGCCTAAGGGAGATGAGCATCAGCATATTTTTTGAGTAATAAGTCAAAGTCAAAGTCAAAAGGGATTTATACAATAAAATCACATGGATCACTTTGAAACGTCTTTAAACTATGTGAATCTAGGTGTCAGTTCCACGCCACCAAAGCCTAAAAGAACAGGCAACAAACACCAATAGGTACGGCGAAAACATAAAGGGGAGACCTACGTCCAGCAGTAGACTTCATAATGCAGATGATGAGACCGGTCTACTGGTGTTCAAGCTTTTATGTGTATTATCAGCTCACAATTCCCTTCTTTATTTTCTAGGATACACTAGTTGCTTTGGAAGCGTTATCCTCCTGGTCTTCACTTCAGCACACTCCATCCAACTTGACTGTGACCGCTTCCAGTGTCTCCAAGACATTAAATGTAAATCTTAAACCTGGGATGATGATTCCTGAAGCTATGAAGATGGAGGGAGATGCGGTGAAGGTCAAGGTTGAAGGTAAACATTTAAATACCTATTACCTAGAATAGTAAAACTATACCTAGTTTCAATAAGTAAGTTTAGTATTGCATGTGAGTTTCGGTAAGAGTAGTAGAGCTCTTTCTGAAGGGCTCGTCCGGAGAAATACTACCACCATGTCTTGGAAGAGTGTGGTTGCTGGTGAAATTACAGGCACATGAGGCTTAACATCTGAATGCCTTAGGTAGATGGACGCAGGGTAGAAAATCATAGGGCACGTTCCTACCGTGCGTGACTTACGAGGCACGAGGCAATGCTTTGTTATATGCGATGGTTAATACTTAACATCAGGTCGGTCATCTGCTTGTTCCAACAGCTAGTTGTTTTAAAAAACCATTTGCGAACCGAAATTGACATTCCTTAGCGAAATCTAAATTAAATTAGGTAGGTACCTTTGTTTTAACTTCGTCCTTCTGTAAAAGGTTCGACATTGTGATTTGACCTCAAAACTTTTATATTATGTCAATTCTACAGCATCATCGTTGGTCGCGTGGAACTGGCACCTAGATTCACCTAGCTTTAAGACGTTTCAAAGTGATCCTTGTGATTTTATTGAATAAATACCTTTTGACTTTGACTTTGACATCAAAATTCCAGGTGCCGGCTGCGCTCTCGTCCAGGCTACAAGAAGCTACAACAGTCGGTCGGCGCAGGCCGCCAACAAGCAGCTATCGGTCCAGCTAACAGTCCACACGGACGGCGAGTTCGACTGCGACGGTAGCGGCAACTGCTTCTGCGCTGCTGTTATTGAGGTCTGGAACTGTTTATTTTTTTATACAACTAGCTGATGGAACAAGCAGATGGCCCACCTAATTGCTCTTATTATGACACATACATTGTTGACCCGGGTTTGAGGTCTCTATAAATTCCTGTGCCCAATGATGTTTTTCTGACCCATCTATATCAGAAATTATCCGATAATGTTTCGGAAAACTGTAACGACAAGAGACGATGTGGTTAAACTGGCACTGGGTATGGAAAAAACTACTGCTCTAGTCGTTTTTAATCCAGAAAGGTCTAAAATACGAGCTAATCTCTATGCTAAATTTCATTTTCCACTGGATCGTTGCTGATAGGCACTTCGCATTTTTAAATAGGTCCCTACCTACCTATGGATACGATGCAGAATGTGTCTAAAATGAGAAATGATATTCCAGGCATGCGTGGTGTGGAGTGGGCACTTCCCAGAGATGGCGCTCTTGGAAGTGACCTTACCGGGAGGGTATGAAGCTGATGCCAGGCGACTCTACTCACAACTGCATCAACCTGATTCCTGTGAGTGAGGCATTCTATTCTAACTGTGTTTGAACAATAGCTCATATCTTTGCAGTTGTTTGTGTTTTTTCTTGGCCGTTCTTCTAGGGTTGGTCACGAGGAACTAGCACCTAAGTTTTAAATTCTATTGTGTTAATTTCAGTGGTTACCAACATTGCTAGTTGTGGGAAAAGCTAATTTTTTAAAAAAATGCTCACTTTTGTGAATTTTTTTTGACCTGGATAGGTCCTTATAAACTTTCAGTTTAACGCGGTAGTCAGATGTGGTATTTTATTTCCTGTGTTGCAGATTACGCTACCTACCTACCTACCCGATGTATGTTTGTTATTAGATTATTTAGACGTATCCTTTACTGACAGAAAAGAGAACCTTTACTATTAGTTGGCTACAAGTGGTCCGCTTAAGTAATAACGAACCACTTGAGCCGCTAAAACCACGTGATTAATGGTTCGTCAGAGAGAGAGAAAAATATTAGGTTTGACAGACAGCTGCACTTAAACCAAAAATATCTACTGAAAATAACTTACTTGCCGCCAACATGGATCAAATGTGACATCGTAGAATAATTTCCGCAGTGCTCCGCCGCATAGAACTAAGCGCTGGCAGCTCCCGCGCCACGTTCTACCTGAGCCGCGCCGGCGCCGGCTCCGGCTCCGGCGCGGCCGCGGGCCCGGCGCCGGCGCGGCACGCGTGCGCGGCGCTGCACGCCGTGGGCGCGCGCGCGCGCACTGCGCCGGCGCATGTGCGGCTCTATGACTACTACAGGCCTACGGTCAACGATACGCAGGTACCTACCTCCTTTATTTATACCATTTTAATGATGCCTGATAGCGAGCGAGCCTGCCGAAGCTGCTCTGTCGACGAGCGACGTTGCCGTGTTTCGGTCTTAATGGGTGGGTGCCGGTGCATGAGGCTTAACATCTGTATGCCTCGAGTTGACGGTTGCATTGCAGTGCATCGTAGAGCACGTTGGTACATATTTTTAAGCAAACTTAAGTACCTACTTAAAAGACATCGAAACGGACATCGCTCAAATTTTTTGACTTTGCTAGGAATTGAACCCAAGCCTGAAGCGAAATCGGAGCTTTAATACAGCGACTGGGCTGTAAAGCCGTAAGTCAGTCATTATGTGAGGCCGTTATTATAGTATCGATCAATAATTTTCTTTTTATAGAGCTACACGATCCCTGAAGATTGCCCGGCCAGAGTCTCCCACGATACTTCCCAAGAGATGAAAGACAACATCTTCAGCAAAGCCAGATCTCTGTCGGATAGCAGCGAGATTCTCATAAACCACGAATTCGATTTCGAAGATATACCTGAAGGCATACCTTTGGAGGACACTCTGTACGATAACCTTACGCAGCGAAAGGATAATGACAATCATAGAGGAGGAGCTGAACAGGACAACGCGAATAAAGTTGATAAAAGAATACCTAATGATAGCCATGAATTAGATATTATCAACAAGGAACACAAAACAGTCAATAAATACAGTGAAATTTCAGTTAATGGTAACAAAACGCAGATTACAGGGTTAAATAGTGTAGTAATCGATGACAAGTTAGATTTAAGTGGAATAAGGAATACAGAACCGAAGGAAAATGAAAACGTCGAAGTTCAAGGCAATGTTGGAAGCTTAGGAGGAAATACAAGTAATTATATTCTAAGAAAAGAAACTCAGAATAGCAAAGATGACGACATAGTAAGTGCAGAAAGTTACCACAACAAAGTAAGTGATGAAAATCTAAATAAACAACAAATCAACATTCACGCTAAAATTGAAGAACCAACAGTCGCTAAAAATGAGGTCGCCAAAGAGCCTACAAACCACAGAATAGAAATAAGAGATGACCAACACGAGAACCACAGAGTAGACAACCCAAATCTATCTGATTTCCATGTAATAGACTCTGAGAAAGATCTCGAAGTACCTTCAGGAATCGAAGGACCAGTCCCAGCAGTGGTCCTACCACCCCCAAACTTTGTACCTCCACCAAATTATGTCAGAGCTTCTGATAACTTTAACCCAAACAGTCCATACGCTGCAAATTACGAAAACTTCGACCCAAATTCACAGAACAAGGTGTCACTAACCCAAAGTGCTGGATCTCATAATATAGGTTCTCCACAAAGGTTTGTCCCAGAAGAAAGTTATGGATGGCATAGCTATACAAATAATGGATATGCTTTCGGGATACCTTACAGAAGAAACTTTAGAAGCAGTTTTGCGACATGATTGGTTAGCAAGGTGCTAAACAGGTAGGTAGGTACTTAAATAAATGCATTTATTAGAATAAGGGCATGTATCACAATCTCTGAGTAACGCTATACACCTGATAAATTTCATTTATGTTTTAGACGAGTCTAAAATGGAGACGTAAATAATTTTATCTCAAGGATAGCGCCTCTCAATGTTGGTAGAACAGGCACTAAAAATAAGAATTAATAAATTGTTTGATTCGAGGTAGGTCTACGTATCTTCTTTCTTAGAAAAACATTTTGTAAATAAAATATGTAAATATTGCGTGGTTCGTTAGTTAGCAGGACAACTAAAGGTTGAGTAAAAAGTTCACTGTGTGACGGACTTGTTTTGTTTGTGTTAAAGATAGCCATTAAAATGCACAAGTTTCCTCGTATTGTTTTATTAACACGGCAGGCGATATCGTTTTTACACAACAGTATTTTATTGAAATCCCAATCCCGTAAGTATGTAGTTCCATAATCATAAAATGTGAAGCCAGTGGCGCTGGCACATCCGTTATCAATTTTGGGTATCACAGGGTATTACTCTCGGTCCCTCCATGTTTGTTCATACCTACAACGGGAAAAGATTCCTACTTTTTCGAAGTCGCATGTTTTGAAACAGTCGATAGATTTTCTATTTATAAATCATCTCTGTAGGTACACCTACACAGCTTTGATTATTTACTCTACACAGTACCTATATGCAAAACATTATAGGTAGGTAGCTAAGCGGTAAATGTACGTCAATATAGGTACCTAACAATTTTAGCTAATAACCATGCCAGCAAATCTCATCAGCAATAAACCTACAACATTGTCATATACCAAATTCCATTCTGTTCCGCTAGGTAGGTATACCCAAGTTCCATTGAAGTCGAAAAGTTAAAGTGATCAGGGAATTTGGTAGGTAGGAATATGTAGAAAGAATCTTAAATCTAAGAGTAGTAGAGCTCTTTGTGAAGGGCTCGTCCGGGGAAGTACTACCACCACGCTTTTTTCTGCCGCCAAGCAGCAACGCTGTGTTTCGGTTTGAAGAGTGTGGTTGCCGGTGTAATTACAGGCACATGAGGCTTAACATCTGTATGCCTCAAGCTAATGGACGCAGGGCAGTGCATCGTAGGGCACGTTCTTATGACGTGACTTACGAGACAATGCTTTGTTAGAGGTGATGGTTACCACTTAACATCCGGTGGGCCATCAGCTGGTTGTGTAAAAAAAAAGTCACCTATGTTAAAACTGTACTACATTCGTTTTGAATAGCGTAATTGATTACGTAATGTTTATAAAATATACCTACCTACCATGACTCGCGACGAGAGATTATCCGCTATCTATAAATTGCATTCAGTGGTGACTATCAGATTACGACGCAATGCAAAAACGAACGAGAAACAACCAGTTTTGAACGCAGACCTACTTTCCAAAGCTTCATTTTGTCGTGAGCAGGTTAAACGCGTGCCTTGCTTGTGCGACCAACACGATGAGTCATGCACATGAATACCGCCTATCATAATCACCTTCCTGTCATTTTATTGCTGTTGACATACAAAGGAAGCCATTTGCAAAGAATACTGGGAAGCTTACATTGAAACAGAATTTAGCAACATTTTAATATATATTTTTATTCAAATGAATCCAATCATACATTACAGAACACTTGGATTTTAAATGTATGTTTTTATTAAAATAATTATAATAGTTACAAAATAAACCTTAATCGGCATCATAATAGTTATTACACATTATAAAAAATTATTCATTCGCACTTTCAAAGCCATATTGAATGGACAATATAATTTTCTAATATTTTTCATTTATTTACTGTATGATACATTTTGAGCAACACACTTTGTTTTGTAAATTGAAAAATATTGAATAATATTGTGCTCTTGCTCATAAACATAGCGTTTAAAGCTTAGTGGACAATTTAAATTAACTACAATTAAATGCACCAGAGCTTTCCAACTTCCATCCTGTCTCGCTCTTAATACTCCATATCATGCAAGCAATATTCAGATAATACTGAAATATAATCAACCTTGACAGATTTATACTTTCATACAAGATCTAGCAACTTGAACAGCAGATAATGCCAGACAATATCTCTTCATGTAATTGACATGCATTGTTTACAAAAGCAAATAGAATAGTTTGACATATTGCTTACATAACATTCTGTTCAGGGAAAGCTAAATATGATGTCCAATGCTTCAGTCACAGTACCAGGACCTACAGATCTACACGGTCCGCACCTAAGAGCAACAATAGTCTGTAAAACTCTATTGTTACCAAAAAAATGGACAAATCTCATCATTTTCAACCAGCAAGAGAATGAACTGTTCATCAACAGCCACATCAGATGCTAACAGTAACCATTCAGTAACAAAATGGGATAAAATTTAACAGTTACGATAGCTCTCTATGTTAGATAAATATGCGCCGGGACGCGCGCGGCGCTCCGGAGCCCGTAAATATTTGAACAAGGATTACTCTTACGCGATCTATGTACAGAGCAGCGCTGCGGCTCAGAGCGCAGCGGCGGGACATCATTGGCTCTTCAGCTCTTTGCCGATCGTGTACGACACCAGGCGAGCCCAGTCGATCTTACTGCGCGTCACGGGTAGCTGTCGCCGCAGCGCCTTGAATGTTGTATCTGACATGGTCTTGTAGTTGTCAGATATCGCAGTCTGGTAAGAGTTCTCCGCATCGCAGACCAGTCGCACAAACTCCTTGGCCGTGGCAACCTCACCGTTAGCGACCAGAGGCGCGCGAACCTCTTTAGAGCTCACCAGTTGAACGTTGCCATCCTCATAGTAGTGGACTTGCACTCGTAGCATTCCGCGCAGCTCATTTGCGGTTCCACCGCCGACTTGGAGCGACCAGACGGAGCGCCACCGTCCGTTCCAGTAGTTCTTGGGTTGGAACTGGTGGTCCTCGATGCAAGCGACGAGCTGGACTACGCCGGCTTCGAGCGCACGGCCGACGACGAGACTGGCGCCGTGCTTGTAGTGCGCCGCCACGTACGCCGTCAACTCTTCATCGAGCGCCGCGCGCCACGGCTCCGCGACTCGGTCAGGCTCGTAGGGCTCGTAGTCGGCTGCCTCCTTGCGAAGATGGTCATACTTGAAGGAGCGCTTAGACCGCGGGTCGAAGAACCTGCCACCGCCGAGTTCATTGTGGTCGGTGATTAGCGTGTGCAGCTGCGATTCCTCGAGACTCACGGGCGTCAGTTGATCCTTGTTGTACTGCGCGAAGGCCCCGCTCGCGCCCTCCTTGAGGAGAGTGTCGTTGTTCAGCAGCACCCTCACATCGTTGAACACTTCGTTGAATTCGCCCGGAGGTGAATGTAATATGAAATCCGAAACGATTCTAACTTTTTCTTGATCACTGATCACTTCGTCACCGTCCGCCGCCATTTTTGATAACTTTGACACTAAACTGACGGATTGCGGAAAATGACGGATGTCCTAAAATAGTTGACACAAAGAGATGCGTTCAAAATATTATCTTGAAGGGTTGCGTTCTTCCAAAACATGTAACTAATCACTATTCAACCATATTTTATGAAGACTGCCTTTGAGAAATCGATTTCTCTTTAGAAGGTGTATTTATTACGTGGTGATTTTCTGAGGTTCGCGTAATCAAGCTGATTGACCTTTTGATTCTCTTTTTTTTTAAGTAAATCCAACGGTACAGTTCGTTGCTGTTGTTAAGATGAAAAATTTGAAAAAGTGTGTTTTGGGATCATAGGCTTGAAACTAGGTCTAGGTACTAATCATGGAGGAAATAGGTACTATGATTTATTTATTAGAAGGTTTTTAATACATACGATAAGACCTTTGCAGTGTTGTGGACATGAACAATCGACAGACAAACCCAAACCCTAAACCCATGCCCAAACCTGTGTGATGTATGACGTTTGCCCTCAGCTCTTCAGCGTTAATTTTGTTAATTGTCAATTGTCATTGTCAGTGTCATGTCTACATGTCATCGCTCCATCAACTTGCACTGCACCACTACTGTGTTGTGTAATATTTTTATAGCCAAAACCACGAAATAATGGATCGTTTACTAACGTACAAATACTACGACTCGCCTGAAGGCAAGGATATTTTATTGAAGACAGCAACAACTACCAGATACGCCGCTCTAGCGGGTCTGGTATACGGTACTTACGATGTCCTTATGTTCTCCCGAACTCAGGGTATTGTGAACACCGTTGGTCGCTATGGCTTCATTATTGGTCCTCTCGTCGGGATGGCGACGGCTTTTACGGTCACCAGTAACGTGGCGGCCAATGTTAGAGGGAAGAACGACAAGTTAAACTACTTCTTGGGTGGTGCAGCGGCTGGTTCGATCTTCAGTGTATGGCAGAGGGCTGGGGTGCTTGCGGTGCCAGCAGCTATGTTCCTCGGTGCTCTTGCCGTTGTGAAGAAGACTGCCGTCGATGCTGGAGTGACGCTATTCCCTGAAGTTCCTCAGATGACTAAAACTGCTGTATCCGTAAAGCACGACTGGACCTGGGCTCAAGATGTTGAGAAATGGAAGACCTGGACTAAAGGTTAGGCTGATTTTATTACCCTTACATGTGCATGATATGTACAATTTATGTTATGATAAAAAGAACAAACCAAGATCATTATAATTATAATGTTATGAGCCAAAGGTCTGGTTTCTTACACTAAAGTTCACCAACAACAATGTTAGTCAACAGCTGGATATAGGTAGGTTCCTCTCAAGATTCTTTTCTCTTCTAATCAACTGTTTGCCAGCCATTAAACTAATTGTTGTCCCACACCCAAAGGCAGGTATTCTGCACTAGATGTACCCTAACCATGGTTCCTATTAATAAGTTTTTTTTTCCAATTAATTGCTGCAAGCTAAACTAAATAACTATTGTTTTTTTTACTTTCAGGATCTGCCTAAACCTAGATTGAAATCTGTGAGGGGGACTCATCGGGAGTTAAAGTAGTGGTTGTAAATAAGATCAGGTTCTAATTTAATTTCTTTTAAGTGTTACAATAAACAGCTATTGAACTGAAGTTTATGTTTTTACATTACACTAGTCATTTAAACTATCTCAACATAATTAATACATGTTAGTGAAAATGTGAGTGAAAATAAAACAAAAAAATTGGAGCATTGGAACCTTTAGCTAGTTTATTAACAATATTTTTTTTGGAATAAAATTAGTGTAGAAGTCCTTTGTGACACTACCTTTTGACATTAATAAAACCCTGTCCATCCAAAGGTTGTCTGGAAGAGATCGCTCATAGCGATAAGACCACCCATTGTTCTTTGCTATAGTTTAAATTAATTCTTAAATGTTATGTTATTTTCTTGTGGTTTCAGTAAAGTTTTATATCTATCTATGACATTTTAGAATATTTTTTACTGAATGAAGAATATTTTAACAAAATGGTGATGTTCCAGACTACTAGTATTCTCTTATCTGTGACCAGGCTTACTCATAGAAAAACTATGAGTTGTGAATAAACAAAGACTCATTTTATATTATTTGAAAAATTTTAATCAATTCGTGATCCCTACATGTTAACATCCTATTAGATATATTGGTACTTAAGTTGTAGTAGTACCCTACTGAAATATGTAAAGATGGTAGCGCGTAGGGGTAGGTACACTAAAACCATACATTTGTAAATTTTCTAATCTATTCCAAATTCAAAAAGTTAACTGCATGCCCGACTTTGAAATTGAATTGTAATTGTAGCAATACAGCCAATGCTAATAAAACAACAATAATGTCATGAGTTAATATTATTTATTATATTCTTAAAACTATAAAACAAAACTCTCATAAGCATAACATAACCATAAAATGCTAAATTAAATGTTATCTTGCTATTCCAAATAATATCTTACAGTAGTAAAAATATTTAAGTATATCAATAAAAAAATATACATAAATAATCCATTGCATACCAAAAATAAATAATAATTTGCAAGCAAAGATGTTTCTGATTATTGATTTAAGACTTAAATCATACAAATCAAAAAAATAATCTCCCAGAAAATCCTTAAATGCATATTTTATAGGATAACATTGTAATCTCACACAGTGCAAGTTCCAATACATATTTATCTACTAATAAACCAATAAACTCTGACTACTGGCACACCAAACCAATGTGCTTAGAATAAATGGGCATCACATTAAAATACGTCGCCCATAATAAAATTTAACTTGATAAAATTATAATGGTTCTATAATGGTTATGAACCCTAAAAAGTTGGAAGAATAATTTGGCACAAAATACTGAACACAGAGACATCCAAAATTCGGTTTAAAACAATAAACAGCGTCCAAGCTTGAAAAGCATGGAGGTATTCTTAGTCTAAGTTGAAAAGCATTGGAGAAAAAACAAAATTTACATCATTAACAACAAATATGTAAAACAAACGTCTTTCAGTAGAGATGTCAATTTCAAAAGTACATTAAACCTTTTAAAACTAGTAAACTCTACTCAATTTTATAAAAATGTAAAAAAAAAACAAATATTACGAATTATTAACGAAATAAACTGCATTCCTAAATGGTTAGACACAGGACGAGAGTACACACAGAAAACTGCGTAATTATGAATTATAAGTACTACATTCAATTAAATACTTCTAAATCAGGAGACTTTATGAACTTCAACATACTTTCTTTTAATATTATAACTATAATATTATTATTCTTACTTTTTAGTTGCACAACGCCATCTATTAGTGGATAGCAAACTTTTAACAAAATTCACGTTTATTTTTACATCACGATTGTGAAAAATCTATTTACACCGCAATAAAACGATCAAAGTCTGCTTGGACTAATTGATAATTACTTGCCAAGTCGCCCAAGTGCAGTTAGATCAGTGTTGCCATGATCAAAATAGCGTTAAATCTACGCCGACTTTGATCGTGTCAACGCGGCTTTAGGCCTTGTGTACGTTCATAAAGTCACCAATCTAATTGACTAAACTATCAGTTCATTCTGTTCCCTTCACCGGCTGCTTTGGCTTTCCTACACCCTTTTCCTCTTCCTCTTCGTCTTCTTCTTCCACTTCTTCTTCAATCTCTTCTACTTCCTCTTCGATCTCTTCTACTTCAATCTCTTCTTCAATTTCCTCTTCAGACGCGCTGCCATCTTTCTATAAAATAAAAAAAAATAATCTATTACATACCTTAGTGGCCATTTCTTTGTTTTTTCTTTTTGTAAGTTTCATTTCAGCATAAAGAGGTTACAAAGTGATCATGGTTTAATTAATTAATTGCCTTTTTTTTGAGTCAATAAAATAAGACGAATCCTTAACCTCTGACATGCCGGAACGTAGATGCACGCGAGACAATACATTTTCTATTGTGACTGGAGTTCCGGCATGTTTTTTTATTGAAGGTGTAGTTTATATTATGTACAGTCGGCTACACATCATGCTAGTCACCCTAATAACCCATAACTACGCTCCATAACACTAGTGGGGCGAAATAAATAATAACTTAACCACCCTCCTGCGCGCTTCCCAGCTTTCAACATAAGTCCAAACTGTTTAGTCTGATGCGTATCCCTGTGTACGTGTGTACCTACTCGTACGTCTATTTAGAATGTAAGCAAGCTTAGTAAAGTTTCTTACCTCAGCCGCATCTTGGGTGACGGCGCTAGCTGTCGTAAAGTCATCCAAGGTTGACTCTGAAATAAGATCAAATCAAAATTTGTTTATTCCGGAAAACAAACATTAGTAGGTAACTCAAAGTCGGGATCGATGATATCTGCAAAAGTGTAAAACTGTCGAAGAAATCATGAAAAAATGAAAATGAAATCATTGTCAGTGTAGTAACTTCATAAGACGTTTTAAAGAGATTCTGATGATTCTATTGAATAAAGAACGATTTGACTGCAAAATGTGAGTGTACCAAATGTGATATTTGGACGTACCTCTGACTACTCCCCTTAGATATCCTCAAATAGTCTTGTGTTCCTACTTGGTACCAAGAAATCTGGGGGTATATCTATGTACCTTAGCTACCATGCCTGGGAATCAAAGTCGGTTCGTATGTTTCTGATTTGATTACTTATATTGTAGGGCTATTCAGTAAACAACAAAATAACGGGGAGTTCCTATTACCTAGTGAATCCAGGCTCACTTAGATCATGAGCTCCGCCTCACTCACTTTGGCATTATCGCCAAAACATTCACGCGGGTGGCGTTAGTTATAGGTAACAATTAATGGAATGTATTACAGAAGGATTCCGAGGTCACTCGGGTGAGTGTTGTTGTCAGAATAGCACTTCCGAGTGAGGCGTAGAAGCTAATAAACGAGACTTACCAACGTCGCGTTCCGGAGTATCCCGAGGCGCGTCTTGTATCAAGGACAGAGTCATCTTACCGCTCACAACCATCTGCAAAGATACCAACACTTTATGTAAATAAATAAATATTGGTGGAAATTCCACAGCACTATCTGGACACAAAATAAGCAACGTTTTTACACAAGGATTCAGATCAAGCTACCACAAAGCCAAAGAAAATTGTATATAACTAGCGACCCGCCCCGGCTTCGCCCGGTTATTGTTGGTTATCCGTATCCGTGCTACTCGTATGTCTGCTAAACCGCAGAACAGATCCTGTTGATATTTGGTACATCTTTCATCCCAGGGATGGACATAGGATCCTTTACTTTTCATATAATTCATAGTTGTACCTAATTGAAAAAAAAAGCCAATATCTGCCTTTACAATCTGAAATTTTATCGTTAAAGCGGTCGAAATCCTGGGTGATAGCTAGCAAAGAATTAATAAATACAAAACTTCCGATTGACACTGATTTGGATTAGTTAAGCTATCTCTAGATCGTTCGCAACGGTCTGTAGATAGCTAAACTGTTTCATGAGTATTTTGTATATTACTATCCATTATTAGATATTTGTATTCATTGTAATTTATCTTTGTAAATTAAGCTTTAAAATTATCATCATCATCATCATCATCAGCCCAAAGAAGTCCACTGCTGGACATAGGCCTCTCCTATACATTTCCAGGAAGAACGATTCCGAGCTCTCTCCATCCACCGACTACCCGCGATCCTAACAATGTCGTCAGTCCATCGGGTGGGAGGGCGTCCCACGCTTCGTTTTCCTGTTCATTATTAAAAAATATTATTATTATGAGCCCTCTGGGTCCCACTGCTGGGCAAAGGCCTCCTCCCATTCCTTCCACACATAAAATAAGCTTAAAAAAATTCTTATAGAAGCTCAAATACGGCATGGAAACATTAATGTTGATGTTTCTCTTATCTAAGCACTTTTCTATTTTATTTTCTCTCAACTTCTAATACTTACTAAATTTATTTATTAATAACCTTACCTTTTGTGTTATTATTGTTTATTCTTTTTTCTTAAATTATCTAGATACCTCAGTTTAGTATAACTTATTTATAAACGTGTTGATGTTGTTGTATTTCGGTAACTGCTTAACTACCTTTTCCCTGCTTGGTTTCAGCTGAAAATCAGCGTTGATTGATAACACACCCAACATTTAAGGGGCTGACAACTATCAAACAACTTCTCGCTCGCACGTTTCGACATGTTGTAAGATATGATGCACAAAAGATGGTTGATTGCGATTTTTCGAAAATGAGTTTAGGGATTTTATATCTTTCAACATGTCGAAACGTGCGAGCGAGTGTCACATTAGCTCTTGTCTTCGCCTTAAGCTGAGGTGAAAACCTTTTTAGTATAGTAACCTATAACTGTTGTCCCTTGAGCCGCTCAAAATTTTATCCTTAATGTTACCTACCATTTTAGGCTTGTGTTTTTTGTACTATTCTAAATAAAAAAATATTGTATTCTATTCTACACATCGCGATCCTGGGCTATGTTTGCCCAGTCCGTCAGGAAAACATCAAGCTCGTCCCGCCATCTCCGCTTCGGACGGCCGTGTCGCCTCTTTTATTAAAAATAGAAAATAAAATATACGAGTAGTGATGAGTCTAGCTTACAGGCGAGTGTTTGGCGGGCGGCGTCTGATCGCGCACGTCATCAGCGAAGTCCACCAGCACGCGGCTCTTCTGAGGGATCTCCGTGTCCAGGAATATGGACTTCACTTCCTCAGCTTCATGCTGGAACGAAATAACCTCTGCTTAATTTGTTTTGTTAATGTTAAGAGAAGAATGGTCTAGAAATAACAGCGGCCGTTCACTCCTAGGGTCGTGGGTTCGGATCCAGTTCCATTACATATGGAATTTTCTATCCAAAAAAGTATGTATATTCAATGGCTAAATAGGACTGGATTTTAAATGGCATAGGCTTGACTGGCAGGTCACAGCTTGTTTGGCCTTATCCACAGGAAAGACATGGTCAAAGTCAAAAGGTATTTATTCAATTAAATCACAGTGATTACCTTGAAACGTCTTAAAGCAAGATGAATTATTGATACCAGTTCCACGCGACCAAAGCTTAGAAGAACAGGCAACAAACTTACGGCTTGGTCCCTACTGTGTGGTAATACGTGCGGAGCTAAGTCACGAGTTTCCTTACTATGTTTTCCTTCACCGTTTTAAATACATCATTGAGACATTATATGCATATAGGTACTTAGCAAGATTAGTATTCGATAGATAGGTTCATAGCCACTAGTAGAACTAGAAGTAGACTGAGAAGAAGGGATTTTTTTAATTAGTTTTACAGTGTTTTTCTACACTTAAGGAAATTATAAGGATTATATTATAATGTCCATCAATTTATTATCCCACTCACTCACATAAGTAATAGGACATTCTAAGCCTTCTATTCATTCTCTTAAAACAAGTTTTAAAATACATCTTACCTTCTTAAACCGCTCCGGTTATCAATTAGTATTGATTAGACAAGTTAATAGTGAGTAAAACTATTTATAAACAAAAATGAAATTTATTAAGTATATTCCAATGAACAGTATCTATTTTCTTGTTAATATTGAGCAAAAATTTAGCTAAAATGTGGTAGAAATGTTGAGCAAAAGTCTAACTAATTGATCGAGTGAGCGAAGCGAACGAAGATCTTAGTTTCAACTTGGGCGATTTGGCATTTTATGTATGTATGTATGTATGTATGTATGTATGTATGTATGTATGTATGTTTGTCTGGCGATAACTTTAGAACCGTTGATCCGATCTGCATGAAATTTGATATGTCGATAGCTTGTACTTGAGAAATTTACTGGTAAGTATATGAGTAAAATCGGATGAAGGGTTTTTGAGTTATGGGGTTTTTTAAGGGGGCAAAAATAAAAAAAGTTACATAAAAAAATCAAGTTACATGTCATATTAAAGGACTTTGTTTGGACATTCCAAAACAATTTTTACTTTTTTTTTGGGACGCTCGGTTTTTGAGATAAATCAAAATAAGTTAAATTAAGATAACCAGCGATCCAAGAGCTCCCATCTCTAAGAGTTTCGTTGACATCAAGGTTTTTCTACTGGTCGGTCAGTTCCTTTGCTTTTTCTTATTTTTTTTCTTGAAATAAATTAAGTAGGTACTCAGTTCTTATAAAATGGTGACGAAGACCAGGTCTGATGATGGAGCCAAGGTCT
Source organism: Chloroclysta siterata (assembly GCA_932294275.1). Lineage (NCBI taxonomy): Eukaryota > Metazoa > Arthropoda > Insecta > Lepidoptera > Geometridae > Chloroclysta > Chloroclysta siterata. The sequence goes on from OW028589.1 coordinate 30,073,728, forward strand.
GTTCAACGGAACTCTTTAATAAATAGGCCAATTGAGTTGAAACTTGATTACCATACCAAGTTAGTAGGCGGTAGTCAGAAAAAAGTCCAAAGGTAATGTTTGGACTTGCCTCTGACTACTACCTGCTCAAAGTTTTGATGCGTTTGTCGGATCGCATCACGAGATCTCTGTTCGGGGCGAACTACTAGTAGTATAGTTGTATCAGGGCTATGTTACTACCACATACACAGTAATACAATGTGTTATAGACAAATCCTGAAAACTGAATGTGAAGGAAGGAAGCATCTCGTAGAGGCCTAATATCGAGACCTTATAATGGCTTAGAAATAAATAGCAAAGCTAAGAAATAGAAAATGTTTCGTTTTCGTTGCAAAAAGTAAAAAAAACCGGCCAAGTGCGAGTCGGACTCGCGCACGACCCTTCGTGATTTTCGACCTTCCGTACCATTATCTATAAAAACGGCCCCCCATAAGTATTTATTTTATTCTGTTTTTTAGTATTTGTTATAGCGGCAACAGAAAAACATCATCTGTGAAAATTTCATCTGTCTTACTATCACGGTTCATGAAATATAGCCTGGTGACAGACGGACAGACAGACGGACGGACAGCGAAGTCTTAGTAATAGGGTCCCGTTTTACCCTTTGGGTACGGAACCCTAAAAACGGTCATCGGTGTATTAGAGACAAAAAAAAATTCCCATTTAAGGGTAGGTACAAATGGGAATAATTTGTGCAATGAAAAATATCCCAGCACTCCCAGCGTTTGCTACTTTACTACCCTACGCTGATTTTCTGCACATAGTAATCTTACTTTAGTTTCAAAATGGGCCTAAACTTTCAACGGATTTATTTTTGTACTTTCGTGTATATTTTTCTCCTTTGATATTTTTCGTTAGTTATCGTCTGAAGGGCCGTTCAAGCTTTTGGGAATAGTCTAAAAGTTAATTAAGTTCTAGATCTACATCATACAAGGTCTGAACAATATGCACAGTGCAATGTGCCCTCACCGGCGTGCGTTGAGGGGCGGCCACAGTCGGTGGGTGGTGGTGTGACTGCGGCGTGCCTTTCTGTGTGAATGCGCCTCCATCTGCGCTCTCCGCGCGGACCTCCATGCCTAGCACCTAAAAAATGAGGTGATATTCTAATGTATGCAGTGCACAAATTAGCTTTGAAAATGAAATTCCAACGGATTTATATTTATAGGTGAGACCAAGCGATCGAACGAACTATTAAGACGCAGGAAATCGTCAAACAACTTCTCGCTAGTACATTTCAAAATGTTTTAAAATATAAATTACTGAAGGTAGTTATGAAAAATTACAAATAACAAAGGAACATAAAGTAACTATAAGATCTGAACAAACTATAACATGGAACTTTAATTATCAGTGCTTTTACGGGAATGCGTACAGAAAAAATAAGTTTAAATTATATCCCCTTCTTTAGGCTTCAAATTATAATACATTAACTTTGAACACATAATATCAAAATGAACGATTATATCGATAAGCTACAGATATTAGTTACTACTTAATGAGAAACTTATCTACTAAATTTCAAGTTTGATTCAGTCAATAAAAAACATGCAAAATAAAATAAAATGCATATTCAACTAAAAAAACATACCTTCACACTGGATTTTTCTGGTTCCAGATCGTCTTCTTCCTCTTCATCATAATCCTGGTCGTCCAGCGCCTCCTCTAAAAGTTCCTTTGTCAGCTTATCATCAGCTTTCTTCGCCTCTTCAATGAACTCTGCAGTAACCTTCGATAGAATATCACCATTCCTCTTAATATCAACTGGTTCCGTCAAGTCTAGAACATTAATTTCGTTGTCTGTTTTTACTTTTTCGTATACGATTTCATTTTCCGTTTCATTTTCATCGTCAATTATTTCTTTGGGTGATTCTTTATCGTAGGTTTCTTCAACTAGTTCTTTAGGTACTTTTAGATCAACATCGATGTCATCAACCGTGTCTTTGAGAGATTCTTTTTCTTCTACAACTGTTTCTTTATGCTCTTCTATATCAACATCTTTGTCATTCTGAGCGTTTTCAACCTCCTTCACTCCTACTTCTTCTTCCACTCCTCTTTCAATCTCTTCAGCTACTTTTTCCAAAGCAGTTTTGAGTTTAGGTTCGGGAGAGGCATTTTTAGGTTCGGGGTCCTCTTTTTGGTACTCACTGGCGATGATGTGCACGGGGCCACTATTGAGCAGAACTGTGCCGTTGGTGTACGGACGAGTGCTGTCCTGCCTCTCCTGTGAATGTGTATTGTTTGTAACAATCGTTTGTGACGCCAGTCAAGTGATTATTTTATTGTAGGCGTTGAGCTGCACCAAACACCGTGGAGATGCTAAAATATAATCTATCTCAGAGGAACGCTATCTGTCAGATAAAAATATCTAGTCGTTATCTTACCCGTTCATCTTACACTGAGTTAGTAAAACTCCGACCTCAGATATAAATTATAAATAATTCTTTTATTATAGAAAAAAAAACAGAGGACGACTACCATAAAGTGTTACTTCAAGGTGCCTGGTGTAGCTCAAAGTTCAGCCTGTCAATTGCTCTTGTTTAGGAGTTTGTTTGACTATTTTGATATCTTTACGGCCGGTTTCTGAAAGCTCGATCAAAACTAATCGGATGTCAAGTCGCCATTTCAGCTATTACATCGAATTAGATAGAGACAGCAAGTGACTTGACATGCGATTAGTTTTGATCGGGTTTTCAGAAACCGGCCGTAAGAATACCATTATGATCACTTGACTAGAGTTGTTGTTTAAGTACCGTTTGCAGTAAAAAAGACAGATTCTTAAAAAGTAGGTATAATCAAAACTATAAAAGGCCACACGAGATAATAAAAAGCTTGCAGGCACAACTAGGCTTTCAAAAAAACACTTGTCATCTGCAAAATAATTCTAGAAAAAACAAACAACAGCCTTTCTACAAAGCATTTAGGTCAAATCGAAAATGATAAAGATAGCTCGTAGAAAATTCAAAAACTAGGCATTGAAAACTCAAACTTATTCAAATCTAATTGATAAATATTTACTAGCACAACAGATACTAGTAGCAACTACGACGAAACGGGATCAAACTCTAGGACTTAAAAAATATAAACAGATACCTAAAAGTAAATTTAAAATATCTAACACATTTAGTTTAGGTAATCAAGACGATGTAATTTATTATTGTAGTAGTTATGTTGTTGGTTTTCAGATTAGTATGTTGTGGTATTTAGACAATTGTTTATTTACGATAGGTTAGCCAGGTGCAGAGCAGATAAAGGCGAGAATAAGCAAATAACACAAAACAAAATAGTGATACATAAAATAATAAATTGAAGTTTATAGAAGATGAAAGTCCTATAAATATCGCAAAAAAGAATAAAATAGATAATTAGTGATAACATTTCTTAGTCATCATATTTGGCGAAGATTCAATGCTGTATGATTTAATCAGGATGCAATTAAATCATTCTAAATGTATTTTAGGACTTCTTCGAAATAGACGTGACGTGTTAAATCAAATATAGGTAGGTGCACGTAACTAGGTAAGATAATAAACATACGAGCAAAGAATGAAATAAGCACCTATGCGGCAAATATTTTTAGTAAGACCATAGCAGGCAAAAGTTAAACAAAGTAAAACTGCATTTAATACGCATATTGCCAAATATACTTTAGCTCGTGTGTGGTTTAAAAGATTCGTTCTGTGTGCCAAATACGTAGGTACTTTCTACACTGTGAAGGCATGTAAATATTTCAGAAACGCAGTAGTGATACGCAATGAGCTCTAAAAATGGCGCCAAAAATAATTACAGTGTATACGTTAGCATCGTCAAATGAAAAACATATAAACAACAGAAAATCATTAGCGGAATAAGCCCGGACTTAAACTGATATGGATAAACAAAAATGAAAATGAAAGAAGAAGCTTAAACACGTAAAACAATAATGTAGCAAAAATACATTCATCAGGGAGAACACCAATGGAAAACAATGGAAATTACAACAAAAACTTCTAAATTAATGTTTGGATAGTAAAAAGAATGTATAATGTATAAGTGTCACGATACGAAACAAAGAAATAACCAAGAGATCACAAACACGGAATTACAAGAAACATATAAATATATAAATTGAAATTGAGTTATACATATATGAAAGAAGATGGGAAATTACAACGCATGAGTGGTGTAAACTTAAAAGTACAATAAAATTTGGCTATGGAAAAACAATGTATTTTGATGCCAATAGACACAGTACAGTAATTCCATAGCTATGTTTATCAGTTAAACGGTTGATGATGTCAGGGATAAAAAGGTGAACTCCTAAAGCCATGCATGGACCTGTGTCTGCTGGTTCTGCGCGTAGCTCGTCTCCATCTGCTGCCGCACCTCCGCTACCAGCCCTGATATGGCCGAGACGACTGTACCCAACAACATTTACTGTTAGATCATTCTTGAATACCGATAAATTCATTCTTGATAGATCATCTACCATTGTAGATTCATAAATCAAATATAGGTCGAAAATAGTATCGCCAATTTCAAGAATCGTAATTTCCAATACTACTTTTGCTATTGAAAACTACTTGATATTTTTTATTTATACTTATATATACGGTATTTTCAATACATATTATAGTGTTTTACATCTTCATATACTAAAACTTATTTTTTTTCCTAGTCGATATTAAAGAGCTTCCTGTCAAATTGTTTAACATCTCCTAGCAATATATATTCTTTTTATTAATGTAACAGATATAAAAATGGTTTTGGAATCAAAATCAAACGAAAACAAATATAAATAGAACATACAAAACCAAAACAAAATGACGAAGGACGTAAAGACTAAAATAGATTGGATGCATCGGGCGATTGGGCATGCTCCACTGTTGGCCATGTGCCAAGAGATGGTTAGTTACGGTAATACTGAGTTATCTAATAGGGTATCTCATATATAAAGTGAATTTTTGTCTTTACGACTTATTGAAGACAACATTTTTAATATTTTTATGTTTAAACACGATATAACTTTCTTTCAGATTAAATAAATGCAAATCCTAAAATTTTTTTTCTGAAATTTACGATCTTTTAGATCTTTTTTACCACAAGGTAAAAAAGATCTTGAAGATCGTAAATTGATCAAACGATACTACCTACACTATTTATTTTCAGATTGTAGATCATTGTAGATGTATCAAGAGCTTTATCACGAACATATAACACAAATTGACAACTAAACTAGAAAACCGACAAAGATTTCTATTCTAGACACATAATTTTCCCACACCTAGATCAACCACATCCGTTTCGTCTACAAAAATCCACTCTATAATTCGTTAATCTATCTCTAGATCTAGAACCACAATCGTTGGATGCATCGCGTGCCTATTAGAAAATACCATTTAACAAAGGGCATCACCGTCACCATGCCTCAAGCTACTAAGGAAACTAAAAAAACCACGCATTTAAAAATAAAGCTATGATGAACTGGCTTCTGAGGTTCAGATTCAACAAAAACATCAACCAATTTGAAACAGAAGAAACTGTAGAGGCACAGTATTTTCTGAAGAAAAAACACTTTTGAGAAGCTAAAATCGTCTGTTAGATATAATTCCGGGCCTTGATCAGTAAAATAGATGTTGATGACTCGACTCAGCCCATGCCAACAAGACCATTTGATTTTTCAATGGTCATGACCATGTTTCGGAAAAAGTTTTCATAAAAAGGAAGGAAATCTCTTTTTCCGAAACAGGCTTTTGAACATAATTTTAACGGCAATAGAAGGACCCCAGCCAGTTCATCAATCCCCGGTTAATATACTTCGTCCCGACGCTCCAGGTGGCCCAGAATCTTGTGCAACATTCGCTCTGTCTCCGCCATCCGAGCACTGAGCGCCTCGAGCTCCATGTCATCTGAGACATTTGTGGCTTTTACTATAGAAAATAAGGTTCTTAAATACCTAATAAAGTGGAATCTTGCCATGGGAAGCTTATTGTTTTCGATATTTTTGTGTGTGTGCTGTTTCACAGTAGACTAGTGGGTGGTATAATATTTGGCAGATTTACAAAATAGTTCATAATCAATAAATCTGAACCCTTGAAGCGGGTTTCATCGTTAAGTTTATCAATTTAACTCTTGTCAATTTAGTACCCGCCTATTATTATAGTTTATTAAAACTGTATTGTACGAGAACCTACCCTAACAATAAAAGTAAAGCGAAAGAAATTAATACAATGTACTTACTGGTGTCCTCTTCCTTATGTCCTGTGTGTGCGAGATTCAAATATTCCTTATTAATTTATTAATAAAAGCTTTATCTTTTTTAGAATTGCGTGTCAAGTTTGATAAGAAATAATTGATATAACTAACAGTTTCTTTTATCACAATGCTTCAACATTATTTTATAAATGGGCTATGGACTTTATGTCAGTCTGATCAATTTTTGATTATGTAAGATTATACTACATTTATATTTGTAATGGTTTTGTAAATTACCATTCCTTTAAAAATACAGTTCTACATATTATACAGGTTTCTCCATTATATTAAATGTGTGCTAGTGTTTCTCCAGTAACAATAAGTTCATGTCATGTATAGTAATTATCTTACCGAACTTATCAGGCGTAGTCCTGGAGTCATCTCTGAAGACTCTCCTCCTGAACTGAGGGTCTGGAGTTACCTCTTCGTAGGTTTCACTGCCACTTTTGAAGAATATCTGCAATATTTTAATGTTTATAATATACTAGATAGTAGCTACCACTCCCAGTTTAATGTTAAAGTAGGTGGTTAATGTTAACATCAATCAGTTTTTTTTTTAATTGATTTTATCGTTGTTTTGTTTATGTTATGCTCTACCCGTGTTTGTGACTCAATAAACCATATTCTATTGTTAGCGGAGTCTTCCAGCGACGAATAATAGGCGGTGGCACGCCCATAAAAGCGAGCGCAAACGGACGGTCGGCTCATTTGCTCGTGGGCGTTCGATGCGTAAACAACTAGGGAAAGTCGTTTTGATTTGTTCGAAGTATTTAATTAGGTCATGAGAGTTATTTTTCGGTGTAGTTATTCTGTGTAAAAGTGTTTAAATTCGTGTGATTTGTGTCTTGTTCCATTTTGGTTATTTTTAGTTGAATTGATAAAATTATTGTTTTACTTTAATAAAGTTAGGTTTTCGGTTAATCTTTTTTTTTATCTTTAATCCACTCCTGTTGATTACATCAGAAGTGGGATAAAGAGCCAGTAATTAAGCCCACAGGGAACATACCAAAAGGGAACAAGTCTACCCGCACTTAGAGAAAATTTTAAATTTTTGCTTTTGAGTGTTTCTGTGTTGTGTGAGTTCACGTAAGTACATTTTAATTGTTTCCTTTGTACAATGCCACGAAGTACGTCGCATGGTCGATCCAGATACCGCTCGAAAGATGGCTCTCATGTCCGTGCGCGTCACCGTTAGCGAAGTTTGTCGCGCAAGAGTTCGCGAGGTAGTTTGCGCCGTAGTAGGCTATGGTTTTTGATCGCAAAAACCACCTAGGGATCGAACGCCACGACGCAATGATAGGGACAGCTCGCGCACGCAAGATAGGTTTCGATCATGCTTATCAAGCGTCAACCACTGTCGCTATTGACTGTCATGTTCTCGTAAATCGCATAGTAGCTGTAGGCGTAGGGAAGCCGATTATTATCACTCCTTTGATCCACGGCTTTGCCGTCACCGTCATCATAATCAATTACCAGCTCCCGAGCTATCTACGCTAAGCCGTGCTGCGATGCACTCAGTTCCGCATGATCGCATACTTCAATCACTATAAACCTGACGTCTATACCTGTACCACAAGGTGTTAGTAATCTGATGTTAGTAGTGGTGTCTGTCCAGCCAGCGGCATGGTTTTAAGTGAGGTGATCAAGAAGCTTATTGAGTGTATTCATTGCTATGCCAATGTTTTACATCGAATTTGATCCGATTATTTTGTTGCCCAAAACGGTAATTGGTGAGTTGAAACACCGTACTTCACGGTAGAAGTTTTTCAAAACTACCCTTGAAATAGATTTTTGTAATATTTTACGTGAAGGCGATTTTACCGATGAGTTATATTAAGTGATGTTGTAACCTCGTTAAGAAAAAGTGTTTTTAGCTACTCAGGGTTAAGTGATCATTCGGTAAATGGTCAGGTAAGCCGAACAAGTGTTGTTATTTGCGGATGAGTATCCAGCAACGTTATGGAGGTAAAAAGTTTACATTGTTCGTAGCTTAGAGACTACTCGTATGGCTGATTTACAGATACGTGCAGAGCAGTTCTGATGACTAAGGTTCTTATCACAAAGCCAACGTATTGGTCCTAAGAAAATAAGACAACAGACCTTTGTATGAAATGTTTTAATTTTTATTCTTGTTTTCGAGAAGCTACCACGCAAACCTTCACCACTGCATGTGGGCCCTCGCCTGTAGCGACGCGCCTCTGCCGGGATGCGGCAGACGACGCTCGCGTGGAGCGACACGAGGCCATGTGGGCCTTCGCTTGTAGCGACGTGTCTGCGCCGGAACGTGGCAGACGATGCTCTCCTGATGCGGCGCGAGGCTATGCGAGATCCGAGCCTTTGTCAGCAGCGATGCGCCTGTGTCGGGACGCGGTAGATGATGCTCGCGTGGGGCAGTGGCCCTCGGTACCGACTTGTCGGCCGGCAGACCTGGTTTTAGTGTGTAACACTAGACAGGTAGGGATTGGCAATGAGTGTGTCTCCCTGAAGTCCTTACATAAGCGTTTTGGACTCGTCCAAATGGATGGACGGCAGACCCTGGGTTGGGTAGACGCGTGTTGCGCGGCGCGGCTGGCCTCCGCGGTGAGCAGCGAGGCAGAGCGGTCATATGGAGATGCGAGGCCGCGTAGCGTCGAGCCATGTTGGAGAAAAGTAACAGGGCCCTATTTTTCATTATTTTGAGACGTCTCCGAGGTGAAGTCTGTGAGATGAGTTTTAAGCTGATGAATGTTGAGTGATGTATGAATTAAGTGAAAGAGATATTATGCAAGGAGAATGAACAACTAGGTGCCAGCTTAGAGAAACTGGGCACCCATTTAAACGTTGTTTTTTTGCAGATGACGAATGTAATGAGACTGAGGAAAACTCGTCAGTCCTCGCGGCACCGGGATCAAGCGTTCAGCCCTCTATGCCTCTGTTGGATGCCGACCCTGAGGCCGGACCATCGACGGCAGCTGATGCTTGCTCCAGCGGCGCTACTCACAACATGCCCCGGGTCGCGGACGACCCTTGGTCAGGAGAGGCCGTGTTAGCGGAGTCTTCCAGCGACGAATAATAGGCGGTGGCACGCCCATAAAAGCGAGCGCAAACGGACGGTCGGCTCATTTGCTCGTGGGCGTTCGATGCGTAAACAACTAGGGAAAGTCGTTTTGATTTGTTCGAAGTATTTAATTAGGTCATGAGAGTTATTTTTCGGTGTAGTTATTCTGTGTAAAAGTGTTTAAATTCGTGTGATTTGTGTCTTGTTCCATTTTGGTTATTTTTAGTTGAATTGATAAAATTATTGTTTTACTTTAATAAAGTTAGGTTTTCGGTTAATCTTTTTTTTTATCTTTAATCCACTCCTGTTGATTACACTATCATATGTAAGGCGCGTTCTCTTGGGCTCATATCTTTATGTGTCTGTTCATTTTTCAGGATAAAAAACGGCTGATATATTTTCCCAGGTTCCGAGTTTCATGATAGGAATTAGAATAGTACTCAATTTACAATTCAAAAGGATCATTGAACCGGGTCGGGGCAATTTCTAATTTCAGTAGTAAGACGTCCACTGCTAGCACAAGCCTCCCATGGATTTCGAGAGATGGATTACCCTCGTGAAGGCACCCATCTGTTCTCATCAACCTTTACTATGTCGTCCTTCAATCTTGTATGAATCGTGAGGCGTCCTACACCTTCCGGTGCGTACTCAATACATTTACTTCTTACACATGGTTCAGTTTAGGTACACACAGATACAGATCTACGGAAAGCCAAAGAAAAATGACGCTTACTACAAGGACATAAAAGCGAGCAGTGCATAGCCTGTTGCGTATCCGTGTGTACATACATACACAACGTCGTTAGGTGTAAGTAAGTATCTCATGGACCCTAGGGTTTAGAAACATGGTGACAGGCCGAGGTTTTAAATGAAATAGTTGGCAGATAGGTAGTGCTTTCTCCACTCGAGAATCACTCTGACCCAAGACAGAAGATTTTATAGTCTCTTTTAGTGACTTTTAAGTGTGTTATAGCCAATAATGTGTCGCGAAACTTACCTTGCTTAGAGTATAAACGAAGAAGATAATGATGCACAACGTGTAGAATGGCATGATGAATCCCATAGAAGACTTAGGGGCCGCTTGGGGTCCGCCTGGGGAGCCTAGCGGAGGCCTCATTCCAGGAATCGGCGGGGGCTGTTGAGTTCAGAAAAATTCTAGGTTAGTACATGTAAAGATTTGAATAATATCCCCAAGAGTTAGGAAACGTGGATATACAAATCTTTGGAATCTCATTTATAAATTCAAAAGTATATTTAGCATTTATTGAATTTGTAAATCATGTATATTTATCATTAATTATAATAGGAAACAAAGAAAACAGCTAATAAAGAGATTCATTGAAACCATTCATTGGTGTTTATAGGTTTTTTTTCCATAAAATATTGTCGATTTTTTTTAAGCATAGACAAGAAAACAGCTACATCACCAGATTTAAATAATCAGAACAATCTAATAAATATTGCAAATTAGATTAGAAAATTCTTTATTGCACAAAAGGAAGTACATAGGCGAACTTAATGCTAGAAGGCATTTTCTTCCAGTTTTAAATTATTAGTAAAGTAAACAGGGCTTCGCATCTAATGTACTAGATGATTTATAGTGAGTCAGGAGCAACCTTTAATCATGCCCCTATTTACGGGACGCTGTAGAGCCTGAAACAGGATCTATGATAGATGGAATAGGCTAGCCTAGCACCTACACCATCCTCACAGCTTAGTCGGTATTCCACATCATTATTTATTAGTAAGCAGTTAAAATAACACCACATCATGCACATAAAAAACAGCGACGTCCCAGAACTACCACACAGTTGACAAAACATTAAAATTACCTTTTGAGAGCTTTTCATACTGTATTCAAATAATGTTACAACACTGATTCGGTCCTTCTTCGTACACTAAAACTTGACAGGCGATATAGGTTCTAAGCATCTGACACTAAAACTCGACAACTCGTCGAGTTACTACTACGTCGTATACCACGTATACTACGTCTGTATTCCCATTGACTAGGACCTAAGCATCTGCGCGGATATTTAGGGGTACAGCGCAAAGGCCTAACTATCGTCCAACGATCCCCGTGTAACTCCAGAATGAAACTAATCGAATCTGAGAGATCGAAGGCAAGAGATGAGACTGTATAAACAGCGGGAACCGTTTTACGACACGCGGCTTGACAGCTTCCGGTAGACTGAGATTAGGGTGTATGCAGATTCGTTTTCTGTCATTTTGGGAAATAACATAGCTTTTTCTTTTTATTGTTTTTCTAGTTTTATTTTGTGTTCTGTTATGTTATTTCGATTGCGTTTAACCAACATTACTCGAGGTCTTAGCACAAAGTTTAAGCATTTATTTTGGAATGAAAGAGTATTTAGTGATATCCTGATTTGAACGAAAATGTTTCGAAAGTTAAAAGGTCTTTTTAAAAGGTATTTTTTTTTAACTCGTTCAATTAATGTCTGTGGACGAGTCTATAGTCGTCAATATGCGCTCAACCTTATAACGTCCATACGTCTTATGTTTTTGCACGGAAATGCGTAATTTGGGAATGTTTACACTGAAACTTATTAAATTCGATTAACGACCACAGTTTGGGCAATAAAGATGTTCATGAAATAGCTAATGTCAACGATAAACTGCTTTGCATTCATAAATCGTTAAAAGTCTATATATAGACGTGTATTTTTTGTAGCTTTTTATGGATATCGTCTAGGGTGTTCCTCTTTGAGACGCAATTAAAATACATTCACCACACTGATAAAGAACTCGAGACACGACAAGAAGAAGTTATAGTTTAGCCTTCTTAATCTCTTGTTGTCTTGTACTTGTCTACATCTCCTGCCTGATCTTAAGCCTGATTGAATATGATTGTGTTCTTGTTGCAAAAAATGATTGTATATGTCTATAACTAAGAAGACTTCGCTGGCGAGAAGGCAGGCATCTGGGACCACAAGAAACTGGGACCGCGGCCCAGTCGCCTGATTCATTAATTTAATTACTTTTCCTCAGGCAACTGGGACCACTCGCAATATTACCACTAAATCTATTGTTTAATCTGAATTTAAGTACAGTTAGAACGAAAAGTATATGAAATAAATAAACGAATCTGCCGTAAAATATTTATTTGTCAATAAAACAATTTTTTTTTTTTTTTTTTTTTTACATTTGATAGGTAAAACGTTTGACCGCAATCTCACCTGATGTTAAGTGACGATGCGGTCTACGATGTGACACGCTTACCTAGAAGATACCTATTCACTCGTCTCTTGAAATCGTCCAAATTATAGGCATTCGGAAAAACGGACGCCGGTAAGGAATTCCACTCTTTGGCTGTTCGCATTATAAAAGTAGAAGCAAAGCGCTATTATATTCTAACAATTATAAATATGTACATTAATTAAAAATAAAATAACGTGTTTTAAAAATCAGTCTTACATACCGATGTAAGACTGATTTCTTCTTTTACTTTAATATAGTATACCGATACTATATTAAAGTAAAATGATTTATAAACATACCTATGTACGATAATTTATAATATTTGAATTATTGTACATAGATATATTTATAAACTTAATAATAAGTTTAACATAACGTAATTCTTTGTTGCTCTAAACTATCAATAGTTTTTGACATATTTTTTATAGTTAAGTAATTTAAAAATAATGCTAAGTAAAAAAATCGCGTGTTAGTTTTTGATTTTTCTGGCGACTGTACAATGACTTCTACACAGGTTGTGGTCCCAAATGGCAGAACTCAAAATGCAATCAGGCGACTGGGACCGCGGTCCCAGTTTCTTGTGGTCCCAGATGCCTGCCTTCTCCGCTGGCGTGGTATCGGTGATTACGAACTATACTGTGTTCTAAGTTTCATCCCGATCGTTCGTAACCTGGATAAGCAATAGGCTACTTTTATCACGAAAAATCACCGGAAACAGGAACACATGAAAAGTGACGAACCCAATGAAAAGAAAACGCCTTAGATATGAATTTTAGCTAAAATAATACGCGGCAGCTAGGCTACCATAGTGAGGATTCAGAATACTGTAGAGTAAGCCATTGTAGAAAGGGAAAACTTGCAAGTTAATATATAAGAAACTCTACCATTTGCATTGTACTAACTGGCAATGAAGAATATTCAGAAGAGACATAGAAAAGATCTGTTGTCATAGAAACTGTTAAAATACAGTGCTTCACAGAAGAGTATGCATTCGAAGAAAATATGTTTAAACCGACAGACACATAAATACAAAGACATTTGCTTTGTCCTAACTGATAAATGAAGAAAAACATCTACCCATTGAACTTACGGAAATGCTTTAACTCAGACGACTTCCCAGCAACCCATACCAAGTGTAAGGTGGTCCACCTGATACTCAGTGGTTACCATACGGACCGTATAACAGTTGCATCACCGCACAGGCCGTAATAACCGCTCCGTTAAATGCCACTGAGTGTGGTTTAATACTACTTGCTGATGGAACCAGCTGATGGCCCTCCTGGTGTTGAGGTGTACCCATCACCTATAACAAAGCATTGCGTGCCGTACGATGCACTGCCCTGCGCCCATCAACTTGAGACACACAGACATTGCCTCATGTCTCCGCAATTTCACCGTAATAGCGGCAGAAATAGGAATACTGGTAGCACTTTCCCGAACGAGCCTTTCACAAAGAGCTCTTCTACTCTTGAAAGCAACATCTGTGCAACATTTAAAGTCGCATACTCTTTGTGTAAGCGTTCGGGATGCGCAGCGCACGACCTCCGCATTATTGTCGTACGCGCCTATTCCGGCTCGACTGCTTATGGGGAAACTAGTAAACACTTGTGTTTGTTTGTCACGTAACCAATAAACCTATTTGACGACGCTGAAGCTATTTAAGTTTAAATCGTAAAACCAAATGATGTAGTCGATGTTGAGAACCACGAAGATACATTGAACGAATAAGTGGAAAGTTTGGGAAACCTTTACAAATTTTAGAAAACCTAGTATATTCAGACAGATAATGAAGTGGCACGGAAGGACAAAGAAACACATTTCCTTAGGGAAGCACAATTAAGTGCTATAAATGAATATAACAAAGCAATAAGCGATGATCTAATTTAGTTTAGCCAGGCGCTACAACGACTGGGCCGATAGCCAAAATGTCATGAATAGTGATGGATAGTTTCTGATCAATATAGTATCGCGGATGACGCGAGAAGCCCCACACTTATTCGATCTATAATTGCCCCTTGTCTCAATGTAGATTGAAACTTTGCAAAAGCAGGAAAGAACAAAATACAATAAAAAAAAATTGTATCTCCTCGATAGAAATTTATCAACCTTAATCAAGATATACATATATGTTGTGGAGGTTGTAGTAAATAAAAAAAGAAAAGACGAAAATCAAACAATCCGGGATTCCTAGATCATGGTATAAAGCGGCTGATATAAATCATGGACGGAGTTGTGGGGCGATGCGCGTGAGTGTCACTGCTATCTATTTCTGCTGTATGTCTAGGCCGCGCGGTGTCGGCCGTCCAATGCCACAGCTGTTTACTGACGATACGTGCTGGGGTCCAGACCAAATCCACTTTCTGTTAGTTCAGATATATTGTATGAGAATGACATTAGTAAGGCGCAGACATAGACAGTTATTTATTGGCCACAAGAACACATTTGGAATGAAAGTGTGATATCCTGATTTGACCGAAAA
The DNA here is from genome assembly GCA_932294275.1 of Chloroclysta siterata. Classification (NCBI taxonomy): domain Eukaryota; kingdom Metazoa; phylum Arthropoda; class Insecta; order Lepidoptera; family Geometridae; genus Chloroclysta; species Chloroclysta siterata. The sequence continues at coordinate 30,088,733 of OW028589.1, forward strand.
TGTTTCGAATGTTTTGAGGAAGACCGCCACCATTTTCTTCAAAACAAATGACGGCCGACTTGACTATGGACTGACTTGACCATAAAGTATTTTATCTAGGTATATCACTTGACACTGGCAAAATTGTTTATCGAATGACGGACAGGTGCCATAAACAAAGAAAAGAAGAACACACAACATATAATTAGGGTAATGTATGTAGGAACAAAAATGAAAAAAACAGTGTCAACTTAATGAAACAGAAACATGATAAGCAAAATAATCTTTTTATATTCTATTCTAATTCAAAATCCGACCGAAAAGTTTATACGACGGTTTTACGCTTCTGTACATTTTCGTATCATCGCCAGAGCATTTGTATTCAATCTCTCTTTAGCCTGGATTGCTGTATTCCGTTGACAGTTTTTGTCTAGACACCACCATAGTTAAACCACAGTAACATCAATGATGGCCTTTTTACAATGTACCTCGTCTGGACTCACGTAATACAAGCAGTTTGAATTTAAATAGTCTTTTCATGACTTGTACTCGGAAAGTAGGTCTTAAGTTACCTGAGGAGCGGGTTGGAAGTAATACATTTCAGCCCTAGGGAGAATTGTTTTCAACAAACAGCTGTCAAATTATAAAAAAAAATAGTTTTATTTTCACATTTCTTAGGAAAATAAACAAACCTCTTTGGTTTACGTATGTCAACAGTATGACTGTTGGCCTTCTGTTGGCATTCGTAAACTAAAGAGGTTAATTACCAAAGAGATACTTATTCAGCATACTAAGTTAGTGAAAACTGTAATGGATTTTTTTAAATAGGTTTTATAATTATAACCCTTTATACTCTTACAATATAATATAAGTACCAACAAGTATCCATAACATCAAATGACATCGAACACAAACTCTTTGGTTAGAGTGCAGCATGGATTGAATCGACTACAATTCACTCATTTTTTCTTTAGCTAATTCATGTTTTTATTTTTTATTTCTTTGTATTCGTAATGAAAAGCACAGTGTTCTCTCTCTTCCTCGGGTTAAAGACTTATTTAGTCCCTCGAACTATTGGCAACCCACAAACCCCGTCTCGGGACTAAATTAGTTACTTTCACCCCTAGGATAACAATGTGCTATTTTTAAATAGGTTTTATAATTATAACCGTTTATTCTCATAATAAAGTCTCGGGACTAAATAAGTTACTTTTACCCCTTGGGTAAGAATGCACTATTACTATAAGTAATTGTATTCTAAACAAACATAACATGGGGACGTTCAAGAGTTTTTATTATGCAAAGTGTTGGGCGTTACAGATTGTGTATTTTGTACAACTTTAACAATGTTGCTAGCTTTGGCCTTATTCGAAATAGTAGCTTGTTGTACAATAGTTATTATTCATGCATTATATCTAAACTAGTTTTCCTAAAACAAAATACGCCTAATGCTTTACGTACTTAATGAAACTTTTAGGTAGGAAAATTTGTTTGAATCAAAATGATATTTTAGCTGAACTTTTGTAATACTATTCTCCAAAACTTGGTTTATATCTTAAAAAATGGTGAAATGTGCGAGCGAGAAGTTGTTTGACGGGTCTTTTAACCTAAGACTTAGGCGAAGACAAGAACTAATGTACCTCTCGCTCGCACGTTTCGACATGTTAAAAGATATAAAATCACTAAACTCATTTCCGAAAAACCGCAATCAACCATTTTGTCTCTTGCGTTTTGGTTGATTGTGATTTTATATCTTTCAACAAGTCGAAACGAGCGAGCGAGAGGTACTACATTAGCTCTTGTCTTCGCCTTAAAATTTGCTTAAACTATGGCTTAGTCGCGAGGCGTCCAAAGCTCCACCGCCGCCGACAACGGGTGATGAGAGATCGGCATGTTCACCAACCTTCGAACTAGTGACTAAGTAAGCCACGACTGGTAAGGTAGTGAAAATAATGAATTCCTTCGTGATGGGTGGTAATCATTACACAAATGTTATGCACGCTGGCTCAATGACAAGACAAGTAGGTTAGCATTTTAACATGATGTTTAGGAACCGGCAACCTATTATGCTTACTGCACACTGTACATTTTCTTGCGCTGATAGCTTTTGAAAACAGAGAAAATGGCGGCACATAAACGTATCGTATAGCAATGTATATTTTACATTAGATACCGCCCGCGGGTTTGCTCGCGTAGTAGTGATTGCTAGCGTTAATATTAAAGAGTAGTAGAGCTCTTTGTGAAGGGTTCGTCCGGGGAAGTACTACCACCACGCCTTTTTCTGCCGCCAAGCCGCAACGCAGTGTTTCGGTTTGAAGAGTGTGGTCGCCGGTGTAATTACAGGCACATGAGGCTTAACATCTGTATGCCACAAGTTGATGGACGCAGGGCAGTGCATCGTAGGGCACATTCCTGTCGTGCGTGACTTACGAGGCAATGCTTTGTTATAGGTAATTGTTACCACTTAACATCAGGTGGGCCATCTGCTTGTTCCATCAGCTAGTTGTATAAAAAAAAATGTTTTACCTTAATTAGGTTTGTCGTTCGTTTAAATACCTGGAAGTCCAGGTAGAACAATATTACGATAAAGTCAAAGTCAAAGTCAAAAGGTAGCTATTCAATAAAATCGCAAGGATCACTTTGAAACGTCTCAAAGCTAGGTGACTCTAGGTGCCAGTTCCACGCGACCAAAGCCTAGAAGAACAGGCAACAAACTTACGGCTTGGTTCCTACCGTTCTTTTGTATGATCCTTGTTACAATGTAATATAATACTAGTAGTTCGCTCCGAACTGAGATCTCGTGATTCGACCCGACGAAATCATCAAAACTTTGAGTAGGTAGTAGTCAGGGGCAAGTCCAAACATTATTTTGGACTTTTTTCTGACTACCGCCTACTAACTTGGTATGGTAACCAAGTTTCAACTCTATTGGCCTATTTATTGAAGAGTTCCGTTGAACAGACCTAGGCTCCATCATCAGACCTGGTCGTCGTCACCATTTTATGAGAACTGAGTACCTCCTTAATTTATTTCAAGAAAAAAAAAATAAGAAAAAGCAAAGGAACTGGCCGACCAGTAGAAAAACCTTGATGTCAACGAAACACTTAGAGATGGGAGCTCTTGGGTCGTTGGTTATCTTAATTTAACTTTTTTGTTGTATCTCAAATACCGAGTGTCCCAGAGAAAAAGTAAAAATGGTTTTGGAATGTCCAAACAAAGCCCTTCTTTCATATGACATGTAACTTGATTTTTTTATGTAACTTTTTTTATTTTTGCGCCCTTAAAAAACCCCATATCTCAGAAACCCTTCATCCGATTTTACTCAAATACTTACCAGTAAATTTCTCAAGTACAAGCTATCGACATATCAAATTTCATGCAGATCGGACCAACGGTTCTAAAGTTATCGCCAGACAAACATACATACATACATACATACATACATACATACATACGTAAAATGCCAAATCGCCCAAGTTGAAACTAAGATCTTCGTTCGCTTCGCTCACTCGATCAACAATATTGAAGCTCCAGTGTGGTGCCAATCGAATTTAGTGCGCGATAACATTCCCAACCTAGGGGTTGGAAAACGTAATCAGACGTTTTAAAGTGATCCTTGTGATCGAACTGAATAAAGACCATTTTTATTTTGATCGACTTTTCCCGTTATTTACAATGACGGGTCTTTTTAGGTGAACCATGAACTGTCGCGTAGTTAACCATAAATAGTTTTACTAACAAGATAACTGATGTGAGACTGATGACCGAGACATATGCCACGATTTAGTTCAAGAAAGAAACGCCCAAAAATAATGAGTATGACATCATTTTGTAAAACAGTGAGCTTCACTCACTTGAAGGTAAGCCACAAGCGCAGAGCGATTATCTGGTAATGTAGGATGTTTCTGGCTACTGACTGGATGCAGGTAGACAAAAAAAGAACTAGTGAGGAATAAAGCACAGTAGGGACGAATAAGGAACACTATATTATTCAGTCTTTATATTATTTTGTATAAAGGATCCTTTAAAAGAATGGTGTGGGACTGGCATCTATATTCACCTAGATGTAAGACGTATCAATGTGATCCTTTTTATTCCTAAGACTTTAACTTTGACAGAATAGAAATACGTGCTGAGTATATTTTATTACTCAGCTGTGCACCTCTAATTTTCTTTATAACTCTGCCATGGATTTTTTTATACAACTTGCTGATGGAACAAGCAGATGGCCCACCTGATGTTAAGTGGTAACCATAACCTATAACAAAGCATTGTATCGTAAGTCACGTACGATAGGAACGTGCCCTGCGATGCACTGCCCTGCATCTTGAGGCTTACTGATGTTAAGCCTCATGTGCCTGTAATTACACAGGCAACCACCCTCTGCAAACCGAAACACAGCAACGCTGCTTGGCGGCACAAAAAGGCGTGATGGGTTCCGTTCGAGTTGCAAACTGAAACAGCTTACACTTTGAACCAAACTCTAAACGTCCGTCGTACTACACACGTACATAAAGTAGGACAATACACGTTTAGTGGTTTGCCTCTAGTTGCTTCACGAGTGCATGCTATTCCAGTGAAACGAATGTTTAGAATCACTTGTTTCGATTAGTTGGTCTAGACAGCTCTAGTTGGAATCGAGAAAGACAGTTTTACATGAATTTCGAGCTAATACAGAAACGACTTTTGACTTTTCACATGGTTTTGAACATTATTTTATTTATATTAAAACTAAAAAAAATCGGACCAGTAGTTTTTGAGCCTATTCGTTACATACAAAAATACAAATCTTTCCTCTTTATAATATTAGTGTAGATTAGTGTAGATTACCATTTTAGAAAACTGTTATTATTGTAGATTATTAATATAAGTGTGCTTTTATATGAAATAAAATAATTATCTTATCTTATTTGTTTGAAACGAGATATTTATCATTATTACTACCACTAAATACATTATTTTCATTTTTGCCTAAAATATATAATAAATTTATTTTAATGAGTTTGATCGGGAAACAATCAAAACAGAAGCAGCCTCACGACTTTAGTCCCCAGGCACGGTAGATTCCTAAGTTATCTAAGTACTTATCAACTTTGTGATAATATATCTCAAAGTATTTACTTTAAGTGGGTAGTCAGAAGCACGTCCAAACAGGCAGGCTTTTCGTGTTATTAAGCTGGCTAATTCTACATCTACGTCTACTTACGGTTAGCAGATCCATTTCTCTGCCGAAGCTACTTGCTACTTGCAATTAGGTTATAATTAGTTAAAGCCGGTTTCCAATGGCATTCTACTCTAATCACTATCATCAGCCTGAGAAGTCTAGGTTTTCTTACACTTTTTTCAAACAGACGTCATCTTACTTTTAGTAATGCGACGGAAGACGTCTACTCCAATATGTTCAACTATCTGTTCAACCAGTTGAACATATTGGACAAATTTCCTCCAATTTGTTCAACTTAAAAAAGTAGTTGAACTAATTGGACTGAAAATAACAATAAGTTCAAGACCAGTGTCGGTTGCAATGCAAGCCAACCAACTTATGCTGAGTCTGAGTCCGTTTTGCGTCAAACAAGCTCATTTTGTGGTTTAGTTTAAGTTTAGTGTTTGTCCCGCTAATAAAATAAAAAACATTCTAGATTATCTTTCAATGTCATCTATCACATTCCATCCATATTTTCCTAACTTCTATACCCGTCCATATTTTTACCACAGGAGACTCTTCTTGTAACATGACTTCAAATGGTTTTATATCCCAAAAGTTATTACCTGTGTGGGATTTGAACCCACGGCCTTCCCCTAGATACGAAGCTGCGCTATCAACCTGCGTAATCGGATCCTAACCTCACCCGGCGACAGTGTTGCCAGGTCAGATTTATAAATTTACAGTGTTTTGGATATAAAAATACAGTATTTGGTATAAAAATACAGTAAATCACAAAGTTAAATACAGCGCTTTTACAGTAAAAAATATACTATAATGTAATCAACTTACATATTTTTACTAAAATTATTATTAATCACTATCCGTTTCACTCAGAGATGGTTCGTTTTGATCATAAATTTTTTCAGTTAAAGCTGCAAGCATGCTACCGTTTGGTACAAAATATACGCAACTGGTGGCACTGCGTAAAATGTGTTGGCGAGCTAATATGTTGCCCTTTATCGTATTAGTAACTAAGCGATTTCTTTTTTTTGTTTTAATATCGTTAATTTCGCTAAATTTTCTTTCACACTCTGCGTTAGAATTTGGTAGTGCTAAAATGTAAATGATTGATTGGAGCGCATATTGTTCCATATTTAGTGATAAAGTATTGTGGTCTAACACTGCATAATGTTCCGGATTTGGAACTTTCAAACTATTGACTGGAGTGCATAAAGTTCCATATTTGGTACTTCAAAAAACATAACAACTGCATGGAGTTCCAAATTCGGAACATTAAAAAAGATTTATTCAGATATTAACAAAAAACCAATAAAAAATCGTATTGAAAACCAGCGAATTGACAATCTGTCAAATTTTGGAAACCAACTGACGAAATAGTCGATTTTAGTTCCTAGGCACCTCTGTAGAGGCGCCACTGGCGCATATTAGGTGAGTTGCACTCCCTAATACGAATTAGTTCCAAGAAAAGATCATAGATGTCGCAGGAATAAATATATTATACCAAAAGCTGAATGTTCCAAATTTGTGACGATATGCGGTAAAGGGATGTATCAGATGTATCGTTTTTGAACGTTAAAACTTTATACAGTGATTTTCATACACTGTATTTTTGTAATACAGTATACAGTAAAACGGGAAAAAAGCAGCTAAATTACAGCGAATCTACTGTAATTACAGTGAACCTGGCATCACTGCCCGGCGAATAACTCATAGGGATCTGTTAATAGGGGACTTCTGCGATTGTGGCTTCTGTGATTTCCTAAAGTGTAGGTAAACACTATAAAACTAATAAAACATGTCTTAAAATGCCAATGGAATCCGAACCTACCTGCACTCCAAAGCATTAACTCCACCCGACTGACCTTGAATTCCTGTTCAAAGTACCCTTCTAAAGGAGACCGTACCCTCACGTGCGGCGGCATCTGTATCTGGGAGCTTCGAGGGGCCGGCGGCGTCCCGGCAGGTATGGCTCGACCTCTCTCCCGGAGTGCAGGGTGCGGGCCTGCCCCGAGGATGGGTGACCGCTCCTGTTTCACAGCTGTTGGGCAATGTGGAGGAAATTTCGAGTTAGTTGTATAACGGTAAAACGTGGTAGTCCAGGTATAGAATAGGGCTTTTTCATCATCACTCATAGGCGTAGTAAGTCCCCTCTTAATAAAGGGGGGCATTACGGGATGGACAGAAGTGACTCTTATAAAAAGAACAGTGGAAGGAACCAAGCTGTAAGTTTGTTGCCTGTTCTTCTAGGCTGGCACCTAGATTCACCTAGCTTTTAGACGTTTCAAAGTGATCCTTGTGATTGAATTGAAGGTTTCAAGTCTTTACCACTACTGGGCATAGGTATCTTATTCATATTGGTCGCTTAGGGCTCCAATAGCTAAACTGACTGATAAGTCTGTTGCTGTATCTATTCGTGGACATGACAATGACAGTAATACTTGCTACGTTATAGAGCCGCTATAAAATAGCAGGGAACATGATTAAGGGCCTTAGTTAAAAAAACCATTTCCAGTTATACTTAAGGAATAACGGTAGGGTTATTTAAGGACACACAGTAAATGTTAATTGTTTTTTAACATTAACCGATAGCGATAACAAGTAATTAGAAAAACAACGTCAAAACAAAATGTTAATAGAACATGCGATATCAATGTTAAAGGTTATTTAATATAAGTAATGAAAAAAAATACATAATTAGGTTTATTGATTTTATTGAGAGCTAATCGCTTGATCGTATATCGATGATTGTAAAGCGCGGCAGTTTGTATCTTCTAGAGAAAATAGATCAAACTAGCAAAACAGGGGACCCCTTCGTCACATTCCAAGGATGTCGTACTAGGTTACTTTACTACCACGTAAGAGGCTGTGGAACGCACCACGGAATGGGCAACAGCATCTCAATTGGCCTGAAAACCGTAATGACTACGGCAAGCCCCCAAATATGTGAGAGGCCTCATTCAGGCTGATAATGATCCACATTAAGGTAGAGCACGCTTGGCTATAATCCACCTATTCAGTTTTTACTCTAGTTTTGAAAACTCCCAAGTTAAAGGTGTTAAGGCTTTACCTACCTACCTACCTACCTACCTACCTACCTACCTACCATCTTACCATCTTACCATCAACAACTCATGAATTCAAATTTGGCGCCACGACAACACGAAACGGAACGGAATGCTTGAGCTGGGAAGAAAAAAGAAGATGTCTGCCTATACCTTGTGAAGCCGTGTGCGCTCCGTAAAATTAATCCTAAATAATATGTGAAAGCTTTCCAACAAACTAAAAACCCGATATTCATCCAATATAAACTACAACTAAATATAAAACCATTTAAAATACCAAAATCAAGTGATCTACATACGAGAAGCCGAATTGTGAGTACCTACCTCTTTTCCTACCCACTGTTCCTGCTGAGCCTGTCGAAGTATCATTATCAGCATAACGTTTAGGTCATAACATAGTTTCGAGCCGGATATACAACTGAAAAGTTGGCCGGTATTTTGTATTTTTGGGGAAATTATTAACTTTTTCTTGAAATTGCATTATAACCCGACCAAATCTGGTTGGTCGTTGGTAGACTTACATCTATTCGGATTCATATCACTTCTCAATTTGTCCGCATTACCTTGGCCGCGTGGTTTTCATACAATTCAAACCTCGCAGTTCAAACACAGTAGCTTACACACAATTTAACTAACCTATCAAGTTTTCATATATTTAAATTTCAACTACACCTACCTAAGTTTGTACATTATCTTAGCTTCATACTTACCGGTAAAATCTTATCTCGTAACATCTTTTAAAAATGGAACAGAACAAATTAAAAGTACTCATATCCCAACGCGAATATGTTTATCGAGCAATACAAATCCTTTATGATCTTTCGAAAGATATGTTTCAAGATCGTTCAAAGATACCTTTTTTCAAGTCTAGATTTTCTCGACTTCAATCTATTCGCGAGGAGTTTGTTCTAGTTAACGAAAAAATTCAAGCATTGCAGTTAACGGTAAATCCTGATTTCGCGATAGACCAAAGTTCAATTAGCTCATTTGACGATTTGTACTACGCAATAATCGCGGCTTCAGATACATTGGTTGCGTCGACACCTGACAAAGTCATGCCGAGTTCCGATAAGGCGCCTGCCACGAGCTCGAAACCCGTAAACGCACGTTTACCTAAACTTGAGCTACCTAAGTTCGATAGTCAATCGGAGAATTGGCAAACATTTTATGATACGTTTACAACATTGATTCACGAAAACACTTCGATATCCCAAGTAGAAAAGTTTCATTATCTCGTGTCGTGTCTATCAGGGCCCGCAGTATCTCTTGTAAAGGGGGTACCTATTACCACGGCAAACTATGAAGTCGTTTTTGACACCTTGGTCGAGAGATATCAAAATAAACGCATCTTAGCAATTACGTATTTAGATAAAATCTTGCACTATCCCGTTATCAAATCAGGTGGTTTCCAAGAATTACAAACATTGACCAATGCATTTTACGAATCTGTTCACGCTCTCAAAGCTTTGAATATACAAAATCTCGGTGATTTTATTCTGTTTCATTTAGTTTCAAGAATACTTGATGCGGACACCCGCAAGCGCTTCGAATCTCAAAACTGTTCACAAGTACCCTCTTACAGTGAACTGTTGAAGTTTCTTCAAGACTACGTTAAAGTTTTAGAAACCAGCCGACTATCTTCCACAAATCCTTCGCCTCCTACCTCTCGAGGCACCTTTGACGGAAAACCCTCAGCGGCTCGTAATCGCCCAAATAGCAGCGGAACAAAACGCTCAACATATCTTAACAAAACCAGTCCGTCAACATCTTTTGTTAACTGTTTGTGTTGTGGTGAAGCGCATTCGACCTATCGGTGCCCTACCTTTCAATCTTTAGATTCTCAATCTAGACTCGCTTTAGTCGATAGCAAAAAATTATGTACGAACTGTCTGCGTAATAATCATGTCATAGATAAATGTATTTCTAAAATATCGTGTTTAATCTGCGGATTACGTCATCATACATTATTGCATACCGAACCTCCCCATCCTAGCGGGAGTAGCGCCACTCAGGCTAGCACTAGCGCGCATATCGGGAACAGTCGCGGTGTTGTGCTACTTGGTACATGCAAACTACGCGTATGCAATACATACACCGGTGCAGAACATGTAGTGCGCGCTCTTGTCGACAGCGGCGCACAGGACTGTTTTATAACAACAGCTTGTGCCCGGACTCTGGGTTTGAAGCTCCGTCACTGCAATCTTATAGTAGGAGGCTTAGGACAAAACACAGTGTTTCAAGTCCGCGGCGAGACTCGGTGCGTGCTGCGACCTCTTGAAGGAGATGACCCGCATTTTAAAATCCGACCTATCGTGTTAGACCACATCACCTCTCAAATGCCTAGCGCGCAACTGCCGGCAGTCGTTCGAGACCATTGTAGGCATTTAACGTTAGCCGATCGCGACTTCGACATCCCCGCGGATATAGACATTCTTATCGGAGCGGAATATTTCCACGATATCTATGATGGTCAACGTATTAAATTAGGACCCGGTCTACCTACCGCCTTACACAGCGTTTTCGGATGGATTCTGACAGGTGCGATCGAGTCCGATGTAGGTATACCTCCTCCCAATACCTCCTCGTTATTAGCTGCAACCCGCACACTCGACGAGCAGGTAAAACGGTTTTGGGAAGTCGAGGAACCACCACATGCTCCTATCACGGTACCCGAAGACGAAATATGCGAACGTATGTACACGGATCTTACCTACCGGGAACCTGACGGTCGCTATGTTGTACCTATCCTCGTCAAGGATAGAGATCACACCTTAGGTGACTCGTATCCTAGCGCTTTGTCGCGGTTACTTAACATCGAAAAGAAACTTAGCCGGCATAGCCAACTTAAATCAGATTATATCGACTTTATGCGAGAATATGAAAGTTTGAACCACATGGAACTTGCTCCAGCTCCTCCAACGAGCAAATCTTATCTTATCCCGCATCATTGCATCATTCGACCACAAAGCACGACAACAAAGCTGCGCGTGGTATTCGATGCAAGCTGCAAGACCACTAACGGACTATCTTTAAATGACCTTGTATTTACTGGACCCAAGCTCCAAACAGACATCATTGATATTATCACGGGGTTCCGTTTACATGTAATCGTGTTTACATGCGACATTTCCAAAATGTTTCGTAACTTTTTGATAAGGCCAGCGGATCGCTGTTACCAGCACGTATTGTGGCGAGAGTCGGCGAGTCTTCCTCTCAAAGAATACGAGCTACGAACTATCACCTATGGTGTGAGTAGTTCGCCATATCTTAGCATTCGCACTCTTCATCAGCTAGCAACAGACCACGGTGCTGAGTACCCGCGCGCTGCTGAAGCCCTACATCATGAGACCTTTGTTGATGACGTCACTACCGGAGCGCCATCTGTTGAGGAAGCCCTGGAACTAAAAACCCAACTTATCCAGCTTCTAAATTGCGCTCAGTTAGAACTCCGTAAATGGAGCAGTAACTCGACATCCTTTCTCGAAACCTTACCAGTAGACCATTGTCAAACCCCTAAAATCTTTTCTGACGAAACTGACAAATCTACGCTTAAAATCTTAGGAGTCCAATGGGACCCTACGGGTGATATCTTTACATACTCACTTTCTGATGTACACGAAATTGAGTATACGAAACGTTCGATCTTATCCCACGTTGCTCGTATCTTCGACCCGCTAGGGTGGCTTACCCCGTTTATCCTTAAAGCAAAATTGCTCCTTCAAGATTTATGGCGGCAAAACATAACCTGGGACGAACCTGTACCCGTGGACATATCTCACGACTGGCGAGAATTTATCTCTGATCTTAAAAACTTAAAACTAATCGAAATCCCTCGCCACGTCTTACCTTCAGCGGCCCACGAAATCCAGCTTATCGGATTTTGTGACGGCTCAACAAAGGCATACGGATGCTGTGTCTATCTTCGCGTTGTCACTACCCAAAAGGTTCAAGTCTCCCTTTTAATCGCTAAGTCAAAAGTAGCACCTCTCAAGGTTCTTACAGTAAACCGCTTAGAACTTTGCGGCGCTGTCCTCCTCTCTAAAGTAGTGGCACGTATCTACTCCTTGCTTAGCATAAAACTGAACATTGCCCAATCATACCTATTTACCGACAGCTCCACGGTGCTGTCGTGGCTGGGTACAGAACCACACAAACTTAAAACCTTTGTAGCACACCGCGTAGTGCAAGTAAAAGAATATACATCTGCGTTTGTGTGGCAGCATGTGTCCACCCACGACAACCCCGCTGATCTTTGTAGTCGTGGTCTGTCCTGCGCTCAACTCGCTGCTTGCGAATGTTGGTGGTCTGGTCCACAATGGTTATCCTCAGACCAATCCAACTGGCAAGTACATGCAGTTGACGATAAGGATAGCGTTCCTGAGCTGAAGACGTCACACTCGTGTCTCACTGAGACACAAGAAGCTGACACTCTTCATACCCTAATCGAACGTACCTCTAGCTTCATCCGACTCCAAAGAATAACCGCTTGGCTATATCGTTTTATCAATAACGCCACAATAGATCTCCCAAAACGTAACTTAAGCGGTAATTTATCTACCTCCGAGCTTGACCAATCACTTCAAATCTTAGTGAAACATGTCCAGGAAAAGGATTTTCATGACGTTTCATCTCAACTCAAGTCGAACAAATCCATTCCTAAACACCTTCAAAAACTATCTATCTTTCTCGACTCCTCCGGAGTCTTGCGAGTGGGGGGACGTTTGAGACAATCAGACTTGCCTTTTAGTGTCAAACATCCATATCTTTTATCTAAACAATCCCGTCTGAGTGACCTCCTTATCGACCACTATCATGTATCTTACCTACATAGCGGGCCACGCCTATTACATTCACTGATTCAGCGTCGATTTTGGATCCTTGGTATTAGAAATCTTATTAGATCTCGGCTATCGAGATGTGTAACTTGCTGCAAAGCAAAGCCTATTCCTTTTCAACCTGTTATGGGTGATCTCCCTCCTTCCCGGCTGACGCCAGGATATTGCTTTCAGTCGATTGGAATCGATTTCGGAGGTCCCTTTATGGTCAAGGAAAGCCGGCGCCGTAGTGCCCGAATATATAAGTCATATCTATGCCTGATAGTATGTCATGCTGTTAAGGCCGTTCACCTTGAACTGGTCACCGAGTTGACCACCGAAGCTTTTGTCGCATCTTTAGACCGTTTTGTTGCTAGGCGAGGTCTTTGCCAATCTATAACTACTGACGGCGGAACCAACTTTGTAGGCGCGAAACGCTACTTATCAGACGTATGTGAAATGTTAGACAGGGAAAATCAGACCATCCGCGATCAGCTTTCGTCTCGTGGTATCGCTTGGAAAATTAATCCACCGTCCGGAGCCCATTTCGGTGGAATCTTCGAGAGTGGTATAAAATCCACTAAGTACCATCTCAAGCGAATCGTAGGATCACAAGTTCTGACTTTCGAAGAACTTTATACCGTACTTACAAAAGTAGAAGCGATGTTGAACTCGAGACCTTTGGTTGCGCTCTCATCCGATCCTAATGAAGTTGACGCTCTTACAGCTGGTCATTTTCTAATAGGCCGTCCGTTAGTATCCTTACCCGAGCCAACAATCAACGAAAACTTATCTCTGCGCTCGCGCTGGCGGTTGCTACAGCGATTATCTCAAAGCTTCTGGAAAACCTGGTCTAGAGACTATTTACATACCTTACAACAGCGAAACAAATGGCTTAAAACGGAAAATAGTCAACCAAAATTGAACGATCTTGTAACTATTATAGAACCGAACTTGCCTCCGAACACTTGGAGAACCGGTCGCATAGTCGAACTTCATAAAGGAAAAGACAATCATATTCGTGTAGTCACCGTGAAAACAAATAAGGGCGCACTAATCCGCCCAGCGAATAAGGTTTGTCTTATTCCGACCTCTCCGGACGTCTCAAATAATGTCCAATCTTAGTTAGTTTAAAAAAAAAAAAAAAAACTTAGTCATAATGTAACTTTATGTACCTATATAAATGGGAATTTATTCTTAATATTTAATTTATCTTATAACGCACCGCATTTCGATCTAACAACCTTTTATAACTTACCTAATCTTTGCATATTTTACACAACTTTGTCTAACAATCTTATCTTTAAACTGCATAAATTAAGTTTATCGTTACTTTCATACATGCACACACACATAACATACATATACAAAACCTTTTGCCGATATTTTACTATATCTAGCATTCATTCACGCATACGTACCTAAATCTCTTATCTTCCTTCATTGGGTTAATGACCTTGGTTAGCAGATATGAATCCGCATAGCTGCTATAGCTTAGGATCTCGAACCTTTGATGCATCTTATGAAATCCTCGGTTGATTTCAAGTGGGGGGATATGTTAAGGCTTTACCTACCTACCTACCTACCTACCTACCTACCTACCTACCATCTTACCATCTTACCATCAACAACTCATGAATTCAAATTTGGCGCCACGACAACACGAAACGGAACGGAATGCTTGAGCTGGGAAGAAAAAAGAAGATGTCTGCCTATACCTTGTGAAGCCGTGTGCGCTCCGTAAAATTAATCCTAAATAATATGTGAAAGCTTTCCAACAAACTAAAAACCCGATATTCATCCAATATAAACTACAACTAAATATAAAACCATTTAAAATACCAAAATCAAGTGATCTACATACGAGAAGCCGAATTGTGAGTACCTACCTCTTTTCCTACCCACTGTTCCTGCTGAGCCTGTCGAAGTATCATTATCAGCATAACGTTTAGGTCATAACAAAAGGGATAAATAAAATACTGACTACGTGTATTTCTATGATCTCCAAGATCTGTAGATGGTTAAACCGAGAAACATTTGAGTTGGCAGAGGTGGTGCTTTCTTTCAAGCTTTAGTATTGTTTCGACCCTGAATGATGCAGCCTAAGAGACTTTATCAGAAGTTTCAGGCGGATGAACAGCCCAAATCCGAATGAAACACAGAGCCTTAGTCTAGTGGTCTTACCTGCGAGTCTAGACAAACTGGTCAACGATGACGTAGCAAGACCATTATTACAATACCTAACGAATTAGTCCCTTCAATACTCAGCCGTTGAGCTACTAAAATAACCAGCACGCGTGCCGTCTGTATATTTAATTGTAGAATTCATTACAGTTGGAAAACTGGTCATTTCCTAATTTAGCACATTCCTGCGAGTAGTGAATCATGCAGACTGCAGCTAGCATATGATTGACATTTTAATGTTAAAAGACTAGGCATAGGTTTTTAAAGGACTTACTTTTCAGGCACACTTTCTTTTGTTTAGGCGCAACATATAAATCTATGTACATGACAAAGACAACATGTACCCAATGGACAAAAGAGACATCTGAGGTTCAACTTGACTGAAGCCTTTCAGACCCAGATGCAAGCAAAATGGCAAAAACCATGATCCTGTTTTCGTCATTTGGCTTTGGAACCCTAAAAAAATTCCATCTAAATATGCACAAAACGGTCATAGAAGCTGCAAGGATCAGCAAATCTTAGCCTCCACGGTGTATATGGAACTCAAGACGACGTGATCTAGAAAAAATACTAATCCGGAGACCTGACAAAATTAAACGAAATCAGGTGGAACTGCATTTTTAGATGGATATCACAAAAACCGCTATAGCTTATGACATGAACGGTCAGCCAGTACAATTTGACCGAGTTCACCAATTGGCACATTACCTAATTTGTTTAGAAAACCCATGTGGGATTCCAAGGTCTACTAACTGGCGCGACATCAGTAAAACGTGCCTAAAATTGTGGTCCAACTGTGTGTCGAGCAAATATTTCCCATAGACATGAACAGCAGATGGTGGTGTTTAGATAGGCGCCAGGGACTACCACTTACCGAAGACATCTGTTCTATCTAAGACATGTCAAAACTTGTGTTAGAATGAGTCAGAATAGCCGTTACGGACGGAACTCGTTTAGGTCTTGTGACGTTTGAAGGGCTCACGGCTTTTGCACTGGAGATATGAGCTTATGGGTGACAAGCGACACACTTATCGACAAGCGTCTATTTGATAGTAGAAAGTCTTTGTATGACGCTCTTGTTATGCTGTGTGTTATCATAAATAAAAACGTTTTATTCCTTTTTTTTCTATCCTTTGTCCAAGGTTAACATAAAATCTACCTTGGACATGTATTAAGTAGGTATATAAAGGTACCTACAATTTAATTCCAAGTATTTTTTAGATAGTCTCCATGTAGATTTTTACGCTTAGAAAAGATTCAAGGTTATTTTTAGCAGATGTGTCTACAATGACATTGGCGTGTTTCAAATATTTGACGAATTTAAAACTTGCAAATTGACTGAATGGTGCTAACGTTTATGGTTCACATCACGGTCACGGTTCCACGTTATCACTATTTCTATAGTCGAGGAACAGACTATGTGACCAATCATATTATAGCAACACAATGGCCAAATTTCAAATTGTGAACTCTAAACACAGAACTTCCTCGCTTTGGAGCACACAAACAAAGTGACAAGACAAACAAGCTCTCCTAGGGACCACGGGACTAGGTGACGCAGAACGCATTTCCTAAGTATATGTTTTTTATTCAGCGCAGCTCACGTGGTTCACATTTAGCAGACTATGTTTATTTCTGATAAGAGATCTCCTTTGCGTCCATCTCCTTTAAACCTGTAAGATTTCAGGCTTTCACGCTTCTGATGGCATACCAGACAATCGGTTCTTATTCTTAAGCAGTCGATAGAAGCCTCAAGGAAGGAAGCCTATAGCCACCACAGTTCGCCACTTGTGTGAGTACTAAACAGATAGATGTTAGGATAGGACCATCCGCTCAAGACTTGCACCAGTGACCTTCTTCTAAGGCGACAATGAGTGCTAACACTTTTGTTCTTGTCTCGAGGTCTCTCTAAACGAGAATAACTTGAAACAGCGAGTTTTATTGTGAAAGCAATTGACGGACAAATGAGTTTTCGAGTTTTGAGAGTTTCCAAGAATCTGTTTGCTGTGAAAATGGAATAGAAACACATAACTTACGTCAGTATTGACTTATTGAGAGAAAATACATTACGTATATTTGTATGTAGGTATAACTACCTACTTACACAGGGTGTGAAAACATTACATAGGTACCTAAAACTAACGGGACGAGAGGCCACAGACACCTCCGAAAATAACAAGATATTCTTGCTAATTTTGAAAACCAACATTTCGGTCGGAATGTCATGTTGTTGTGTATATGCAGTTGCATATTTCTCCAAATTATTGGAAGTGCCAGGACTCTAGCGTCCTGTTAAATCTTCTGAAGAAGGACCGAATTGGACGAAGTAAGCGGACTTTTCTAGCTTCTATCACCCGATCCTGTGGTAAAATGATCATCAACTGTTATTGGAAGTTGTCTTATTACACCTTGTATGGTAGGTACAAGCTGAAGGTTTGCATACTTATGGCAAGTGGTTAAATTTTGCCACTTTCTAGTTTCTATTAGTTCCAACTGCAACATGTGCTCAATACCAATTTTGGTGCTTCTACTCGTAGGTTTGGTCGCGTTTTATTGGCTCTATAAGACTATTCAAAATGATTTTATTGAATTAAGACTTCTTTACATTTGTGTTTGGGAAATGGTACCCACCTACTGCTAGGATAAGATGTCTAAGAACTTTTCTCTTTCTGATTTAGTTCTTCCTTGGAAACCTACGTAAGGTCTTTACCGTTGTCCTGGTTGTTAAAAAAACTAACTAAGACTATAGTTTAATTAATACTCAGGTAAAATTGTATTTACCTATGTTGTCATTTCTCTTCTGACGTGTAAAATGGTTTTGTTAATAAAGGATTGTATTACGATACCGCGATCTAGCTTCAATATCACGCACTACAGCTAATTTAGTACAAAGGGACAGACTTCCTTCTCCTCGCAGTTTCTCGCTGCAAAACTGTGGGATGGGTTTATGCGGTAAAAGTTGACCTTGCATTTAGGATGCATATTGCACAACCACATCCATCCCACGCGACGCAGATCTTCCTCCTACACAGTATAATGTGCTGGTTCAATGAGACAGGTTTTTGAAGAACAAATAAAAGGAAGGTAGGTACTTAGTTTTTCTTCATTTATGATTGGGCAAACGCCTCCCCAATGTCAGTTAAGTAAATTATTCACGACTTGCTCAATTCTAAATACCTTTTTGGCATATCTGAGACTGAGACGCTCTAGACTACTCTCTCTAGCAGTTTTCAAGCCATGACAACGAAGGTCTCCTTCATCAAAGTCGGTCATCAAAACTTATTTTTTATAAGTTCAAATCTTATTTTTACTACTAGCAAATAGCTCTTTTTAACCGACTACTGTGGAACTGTATTCCAAAGAAGAAAGAAAGAAAACTTTTTTATTTGACCCAAGTATAAAAAAAAATTAAAAACTTTAAAAAGTAGGTAGACAAAAGACAGTAACATTGTCATTATTAGGTGAAAAAAAAAATATTATTAAAAAAAGTATTCCACAGTTAATAATAATAGTTGATTTTAATGATTTATTTGTAAGTTACGACGGGTTCAATATTTCATTAAAACAATCAAAAATCGAAATAGAAGGCTAGATTTCACTATACATATTATATATTTTCTGTTTAGGTTAATCGGCAGACTAAAGTAATTAGGGTCATGTCTGTTTACCCAAAACACATAATAAATAATCGCTACGTGCCTAAATCTCTACTCTACCTACGTATTTGTTTTTCCACATTATACTGAACATGTACAGGCAAATATCAGTTGAAATTCATACATATAGGTAGGTATTGCATAATTTAATTCTGAAATTAGAGTCTGATATTAGCATAGACGACGTAAGTGTTATTGACGGCGTATCGAGAATCGAGATGAAACGTCTTCTCGATTGACTGGTAATGATCGGGCTAAAATAGGAATGGTGCCCGGCAAATCGATTCATGGAAACGACGAGCCTTTTAACGCAGCGGATTCTTTCGTCGTGCTTGTTTTAAAGTCGAGTGTCGTTACGTCGCGTCACCAAGCGACGCGTTGTTTTGAGTTGAGTTTTGTTTTGAAGAGTCCCTTCGACGATAGTACAGGCAGCGCAGAGAATTGGTATTAAAAGCATTTGAAAATATTGACCCTGATTCTATATTATCATCAGCAGCTGTTCAACGGAACTCCTCAGCAAATAGTCTGATTGAATTGAGACTTGGTATGCCCGTTAAGTTAAATTGATTGTGATATACTATGGTGAAAACAAGCCGATCTGATGATGGAGTCAGGAGTTGTTCAACGGAACTCCTCAGAAAATAGTCTGATTGCTCTGAAACTGGGTATACCTGTTAAGATAAATTGATTATGAAATATTATGATGACAACGAGCCGATCTGATGATGGAGTGAGGAGTTGTTCAACGGAACTCCTCAGCAAATAGTCTGATTGAATTTAGACTTGGTATGCCCGTTAAGTTAAATTGATTATGATGTATTATGGTGACAACAAGCCAATCTGATGATGGAGTCAGGCGTTGTTCTACGGAACTCGTCACCAAATAGTCTTATTTAAATGAGACTTAGTATGCCCGTTAAGTTAAATTGATTTCGTAAGATGATAAATAAATAATAAATAGATATTTGTGGACTTTCCACACAGCACTATCTAGCCCCAAACTAAGCCAAAGCTTGTAATATGGGAACTAGATAGCTGATATAATACATTTGTACTTTTTTTTGTAAATACATACTTATAACATTATATAACACCCAGACAGAGAACAAACATCCATGTTCATCACATAAATGTTTGTTCTCGGTGGGAATCGAACCCACGGCCTATGGCGCAGAAGGCAGAGCTACTACCAACTGAGCTGTGAAGGCTGTCTGATGGTGACAATGAGTCTATCTGATGATGGAGTCAGAAGTTGTTCAACGGAACACCTCAGCAAATAGTCTGATTGAATTAAAACTTGGTGTGCTTGTGAATTTCAATTGATTATGTAATATCATGGTAGGTACGAACTTACATTTTGCAGGTGTTTGTATTCCATAAGATAAGAAGACAATAGACTTGTTTTGCACGAGTGTGAGCTCGGCGCGGCGGCTGCTGAGCTGTTATTTCTTTGATTATGTTATAGGTAGGTAGGCAAGTATGCATAGGTTATTAATTTAGCATTGTTAAACTTAACTGTTACTGTTTGTTACTACCCACTGGATAAAGATGGCAATAATATTATAACCACAGATTATTGTTCTGACAGATTTTTATATTTTTTTATAAGTAAGGCCGTAATTGTTTGTTTGCGCATTTTTCTCATCTACTCTGTAAATATTCGTGAGGACAGCTAATTGGCTTCTCTGTTTACCTATATTACTTGGAATTTAAGTTTTAATAAGCTGTTGGTCTTCCTGAAATAAATAAATAACGTGACAGGTTGCAATCCTATTGTCGCTATTATAGTATAACTAGTGGTTCGCCCCGAACTGAGATCTCGTGATGCGAGCTGACGAACGCACCAAAACTTTGAGTAGGTGGTATGCAGAGGCAAGTTTTTTTTTACTACCGCGTACTAACTTGCTATGGTAACTAAGTTTCAACTCAATTGGCCTATCTATTGAAGAGTTCCGTTGAACAAACCTTGGCTCCATCATCAGACCTGGTCGTTGTCACCATTTTATGAGAACTGAGTACCTCCTTAATTTATTTCATGAAAAAGAAATAAGAAAAAGCTAAGGAACTGGCCGACCAGTAGAAAAACCTTGATTTCAAAGAAACTCTTAGAGATGGGAGCTCTTGGATCGTTGCTTTTTTTAATTTTACTTTTTTGTTGTATCTCAAAAACCGGGCGTCCTAGAAAAAAAGTAAAAATGGTTTTGGAATGTCCAAACAAAGTCCTTCTATATGACATGTAACTAAATTTTTTATGGTACTTTTTTTAATTTTGCTCCCTTAAAAAACCCCATAACCATTAACCCTTCATCCGATTTTACTCATATACTTACCAGAAAATTTCTCAAGTAGAATTTATCGACTTATTAAATTTCATGCAGATCGAATGAACGGTTCTAAAGTTATAGCCAGACAAACATACATACATACACATTCATACATAAAATGATTTGGCATTTTATGTATGAATGCCCAAGTTGAAACTAAGATCTTCGTTTGCTTCGCTCACTCGATACATAAGGATTACTTAATTTTTTTTATTGTAAATTCAGTTAATTTTATCATTTAATGGTTTATGTGTAAGTATTTTTAACAAGATTTTGATTTGGCTAACGCCATAAAACTTTAAATCTGTCTACCCACAAAAAGTCATCTGACTAATTTAAATCTGCAAAGAATTACTAACATTAATATTGGGGCATAAGAGCGGGTTATGTTAATTGAATTTCGCTTTGTAGTGTTTAGATTTTAGGGAATCTACAGGTACTTGGTAAGTGGACTAGTTTCGGCAACAAGGCATCAGGTGGTCTTTATTTTGTGAACAACGCAATTATTATAAAAGATTAGCATTCCACGCGGATGAAATTGCTGGCGGGTCAGCTTATTATTATTACAAAAAAATATTATTTTCATTAAAAGGGGGCAATTTATTTTTTTCTTTTGTTTTTTAATTATTCATAGAAGTGTGTTATTTTTATGCAAATTAAGCAGATTTTTACAAACAAATTTCACTTGTTTTCGTTGCTTTAAACGATTAATGAAAATGCTCCGAACCATAGGCTTACGTTGTGAACTGTACTTTTGCTAAAGACGCTCTAAGATCAGCCACGCGACGCTACTGGGCGCGCTATCGGGAGAAACGACGTAACAGAGCGCTTGCAAAAATTCGAACAACCATATAAAGTGACGCGACGTTTCGTGAACGAGGCGGCGCTCGTCGAAAACATCCGCTGCGTTAAAAGCCTCGTCGTTTCCATGAATCGATTTGCCGGGCACCATTCTAAAATAGAATGGTGAGAGGCATAGAGCATCTAACCAGGTTCAGCTGAAACTCTGAATTTAATCTGAAGTCATAATTAGGATAGTCATCTCGAAATAGCCTTACATTTACTTGCCATCTCTTACAAACAGTCACAGGAAAACAGATTTTAAATGTTAATAAAGTTCATGCATATGTATATAAGAAATTTGGAGCCCTAGTAAGTACCAAGTACTTTGAAAACTACCAGTGTTATTTAATTCTTAAAGTTATTTCCATTCCATGCTTGTTATCGCCACACAATTTTCAGTAATTTAAGTAAACCACACGTTTTCAACACCAGCTTCACATGCCGTTATGTTTTAGAATGAGAACACAGAAATCATTAGTTTATCTTTATAACTAACTGTCTTGGAAAGTCCAGGAGTTGTACGCCAGATGCGGTCCGAGGTTCAGCACGGGTACTCCGAAATGCTCTTTCAAGCAAGAGCTATTGGTGCCTTGCATCATTCGGAGTAATATCTTGGAAGTTTTGCCAACATTTTCAGTTCTCTTCAGAAAGGCAGCGATGTCTACTCCGCATGTTTCATTGACCGCTTGCCGACACTCGGCAGCGGCGTGAGGGTTTATCTTTCCGTTGATGTGCGCCGAGCTGCATACCTCGTTGATCAGCTCGAGAACAGCTAGCTCAGTGCCGAACATGACTTCGCAGCATCCTGGTGGTAAGTGGTGTGTAATAATTAAGCAGCCCGTGATACTAAGCACCTTACCCCGGAAGAGGACCACTGCTGGACTAAGATATCTATCTGGTTGGGCAACATCCTATACCTCGTCTTTATGCTTGTGCATCACATAAAAAGAATGTTGAATGACACTAGAAGCAATGGTCTATGCATGCCTCATACATCCAATTATACATAAGTCAACCCAGATTAACCTAGTACCTACTCTTTATAAGTGATAAGAGTTATATTTTTCATACCACATATGATTGTTGATTATTTATTTAAATCTATGATTAATTTACACCTAGTAAAAGTTCTATAATAAAATACCTAGTATTTAATTAAATTATACACCAAGGTGTAGTATTTAAACAGTATTTGTGGCTTTGATGGTGTCATCTCAACAAAAATCTACTTTAGAGTAACACATACTACATTGAGTGGAGTGCCAGTTTTCCTCATACAATCAGTATGGAAATAAACATAATGAATAGCCTATTATATTTAAAGTCTAATCTACTTATTATAAAATGCTTACAATGCTCGCATAACCTATTAAAAAAACAAAATTAAACATTGAAGATACTTCTAAGCACTGACTGTGAGTAATATAAGGGTCATGTTTTTTTTTGCTTACAATAAATGAAGGTTTACATATAGGTAACGACCTTTTCTTTTAAATAGTAATAGATGAAACTTAAGTTATAATACCTACTTTTGAAGTGTTTTCCGTTTTTCTGTAATTACTAGTGTCAACGTTGTAACATAATTATTTTCTTGGAAATAACAGTACTAGGTATGTATTTTATGAGCTAGATAAGCATTTACATAATAAAAACCAGTTCTTGTTTCAGGTCCATTTAGTTATTGTATGTTTGTTTTTGTAACTGAATGCTGTAATACTTCTATTCTCGGAGACTTGTAATTACATCAATTTACATTATCCTTGCTGTGAAATTCCACACAAGGCAACATTCCAATCAGATGTTCAGTAAACATGTTTAAGTCAACAACTGGACCAAGACGCACCTATTTGCACAGTAATCTCGTACTTGAGAATCGCAAACATAGCGCACGTAATATTTTAGCAATTCCGAATTTACACATCATTTAACCCAACATTCGGCCGGTAAAACTTGTTATTATCACATCTAAGCCGCAAAACGATGTCTAAGTAATTGTTTTTACATAATTTTACGGCCACAAGGACCGTAATAATTAAATTATTTGATCGCTCGAAGTAGAGCCGCGCGAGTTTCCTCGCGAGTCCAGCGGTATTGACATTGAGCTTGTGTTATAAATATCGACATTACCTGCGTCCCGGTCGAACTGGTTGGGCTGCAGCTGCTGCTTGGTGTGGCCCACGATCAGCGGGGACAGGATCCGGGGCCACAATATAGCGAAACATCCCACAACAATCACTAATATAAACATCGTCTTTCGCGGACCTAGGACCTCGTCGTTCGCCATTCTGTCGTCGTGTTTTCGTATCGTTTTCGTCACGCACGTTCACAGCCGGTCGCACTTCACGGGAACATCGTCGTGTGTGATAAAAATAAAGATTTTCCTTGTACTGTAGGTACTCCCACGATATAGCCCGTGCCCGTGAAAATAAATGAAATGAAAGCAAAGGAAATGACAGCTGTCAGATGCGATGCGCCCTCTCCCGGTGCGAATCGCTACGGGAGCGATCAGTCAGATTGCGCGGATTTTCTTTACGGGAGCGTCCCGGAAATCTTCGTTCTTCAAAGTTTTCACTGATGATAGCCGGTGGATTGAGCTGGCTCGAAGTGACACAGCCGTATATCACATCAAACAGCTATGCCGACTTCTTGCCTTCCCAGCCACCGGCTCGGCCTCTTCTGGCGGTGAAATCGTCCGACGGGACCGCAGTTCAAATATTGACAGAATGAATTAGCGAGCGAGCGCGGCACTCGGTCGGTGCCTCGGTGGGCAGACCTCGGAACAATATGCCTGCCGCGGAGGCGGCACCGGCTAATAACCCTTCCCCACCGCGAAGAGGACTACACGTGCCCAGATGAATACTAATGACAAAGTTTGTGTAGGTCCTACTCATGCATGTTCAGGCAAGCCGTGTAAAAAAGTTCCATAGGCAAAGGTTCGAATAATATAATAACTTTACGGATCCCTATTCTTACTAATTTGGTAATAGGTAGCAGGTAGGTTCAAGAGAAGTTCACATCACTTGATTTACTATTCATTCAGGAACTAAGGATAGTCGCTTTTCTGTTTAAATATTTCTAAGATTTACTTTTTTGAAGATAGCTTGAGCCTTCCGACATTGTGCTATCTCCAATCTAAGCATAGGTATATTCTGACAGACCTCACAGCGCATTTGGTGGTTTGCACTGTAGTTTGTAGGTTCGATCTCCACTGCAAGTACAAACATTCTTTCATGAACATAAAAAAAGATGTTTATTCTGTATGTTTTCTGATGTTTAAGTAAGGAGGTATATTAGATGGTAGATTACTACAATTACCTACTTGAATTTACAAAAAAAAAGTTCATAGGTGGTTAGTTATTAGTAATTACTTAGTTATGTATTTAATAATATTATTTGCTTACTTTTTTTCTCACAAAGGGTGTGTGAAGTCTCTTTACTTAATTTAAATTCAACCGGAAGTGGGTAGATAACGCAGCTTATCGAGCTTGGCAGCAGTTATCTACAGCGGAAGCACCTTTCGCCTTTCACGATCAAGGAAGCAAAACCACCAAAACTGTGTGGGACTTGTGTATGCGAACCACGTATGATAGGTACCTATGCATTGAAATAATACAAACGGAAATTAGCCAGGATATCCTTTCTATTTATGGTGAGCTGTCTCCATAGCATCCAGACGGGTATTTAACTCCATTCCAGGCACAAAACAAAATGGCGGCGTCAACCATTTTGTAGTTAATGCGCGTGCGCCGTTTCCTGCTACGAAAAGAGCTACCTACCATACTATTGTTTCGAAGGAGGGGATGTGTGTGACATGCATACAGACAAGCAAATAAGGTGTCGAATGAAAAAATGCTGGGCCCTATGGTATCTGTCTACCTGTGAGACAGCAAAATGGATCGTTTTGTATCCCGATCACAGATCTGTGAATTATTTGTTACCCTGACGAATATTAAATGAGTTGTTGGGTCTTGTTTGAAACCTTTTGAGGATTTCATTTTTAATTTTTATTTGGTTACATAATCTACAACCTACGGAGATAGATCATGCAACATTAACCAAGATAGGACCCAATGGCATACCTTAGGACATACCGCTCAATGCACAGCGGCATACACGATGACCATGATTTTTAGCATATTTTCTGTGTTATGTATTATTATTTTATTAGGTGTCAATGTGTCAATACTAGCTTCACATACAGCCACAGAATAAATAATAGATAAAGACTTAGTATGTACCTAGGTACTGTAACATCTACTTGCTCCTAATTAGTAGTAGGTACCTATTACTGGGCGTAATTATACGATTAGTCATGTAAGTAGGTACTACAGTTACATCATTATCCCATTCATTTTGACACCCACAGACGAAGTGCAGATGTGGGCTATTGTCTGTAGAGGTACAGCCAGCGATATAGAGGCAGAACCTTTTTTAACCCATTTTTAGATACATATATTAAGGGTAATTGAATATAGATTTTTTTATTTCACCGCCCAGCCTGTGTGCTCGCTAGTCCTTAGTGTTTGATAGATTTATTTATTAAATTATTTATTGATACTGCGAAGTATCAAAAAAGCTTTTACTATAGAATATTTTTATCAACACTCCGTATATTGCAAAAATTAGATATTAGTGAGTTGGTAGGTACCTACCTTTTGTATTTATTTACCACAATTTACAAGCTAAGTACCTTATAGGAAAAAACCGGCCAAGTGCGAGTTTGACTCGCGCACGAAGGGTTCCATTCCATTATCTATAAAAACGGCAAAAAAACACGTTTATTGAATGGGAGCACCCTTAAATATTTATTTTATTCTGTTTTTTAGTATTTGTTGATAAAGCGGCAACAGAAATACATCATCTGTGAAAATTTCAACTGTAACTATCACGGTTCATGAGATGCAGCCTGGTGGCAGACGGGTAGACGGACGGTCTTAGTATTAAGGTCCCGTTTTACCCTTTGGGCACGGAATCCTAAAAACCACATAAGCCAATATTTCTTTATTGGCTTGTGTGTGTCGTCAAAATATTTTGAAAGTTGCTGAATATTTGTAGGTATTTAGTATTAGGTACTTAGGTAGGTACCGACTTACGCAACTTACTTTCTTGGGTCTCTGAAGTAGGTATTTTAAAAGTTACTGTACCTACCTAGGTACCTAGGATCTCAAGTTCAATGCTCCAGTCTGCCCGCGACCACGGCTATTGCAACATAGCCGAAACGTCGGGAAAATAATAAAGGTAAACGCGATAAATACCCGTGTAATACTTTTAAATATACCTTACCTACTTACTTAACTCACTTAAATTAGGTACACTTATAATTCACAAGTTATAAATATTTTTTTATCGCTGACTGTACTTCCTTTGCTTACCTACCTTTGTTCGACTTCGGTTCTTTGAGGTAGGTACTTATTATAATATCCGATACTTATAAACGAATAGTAGTGTTTGGCAATAAAGTCTAAAAACTGAACTAATTTGACATACGGGTGTTTCGCATAGGTGCAAGACCGCATGCGAGTGAACGTCGAAATTGTATGGAAAGTGGCGCCCCTATTATTATCTAAGTACCATTTTTGCCAAGCTGTACCTAATTAGCCTTAACTTATTTAAATCCGGTCTCCACCGCGAAAGGGTAATGAGCAAGAAATGGTTAGCGGAACGGACTCCCTTTCAATGAAATAGGTTTATATATACAAGGTGTTCCATGTTATATATACAAAAGTTCAATACCTACCTGGCTAAAATGTATGAAACAGCTGTTTTTTTTTCGCGTTCACAGTGTTGGTTCCTTAGAAAAAGTTATTCATATTGACGGGTACTTTAGCCCCCTAAAGTTTATATACACAATTATTGGAACACCTTGTATACGTATATACGTTTCGACCAACAAAGAGTTTTATCTTTTGATTTGCACTGAAGAGCTGAGCGAGTTCATTTCAAAACTTTCTGCTCACTCAGTCCTTTCCGCTCGACTATTTGTTGGTGGAAATACAAGTATGCAGTTTATTCTTGCGAGTTAAATGGAGTCCTTAATGGCTCCACTCCGCTCGCGGAGGAGACCGGGTTAAATACATAAAACAGCGTACTGAATGCTGAAACCGCTTTTTATAAACCACGCTACATGGGTGACGTGGTGTTGGCGTGGTTATAAAAAGAAAGCTCTTTCAGCATTCAGTAGATAGCTTCTTTAGCTTTCTAATAAACCGAATTACCCACTGGCCAGCCATAAAGTTTGGTCCGACTTTCGGCCGTTGCAAAACGATCGTGACACGACGCGTGCACATATTTTCGCGTGCCACCATTGTGAAGTACCGCACGCGATTTGAATGCGCGCTTTAGGAAATTCACAGGAAGATAAAATTAACGTTAACGCATTGTTTGAATTGCACGCTCGAATTTCGTGAGTGTGTTTTGTTTAAGAAAAACATGGTGAAAATATATCGTGATTCGATCAAATGAGAAATGATTGGTTAAGATACGCCCAACCTAAAGGCGGTTAGCCTCGATAGTTCCAAGACCCATTGACCCGGATAACCCCCTGCGTCCTCGGGAGAATGACAGTCTCGAACTTACTTCTCACTCATAGGACATAGAATGGTGGTAGAATGTAATATACATGCATGAACTTCAAAGTCAATAATTATGACATGACGTAAGTCTTCATGTCCCGGGTTGTTTTGTTTGTTCTGGGTGGGCATGTTCAGCTTTTTCTAGTTCACGAATCCGTGATTTTACTCTGAAGTTTTATTCTCATTACCAACTTCATTTCTATTCTATTTCGTTCCACCGACACGACAGTGGGTTGCGTCCAGTGTAGTTTTTTTTACAAGGTATAAGCGAGCGTTTGTGCATTTGAAGTTTAGTAACAGGTATTTAATATGGATGCAGTTCTCCTTTTCATTTACAATACTCAGACAAAATAAATTTTGTCTGAGTTACAATATTGTTACTTACGTATGTTTTCATGAGAGTACCTTATGGCGAATACGTTCTCGACTTGACTCACAGAAGACGTCGTCGGCAGTTGTAGAGTTAGTAGACTACCTAGGGCCAAGTAGTAGGTACCTACCTAATTATTGCGAAAACAAAAGGTTTTCGTATCGTTGTCGTTGATTATTAAAAATGTAACCTACCAACATTTTTAAAGGGAGAGACTTGTTAGAGACTTGACAAGTCGTTGTACCTAGTAGATAGATAAGGTAAGTACTTGTTAAAATAAAGTACTTACTTATGAAAATCCTACTTACCTACTAATACCTACTTAGAGTTCTCAATAAGTAGGTAGGCATTTTGTCTGAGGGTAGGCATAACATAATGAATGCTAAAATCTTTGATCTATGCGGCAATTATAAATTCGCCAAGAGCGAGAGAAATGTAGGTACCTAAGCAGTGAGAGTTTCTGTAAAGTGTGTGCTTGTAGTGAGTGACCAAAGCAACATAATAAAAATGAACAATAATATTATCTGCGTGTAGGTACCTATTTCTACTTAGTTAACTTGAGTAACTGAAGGTTATTGGTTTTAGCGGGAACATGACAAGTTGCCACTGGAACGTCACAAAATGATATCTTACCGCTAAACTGGAGGTCACGCAAAGCGTCGCGTCGTCGCGACGTGTCGATATATTTTCGAAGTCAGTAAGAATTTACTTACATGATTACTTATATTATTTATTGCAGAGTCGAACGACTCAATTTACTAAAAGTTACTTCACCTCGGTACCTTGTACCTACCTACGTATAATAATAATTATTGGTAGATGTACCTACCTACTGCCTACCAGTTATAGTAACACCTATTGTGCTGTTGAATAGAAACAAACCTAGTGGAAAAATAACTAGCCAAATATGTTCAAGCACCCATTGTTACCTACCACAGGAGGCATTCAAACCATTTCGTTTCCATAACAGAACATCATTGGTCATCGCACGTCGCCGCCATATTTAAATTAGTATGCTAACCGCGTTTTCCCGCCAAAGACATTCGTGCCGCGCCCAACTCTTCGATAGAAATAATCATGATGAAGGAATGTTCGGTTTGAGCTTGAGTAATGACTGTGTGACATGGTAAGGTACTTATTATGCTAGTACCTATAATTAATTATTGTTTTGTATCTTTACGTTTCTAAGTTACAGTAGGTAGGTGTTTTATCTATGCATGCAGGTTTAGGTACTTTATTATAAAATATTATTTATAATAATAATTTATTTTCTACACACATTTCATTAAAACGGTTGCACACCAATTACATTAACTAAATAACAATATAACAAACACAAGAAGGCATAGAAATTTAAGAAACAATTATGATTTATTAATTTAATGTCGAGCTCATGCCAATAATAATATTCAAAAATTAATTTTTTGTAGCTGTTACGTAGCGATGTGTCAACTCGGTTTACCAAATAGGTTCAAATAGGTTTGACGATTGAACGAGTCAAACCTATTCAGGAGTTTAACCAAATCGGTTGAAAAAATATTTTATTCTTCACTAAACGCGTTATTCATTTGAACAATAACCTGTTTTTTTCTTTCATTTTTATAACTTGACGACTTATTCATGAAAAAACGTAAGTAAGTATGTTTATGTACATATGTTTTTCTTCATTTTTAACGAGAATAAAACAAGTACCAAACCATTCGACCTGAATTACATCGGTCAATACTATTTCTGTGCCATATGTTTTGTAAACTGTTATTCGATTTGGATGCAAATCGGTTTGAATCGGTTTCAAACCGATTTGCTTATTTTTTCAAACCGATTTAACCGATTTGTGTTTTTAACCGAGTTGCCCATCGCTAGCTGTTAGTGAACCAATCGTGACGATGGCATAGAGATAGAGCTAACCTAGCGTGGTAATACTTACCTTCTTGCCTACCTACATCCTTGGGTAAAAATTCAGACTAGGTAAGTATTTTATTGTAATTAATGTTCCGATTCCGAATGATTAAAAGGATGAAAAAACAATCATCATGCATAGCTTTTGCGGGAAAATCTTTTGCGTCACAATAATTGTGTTTAAAAAATGGCGGTACTGTCTTTCAATATTCGTTCAGAAACAACCAACAAAATCACTATTGAAAGCATATTGAAAGGGTTTTTGAACACAACTTATTTGACACAGCAGTTATGTTAGTGTCAATGTCAACTGTAGACGTGGTATTATGTTAGTATGGACTTTAGCCAGAAGAATAGAAAAAAGAGAGAAGGCTTCTTTTCTTTTTCTTTTCTATAGCGTAACTATATATTTCTTGAGTGTTCTTCATTTTCAGCATTTTCAGATTGTTTCAAGTTTGTTTCTGTGTGGATGGGTCGTGTTTTTTTGGAATGGAATAGAATTAAAATAAGTCTAATCTTCACAACCAGTCTGTTTTTTTGTATGTTTTCTATTTAACGTCAAAAAGCCAATCATGCACGACTTTACGAGCCAAAACATAATATTTATAATCGCTGCTGGCGTGCTTACGTTCGTAATTCTGTTTATATTCGCTAAAAGACAGATCACTAGGTTCGCCCTTCGCTCTCGTAGAGGCCCTCATGTTGCTATTGGAGCTGATGCGAAGAAAGTAAGTGTTATAGAATTCCATCAGCAAAAATAATAAAGATTCACCTATAATTGTCTACCTACACGAGACAGAAAGCCTGATTTTTTTAGTACAAACAAAATACAAGTGCTGAGTACTGATAACTTTATAAACCATAGAGTGGCCTTTATGGATACACACTGATACAAAAATCTTGTTTCCCCAGTGTTTAAAGAAAGAGATTGAGCGCCGTATTGAAGCTGTGCCCCGGATTATGCACGAGCCTCGCCTGCTGAGCACAGAGCCTTCACAGTATATTCTGGAACCTCAGCAGCCCTATCATTATAGGTTCAGGGCTGTTGATGATGTCAAAACCTTAGGTATGTAACTAATGTCTTTCACCATACAAGTTGTAGGACTATGGAACTCTCTGCCTTTATCTGTCCATCTATCTAAATCTATCCATATTTTTAAAACTAGTGTCAATAACCATTACTTTTCTTTGTTGTCAACGTAGACCAGGTACCTATATATGTATGTATAATCCTTTGATATATGTGTTATTATGTATTATTGTTAGGAATATTAATATGTATTCTTTTTAGTATTTTATTAGGTATTTACTTAGTTTTACGTTTTAGGTATAGTTAAAATAGGTTTTGTACACCGCCGTCTTTCTGATTTTCGTTTAATCCTTTCCATCCAAAGGTTGCCTGGAAGAGATCGCTCTTAGCGATAAGGCCGCCCATTGTACCTAATTATTTTTATGTCTCTGTATGTGTTTTTCTTTGTGCACAATAAAGTATTTATCTATCTATCTAATGTTCAAATAATTGACATATTCTATTACCCTATGTTGTTATCATTATAACAACCTGAGAACTTCTGTTACATATTATCTTTTCTTTTGACTTTATCAGTTATCTTGTTCCCATTGGACAAACTTTGCTTTTGCTTAGTCTGGGGCTTGATCATGCTGTATGTCAATGACCAAGAAGATTTATCTGAGTGCATTTGTTTTCCAGAGGACGAGATATCCCACCAAGACCCAGTTCTCCGACGACACCCTCGTGAGTCCCTCCGAGCCTTCCTCCTCTCGTCTCTCGCAGCGCCGCTGGACGGCCGCGGGCAGAAGCTGGTGCACCAGTTCTGTGATACCTATGAGTATGCCAGACACCACCCAGGGGAGTTCGGAGAGGATGAGTACCAAGCATACAGCCGACTGCTGCTAAAGCTGTTGGATGCGTAAGTTTTATGTAGACATACTAAAACATGCATTGATTTGGGGAAACCCATTGCTGGATTCTGGCCTCTGGAGGCAACAGATTTTACACCAATCTCAAAATCTCTAAAAATCTTAGTCTGATCTGCTACTACTTTGCTATGGTCTCAGGTAAAAATGGCAAAACAATAAAAAAAAAAGATATTAGATATTAATACATGTCATTGGTAATTTATTGTTTAATCAACAAGCAACAGCTCATTTTACTCCTACTGTATTCTGTAAGGCCGATAGAGGTCAAAATTACAAATTAAAATCGAGTCTTCATACAATAACGGCCTGACAATAAGGAAAACGAAAAACAAAACTCAGACGTTGGATACTGCTTAGTTCCCATATCCCATTCGATCAAGTTGTAAAGATGGCGGTGAATTAACAATAATATTATTGCAGTGCCCGGCTCCTGTCCCGCGTGGGCACATGCCGCGGGTCGCCCCGCACAGCTCGCCGCGGCGGCACTCGTCCGTCCGAGCCGGCGCCGGCGCGGCTCCGCCCGCCTGCTATAACCAAGCCAGCTGCCTTGCACAAGCGGTATACTGCACTTGAGGTAATACCATACATTACGAAACTCACTGGTTTCAACTGCTAAAGCCACACCACCAAATCACCTATGAAACTCGACTGCTAAACCCGTGTGACCTTGTAAAGACATAGCCATAGCAAATCCGATTTAAAGTCCCTATTTTTATTATACTTCTTGTATTTTGAACAAGATTTTGCTGGTGAAACCATTACACCACCTCATCTCATTTACCGGCATCCACCAAACCACCCATCAAACCGAAACACAGCAGCGCTGCTTGACAGTAGAAACAGGCATGATCTCAACATCATACCCTTCACAAAGATCAGCTATAGCAGCTATTGAATTAAAAAAATGCTGAAGGTTATATAGCGGGTAATAAGTTCCAAGGTTGGCACAAGTGGGTGCTCCACTGTACACTAACGCTACGCCGTTTATCTGCTTTGTTAATTACCTAAGAAAAAGTTCCTAATCTGTTTATTTTTACAGAACATGCCTGGAGACAACAAGATCGAGGATGAAGTGATCAGAATACCGATCAAGAGCCCCACTGAGCTGAAGCCTCCGCCGGCAGACGAGACGGCTGTGTGACGTCTCGCGCACACTCTCTAGTGTGTAGTGTGTAATCCACTGAATATACAGTGAATGGATTGTCAATTGAACAGAGATGCTTAGTGTGCAGACTAGTGAAAGTAGTGAACAACTGTCAAACAGAAACGTAAATCAGTTGGTAGGGGTGTCTCACACTCACAATAGAAGATTGAATATTAGGAAAGGCTGTTAGTCTAGTAGTGAACATTACTCAATCGTATTTAAATAGATAACATACTGTTACTGAATATGTGTTAAATATTATATACATATAACAAAGTGTATCCCGATCGGCCGTGCGAAACTTTCTAGTGTGAACAACCCACATGTGAATGAATAGTGAAATGAACTAAGTTGCTAAAATAGTGATAGATCATTATGTATTTCCACTGACTCTGTACCCCAAGTATGAGTTGTGTTTACCATATTTGGTTTCTCGTTTTTCGTTCTTGTTCCGTGTTCATTGCGGGTCTTGTATTAAGACGCGATAGAGATACCGATACGGAACTTTATGTTGCAAGTATGATGATAATTTGTAGTGAACATAAAGTTCCGTATCGGTATCTCTATCGCGTCTTCATACAAAACCCGCAATGAACACGGAACAAGAACGAAAAACGAGAAACCAAATATGGTAAACACAACTCATACTTGGGGTACTGATGATATAAAAAACACATAGTGAAGACATTTCAATAACCGGATTGGTTGTCTCAAACCTGCATAGCCCCGCCCTGCGTTAGTGGAAACGCACCTTTATGCAAGAGAAAGTTTACTGTACCCTAAGTCAGAGTTCTGTTTTTCGTAACGTCAGGCCTTTTTTGTATGGAGACTCGATAAGCTCCACTATCG
Source organism: Chloroclysta siterata (assembly GCA_932294275.1). Classification (NCBI taxonomy): domain Eukaryota; kingdom Metazoa; phylum Arthropoda; class Insecta; order Lepidoptera; family Geometridae; genus Chloroclysta; species Chloroclysta siterata. Next base: position 30,123,537 of record OW028589.1, read on the forward strand.
GGTGTGCAGAGAGTCTCCATACAAAAAAAGGCTTAATGTTACGAAAATCAAACCATTGGGGTACAGGAGTTGGTAAATAGGTTATACGAATTTGCCATTGTGCAAGATTAAAAAGATGTATGTATAAATGTATTTAAACTTTTTTATTTATATGTCCACAAATATTATAAGCTGCTTAAACTAAAATAGCAAGTTGAATAATTTCAACGTTTTGTCAGTATTTTAAGATACTAATTACAATTAAAAAATATATATTCTTCAATAAATATATAAATTATTGGTATTTCTATTACTCTGCAATGATGTCTTTACCAAAATGACTTTCCCTGTAACAAAAAACAAGTATGCAATATAAGCAGGTAACAGTGTAGTCTAAAGAAGACTCTTTAAGATGCACCTAAAGAACTAGTGACACAATAAGAAGAACACTGTAGTCCAGTATTTAGAACAATCTATAAACATAATAATTGTAATAATAGCCTAATTAGAAATAATTTCAGTTTTAGTGCTTGCAACATTGATATTTCATTATTGTCTGTGTTGTGGCAATGATTTTGTCTCTCTTCCTGTCTGCCTAGCTGATAATAAAGTTATTAAATAAAAAGTTAATAATAAACTACTAAGTTACAAGTTTCCACGCATTTTATTTCGTACATGCAGTATACGCATTTAAAGCTACAGTCGTCGGCATTTAGATGTTTACTGTTAGCCAGCATTCAAATGGTTTGAATTGTAAAATACTTCGGCCAAACCTAGACACAGACAACCGTCAAACATCGGTTATAAAAAATTGCAAACAACAAAGTTTCAGAGAATATGTCATTGTTACACTACTAGACGACATTTTTTAGTTGAGGTACAAATTTTTGTGTTAGGAAAACTTCTTTGGATCAGAACAATATTTTGCTGAACCTTCGTAATTATTATCCAATACTTGGTTGTTTGCGTTTTTTCATAACTACATTCAGTGACTCTATACAAGGTGTTCCGATACTTGTGTTTAAAAACTTCAGGGGGCTAAAGTACCCATCAATATGAATAACTTTTTCTAAGGAACCAAAACTGTGAACGCGAAAAAAAAAAACAGCTGTTTCATACATTTTAGCCAGGTGGATACCCACTGAAGTTTTTAAACACAAGTATTGGAACACCTTGTATATTCGAAAAATAAATAAATTTGCGAGCAAGGAGTTGTTATACGATTGTCAGCCTCTTAAACCGGAAAATAAGAGGGTAAAAGACCGAGATCGGTGTACATCTGGTGATACTTACAGTCTTGTCCAGATGTTGTGTTTCGCGAAGTGGTCTGTGTGTCGCAGTGTGAGTAGAGTGCGCTGGCAGCAGGTACCCACCTCCGCGTCGAGTGAGTCTCGAGTGTGCCATAACCATTCCAACACCTTATTAACACAATACATGGTCAAAGTCAAAAGGTATTTATTGGATGGAATCACAAGGATCACTTTGAAACGTCTTATACCTAGGTGAATCTAGGTGTAATTCCACGCGACCAAGCCTAGAAGAACAGGCAGCAAATTTACGGCTTGGTTCCTACCGTTCTTTTGTATGATCCTTGTTACAATGTAATATAATAACAAAATAAAACAAGTTCAAATATAATTACTAATAAAATAATATTAATTAATAATGATAATAATATTATGTACTTAGTAAAGTTATAGGAACCTTATACATATAAATAAATAAATCTGGTTCTCAAATTAGGCGCTCTGGTTCTCAAATTCGAATGTTTTTATTATATCCTAGTTAGAGGTCATTTCATATTGCACCCTAGGCAACCTACTTGTTTAAGGCTCCTCTGCATCCAAAGTTTGTCTGGAAGAGATAACTTTTTAGCGATAAGACCGAATTTGTTAGTTTTTAAGGTTTACAGTAAAGAAGTTTCATTCATTCAAACTCGTTCTTCCTAGAAATGGATTTATTCCCAACGATCTCATTAACATCCCCATCAATGGGGCTCAAGTCAATGGGGATGTATGGAGGAGGCAGTAGAACACTGGAGTTCTTCAGGCTGATAATGATTAGTTCAGACAGGTTACCTGTAACGTACAATCCTTCCACGCTTCCTTAGCTAGCAGCGCCGGCGCAGCGGCCGGCAGCAGCTGATAGGTGGCACTGGAAGACACGCGCAGCAGCGGCGGTAAGGCCGCCTCGAGCGCCCACAGACCACTCAGCGCTGTTACTGCCAGCATGAACACCGTGCATAGGTACAGCTTAGAAGACATGTCTTCCATTCTGGAAAGAGACAATTTCGTTGCAAAATATTTATATATTTTTTGCACAAAAATGCACTAATATTAAATAATTATAAGATGTTGTTTGACGGTGCCTGCCTGCGACGAATTTTGGAGTATTTCGGCCACATCGCTCGGAAAGATGGAAACAACCTGGAACAACTTATGGTTACTGGAAAGGTCGACGGCAAGCGCCCGAGGGGTCGAAGTCCACTTAGATGGTCTGACCAAATCCGCTCATCACTTAATACTAAGTTACACGATGCGCTTCACAATGCCAAAGACAGGCATAGATGGCGGACCATCGTCAAATCAGTAATGGCTCAACGTCGGGGGAATCACGACCCTCAGTAATGAGGAACACGACGCGAGGAGGAGTTTGACGGTTATCTGCGTCTTAAGATTCGTTTCTATACAAGGGGTTAAAATACTAGTACCGAAAACCTCAGGGGCCATCCATCATCCATATAGATCCAACTGGATCCAACCCATCAATATGGATTACTTTTTCTAAGGAACCAACATTGTGAACGAGAAAACAAAAATAGCTGTGTCATACATTTTAGCCAGGTAGGTATTGAACTTTTGCATGAAACAGCTGTTTTTTCGCGTTCACAGTGTTGGTTCCTTAGAAAAAGTTATTCATATTGATGGGTACTTTAGCCCCCTGAAGTTATCGGTAATACTAGTATTTTAACAACCTGTATTGCGCGGGTTCCGGTGTACTCACTCGTTGAAAGCTACTTGTGTGCGCGCTAGCAGCTGTAGGAACCATTCCTTCGTTGCTTCCGAGTCAGTGGATGCTTCGCGAAGCGCTGCGAATATGTAGTGCAGCGAAAACTCTTGCTCCCTGTTGACAAACACCTGATTATTCGTCTTTTGAATCTGATTGCATCTATCTGGTTCTGTTATGCCTACGCCTCACTTAATTGGATTGGCACCACACTGGAGCTTCAATATTGTATTATATAACATTGTAACAAGGATCATATAAAAGAACGGTAGGAACCAAGCCGTAAGTTTGTTGCCTGTTCTTCTAGGCTTGGTCGCGTGGACCAGGCACCTAGATCGTCTTAAAGCCAGGTGAAGCTTTATGACGTTTCAAAGTGGTCCTTCTGAATGAAATGAATTAAAATGCTTTATCATACACCAAACAAAACAACAGGACTCTAAAAATATAAATAAACTAATAACTGTACAATGTCTTATCGCTGGAAGCCATCTCTTCCAGACAATTGTAGGAAACGAGAGGATTGTAGGAAGATTATGATTGTACTGAATAGACCATTTGATTTTTAATATAGGTGCCAGTTCCAAGGTGCAAGCCTTGATACAAAATATTGATTCGCAGAAATAAATGCTGCATTAGTTGTTATTAAGGACTGCACTTTAGATTTATTCACACTTTTCGGATATCGCAAAATGTATATTTCTATTCTTCTTATTCTTGAAGAGCAGGCAACAAACTTAAGGCAGTAGTAGTGTAGAATGAGAGATACTCACGTTATTTCCAGTGCCTGTGCGTCCACGATCTCGTTGAGCCAGTTCAACGTCCGCTCGCCCCCCGCGCCGGCCGCCACCGCCCCCCGCAGCGCCCCCGCGCGGCGCACGGCCCCCGCCTCCACCGCCCACCAGCCGGACGGGGAGCTCATGCGCTCCAGGTACTTGCACGAGAGGGACGTGCATGTGCCTACGTAAGCTGGCCATGCCTGGGAATTGTGTGGATGGTGGAGGTTTCTTGAACTTATCGGATTTTTTTTTAACAGATTCTGTGTTCTGCAGATTTATGAACCATAAAAAACCCGTGGTTCACCTTATGTTTGAAGGTTTATCGAATTCGACAAAAATAAACGTTCACACTTAAAATTTATAATACATTCTTAAACTAGTAGTCCGCCCCGAACTGAGATCTCGTGATGCGACCCGACGAACGCATCAAAACTTTGAGTACGTAGTAGTCAGAGGCAAGTCCAAACATTATCTTTGGACTTTTTTCTGACTACCGCCTACTAACTTGGTATGGTTACCAAGTTTCAACTCTATTGGCCTATTTATTGAAGAGTTCCGTTGAACAGCCCTTGGCTGCATCATCAGACCTGGTCGTCGTCACCATTTTATGAGAACTGAGTACCTCCTTTATTTATTTCAAGAAAAAAAAATAAGAAAAAGCAAATGAAATGACCGACCAGTAGAAAAACCTTGATGTCAACGAAACTCTTAGATATGGGAGCTCTTGGATCGCTGGTTATCTTAATTTAGCTTTTATTATTTTATCTCAATAACAGGGCGTCACAAAAAAAAAGTAAAAATTGTTTTGGGATGTCCAAACAAAGCCCTTTCATATGACATGTATAAAGTACCTTTGATGGCCGTACATGTACAACGCTATCAGATTTCGATTGGGAAGCATTTTTTTAAGAATGTTTCTTGATATTTGGTTAGATTAAAGATTAAAAGAAAACAGGCCTTTGCATCTATTGAAGATCATTTAGGTATACAGTGTCAGGGCCAATTTTTTCTCCCTCGTGCCCCTATTTACGGGACGTTGTAATGCCTGGGATAGGGTTTTACACATCGTAAGGAAACTCGCAGCTTAGTCACCGACGCAGGTATTGACCATATCTTTCCTGTGGATTAGGCCGACTAAGAATAAAAATACTCACTACATTATCATCTCCGATGACATTGAAGTATTGTTCTACCACCTGAGATATAAGAGTCCTATTCGCGTCGTGAATGTACTCGCAGTCCAAACATTCCTTTATAAGCTTCAACTGCTTTATAAATAAGTATTCTTCGTTGTCCCCGGATTCTTTGCCACTTAGGACGGATTCCTCGCCACTTGGTAATTCTTTACCACTTCGAATAGATTCTTTGCCACTTTGGGAGGTTTTTCTGGTCAGGAGGGTCTTTTCATAGGGTATTTTGGCTTTGATGCGGGAAATTGGGGTAAACGCGTCGTTTAACGTACGTTCTAGAGGACCGCGAAGGGAATTGGGGGGGATAGTCTGAGATAGAGTGGGGAGGAGTGAGTAGAATAGGAGAATGTCGGATTCCTGAAAGAGAACAAAGATATTAGATTATGACAGCCTTAACAATAGCTCTGCCTTCTGCGCTGTAGATCATGGGTTCGATCCCCACACAGAACAAACATTAATTTAAGTTATGAATATAGATGTTTGTTTTTTAACGAGGTTAAATTTTATAAACATATATTTAAAAACAGTATATGTAACAATAAACTTTTTTGTATTTGTATTGTACCTACCTCGGCGTCTCCATTTTGAAGTCCATGAACCCAATTTTCGGCTACGACTCTAGCAGACGGTGATACCTAAAAAATTTACTAATAATTAGATTCTTTATAAGAAAAAAAAATTAAAAAAAAATTATGGGTAAGTGTACAAAGTGAGAGCAATATGAAAAATGTTAATAATAGTAATAACATTGGCACTGATTTGAATCAATTTCTATGAGCTATCTCTAGATAGTTCGGAACGGTCTGCAGATGGCTAAACTAATTGTGTATACACATTCTGGATATTTTTAAAATAAATTGTAACTTTCTTTAAACAAAATGTCATATAAACAATTTAAAAAATATTATTTACTAGCGGCCTGTGAAAGCCCAGCTTCGCATGGGTGGACATAATTTTTTTCAGCATTTTAGGATAACCTTCGACCTTTCATACATTTCATACATTTGCACGCCCTTCGCCCTCGCCGCGTTGCCCGTCACCCGATGCGCTGAGTTGGACGTGTTACATACAAAACAACAAAAATACAAATCTTTCCTCTTTATAATAATAGTGTAGATTAGGCACACATTTTTTTCGTATTACCCTCAAAAGTTCAACAATTTTAGAGTACAAAATGTAACCAGTAACAAAATTATGTAATTGCAGTTGTTGATTGAGGTACCTTCCCACATCTAGCGGCGAGTGTGATCCCCCCCTTCCGCCATTCCCCCCCGCGGCCGATCATTTCCGGCAGGAAGTGCATGTCCAGGGGGGGAAGAGGCTTGCTCAGCTCGCTCGATAGCGTCTCCAGGACACCCAGGGTCACGGCGTCAGGGTACTCGTAGCTTGGACTTGTCACCTGGAATATCACACGGTTTTTTTTGTACTACTTGTGTTCGTACAAGGAGATGGCCACAGATGTTAAGTGGTAACCATCATCAAAGCATAAATTGAATAGGCAGACGACTGTAAATTCTAGGCACGGTAACTTGTAAATTATAACGTATAGATTAGCAGAACTTTTTTATACCACTGGCTGATAAAACAAGCACATGTTAAGTGCTAACCATCACCTATAACAAAACATTGCCGCGTAAGTCACGCACGATAGGAACGTGCCTTACGATGCACTGCCAGGCGTCTATCAACTTGAGGCATACAGATGTTAAGCCTGTAATTACACCGGCAACCACACTCTTCAAACCGAAACACAGCGTTGTAGATTGGTAAAAAGGCGTGGTGGTAGTACTTCCCCGGATGAGCCCTTCATAAAGAGCTCTACTACTCTTCACACACTCAAACGAATGTTAGCAATCACAAATACGCGAGCGAAGCCAGCTAGCAGTGTAGCTACTTGCTAGTGAGACATATAGCACTGGTGGTCTAGTGGTAGCCGCCCCGCCTTCCGATCCCAAGGTCTTGGGTTCGAAGCCGGTCGTGCACCAATTAGTTTTTCTGTTCAAAAATGTATGTGCACAATGCCAGTACCCTCAAACGGTGAAGGAAAATATCGTGAGGAAACCGGCTTGTAGAACCTAAAAAATTCTATAACATGTGTCAAGTGCTCGAAAGGAGCCTCTTGAGGCGCACTTAAAATCCTTTCACCACACTGTTTCGAAAGAAACTAGTGACACGAAACGAGAGAGAGTGAGACATAATATCAGTCAGAATATCTGGTCTATAAAAATAGTTACCTGTTTCTTAAAGAAGTCCACGAGTCCCCTCACAGCGCTGTGCGGCGGCAGATGCGCCAGGGTCGCAGGTTCGAGTCCCGACACCAGGTAGACGCCGGCGCGGTACTCTCGCACCTCTCGCTCCAGCACGCCGCGGGTCAATGACACCACGCCGGATAGCGCCTCTTGGTTCGTGTACTTGAATACTTCCGGCCAAACTTCACCTGGAAAATAAAAAACGGGATATTTATCGATCAGCATTTATGAAGTATGTTATGAGAGTAATTCAAGCGAAAGCGGTTTGTTAGGATCGTATCAAGTGGAAATCCGTGAACTCTGCCTACCCCTACGGGAAACAGGCGTGGTTTTATGTATGTATGTATGTATTTACCATGATTTGTAAGTTTTACGACACACATTAGATTTAGCTCAGTTGGTAGTAGCTCTGCCTTCTGCAATGTAGGCCATGGATTCGATCCCCACACAGAACAAACATTTTGTGTGATGAACTCAGCTTCACGACTTTGGTAGCTAGCTAACTAGCTATAACTCATAAGAGCACTGGCGTGGCGCATATACATTTCGAATAGAAAAAATCCGATGCACAACCGGATTTGAACCTACGATCTTACGATCAGGCGGAGTCACTCCCACTAAGCCACCGGTGCTCTCCCATCAGTGTACAATAATTTTACAACATGACTGGATGATGATTACACTTCGCAACACTTTTATTACTCAGAAGATTTTCAAGTTAGATATTTAAGTATTCAAATCGTATTTATACGATGGTTAATATGTTAACTGGCACATAGATGTTTTGGCCCAGGCTGTTAGTTTGCATTGTACTATTAAATAAATAAATAAATGATGTGTTCGTACAGGGAATGTACTCCAGTACGTCTTCAGGATTCCTGGCCGCGTCGGCTGGCGTCTTACAGTAAGATGATGGCAACTTTACTGTTTTTCTATAAATCTGGAAGAAGTGAAAGAAAATTAGATATTGGAGGATTTTCCACATACCAATCTTGCCCCAAACGATCATACGACCTGTCATTTTGTATGGATGGGTTGGGCCACCAAAGGGGTCATCCAATAATAATGTAAGGTTATTTTGGCGTTTTTCGACCCCCCCCTGGCCCCTCGGTGAGATGTCGTGAGATTTTGTTCGACACCTCCCCCTCCCCTAATAAACGTGAGATTTTTCAAATTGAGTGTGGTGTGACGAGAATAGATAAGTTAATGAATGAGTTTAGAATCAGTTTGAAAGTGGCGCCAGTGACTGAAAATAAGGAGCAATAGTCTAGCTTGGGATGGGCATGTCATGCGCAGGGAAGCATGTCATGTAACGAAACTTCATGAAACGTCTTAAAGCTAAGAGAATCTACTATAGATTACACTTTATTGTACACAAGAATACATCATAAATCTATGCGTAACTTAAAAATGTACAATGGGCGGCCTTATTACATATTGCTCAAAGCGATTTCTTCCAGGCAACCTTAGGATGGATTGAAATTACAAAGCGGTAATAGACGGTGGTGCACGAAGTGCGGTAAACTTAAATAATTAAAATGTGCAAGATCGTAATACACTTACAGGTTCCTACATAAATTAACCTAATACTTATATATAAATAAAAATATACTAATAAACATAACATAAAGTAAACAATAAACTTAACAACTATAAACTTACATAAAGAAACTGACTACTTACAAAATGTCAGGAAACATTTCTTTTAGCTTCTTCTTAAAAGTATGCAGTGAAGATGCTTTATGTCCACCGGTAAAAGGTTCCACAGACGCGCAGTTTCAACAGTGAAGGATTTGTCATAAAATGAACTGCTGTGCACGGGTGTTTTTAGGGTGTCTAGGTGCCACATTACCTCAGGAACATCCTTCAAAGTGTAGCTACTGGCCGGGTACTCCGCTAGGGCTCCGCAGGCCGCCGTCACCAGCGATGGCGCCCCCTCGCTGACGTACCGCCACAGCAGGCGGCTCGTCGCTCGCATCAGTTCGTCGCATTCCGCGGTAGATGTCGCTAGTGACGGCAGCTCGCACAATAACTTGCATACGCTGTGACAATAAATCGATAAGACTTGAATTAACATAACAGTGAGAAAAAAATACACATTTCGAAAAATCTCACGGCATATTTTGCTCAACCCCCTCTCATATTATCACGTGAGATTTTTCAAAATGCATTTTTTTTTATATAATTAGAATAGAAGATAGAAAAAAATATAACGTGACATTTGCAGAGACGCCCCCTCTCCGCCACGTAACATTGGATTAGGTTCGGCTCGACCCCCCCCCCTCCCTTAACGCCCACATAAAGTCAAAGTCAAAATGTATTTATTCAATAAAATCACAAGGATCACTTTGAAACGTCTTAAAGCTAGGTGACTCTAGGTGCCAGTTCCACGCGACCAAAGCCTAGAAGAACAGCCAACAAACTTACGGCTTGGTTCCTACCGTTCTTTTGTATGATCCTTTTACAATGTAATAATATAATAATTATTGGACGCCCCCTGAATGACTGGATGTTTGATCAGTGTTTGGGTGTCCCATCGATACAGAACATGTTACACACAATAGTAAACTATGTTCATTACAAACAATAGCACAGAAGGCAGAGCTAGTAGCTCTGCCTTCTGGTAGTACCAACTGGGCTGTGAGGACTATCAAAATAATAACTTACGCAATCTGCACATTAAGCCTGGTATCCCTCTCCAGTTTGGGTTGCAAGGCGCGCCAGGCCGAGTGCGGGGCCAGTGCACCACTACGCCAGAGCAGCGCGATGCATTGCAACGCGAGGCAGGCGGCCGCGCTGCCGGCGCGGTCCGAACAGCGGTTCAGGGTCGACGATACTATCGGCACCAGTTGTAGGCCGTGGGATGAAGCCCTGAGAAAGTTATTTAGTTTTAGATTCACAGAATAAAGTCAAAAGGTATTTATTCACGGATCACTTTGAAACGACTTAAAGCTAGGAGAATCTAGGTGCCAGTTCCACGCGACCAAGCCTAGAAGAACAGCCAACAAATTTGCATTATAATTTCAGTTGTTGGTATTCCATACAGACAGGTCGAAAGCCCATCGCCGCTGTTAGAATACTAACTGGTTTCCTCGCGATGTTTTCCTTCACCGTTTGAGAGCACTGGCATTGTGCAAATACATCCTACTAATATTATAAACGCGAAAGTTTGTAAGTATGGATGGACGGATGGATGTTTGTTACTATTTCACGTAAAAACTACTGAATGGATTTTAATGAAACTTTACAATAATATAGCTTATATTATTGTAAAGTTCAGAATAACACATAGGCTACAATTTATAAAGATATTGTGTGACTAATCCTGCGCATACGAAGCCGCGGACACCAGCTTGACAAATTGGTGGTTCCATTCAGATCAGAAAGCGGGATCACTCCCACTTTCGCTCTGTTTCTTCATTTGTAGGTAACCTAATGCTCGTATCATCTGTATTAATCATAAAACTTACCTGATCTCGCAAATTCTTTTCACAGCAGCAATCTTCGCGATATCCATTTCCCATTTCAGATCGTCCGGTCTTCCGGTGCCCGTCTCTACCAGCAACTCTTGCAGGTAAGGAAAGCAACGTACCTGAAGACAGTGTATCATGTAGCCTCACGAAATGAGGCATGAGCCAGCTGGATCAATCAGAACTGGGATCGATGGTTATACTTCTTCTGATCACGTCACTACTTTCTTTCAAAACAGTGTGGTGAAAGGATTTTAAGTGCGCGGGGCTACTTTCGAGCACTTGACACACGTTTTAGAACGTATACACAGATGATGCTTTACTAGTTTTCGTACATGACAACATTTGACAGCCTTCACAACTCAGTTGGTAGTAGCTCTGCCTTCGGTGCCGTAGGCTGTGGGTTCGATCCCCACCGAGAACAAATATTTGTGTGATGAACATAGATGTTTGTTCTCTGTCTGGGTGTTATATAATATTGTAAGTATATATTTATAAAAAAAAAAGTATATAAGTAGTATATCAGCTATCTGGTTCCCATATCACAGGCTTTGGCTTAGTTTGGGGCGAGATAGTGCTGTGTGGAATGTCCACCAATATTTATTTATTTTAGTAAGAAAACTTGTTTAGGTCTAAATTATATTTTTAACAGGAACTGACCTGTGTTTCAGCTAATGTGGTATACAGCGTGATGAGGAACGAAGTGGGCACTCCCTTGCCAGATCTCAGTTTGTTTAAGATGGATACTATTGTAGGCACGTTCTCCTGATAAAATAAGAATAGGTAGAATAGAAAATTCTTTATTTTGTCTCTTAAGGTTAGATTTCACCATGCTCTGTTAGTAACTAATCAATGATTAACAGACCGTTAAATCTAACCTTAGCTGTCAAACGCGTACATTTTGACATATTTAACGGCCCTTTAATCCTTTGTTAATCTAACAGATCATGGTGAAATCGGCCCTAAATATCTAAATGAACAAAAGAGCTGTTACAATTTGTATGATAACAATAAAATAATAAGTGCCTGTTTGAATAAAGTCAAAACGTATTTATTCTTCTTGACGAGTCACTAGTTTCTTTCGAAACAGTGTGGTGAAAGGATATCAAGTGCTCCTCAAAGAGGCACCTTTCGAGCACTTGACACATGTTTTAGAACTTTTAAGGTTCTACGACATGCCATATATTAGGTGCACAGTAAGTCTTAAGCCAACAAATAAATATTAATATTAGGTACCTTCGTTTTAGCCATCAGCGGCAACGCCTTCAGACACTCCAACTTAACCAATGGCGACTTATCATTAGCTATCTTATAAACCAAAATCGGCAGCAATTCCACTGCAATATCCTTCTTAAACTCCACCAAATCCACCACCATTCTCAGCACTTTCAACACCACATCCTCAATACCTTTGTTCCTCTCCATCATCAGACCGTAGAAGAACGGTAATAGTTCCACTTTGACAGTACTGTCAATATTTTCTATCCCATTCAACCAATCTAACAGCTTATTCGAATCGTCCCTCAACTTTTCCCATACACCTATAAGCTTCAAAGTTACCGATAAATGACTATCGGTGTAGAGCAAGGAATAGAAGACCTTATTCGCCTTAAGATTGGGTGTGTTTAGGCTTGTATCGGTTTTGTTGTCTTGGTATAGCTCTAGGATGGACGCGGCAGACTTTAATGCGGCTGTGGTGAGGTAGGAAGGTAAGTGCAGCCATTGTAACGATTGTGCGACGAAAGAGTTGAGCGAGATGGAGGGGACTTTGAATTTGTTGATTATATTGAGACCTGGAAAGAGAAAAAAGTAATTAAATTTCAGTTTAACTAATGATTCCGTACATTTTAGCTTATAGAGAACTGCCTTATAATAAGTTCGAAACAAAACTGTATGCATGGTTAGTTGATAAGTGTTTTTATAGGGTCAATGATTTATTTTTATGAAAATTGAATTATTTTAATATTTGAATTAATTTTATTAGGTATACTTATTAATTTACAAAAACCAGTTATTTATAAATTTTATTGTAATTTAAATTGTATTATGTTACATTGAGAGATTTACATATTTTTTTAAAATGTGAAATCTGTTATTACATAACTCAATCAATTATTGATAGAGAAAACCATATTGTAATTTTCTCTATTATATTTGCGTGCTAGGTTTTTCTGGCGAAGTGTGAGATTCTTTCAGTATCCCTAATATCTTAATAATGTACCATACTTCATGAAAATAAATTATTTCATTTATACCATTTTAAGCTAAAATGTACGGGATTGGGAAGTCACAGGCAAAATTAGTTCTGTAAAAAATGATCGTTTTTAAAAAATCATACTTATTACTGATTAAGCCTAAAAACTAAAAATATTTTTTTCGTTTCTCGCACTTTTTCTGTATTCTAAAACTTTTTTATTTTGAAAAAAGGTTTACAAAGTAGGTATACACGTTCATGTAACGATAGGCCGCGTGTCCGAATGCTATTCAGCACACGAGATTTAACATAATATGTATGCCTCAAGCTGATGGACGCAAGGCAGTGCATCGTAGGGCACGTTCCTATAACGTGCGTTATTTTCGATGCAATGCTTTGTTATAGGTGATGGTTACCACTTAACATCAGGCCATCTGCTTGTGCTACTTATATAAAAATTCAGTTTAACTTTTAAGGGTATGACGAATGTAACTTACATAGATTAAAAGTGTCATGGAGATATAGTGCAGGAGCTCGAGGCAGATTCTCAGCTAACAGATGAACAGTCAAGCCAACGGCCGCTCTTAGACCAGGAGCTCCGATGGAGAAGCCTCGCTCGATGAGCGTGTAGCACGGACGAGGGTCGCGCCTGCAAGTATACAGAAAGGCTCTTATTCGTTTTATAGCGGCTCTATAGAGTATACCTGTCACAGTCACTTTCATGCCAAAGAAAAGAGACAGCAACAGACTTATAGGTCTGATATGCTAAAGGAACGCTCAGCGACCAATATGAATAAGACGGTATACGAGTTTATGAGCTAGGGACTTTGTGACGGAGAAACCTAGTTCATGGAACCGTCAGACTGCTTAATAAAAGAAAATTTTATATCAGGCAACACAGTAGTTTAAATTTTAAGTATTTTTTTTTTTCAATATTTATAATATGGTAAACTAGTTGTCCCGAACCCACTTTATTTATTTTATTTTATTTATTTTTGAACAAAATCCACAGCTCTTAAGATACAATGTACCTATAAATATGTACTTAGGTTTCTAACATACAGCCAATAACCGATTTACATTTTTATAACAAGAAATGTAGGTAAAAAGACAGTTAAGTACCCCACAATAACAATCTCTTCTCTAATACTATAAGAATCAAAGTCCTGACTGACTGACTGACTGACATATAGACAACGTACAGCCTAAACCGCTGATCCTAGAGACTTGAAATTTGAGGAGTACATAGGTCTTATGGCGTAGAGGTGTACTAAGAAAGGATTTTTGGAAATTCAACCCCTAAGATTTACATAGCTTCGAGCCTTACCCGTGTTTCACCAGTTCGTTGGATATCCTAGCCAGCACCGGCAGCACTGCCGTGACGTACTCCTCGTCTCGCCGGTAGATGGCGGCGTCGCCCACTGCGGAGTACGCGCTGAAGGCTTGCTCGATGGACGCTGGATTGCAAATCTGAACTCAAAAGTCCATTATCATTATGAGGATGTCTAAGGGGATAGTCAGAGGTAAGTACAAACATTACATTTGGCACGTACCCACATTTTGCAGTAGTTGGTATTATACGTGACAGGTTACAAGCCTATCGCCGCTGTTAGAGTACTATTTGGTTTCTTTACGATGTTTTCCTTCACCGTTTGAGAGTACTGTCATTTTTCGAACAGAAAACTCACTTCTGCACGACTGGTTTTGAACCCACGCCACGACCTAAGGATCGGAACATTAGGATGGATAGAACCTTAGGATAGATCATTACATTTAATTCTGCATGTAAATATACTTTGACTTTGGAAGGCGGGGCCCCAACTACTAGATTTTATAAATAAAACAGTTTAAGCTCTAGCATACCCTTTGACAACTTAAGCAGGCTATGAGTAGCGAGCGCTGCTGAGGAGTGGCTGGTAAGCTGAGAAGCAGTCTCCAAGGTCGCACGGAGGCGCCTCGCGCGGGATTACAAGTCAGGTACAGGAATACTGGGCGGAGGAGTTCTAGACTGTTCGATGACACCCTGGAACAAACAGATATCGAAGTCATAAGGTATTTATTCAGTTGAATCACAAGGATCACTTTGAAACATCTTAAAGCTAGGTGACTCTAGGTGCGAGTTCCACGCGACCAAGCCTAGAAGAACAGCCAACAAACTTACTCTGTCACAACTTACTTTGTCATCTCGCTGTTCACTCCTTTCTTACTCATGTCATCTTTCACACAGTCCATCCATCTTTTCTTTGGCCTGCCTCTCCTTCATAAGCCATCCACATCCATACCTAACACTCTTCTCGAAATATGATTTTCTTCCCCCCTCATGAAATGCCGATACTACGCTGACCTAATTGCTCCTAAACTTATAAAAAAATATATTACATAAAAAATACTGTCATAATCTTCGTAAACTGAAACTACTTCGGAAACTGGTGCTAATGTGCGAGACATTTGCTGCTAGTCATGGCTTGCGGTATAATGTAAAAAAGAGTGAGTTCATGGTATTCGCACCTAAAGGCAAGTGTCCGGGGAGTGTTCCACCCATTATGTTAGATGGTATTATATATATGAAGAGGGTGAGCCAATTTAAGTACTTAGGGCACATTGTCACCGAAAATCTGAGCGATGAGCCAGATTTAAAAAGGGAGCGAAGGGCGCTGACTATTAGAGCTAATATGCTGGTCCGTAGGTTCGCTCGCTGTTCAAAAGAAGTCAAAATAACTCTGTTTAAAGCTTACTGTCAGTCTTTTTACACGAATGGTATTCGTATACACAAAAAGCAGTTAGCACCCTTCGAGTCCAATACAACAATGCATTCAGGATGTTAATGGGGCTACCACGGTTCTGCAGCGCCTCCGGTATGTTTGCAGAGGCACGCACTGACGGGTTCGCCGCTTGCATGCGTAAGAAAACTGCGTCACTGCTGACGAGAGTACGTGGAAGTCTCAATAGCATCCTGGGCATTGTTGCTCATAAATGGGATAGCCCCTTCCTAAAGCACTGTGTGCAAGTAATGACGGCATAGGATTGCTGTTTTTCTTAATATTAATCTAACATAGTTTTTAAGTTTGTATGTACTAACAATGTATGGATCATAGTTATCTACACTAATATTCTAAAGAGGTAAACTTTGTATTTTTGTATGTAACGAATAGGCTCAAAAACTACTGGTCCGATTTCAAAAATTCTTTCACCATTAGAATGCTACATTATCCCTGAGTAACATAGGCTATATTATATTTTCAAAATAATCAGGGATCCTTACTAAAACTTCAATAATGTAACCCAAGGTGGAAAACAAAAAACCTTACATCGCGTGCGCTGCGAAAACTATTGAAGATAGAACAAAATAATGTACTACGATTTTGTAGAACACGTTATCATCTACAAAAAATGTCGCGACAGCATATGTCTAACTATTATAGTTATGTCACAATAAGTGTTCTTTTATTATAAAAAATTAATTGAAATGCCTCCGCTAGAAAAGGGTCTTTATTTGTACCTTGGTATTAATCCTTATCCAAATAAATCATTTCATAATTAAGACGGTTTCAATACCTATAGATTACTTCTTAAATTTTTCAAATCAGACATTCCATTCAAAAGATATGACGAAATTAAAAATGTTAACGGGTCCACGGGTCTCGCGCGGGGTGCGATTTCACTCACTCAAGGAGAAGCGCGTGCAAATGTATGAAATAAGTAGACGCGAGGCTCGAACCCACGGTTTAAGTTTATCCTAAAATGTTCAAAAAATTTATGACCACCCATGCGAAGCTGGGACAGGCCGCTAGTCTGAAATAAAATTATATTATTATTTATTACTAGTAGTTCGCCCCGAACTGAGATCTCGTGATGCGACCCGACGAACGCATCAAAACTTTGAGTAGGTAGTAGTCAGAGGCAAGTCCAAACATTATCTTTGGACTTTTTTCTGACTACCGCCTACTAACTTGGTATGGTAATCAAGTTTCAACTCAATTGGCCTATTTATTGAAGAGTTCCGTTGAACAGACCTTGGCTCCATCATCAGACCTGGTCTTCGTCACCATTTTATAAGAACTGAGTACCTACTTAACTTATTTCAAGAAAAAAAAATAAGAAAAAGCAAAGGAACTGACCGACCAGTAGAAAAACCTTGATGTCAACGAAACTCTTAGAGATGGGAGCTCTTGGATCGCTGGTTATTATAATTTAACTTATTTTGATTTAGCTCAAAAACCGAGCGTCCCAAAAAAAAGTAAAAATTGTTTTGGGATGTCCAAACAAAGCCCTTTAATATGACATGTAACTTGATTTTTTTATGTAACTTTTTTTATTTTTGCCCCCTTAAAAAACCCCATATCTCAAAAACCCTTCATCCGATTTTACTCATATACTTACCAGTAAATTTCTCAAGTGCAAGCTATCGACATATCAAATTTCATGCAGATCGGATCAACGGTTCTAAAGTTATCGCCAGACAAACATACATACATACATACATACATACATAAAATGCCAAATCGCCCAAGTTGAAACTAAGATCTTCGTTCGCTTCGCTCACTCGATCAATTATTATTATAATCAGGAGGTGTTTTATGTAATAAAAAACTTACGTATAGTCGGGATGGTTGCAAATCGCCTGCATTTGTGCAAAAACATCATCTTCGGCATTCTTGTTCCTTTCCAGCACAGTTATGAACGGATGCTGTGGAGATTTGAGGGCAAACTGGCATTTGTATGGAGTCCCAGGCACGAGGCGGGATTTCAGGTCCAAGATGAGGAGACCCGCCATTGTCGAAATAATGGCTGAATAGTTGCTGTGGATTGGATAGACAAAATTACAGGTTTGAGCAGTTTTCTGTAATTCATTGTGATTATATGTTTTACTGCGAACCTAATAGATAATATTGTTGTACATTGCATTCAAAGCCATCTAGTCCTAAACTAAGGGAACCAGATAACTAATATTACCATAAATATATATTGATTATATCCACAACCTGTAGCCCCGAAAGCAGAACTACAACCAACCATGCCGTGAAGCTCATCAAAGTACTTTTACTTACTTGACTCTCTGACCACTAATCCTTTTATTAAAACATGTCAGGATGTGTGTTCTTTTTGCTTATAACTAAAGCCTGATGTTTTAATCAGTTAGGGTGTGTATCTATTAAATTTTCTATAAAATATTTCTTTGTAATAATAGTTTCATAATATTATTTACAAGTGGCTCGTCCCGTCTTCGCACATGTGGACATATATTTTTTAAACATATTTTTGAATATAGCCTATGTTACTCAGGGATTTTTGAAATCGGACCAGTAGGTTTTGAGTTTATTCGTTACAAACATACAAAAATACAAATCTTTCCACTTTATAATATTAGTGCAGATATAGACTAGCAAATTAAAAATAAAATTGACGCCCCAGCTACAAGTACTTATTTCCTCAATAACAGCTTACTGTGCGCTTGGTAGTAGTGTCACAACTGTAGACATCGTGTGTGCTATCTCAAGTACACCTAGCTCGACCAGCGCCAGGAGTCCCTGACACGCCGTGAGGCTCACCACTGCTTCTTCCGATGAGCATTTCAACCTTAAAAGTTTCAGCTCCACATTCTCAAGCACGAAACGCTGGCGCTCTGCCGGCATAAACTTTGATTTTATGGCTGATATTAATTTGTCAATGGCGTTGACAACGAGCACGCTGTTGTTCGTATTTAATTTATATTCTATTTCGTCCATGGTAAGGATTTGTGTTCAAAAATTAAAAGTCCTTTGGTGACAATCTCCGGCTCGCCACATTCGCCACTTCGCCAGCCACAAGCAAAACACTCAAAACAGAAAACAGCTGATCTTGCTAGACTTGGGGTTTTGTCAGTTTAGCTTGACATATGACATAATGTAATGACAGTGACAACAAAAAGAACTCTGCTCTCAAACTCTGTCTTCATAATACGAGTTATCCTAACTTAAACTAACGATTGTACAAGGTTTAGGGCCGGTTTCACCATGCTCTGTTAGTTACTAATCAAGGATTAAAAGTCCGTTAAATCTAACCTTAGCTGTCAAACGCGTACATTTTGACATATTTAACGGTCCTTTAATCCTTTGTTAATCTAACAGAGCATGGTGAAACCGGCCCTTATACAAAAATTTACCTTTCCCTTTGTTTTGCATCAAGGTTATTCGGGTTTTAAAAATAACTGGTTCGGATTAAAATGGTAATGGTGAACTGGGTAGACAAGTTTAAGGAATTATTACCCAAAAGCCTTATTTAGAGCAAGTGCGGCACGCGGGGCTGAACGGGACTATTTCTTTATTACATCGATATTATTATATTTCGATAGCGGGAGCAGTAAAATTAGTATTTCATTATTGATTTTTTCGACAGAGTCCAGTCGACTGAACGTCTGTCTAACAGATGATGTAGGTACAATCGATACAGGGATAATCGATTAGCACGACAGACAGTGATATTGAGAGTAACAGTCAGATTTGTGAAACAAGCAACGACACATTTTACTGCTCCTTTTTTGCTGTTGCTTGTTCTTATGTAATGAAATGAAATAATCACGCGCGCTGCTGGATGCTGTGTTGAATTAAATAGTAGGAAGACGCTAGGGATGCAGAGGCTGAGCTAGTCGAGTCGGCTCAAAAGTAAAAGAGCTAGAAGATCAAAAATATAAAATAATAATATAATAATTCATTTATTTATTCAGACAATATGGTCCATAAAAGCTAGACCTATTTTTTTACGTTAAAAGAACACTATGGCTAATGAATGTATGTTATAATCAATGTTTTTTTCTAAATTGTCACTACAGTTAGAAAGTTGATTTAAATTAAGTACTTAAGCGCAAGCTTTTTCTAAGCACCTTAGGTTCTTCAATTGGGTTTGCACCTGTGTTTAGAGAGAATGTATTTGTAATATAAGGTAGTGGCATCATCAAGTTCTCATCGGGAGATTCTGTAACAGAGTCTGGGAACACAATCTGAGTATGTGGCTCAAATGAGGTTGGTGGTGCTGAATCGTAATCCTGAGGTCTGTTATCTGGTATTTTGGTATCTGTCCACTTACAACCTGCCATTTTCATCAGTGTTGGCATACGTGCAAAGCCTGCAGGGAATAGTGGTAATGCTTTATATTTTAAAAGTGAAGCACATTCCTTTTCTGACTTAGCCAGATCAACCAGAGAGGCTAGTAAAGCTCTGGAGCGGTTGCACCAAGAAAATCGTCTTTTCGGCAAGCGTTTTATCACTTTTTCACTTTTCTTGTTAAACTCTCTTATATATTGACACTCTATGTTGTACTTTGCAAGTATATCAGGCTTAGATTTAGCTATCAGAACTTCCAGATCATGTAAAGTTTCATTTATTTTTGCCATTCTCAAATTGTCACCTGTGTTTTTTCCTCCTTCATTTCCACACACAAGGCTCCAGTTAGCAGGTGTGATCAACTGATTGTAATTTATCGATCCAGCAGCTTTTTTGGTACTCAAAGTTGTTTTTTTGGCATTACTTACCGATGTTTTACGAATTTTAGTCTTTTTTGTTTTTATTTCGTGCGAAATTACAAGAGTGCCTTTGGCTCGTTTTCTTTCAGAATTCTTTATGTTGTTGGCTAAAGGTGTTTGAACTGGTGCAGTCTGCTTGCATAGATTATCATCCTTTATTTCGTCATCAACAAACTCTTTTTTAATTTTAGGTAGTTTTTCTTTATCAGTCACTTTGGTATGTTTAACTTCTGAACTAACTGTAGATATTGAGTGATCAACAGGCTCTTCTTTTATTTTAGGTAGTTTCATTTTAACAGGCACTTTGGTATGCTTAACATCTGAATGAATAATAGATATTGTTTGATCTAAAAACTCTTCTCTATATCTAGGTAGTTCTTTTTTAAAAAGCACTTTGGTATGTTCAACATCTGAATTAACTGTAGATATTGATTGATCGACAAGCTCTTCTTCAATTTTAGGTACTTCCTTTTTAACAGGCTCTTTGGTATTTTCAACATCTGAACTAACTCTAGATATTGATTGATCCAAAAGATCTTTAATTCTAGGTAGTTCTTTTTTATCAGTCACTTTGGTATGTTCAACATCTAAACTAACTATAGATATGGTTTGATCCAAAAACTCTTCGTTAATTTTAGGTAGTTCTTTTTTAACAGGCACTTTGGTATGTTCAACATCTGAACTAACTGTAGATATTGTTTGATCCAAAAACTCTTCGCTAATTCTAGGTAGTTCTTTTTTAACAGTCACTTTGGTATGTTTAACATCTGAACTTACTATAGGTATTGATTGATCAACAAGCTCTTCTTTAATTTTAGGTACTTCTTTTTTAACAGGCTCTTTGGTATTTTCAGCATCTGAACTAACTGTAGATATTGATTGTTGATTGGTTATTGATAAGTTATGCTTTGTACCTAAGTTGAGCTTTTTAATTATGTTTTGTGATATCTGAAATAAAAACAATAGCAGAGCAGATATAAAAGATAATCTTAAAACACCTAGATATAGAAAAAAAATTCTATCTAGGAAAGCCGTCTTTATGATTTTAGATAAACTAAAATCACATTCCACCCAAAGGTTGTCTGGAAGAGATCGCTCAGAGCGATAAGGCCGACCATTGTACCTTACATTTGTTGTATCTCTGTAAGTGTTTTCCTTTGTGTACAATAAAGTATTTATCTATCCATCTAAAGAATCAAAAATATTTATTCTAAATTAGTAGTTCGTCTACTTTGGTTACTTTGGCGGAAGCTGATAACTGAGTACCTCCTTAATTGATCGAGTGAGCGAAGTGAACGAAGATCTTAGTTTCAACTTGGGCGATTTGGCATTTTATGTATCCGTTGATCCGATCTGAATGAAATTTTATACATATGTCGATAGCTTGTACTTGAGAAATTTACTGGTAAGTATATAAGTAAAATCGGATGAAGGGTTTTTGAGTCATGGGTTTTATAAGGGGGCAAAAATAAAAAAAGTTACATAAAAAAATCAAGTTACATGTCATATGAAAGGGCTTTGTTTGGACATTCCAAAACAATTTTTACTTTTTTTCTGGGACGCTCGCTTTTTGAGATACAACAAAAAAGTTAAATTAAGATAACCAGCGACCCAAGAGCTCCCATCTCTAAGAGTTTCGTTGGCATCAAGGTTTTTCTACTGGTCAGCCAGTGACTTTGCTTTTTCTTATTTTTTTTTCTTTAAATAAATTAAGGAGGTACTCAGTTCTCATAAAATGGTGACAATGACCAGGTCTGATGATGGAGCCAAGGTCTGTTCAACGGAACTCTTCAATAAATAGGCCAATAGAGTTGAAACTTGGTTACCATACCAAGTTAGTAGGCGGTAGTCAGAAAAAAGTCCAAAGATAATGTTTGGACTTGCCTCTGACTACTACGTACTCAAAGTTTTGATGCGTTCGTCGGGTCGCATCACAAGATATCAGTTCGGGGCGAACTGCTAGTTAAAAAGAAAAGCGTTTTTAATTTATTTACAGGTCCTTACCTCCAAACCACTGTTTAATAGACTTTCAAGTCTGATTTTAGATGTTTTAGCCAATTCAGACAATCTCTGAGATCTCAGCAACTGAGAGTAGCAAATGTAGCAGACGAAGTTATTTGCACTGGTATGGCTGAGTTAAAAAAATAAAGAAGATAAGCATCACCTAGCTAGCAGTAAAATGAGTCGTTGCTAAACCATTTTTAGTATGTCGATTTTCCAACAGAGGACTTGTCTATTTAATTAATATGGATTGCCAGCCAACAAAAGTTAGGTACAAAAAGTTACAATAAACAATACAGGTAATAAATAGGTAGGTATAAAGGTACATGATCTATAATTATTAATGAACTTAACTAAGATTAATAAAGATAGTAATGTACGTAGGTACATAAAAAATCGTCAATCGGCTGTTGTCGGAAAAAATAAATAGCTCCCCAAAAGGTACCTACCTCGGTACTACTTGTAATTTTTTCGTATAATTCGTAGAGTTTGCTGTTCTCAATGTTAAACATTCTGATATTACAGGCTAAGCACACTTGACATACTCCGAACATAACGAAGTACTTTCTAAGTTTTTGGTTTAATTTTACAAAATAAAATAATAATTTCAACTTCACTAGGTTAGCAGTTTGTTGAGTTTATTTTTGCTTGGCTTTCATGTTTGAGATACTATTTCTCCGTCCGTGTTTGTTAATAAACTGCTATAAACGACCAGCCAGGTTTCTTAGCATGAGTTAATATTGTGTTTTGAATGAGTAAATGAATGAATAAAATTGAACGAACAACGTAAATCGATGTCACACTTCAATCGATTCTTTGAAAAGGCTGTATAGTATTTGAAAGTAGATCATAGCGCTGATTATTTCGCTGCAATGCAAACGATCTCATGTCTTCAGAACTACTGGCGCGACGACGACGACGACGACGCCACAGTACATTTATTTTAGCTAAAGGTAACTCGATGCATCTTAGCTTTTGTCAATAAATTAGTAGTAGGTACGAATAAGGATATTACTAATATAAATAGTTTGGACGAGCCACCCAAAAATAATCTACTATTTTTCTATTCATCGATTATTTTTGGACATCCCTTAGTTCCTCTCTCTTCATCCAATCAATCCTTAGATCAAGAATACAATAGATAGAGCATCAAATAATAATACCAAGAGTAAGAGAGACGCAATAATACAAATTATACCTATGAGTGAGAGAAATATAAAATAAATGTTTTGTCCCTTTCTGCGTATACGTTTTTGATTGTTTAGCACCAAGTTTGGTGCTAAACAAACCGCTTGGTGCTTGTGAGTTTACAGGTGTTTAGTGCCAAAGTTCTTTGAAAATAGTGTGTGCCTAGGTCCCAGTATACGTAGAGTTAAGTTTATAATGTGGTGCATTGTAGTATTTTAGGCTGTGATAATGATACAGCTCGGAAAACTGAAAATTAAGCTTCCTTCGGTAAGTAGCACTTTTATGTTCTATTTGTCAATTAAACTATAAAACGGAGAATGCACAGTGTCCACAATTAATCATTTAACGGTTGTGTTTACTTTCTATCGCATATCATAGTAGATTTCTAGAATTTAATTGTTTTGTAAAATTGAGTATAGGTTACTATAAACCACACAAATGACATGGCTATTCAAACCGATACAGTTCTATAGAAACATAATTTGGCTGGGTTATACGATCTTTCGGGCTGCCAACAAAAACAAAATCTATTTGCCAAAAATGTTGGGAAACTAACAACTTTAGGGTGGATTCGACTCTGATATGTTAGGATAAGTTCAAATACACACAATAATCTAGAAAACAAATGACAATGTCGCAACTTATTATTACCTTATTCAAAGAAATAAGGTTTGTTTGACTTAAGTACATAATGAAAAAAAATATAATATAGGTATAGGTAGTAGGTACATATATTTTAATTTAATTTAATTTATTTTTTTAGCTTTGCGTTACATTTTAATAATTTAAGTCTCTTCACGATTTTCATATGAGAAGTTGGTAGTTATTTTATGTCTGAGACCACCATCGCGTAGTATGATTAAATACCTACATATGCCTAATAATAACATGTTTGTTTTACAGATTTCCCAAAGATGCAACTACTTTGGGCTGGTGGGTTAACGCTACGGGTTACCAAGCTCCAGGTCACCAAGCTCCAAAATCAAAATCGAAACGGTCTTTATTCAGTACAATCACAAGGATCTCTTTGAAACGTCTTAAATTGGTACTAGGTGAATGTACCGCCAGTTCCTCGCGCGCGACCAAAGCCTAGAAGAACAGGCAAGAAACTTACGGACTAAAAAACTTTTGGGCTATTTCAACATAAACGGTATCTCCGCTTTTTTTTCTGGATATAAAAAGTATGTTCAAAAATCTTGCTTTAAAAAGTGAGAATTAAGAAAATATTCTCATCTGAAATTGTTATGTATAAACTATTAAATATTTATCGTCTAATAAATAAATACGTACTTACTTACACGTGATATATTTATGACATATTCATAGTGATGTTCTGAGGATAGCTGTATTCATAATGCCATCACTTCGCGCTTCAGGGCAAAGTGGTGGCATTGCTCAGGCTTATGGTCAGCTCTAGCATAAGCTGGCTTCCTCCTGTTAAGATGTATTGTTTATACCTACTTAATTTAAAATTGAAGCACGCGTTATAAATTAACCTTTTGAATTACGGTTTCTGATGAGTAGGGATGTAGAATAAATAAATCAATGATAAATAAATAAATTGTTTTTTATTCATAAAAATTTTACCTAGCTGGTGCAGTAACATAGTTAAACTATTGGTAGGTGGTAGAATGTGAAGAATAGCACCACTAGCTCTGTCCCCTTCACTAGGAAAATCCAGGGCTCTAGCTCGCGGGGCCTAGGGTTCTGATGTCAATGTCTAAAATGCCAGCTTAGTGCCAGTTCGCCCTGTTTTTTTTATTTTATTTTTTATAAATATTGGTGGACGCTCCACACAGCACTATATAGCCCCAAAATAAGCCAAATCACAACCACCCAGTCAGAGAACAAACGTCTAGTATCACATCATACAAATGTTTGTTCTCGGTAGGATTGAACCCACGGCCTACGGCGCAGAAGGCTACCAACTGAGCTGTGTAGGCTTTTTTCTAGCTCATTCCTTAGAAGATATTAAAATGGCGTAACCTAGAGGAGGGTACAAACTATTAAACTGCAGAAACTAGCTTTAATTAAACATAATTAAACAAACAACTGGAGCCGCGGCGACATCATAGCTTATGCTTGGTTGGGTGAAAATAGTAAGATGTGGCAACCCATAAATTGTATGTACTTGTTGTCCGTCTTGCTCGGGTATACGCTCGTAGGCAATCTATAGTATTATAAATCTATGAATCAATCCATCCCCTCCCTATAATTCTGAAAAAAAGAAGTTGATTTATTGGTATCCTTCCGTATTTATTTATCTTAGTGTTTTTCCTAAAAAACTCTTCTGAAACGTAAATAATGTCGTCTGCACCGCCCAGAGAAACCATTCAGAAACAAATTCAACAGGATTGGGCGAATAGGGAATACATTGAGGTGATTACGGGCAGCATCAAAAAGATTACAGATTTCCTCAATTCGTTTGGTGAGTTTCTTGGGGGATGCTTTGACTGCCCGCTGATCATGACCATTAGATCTCTAACTAACTAACTAACACTAACAACTAAAAGTTTCATTTGCATGTTTCTTTTCTTAGATTTATTTACATTTCCAATAAAGCCCCAAATATACTTACCATCTTTGAGTTCAGATTCCTACACAGAGTCCATATTTATCTCGTGTTTTATTGTAGACATGTCCTGCCGCTCTCGCCTCGCCACATTGAACGAGAAACTGACATCATTGGAAAGAAAGATTGACTACTTGGAAGCATGTGTGAGTACCTATAGCAATTTCCTTTTTTTATACTATTGCAAGCATTGTCTCACAAGTCACGAACAACATAAACATGCCCTATGATGCAGTACCCTGCGCTCATCAACCACATTCAGATTTTAAGCCTCATGTTCATGTAATTTTACTGGCCTACTATTAAAATCAAAACACAGCAACAGACAACAGAAATTGGTCGTATTTTCCCAGAGGAGCCCTTCACAAAGAGGTCTAATAATCTTTAAATTGACTTATCTATCAATTTTGTTCTAATTTCAGGTCACTAAAGGTGAAACACTCACATAACAAAGAAGTACCATGAGGGAGAACCAACCGTTAGTACAGCATGCTTCTATACATCTATAAAAGTTATGCAAATCTAACAAGAACTTTACCTTGTGCTATGGAAATACCCATACATTTCCACTCTAGGCTAAAAGGAGTTAAGTAGGTATATTGATACACATCAGTAAATACAGTGTTCCATAATGGCCTTACTTATAAGAACTATTAAAATATAAACAATGCTTAAACTATTCCTCTATTTATAATGATAGGGCTAGTTTTAAGCAATGTTTAAATTTAAGCAACCCTTATAAGTAGGCATCTCTGTGGATGGAATAAGCATGTCTCTGATGCTCATAGGGTGGCCAGGCTTAACTTCAAAAATTGGATTATGCATAATAGACCGTCATCTGGTAAAATTTTTGCACAAATGGATGAAACGCGTAAAATATTTAAAAGTCGTTTAAAATGGTGCCAAAATAATCAGGAACAACTTAAAATGGATATACTAGCAAAACACAGGGCAGCGAAAAACTTTGGGAAATTCTGGAAGTCGACGGGGAAGTATGATGTTAAGCCTGGCCTCCCGGTGAGTGTGGGTGGAAAAAGTGAGCCGGAGCAGATCTCCAACTTGTTTAGAGACCATTTTAGGGTACTTTCTCCACTGGGTCCTTCCTCTGCGCTCCCTACCTCTGCTGACCCGGATCGTCAGGGAGATGCGCCGCAAGTATGCTTTACTGCAAAGCAAGTACAAAAAGCCCTGAGTAGAATGAGCGGCGGCAAATCTCCTGGGCATGATGGTATCAGTGTGGAGCATCTGAGACATGCGGGTGTTCACTTACCGAGGGTGCTGGCTCTGTTCTTCTCAATGTGTATCAGTCACTCCTATCTACCTCATGACTTAATGAAAACCATCGTGGTACCCATTGTGAAGGACAGAACCGGGGATATCTCGGATAAGGGGAATTACCGCCCTATCTCGTTAGCAACAACGATAGCTAAAGTGCTGGACAGTCTGCTTAACACTTACTTGGAAGAATTCTCTCATCTACATGACGCGCAGTTCGGATTTCGATCCGGACTTTCTACTGAAAGCGCCATAGTAAGTCTTAAGCATACTGTTAGGTACTATACTGATCGTAAAACGTCGGTACATGCCTGTTTTCTTGACCTATCCAAAGCCTTTGACCTAGTGTCCTACGACGTGCTCTGGAGAAAGTTGAGAGACAGGGGTGTGCCGGAGGAAATGCTCAGTATATTTAGATATTGGTATGCTAACCAAACGAATTTTGTGAAGTGGGCTGACTCACTATCTGAAGCATATATGTTGGAGAGTGGGGTAAGACAAGGAGGGTTGACGTCTCCTCTGCTCTTCAACATATATGTGAATGATCTCATCGTGGGGCTGAGCAGCATGCGTGTCGGATGTCGGATAGATGGCGTAAGCATCAACAACATTAGTTACGCGGACGACATGGTGCTGCTCTGCCCGACGGCGGGTGGCCTGCAAGAACTGCTGAAAGTCTGTGAGGTATACGCTGTTGATCATGGACTTCTATACAATGTCAGGAAAACGGAGTACATGGTCTTTGAGGCTGCCGGCAAGGGTCTGGATAAGAGCACCCATAATATTACCCTTAATGGCATGAACATAAGAAAGGTTAAGAAATTTAAATATCTTGGACATATCATTGCCGACGATCTCAAAGACGATGCTGATATTGAGAGGGAGCGTAGGGCGCTAGCAGTAAGAGGTAATATGCTGGCCCGCAGGTTTTCCCGGTGTACTGAGCAAGTGAAGATAACGCTTTTCAAAGCTTACTGCCAAAACATGTACACGGGAAGCTTGTGGGTTAGACACACCAAAAACTCGCTAGCGACTCTGCGCATCCAATATAATAATATATTCAGGATGGTGTTGGGTCTGCCTCGCTTCTGCAGTGCATCGGGGATGTTTGCTGAATATCAAACTGATGGCTTCGATGCCATCATTCGCAAAAAAACTACATCCCTGATCCGCAGAATGCGTGACAGTCAAAACAGCATCCTGAAAACCATAGCGAATAGATACTCTTCGCCGCTGTGGGCAAGCCTGATACGCAGAGTGATCCCGGGAATAGTCCCGTTTCTCTGGTGAGATCACTCTGGGAATGAGGCCGGCGTTTATTTTATTTTGTGTCATAGCTTACTAACCCTTTATTGTATTTTATTGTGTAACTAACAACCTATGGATTTATGTTGTCCGAAATAAAAGGATTTTATTTTATTTATTTTATTTTATTTATAAGTCAGTCTGAGTGAGTACTATGATAAAAGGATCATTTACCCAATCTGTGTTCTATAACTTTTCTCATTATGACAATTTTCTTACCTTTAAAGATGGAATTTCAGTTTTTAGTTTTTTATTTGTGTGATTAATAATTGTACTATCATTTTGAAATTATATTTTAAGTATTATTCACAGATCATGTACCTTAGCATCAGAAAAATTAGTTTTAAATAGCTTTATAAGATAATTTTATTTATAATTTAGTATGTATCATAATTGTAAATTCCAAATACAATAAATAATGTATGTTTAATTGATATACTCGATTTGACTATCATATTCATATTATATTCATTTATTTCAAACCATAGGGACATTTGTGGAACGCTTAGTAGTAGTATCAAAAGGTTCCACACTATATTCTGGCATTTTAAAGGTTTGAATTATGTATTATTGTTTTTCTATTGTTCTATTGGCAATGTAGCTACATAAAAAGTACTTGTATTTTTCCTGAAGTGAACAGCAAGTATATACTTTAGCTAGTGAACATACACCAAACTTTTGTACATAAAAATGTTAGCCATATTCCTCCCATTATTGCTCAACAAAAATCGCTATAGAGAAATTCATGAGCCACGCATTTCTGGGTCAGTGCTCAAGCTCCGAAAACAAACTGCTTGCATATTTTTTTTAATTCTTCCTACTTCACTCGCTGTTGTTATGAATAAGATGTTTATTTGCGTAATAAGTCTAAAAATAGAAATGTTCTTAAAAACATTGAAACTGCATTTTAGAATTTTACCTTTCACTTTAGGTCTCATAAACCGGTTAAGTTAGTAAGGCCAATTAATGCCAATTCATCATCATCAGCCTAAAGAAGTCCATTGCTGGACATAGGCCTCCCCTACACATTTCCAGGAAGAATGATTCCGAGCCCTCTCCATTCACCGACTTCCCGCGATCCTAAAAATGTCCATCGGATAGGAGGGCGTCCCACGCTTCGATTTCCTGTTGGTGGTCGCCCATTCGAGAACCTTTATTCCCTAATTAATTTCCATTAAATATGTAAACAGCCTATTTGCAAAAATTCAAAAGCACACGGTTAAGACGTTCTGTTTTTTAATATTATTGTAGTTTTAAAGTAGGTACTTCACAAGAGCTCAAGAATAACTTCAGAGCCCTAAAATCACATGGTAGATCAGAATGTTTCCAACATGATGGCTATTCCCTGGCCGCCCCCACAGCTTGAAGCAGCTATTGCTCGTTTTGCGTTACGTCTTCTGCAACCAAAACATATGAAATAGTTATCAGTTAAAAGGATGCGATCCAACCTTTGATTGGATAAATTGGTCGGTAAATTAAATTTCATAAATTTCAACATGACGTATTCACGCTTGGTTAGATTCTTGGCCGGTTTCTGAAAGCTCTGTCAAAACTAATCGGATGTCAGTCAAGTCACTTGCCATTTCAGCTATTACATCGAATTTCTTTCAGAAATCGGCCATCTGTCTTTAGTTTTATAGTCACGTTCGGTAGATCTACCAGCTCGATACACAAGTATAATGAAGCTTAAGGCTCAACAGATCATAGGTCACCTTAGTTCATGGACCAGGTTTGTCGCCATCCGAGCCCCAGTAGCCGAGACAGGGTGTCCTACAGCTAGAGCTCCTCCATTCACGTTTACTTTGTCCAAGTCTATGTTCAGCTCTTTTGTAGTAGCTAATACTTGTGTTGCAAATGTTTCGTTTATCTGTAAGAAAATATGACTGGCCTTGTATCATATATAGGTAAGATGAAGAATGCTTCCTTAGAAAGAATCTTTTTCTAATGTCATTACTGGCAGGCGAGCAGACTGGCCACCTGATGGGATGTAGCATCTGCAACACTAGAGTTTGTGCTGATGCGCTACCGGCCTTTTAGGTAAAAATCAACCCGCCTGGAGGACCCCATGTCGAAGCTCCGTGGCATCTTATCTTTCCTAGTCACTCCACACATCCATCTCAACATTCGCATCTATCACATATTCATCCGTCCCCTTTATTTGAAGAACTCAGATCCATACAGTACCTACGACAGGTCTTACGATCGTCTTTTACACTTTCTTCTTAAGTTTAAGTTCTTGGACCTAGCTACTTCCACCATTTTTATTTACCTATTCCGCTTGTTTTTATATTCTTCTTCTCGGTAAATGTTCTTGTTCTGTAATAAATGTCATCGACTCTTCTGCGAGTCCAAATTTATGAGCGACTGACCGGGAGAGTCCGTGTCTACGCATTTAAGCAGCTGTGCCAGGCGAGCTGGTCCAACTCGCCTTGCACCTTGCACGAATGGAGCCTACTTACAGGGGCGCGAATTTTAATCCCGTCACCAAACACATACAATACAAACCAACTGACCTCAAATAAATCTACATCCTCGACTTTCAACTTCTGCTCGTTTAGCAGTTTCTTCACCGCCACCGCAGCAGCTATTCCCGTTTCACTTGGATCCACTCCCACCGATGTCCACGCAGCTAATTTGACAAGTGGTGACAGGTCATGGGCCATGACAGCTTCTTCACTGGCCAAGAGTAATGCTGCAGCACCGTCAGCTGGACTCTGGAATTACCGTTCTACATTTTATAGGGGCTTTGTTGTTGTAATTTTTAACATTATAAGGTGCCTTCGTTCAGTCATTATTTCAGTAGTTTCAATTCCTTACAACCCTTGCCAGCCCCCACAGCTCAGTTGGTAGTAGCTCTGCCTTCTGCGCTGTAGGCCGTCGGTTCGATTCTCATCGAGTACAAATATTTGTGTGATAAACAAAGATGTGTGTTCTCTGTCTGAGTGATATTATATTATTGTAAGTATGTATTTACTAAATCTGGTCCCCATATTACGCTTTGCTTAGTTTGGGTTTGGGTTTGGTAGTGTTGTGTGGAAAGTCCACCAATATTTGTTATCATTATTTCTAACGTGACAGGTTGCAAGCCCATCATTGCTATTAGAATACATACTAGTTTCCTCACGATGTTTTCCTTCACCGTTTGAAAGCACTATTGTGCACATAATTTTATCGAAGAGAAAAAATCATTGGTGCACGACCGGATACGAAACCACGACCGAAGCGGGCCTACCAAGCTGCCATTCCCATTAGACCACCGGTGCTTACAATTTATCTACAGCATGCATTAACTTTACAAGAATTAAACTCACAGAAGAATTTCCACCAGTTACAACTCCACCTTCCAGTAAACTTGGTAGCTCTTTAAGCTGATCAATATTGAGAGTTCCTTGAAAAATCTGGTCTTGGTCAACTATTATATCTTTCTTTCTGAAGTTCACTGTCAGGCTTGTTATTTCATCAGCAAAATATGTCGAGTCTTGAGCTGAAATTGAATTTATTATAATCTGTTTGTCGTTCAGCGCCTCATAGGCTCGTTTAAACTTTGGCATTTCGTTTTGTAAAACATTGGTTATTTCAACTAAACACTTTAGTAAAAGTAACTGTGATAAAAAAATATTTCGGAACTGCCTTCTTCACCTGCCTTCCACTTTAAATGACTTCCCAGGGAAAAATCATCAACCTCCTTCCGATCTATCTTGTATTTCCTCGCCAACTCCTCTGCTATCCTGGTCATGGTCAGCCCACTGTAACTGTCTACCATCTCTCGTTGCATGTGG
Source organism: Chloroclysta siterata (assembly GCA_932294275.1). NCBI lineage: Eukaryota > Metazoa > Arthropoda > Insecta > Lepidoptera > Geometridae > Chloroclysta > Chloroclysta siterata. The sequence continues at coordinate 30,156,019 of OW028589.1, forward strand.
TCTTCAAAAATATAGGGTGTTCCAAGGGCAGTTCCGAAGCGGACATTTCTGACCAGCATGGGTAAAGTGGACATGACGTCTGTTCCACCCGTCAGGATGATCTTCGAAGACCCAAATAGTATGTCCTGGAGATTCATAAAAGTGTCTTGTTTTTAGTGAAAGATAGTTTCCATGACATTGCTTGCCATTAAAATTTTCGAGTAGGTATATAGTAATTATTGTATGCTATAGTAATTATTTCCAAATGGTATAAAGTGTTCCTCGGTAGGAATGCTATATTTATTGATTTCGATTTTAAATTGTTTCATATTTTCAACATCATTCAGAATACAAGTCAAACAACAATTCGTTTTTGTCAGTTCTCACCACAGCTCCAGTAATGACGGCTTGCAGTCCAGTACCACAAGCCTTGCTGACTCCCAGTGCTGGTTTCTCTATGGGCACTCCTGAGTATATGCCGCAGTATCTCGGGGTCTTCCCACCATCGCATTGGCTAAGCTACAAAAGAAGGTCATGTTTCTTTATGAACGAAAGTGCTTTTTTTATTTTATTTTATTACAACATCAAATTAAAAATGGCACATCAGATCATAGTAACCCACTCATCACCTTCCTGCCTTTATCCCACGCTAAGTCGGGTCGGCACAACAGGCTTTCTTCTTCCACTCTCCCTCACTTCTTTCTTACTCATGTCATCTTTCACACAGTCTATCCATCTTTTCTTTGGCCTGCCTCTTCTTCTAAAACTATAAGTAACCCACAATAAAGACATTAAAGCCTCTATCCTCAGATGCTACTTCGGTTCCACCCGTTCCTTTGGATTGTTTTGAACCTTGGGTCTTTCCTAGTACAGCTAAAATTTCATCCATCCATCATTGCTACTAATCATGCTGTTTACTTACGTAGTTAACGTTCCCAACAACAGTTTCATCGATAAGAGCTGGATCCACTCTGGCTGAATGAATAGCACTTTTCGCTGCTGCCGCGAATGCGTGAGAAGCTGGCAACTCCCGCAGTGGTCCGCCATATTGGCAGAATGGCGTCCGTTTTGCGCCTACTATGAAAATTCCTGAAATGATTACAACTCTATGGAAATTTCTAGTTATTTATTTATGTATCGAAGAGGTACTGGAGGAATATCTTAGACGGGAGGATAGACAAAACCTGGAGCACTTACCTAAATTATGTTAATTGGAAGTATTCTGTTAGTGGTTTTCTTAGTAGGTACCTACATACTATTTAATAATAGTTATAAGTATTATGTATTTTTTAGAAAGATAAATCAATAAAAAACATTATGTAACATGATCAAAACCACACAATAAGCATAACAGTTGCTTTTCTGTAATGTTTGCGGTTTTACAGCAGCTGTAAGCTGTAGGTAGATCTCTTTTCAAATAATAGAGGCACAGAATAACTAATAGTAATAGTACTTACAGAGTAGTAAAGGTACATTTTCTTTATCAAATCATTGATTGAAAGACTTAACATTGAGGGGCGATAAGGATAGAATGCGAGTAACTGACCTTTGCTCAAGACCGGCATAGCAAAAACAAAACTGTAAATTCAAAGCGTGTGGTGTTGTAACCAAGTAATCTCGCACTAAAATAGAGATAGTATTTATCATCTCTTTATCATGGCAAATAAAAATGTTTGTTGATATAAAGACCAGTTTCTAGTAAGTATGTAAAGGATGAGGAAGGAAGGAACCTTGAGAATATTTTGGTATTAGGTGTAGGGTAGGCTAATAGGTCTGTTGTAAGTTTGTAACCACGAGTGAAGAAATGCCTGTACGTGGTACAGTCAGGATCAGGGGTTGATGACTTCTTCAGCATTTAATCTAACTAGTGGTTCGCCCCGAACTGAGATCGCGTGATGTCCGCTCCAGACATTGATACCAAACACTATATTTGGCCTCTGACTACCTCCTAACCTACTTGGGGTAACCAATTGTATCTCAAAAATCATACATACCTACGTCCTAGAATAAAAATAAAAATGGTATTGGGATATACAAAACAAAACCCTTTCATGTGACACCTCTCTTGCAAAGCAAAAATAAATTGTTACACAAATAATACGTGTAACAATTTTATTTTGCTCCCTTTGAAAGCCCCATTTATCAATAACCCCTTGTCAGTTTAATTCACACACCTACCCATACAAATTAAATACACCATACATATAAATTTCTCAAGTACCTACAAGCTATCGACTTACCAAATTTCATGCAGATCGGATCAACTGTTATAAAGATAAGGCCCGGCAAACATACCTACATAATGTATGCAAATAAATACATACCAAATATACCAAAAATGCCAAATCGCCCAAGTTGACTGTAAGATTTTCGTTCGCTTCGATCACTCAATCAACTATAACAACTTTTCATAGTTAAGTAATTAAACATAGGTAGGTTGTTAGTAGGCACTATAGATAATACAAATTAGATATTCATGAAACCTTGACCGATCAACATTTTATATGCTGACTCCACTTACTAAAAGTGAAATTACAAGATATCTACATCTACATCTACACTAATATTATAAAGAGAAAAGATTTGTATTTTTGTTGTTTTGTTGTTTTGTATGTAACGAATAGGCTCAAAAACTACTGGTCCGATTTCAAAAATTCTTTCACCATTAGAATGCTACATTATCCCTGAGTAACATAGGCTATATAATATTTTCAAAAAAATTAGGGATCCTTACTAAAACTCCAATAATGTAACCCAAGGTGGAAAAAATAATCCTTACATCGCGTGCGCTGCGAAAACAATTGATGATAGAACAAAATAATGTACTACAACTTTGCAGAACACATCATCATCTACAAAAAATGTTGCGACAGCATATGTCTAACTATTATAGTTATGTCACATTAAGTGTTCTTTTATTATAAAAAATTATTTGAAATATCGACGCTAGAAAAGGGTCTTTATTTGTACCTTGGTATTAATTTTTATCCAAATAAATTGAAGACGGTTTCAATACCTATAGATTACTTCTTGAATTTTTCAAATCGGACATTCCATTCAAAAGATATGACGAAATTAAAAATGTTAACGGGTCCACGGGTCACGCACGGTGTGCAATTTCACTCAGGGAGAAGGGCGTGCGAATGTATGAAATAAGTAGACGCGAGGCTCGAACCCACGGTCTAAGTTTATCCTAAAATGTTCAAAAAATGTATGACCACCCATGCGAAGCTGGGACAGGCCGCTAGTAGTATATAAAGAAATTACAAGTAGTGAGTAGTAGAGCTCTTTGTGAAGGGCTCGTCCGGGGAAGTACTATCACCACACCTTTTTCTGCCGCCAAGCAGCAACGCTGTCTTTGGGTTTGAAGAGTGTGGTTGCCGGTGTAATTACAGGCACATGAGGCTTAACATCTGTATGCCTCAAGCTGATGGACGTAGGGCAGTGCATCGTAGGGCACGTTCCTATCGTGCGTGACTTACGAGGCAATGCTTTGTTATAGGTGATGGTTACCACATAACATCAGGTGGGCCATCTGCTTGTTTCATCAGCTGGTTGTATAAAAAAAAAAAAAAAAATTAAACGAGAAATATGTAGGTACTTAGTTCAAAAATAAGTTTACTGTGGAACATAATTTGATAGAACTTTATTTACAAGTAAAAGGAAAGATGTAGGTAAAATCTTTTAAAATATCTTTGGTTTACAATACTAAACAGTCTCAAGAAGAAGCGCAATTCCCTGTCCGCCTCCAATACAAGCTGATCCGATTCCTCTCTTCAGACCTCTCCGTCTGCAAAAAATTATAAAATAATGATTAAATGTACTTAAATAAAATCTGCACGAACAGATTCCTCCTAAAACATTAACTACCTAATTCCATTCGAGACTTGTATTGTGACAGTGGTGAATGAATGAAATAATTAGTTTTATCGTAAACACAATGCGAACCGTTCCTTAACACTGTTTCGTTTTGACCCAAGAAAATAAAATTAAAAAAAAGTCGATTTCTAGATTTGCCGAGCGGTTTCAGTGAACTAGCACACATACCTGAGCTCATGAGCCAAGTGAGCCGTGATCCTGGCGCCAGAAGCCCCGACAGGGTGGCCCATCGCGATGGCTCCTCCATTCACGTTCAGCTTGCTGGGATCCAAGCCAAGCTCCTTGGCGCAAGCTAGGGTTTGTGACGAGAAAGCTTCGTTGATCTGTAACAATCGATTCGTTGTTTTAACCCCAACAAAAACCTTACATAAGGAAAATTATAGTAGGTACATAATCTACTCTGAGCTTCTTTGCTGTTGAAGATTTACTTACACAAGACGGCATGAATAGTTTTTTTTATCATTTTTCGGAGTAAGACTGTAAGGTTCTTACATGTTCCATTCTGTTTAATAAAAACAAGTGTAACGAAACAAGACAACGATAGTGCTAAGAATAATAAAACCTGGCTTCTTACTTCAATAAGATCGATATCGTCCAGCTTCAACCCAGTAACTTTGAGAAGGTTCTGGATAGCGGGCACGGGACCAATGCCCATGATGCTAGGGTCTACTCCGACAAAGGACCAACCGAGAAGTCGGACTAAGGGTGTAAATTTGTGCTGCTTGACCGCTTCCTCGCTGGCTAGGATTATGGCTCCAGCTCCATCATTGATACCCTGAAAATTAAATTGGTTAGAACTGATAGAAAATATTTGGTTCATTTCAAGGAATTTCACTATAACTTTCATGAAAATTGCACAATATTTCGCAAAAATAGAATCAGATTTACTCACAGAAGAATTACCAGCAGTTACGACTCCCCCCTTCCTGAACATAGCAGGCAGCTTGCTTAGAGCTTCGGTGTTGGTTTCAGGTCTTGGGTGCTCGTCCGTGTCCACAACCACTTCTTGCTTCTTAACCTTGACGGTGATTGGAGTCATCTCTGCTTTGAAGACTCCACTGTCTTGAGCTAGAATTTAACCAGAATTCAGTAATTTATAAGAAAGAATTTATCACATCCCAGATTTAGCCCCTTTCTTGTGGCGTTGACAAGCTGTGTGGATACCTACTTAAAAAACCAGCACATCAAAATGTTGTGTCCTAAGAGCACTTTAGCTGCTTACCCGCTTTCCACTTCTGTTGTGATTGCAAAGCGAATTGATCCACCTCTCCCCGCTTCAGGTCATATTTCTCAGCCAAGTTCTCAGCAGTCTGAGGCATGGTGAAATTGCAGTAGGTGTCTAAAGAGGCTGCAGTCAGAGAATCTTCGAAAGGAATGTTAGCGCCCAGTGGAATTCCAAATCTGGCGTTTCTGACCAAGAACGGAACCGCTGACATGTTTTCTGTTCCTCCAGCTAAAGAAACTTGGGCTGATCCTGTGATAATATCCTGAAAGGTGACAAAGGAAACTCAACCTCTTCTTTGTTACGATAGTCAATACTGTTTGTGGGCGATAAGTTACCTGGGCACTGTTCACAACAGCCTGGAAACCTGATCCACAAAGCCTGTTTACGCCAAGAACAGGCGATTCCTGCGGTACTCCCGACTTTAATGCTGCATGACGTGGGGACAGACCTCCATCTGATGTTACACTGATCTACAAATGAAAGTGATTATAAAATAAAGTCAAAACGCTAAATGAATTATAACAAAAGACAGTCAATTTCTTTTTCTGAAACTTTCATGGTGAAATTGGCTAGATCAGCCATGCAGACTATGGAACATTAGTAGACTTGAACCGTACGACGTACGTATCAAAAATGTACTTACTGTGTAGACTTGCCCAATATTTGCAGTGTCGACAAGAGCCGGCGAAACATTACCAGCCTTGAAAGCATCTTTGGCTGCAGCAGCTAAAAGGTCGGACGGGTGGAGGTCGCGAAGCCTACCACCCATCTTTCCGAAAGGCGTGCGCTTGGCTGCCACTATGAAAATACCTGGGAATATTGTACGAAGATTATTTTGGCAGCGTCACAGGATAACAGAGTCGTCATAAGTCCAATATTTCTCTTCGCTGATCTTTAGGCCTCTTTTCGGGAAGGTTATCCATTTTGATAGCAGTAAATTTTTATCAAGATTCAGCTGCTATGCAATTTATATAAACTACACAGCTACTAAACAAAGTAGGTGGACATTGAACTGTAAAATTGAACTCTTCTAATCTTTTATCTATATACCTACATGAAACTTTACGTTGAAATACTCAAGGTCCTAAAGTTTACATTTGCTTGTTTGATTTAGGTAAGTAGGTAGGTACTAATGGAACGAATGAACGCTAAATCCTCATCTCTCTTGTCTCCTCCCAGCGTCTATTTATTTATTTATTTAGGATTAGTGTAGATTACCATTTACCAACAAAAGATACACAAAATTACAATAAATTCCATACAGTTTGAATTACTTAGATAAGATGCTCTTTCAATTATAGGCAACCGCAGCATGCTCTATAATATAAAATGAACTCAACATAACTACAAAGGTAGGTATATCTACATCTACACTAATATTATAAAGAGGTAAGATTTGTATTTTTGTATTTTTTTATGTAACGAATAGGCTCAAAAACTACTGGTCCGATTTCAAAAATTCTTTCACTATTAGAATGGTACATTATCCCTGAGTAACATAGGCTATATTATATTTTCAAAAAAATCAGGGATCCTTACTAAAACTCCAATAATGTAACCCAAGGTGGAAAACAAAAAACCTTACATCGCGTGCGCTGCGAAAACTATTGATGATAGAACAAAATAATGTACTACGATTTTGTAGAACACGTCATCATCTACAAAAAATGTCGCGCCAGCATATGTCTAACTATTATAGTTATGTCACAATAAGTGTTCTTTTATTATAAAAAAATAATTGAAATGCCGCCGCTAGAAAAGGGTCTTTATTTATACCTTGGTATTAATCCTTATCCGAATAAATCATTTTATAATTAAGACGGTTTCAATACCTATAGATTACTTCTTAAATTTTTCAAATCGGACATTCCATTCAAAAGATATGACGAAATTAAAAATGTTAACGGGTCCACGGGTCACGCACGGGGTACGACACTCAAGGAGAAGGGCGTATGAAATAAGTAGACACGAGGCTCGAACGCACGGTCTAAGTTTATCCTAAAATGTTCAAAAAATTTATGACCACCCATGCGAAGCTGGGACAGGCCGCTAGTCTACATCTACACTAATATTATAAAGAGGTAAACTTTGTATTTTTGTATTTTTGTATGTAACGAATAGGCTCAAAAACTACTGGTCCGATTTCAAAAATTCTTTCACCATTAGAATGCTACATTATCCCTGAGTAACATAGGCTATATTATATTTTCAAAAAAATCAGGGATCCTTACTAAAACTTCAATAATGTAACCCAAGGTGGAAAACAAAAAACCTTACATCGCGTGCGCTGCGAAAACTATTGAAGATAGAACAAAATAATGTACTACGATTTTGTAGAACACGTTATCATCTACAAAAAATGTCGCGACAGCATATGTCTAACTATTATAGTTATGTCACAATAAGTGTTCTTTTATTATAAAAAATTAATTGAAATGCCTCCGCTAGAAAAGGGTCTTTTTTTGTACCTTGGTATTAATCCTTATCCAAATAAATCATTTTATAATTAAGACGGTTTCAATACCTATAGATTACTTCTTAAATTTTTCAAATCGGACATTCCATTCAAAAGATATGACGAAATTAAAAATGCTTACGGGTCCACCGGTCACGCGCGGGGTGCGATTTCACTCACTCAAGGAGAAGCGCGTGCAAATGTATGAAATAAGTAGACGCGAGGCTCGAACCCACGGTCTAAGTTTATCCTAAAATGTTCAAAAAATTTATGACCACCCATGCGAAGCTGGGACAGGCCGCTAGTGTATAATATACTTAAATGAAAAAAAAACATTCTAAAGACAACAATAAATCACAGGTAGGTACTCTACCAAACTTTAAACTATTATAGATGTTGTAGTAGATTATACTAGCAGACAAAACTGTCTCAGCGACAGATGTTAAAATCCACCGGTAGGTTAAATAGCTGTTGTTAAATAGCTGTTGATGATCGGTCAAGGTTATTGAAAGAAAAACATAAAATGAACATCGGCAGAGGTTAACGTTCGCATTATACCTATTAATGTGTTGTCATTCAGCTGTGTGTGTGTGCGTACCTATGTGTTAAATATAAAAAGTGAAATATCTACTTAGGTATCTTCTTTACATCACCTACATTGTGTACACAATAGAAAGCGTGTATTGTTTCGCTAGATATTGTTGTTTTAAAGTGTTTTTTGTTTACTCAGCTGTAAACTAAGGTTAGTTAAGTACCTACCTACCATAGTGAGTACCTATGTAGGTTGGCCAATCTCTACAAAATGTGTTTTTTATTAACAATCACCACGTCTTCTATAAATTTATGGCTTTTTTCACCCATAACTAGATTAATTGATCGATTTTACACAGGATATACACACAGACACCAAAAATTGCAGTTATTTTATCAAAAATAGCAAGTTTTACCTTTATTTATCGCCACAGCCATGTTTATAGTTCACAAATAAGTATACAACGCACACGTCGGCCACCAACCGGTCTCTCGCGTTTCTGTTGAGTTTATTATCAATAGTAGGTAGGTACTAGGGCATGCAGTATCGATACTTTTCTCAGTACCGGTAATTTTCGGCCGATACTGGCTCAGTACCGGTAATTCCCGGTACTTTCGATACTTTCGATACTGAGCTAATTATCTTCAATTAACTAACTGTATAGCCGTAAAATGAAACAATAACTGTAGTACATAAAATAACTTAAAATTATTCGTTTTTTTATATGATTTGGAACAATAATATCACTTACACACAACAATCAGAATAGGTGAGGTCAAGCTAAATAGAATAATCATCAAATGAATCAACAACTGGAATGAACAGTAACAAACTATGTTATCTAACTAAATCAATAATTCATATGTTGGTTTTTATTTGGAACAGAATTACCAAGTGTAGTTATTATATCTTTTTTATACTACCGCCATTTTATTTATATGTTTGTTGGTTGTCACAATCCAAAATTTGGTTATTGTAGTATTTCTGGTTTTAAAGTAAACGTGCGATCATAAAATAATTTCGTCAGACGTCTCCGACTAAGGAAAACAATGAAAAGGTGTGTAATCTCATTAGGGAAGACCTAAGACTGATCATCAAGAAGATTGCACACACTTCGACCATCTCCTATGACAACACAAAAAACATAATTGTCAGTTAACTTAGATTTTCTAAGGTCTCAGCTAGGTTGGTCCCCATGTTGCTCTCAGATGAGCAAAAGCGCGTTGAGCTCACAAAATCTTGCGACTATATAGTCACGTTTGAGGCTGAGCCTCAAGATTTTTATAGCAGATTAGATAACAGATGTAAACTGAGTTCACCACTGTGAACAAGGGTGAGATCTCAGGGTGTCATCATGGTGGACCACCTCGCTAAGGGCGAAACTATTAGGTCGGCATATTACTTAACCCTTTTGCGTCGTTCGTTAGAAGAAATTAAAGAGAAATGCTCAAGATACTGAGATATAAAATCTTGTTTTATCTGGATGGATTGAATCGATGCCTTAAATTCAAGATTGCGGTTTCTACGTAGCTTATTCTCCTGATTTGGCCTTGACTTTTAGACTTTCATCTGATCCCAAACCTCAAAAAAAAAAGTCGGCGGCCAAAAATTTTCATCGAATGTAGAGGTCGAAGAATGTGTAATTGGATATTTTGTTTATTTATTTTAGGAAGACCGACAGCTTATTAAAACTTAAATTCTAAGTAATGTAGGTCATCAGAGAAGCCAATTAGCGATCCTCATGTATGGTTACAGAGTAGATGAGAAAAAAGATCGCAAACAAACATTTACGGCCTTACTTATAAATGGAAGGAGTACTTTTTTTAAATAAAAATAAAAATTGTTGGTATTGAACTTTGTTTTCTTGGTTAAGTCGCGAACTTTTCAATCCAACCCACTTGCAAACAACAATCAGAACGAGCTATGATCAATCGAATAATCATAAAAAAATCAACACAATCTACGTACCTAATCGTAATACTTAAAATTGTTTAGATTTCATCAGGGGCCTTACTCTTGAACGCGATTCCGACCGATCGGTATTGGATTTATGTCATTTCGTACTCTTGACTGCGATCCTAGCGCCATATTAGTTTCAATGTTGTGTGGATATTGAGTGAACTAATTGAGATTGGAATTGTATTGTTTAATCCGATAGAGGCCCAAATCGGTACTCTTGACGCTATTTTGACAGCTGCGTATTGTGTTTGGTATTGCGCTGAAATTGGGATTTACACAATAGCAAATTAGTAACTTTTTCGGAATTAAAAGTTTATTTCACGAGTTTATATCAACGTTTGTGACATTATAATGGCTCGTTTGGCTATTGCGTTTAATATTCTACGCCGTAATCATGCATTTCAATTAAAAGAAAGGAAAACGAGCGTTGAATGATGCGTTATATGGACAAGGCATTTTCTATGAGTGATGACGAGTTTAGAGCAAATTATCGTGTGAATAAACATTTATTTGAAGAAATAGTGCATGAATATTATTGAATATTATTGTTAGCTTTAATTTTAATGTACCTACTGTTTAATTTTGATGTGCTTTTGAATTATAAAATACCATCATTAACTACTGTCTTTATTTTATGTTATTATTTACACAATATTATAATACTATTGCTGTTGCATACATATTTCTAAAATAGCTTTAGCTATAGCAGAAAGTCCCTCAAGTGCTCAACCAATGCTCAACCTTTTGCTATTTCGGGCTTTGCTTCAGAAACTCCATTATTTCGATTATTGATAAAGTTGCACGACTAGACAATGGTGCTTCGATAAATAACTATTTCAAACTAATAATCACACGATTCAGAAAACTAAAAACGCACGCACTTAAAACCACTCCACTTCGAGTTCGATCTAAAAAATACGAAAAGAACCCCCATAGCATGAACTTTGTTTACCATTATGAAATTTTTTAGGCAAGGGGCATTGCTCCATACAGCCACAACATATTTTAATTTGATAAAACTAACCATTTGTACTGGATTTGTGTTCAAAGATGTTCGGTGGCGGTTGTTATGCATTTTTTTATATTTGTTTTACTAGTTAAAAGCCTTATCTTGAAGTTTTTGTTTATTTTGTAATGTATTACCGACTTTTAATACCTTGCGAACGTCCCTAGTGCTGAGCATAACGCAGCTAACTTCATGTGTAATGACGTAATCACTAGCCAATACGAACGCAATTCCAATTTCAATCCAATGCTATCAAAATTAGTTTCAAGGGTACGGACATTCGTCAACATGAAATTGAAATTGGATTGAGATCGGCATTGTATTGAAATTTACATTGGATTCAAGAGTAAGCACCCAGAAGGTTGTTAAATCTAGGTTCATAATTCGTTAAAAAATTTAAATCTAAATAGAAAAGTAAAACTGAACGCAGTGCTAGTGTTTATTTATGGAAATTGATGTATATCGCACTAGAAAACATCGACAGTTTATGAGTGATATCGAGTATCGAAAGTATCGAAAGTACCGGTACTTGCTTTGTGGAGTACCGGTACTGATCAGTATCGAAATTACCGGGAATTTCGATACTGATCAGTACCGGGAGCATGCCCTAGTAGGTACCTACCTAACTATAGATAGGTAGACCTATATCAAGCAAGTCCAAAAATTACTCGTATGTATACCTTTCTACCTACATAACTATCTAGCACGTAAGAACCAAGGTAGGTAGGTACTTACCTGTTAGACTTTAGACCGACTTATCTGAAGTAGATTATAATATGTTATTTATTTGGTTAGGTAGTAAATTTTTTTATTATCTTCAATGTACCTATTCAAAAGTGCCTTACATTAGTTCGCGGGGAACATTTTATACATATAAGTACCTACCTAGGTAACATTATGGCCTTCTATACCTACCACTACATAGGTAACTTTTGTTGGTAGGTATCCGATAATGTCATTCCATCATGCTAACCGGTAAAGCATGATCCACATCTGAGGGAGAAAGGCGGAGCCATGTAAATATTCTGCAAGGGTTTTGCAAGTTGTAATAGCGTTTATTATGTTTTAATAGGTTTTGTCTTCGATCAAAATTCAAAACAGTGATTGTTGATCGAAGGGTTTTGTCAAGTGAAAGTTTGTACTAAATTAAATCAAGATAAACATTTGAACCATTCAAACGAGCATCTTGAATCGGCCAACGTGAGACAGGTAGGTATTCAAGTTACACTGCCTCAAACATCAAAGCTATAGGTAGGTACCTTATTTATGGCATTGGTAGGTAGGTACTTCATTTGTGGGAGAGGGAAAGAATTAGAACGGAAACGCCGGAAATAACTTGATAGCATTTTGTTTTAAGAGTTTTTTTATACAACTAGCTGATGGAACAAGCAGATGGCCCACCTGATGTTAAGTGGTAACCATCACCTATGACAAAGCATTGCCTCGTAAGTCACGCACGATAGGAACGTGCCCTACGGTGCACTGCCCTGCGTCCATCAACTTGAGGCATGCAGATGTTAAGCTTCATGTGCCTGTAATTACACCGGCAACCACACTCTTCAAGCCGAAACACAGCGTTGCTGCTTGGCGGCAGAAAAAGGCGTGGTGGTAGTACTTCCCCGGACGAGCCACACACTAAAGAGCTCTACTACTCTATTAAAAGTTACTCTACTAAGAGTTTAGTCAGGCTTGTCATTTTCAGTATGAGTAGGTATTTTACTAACTCATATTTTATTTAAATACTAGTGGCTTCCCGCGGCTTCGCACGCGTTGAAGTGGTGAACCGTGATTGAACCACAAACATCCAAACATCGTAACTTTCGCATTGATTTGTATATTATTAGGGTAGGATTTTAAATACGTACTATTATTAGGGTAGGATTTTAAATACCTACGTAATAAGGGATACCTATAGGCGTACATTACCTATATTAGGTAGGTAGGTATAGGTACTGAGTTTAGCACAAACATGACAAATACAACAAAGACAACCTTACACGGAAAATATGTACTTATTTGTTCCTAGTTTCTACCCCAAAAGCAAACGAAACGAAACAGCTTCACGACATTGATCCACAGGCACGGTAGATAGGTACCCTCAGATCTCTTCGTACCAACTCAAGATTCCCGTTTTTAGAACATTGACGCCTCGTTGTAGGTATTCTTTTTACTCGAGCGCAACGAAGGAGGGTAACGTCTTTATGTTATTTATCCACAGAACACATTTTCTTTTAGTTTGAAGTTAATTACACAGTTACAGTTAAAAATCTCCCATACAAACCTTGAAACTTTGCAGGGGTAGTTTTAAAATATTGAAAACGTGATTTTAAATTATTTATTGGGTTGAATTTCCAAAACCCCCTTCTTAGTACACCTCTACGTCATAAGACCTATGTACTCTTCAAATTTCAAGTCTCTAGGACCATCGGTCAAAAAACTCCCTTACAAACTTTTACATCCCTTTGCACATTTATTAAGGGTAGTTTTACAAAACTAAAAATGCCTTTCCTATTTTTTTGCTTTGAAGTATATGTACTCCAAGTTTCAAGTTTGTAGGTTCAAGGAATACAATTTTTCATACAAACGCTTTCATCCTTTTTTACACCCTTAGGGGTTGAATTTTCAAAAACCCCTTCTTAGTACACCTCTACGTCATAAGACCTATGTACTCTTCAAATTTTAAGTCTCTAGGACCATCGGTCAAAAAACTCCCTTACAAACTTTTACATCCCTTTGCACACTTATTAAGGGTAGTTTTAAAAAACTAAAAATGCCTTTCCTATTTTTTTGCTTTGAGGTATATGTTCTCTAAGTTTCAAGTTTGTAGGTTCAAGGAATACTATTTTTCATACAAACGTTTTCATCCCTTTTTACACCCTTAGGGGTTGAATTTCCAAAAATCCCTTCTTAGTGCACCTCTACGCCATAAGAGCTATGTACTCCTCAAATTTCAAGTCTCTAGGACCAGCGGTTTAGGCTGTGCGTTGTCTATATGTCAGTCAGTCAGGACTTTGAGTCTTATAGTTGATCGAGTGAGCGAAGCGAACAAAGATCTTAGTTTCAACTTGGGCGATTTGGCATTTTATGTATGTATGTATGTATGTATGTATGTATGTATGTATGTATGTTTGTCTGGCGATAACTTTCGAACCGTTGCTCCGATCGGCATGAAATTTGATAAGACGATAGCTTGTACTTGAGAAATTTACTGGTAAGTATATGAGTAAAATCGAATGAAGGGTTATTAAGATATGGGGTTTTTTAAGGGGGCAAAAATAAAAAAAGTTACATAAAAAAATCAAGATACATGTCATATGAAAGGGCTTTGCTTGGACATTCCAAAACAATTTTTACTTTTTTTCTGGGACGCTCGGTTTTTGAGATACAACAATAAAGTTAAATTAAGATAACCAGCGACCCAAGAGCTCCCATCTCTAAGAGTTTCGTTGGCATCAAGGTTTTTCTACTGGTCGGCTCGTTCCTTTGCTTTTTCTTATTTTTTTTTCTTGAAATAAATTAAGGAGGTACTAAGTTCTCATAAAATGGTGACAACGACCAGGTCTGATGATGGAGCCAAAGTCTGTTCAACGGAACTCTTCAATGAATAGGCCAAGAGAGTTGAAACTTGGTTACCGTACCAAGTTAGTAGGCAGTAGTCAGAAAAAAGTCCAAACATAATGTTTGGACTTGCCTCTGGCTATCTACTCAACGTTTTGGTGCGTTCTTCGGGTCGCATCACGAGATCTCAGTTCGGGGCGAACAACTAGTATTAGAGATTAAAATTGGAGTCGAGGCGCGGCCACGAAGTATCACACACACTGTAATCCTAGCCCCAGTAGCAGTAATATGCATTTTTGTTATTTAGTACCATACCAACATAATCACTAATCGACATGTTCTCTGTTCTGCCGGCTATGGAGATCTGAGCTACACCAGATAGAATATCCTGAAATTGTAGCCATTAGCGATTTAAACACAAAACAAGACCAGTACCCCAAGTATGAGATTTGCTTACCATATTTTGGTTTTTCGTTTTTGTTCCGTGTTATTGAGGATTTTGTAAAGTTCCATATCGGTATCCCTATTGTTACGTATAAAAACGTCTATTTATTTTATTTCATTTTTAGTCTGTTCTTGTCTGTGACTCCTGTTATATAACTGTCAGTAAGCTGTGGTGGAATGCGTTGTATGGGACGTTAGCCTGTCGTTCCGACCTGTGTTTGTAAAAGAATAACTGCTTTTTTTCATCCTTGAAATCGCTGATGCATCGCATCTATATTTCAATTATACTTTCGTTTGGATTTATATATTTTGACCTGGAGATTGGAAAATATTTCTGACGCGCAATACCGCGTGGGCCTACCAGTTTTTTCTTCGAGTTTTAACAGTGAAACCTTCTGTCTGACCAACAGGAGGTTTTTTTTACTATTGAACAAGTTCTACTTCATCCCTGGAGGACCTATCTGCTTCCTGTCCTGGATTTGGGACCCATTGGACTCAACATTCCGGCTGGACAACGTTTGGTGATATCCGGTTTTATTCACACCGATTAGCAATTTTAAACATTATTGGATCTTTATCCTACAGAACCGTGGCTGTATACCCTACCATGGTTGGCGCCCTTTTGAAATACAAATATATCCAATATTAATATCACAATAATAAATTAACCATATAGAAATTCATGTAAGTAAATTCAGATTCTTCAACATCATTTCAATTCTGAATTGCAACTCATCTCTGGTGCCTCACGATAAGAACCCTAGAAGACTAGTTAGCCGTGGTCTATCTTTTTAAATTACCTACTTTCCTTTTTGTGTGTATGTCTGAACAATAAACTGACTAGAGATTGAATGCGGTTTTCCTTCAATTCCTCTGGTAGGTAGGTTCAGATTCCACTACGTATCAGTAGCGACCCAACGTGTGGGGCTTTTATCTCCTGAGATGGTTGTCACGTCATATTAGCTGTGTCAAAAGTTAACTTGCATGATATTGGATATATTTGGTATAATTTTTAGGTTAAACTAGTGAAATTACAATTACAAATAGTAGGGGCTATTTGTAATATTTTAAACATTAGGTTATATTGTAAGAAGTGTGTTACATTTTGTGTACTAAGTGTATTATGTGTGCACATGTTATCATGTGCCATTGGTGTTTTTTCTTGTGAATTTATTATCTTTGTAAACTTGAGGTGACTTGCAATCAATATCAAAACTAAAAGTTTTTAGCTACAGTTGGTGACAATTTATCAAACTTATTCATTCTTTTACCAGTGATTAACTTTTATCTAAAAACTAAAACTATAAACAAAAATAATATTTAGTAAAGTCAGTGAAAAACTTTTAACCAAATAAAATAAAACCAAAATAATTATTAGTACAGTCAGTGACACAATCTTCTAATAAAATACAATTTTACCAATAATAATTAGTACAGTCAATGACAAAATTTTAATATAATTTTATTAAACTTAAAAAATACTTACTACTTACTTACTTACACTGTTTTAACTACGGTCCTTTACATACCTACCATACCTTTACATACCTACTTGGACTTGTAGTTTATCTCAGTTTCAAATTTTTTTTTACCCAATACTTTTTTATTGAAATTTGTTTTGAAGTTTTCTCTCATCATGGAGGAATTGGAGTGTGAAGTGCTGATCGGTGCAGGTCAACCAGTTTCCAGTGTTCTGATAGGTGCTGAATTGGTTTATGCCACTCAGGCGCATTGCCTTGTTTGGACCACCTTTCAGGCCTTATGCTCATAGCATTCAAGGCATACCGTAAATTTTGTTCAATGAGATTCCTTTTTGGGATACTCATATTCTCATAGACTAGGGAACCCCGGACCGTAGGTTGGTTACGATTCATCTTGTCCTGGGCGTTGGATATAAACATGGAATAGATTGCTGGGAAATTGTATGTTGCTAAGTGGCACAGTTCCGTTACCGTGTTGGAGGGTCGCGTGGTTTGGCTACTTGGGCCACCACATTTCTTTCTACGCTGGTCTGTGCGTGGAACGATAATTTTAGGAAGATAGGGTTTTTTTTATTGGTTAAAAAAAAACATAGTTTTGATGGCAGGCGCAGGCCCACTTCTTTGTTAGGGTATCGCGTGGTTCGGTCGTTATAGTCCGTCACTCTTTACCTTACGCCGCTGGTCTGTGCGAGGAGTGTTAGGGTTAATAGGTTCTTTGTTAGGTTGTACGTCATGGAGTCAGGAAGTAGGTAGGTTAGGGCTTCTAATTTCAAAGGATTTTTCTCGATCAGCAGTTTTAAAAGTATTTTGGAAGGAACACTCACCCTTTTTCATTGTGTTCGTTGATTTGGTCATTCTTTTCAACTTCATATTATGATACTTTTGAAAGCGTTGTTAGGTCTCAGTAACTTCAATCGGTGGAGAAGTTACTGTTTGTTTTTTTTTAATTTTGTTAAGGTTGTGAGATTTGATAGGGATAAGTTTGCATCCGTCACTAGCGTAAAATAAGCCTTATGTGTCGAGCGGTTATACAACTCGTTAGCTGTTGACGTGGAATAAGGGACGTATGCTAGGGCCTGTGTGTTTGTGTGGGAATGATCGGATACTGCATGGGATCTACAATCCTAGGGAACTAGTCCTTAAGCCGTTAATACCTGACTACCTAAACGTTAATGTAAATTGTAAAAGTTTCAGCTTTTGACTCAGGTTCGTTTCACCTGGAGTCATTATCATTTAGTTGTTTTGCTGGTGAAGCCAAGAGGACTTTTGCTCTCGTAGGACCTGCGCTTCTGTGTACGGTGCTAGCAAACAAATACTTTGTTAGGTAGGGAAAATTTCAGCTTATATCCGTTATCGGAGTTCTTCTACATATTATGAGAACTGTTTGTATCAGCGAGGGTTAGTTTTGTTGTCAAAGTGGTGTTGTGTTTTTCTATTTTCCTTTTTCCACTCTACCATGGCTTGGTCCCCATGGTGGAGGAGCCTTTTTGTGGGTTCGATTTTATATTTTTCCTTTTTTCCCCTCTCCCTCTACCATGGTCTGGTCCCCATGGTTGAGAAACCTTTTAGCGGGTTTGTTACCCTTTCCCGTATGTTTTGTTTTCAATTTAAGTTGATGAGCATGACTAGTGCCCGGACAGAGGAGATTTTGTATTCGATAGATAGATCAGGTCCTGGCGGTTGGTTATTTATAGGGTTTCGATTGCTTATGAGAAAGGAATTTATGTATAATAAGTATATATTAGTGTATAACCATAGTTGTACACTTAACCTTATAGAGTTTTCTTTTGTTGGTGGTAGAAGTTTTTCTTTTGGGTCTTTGGCAACCTTTTCCAAATAAGCCTCATTTCATATTTGTTTGTGGAATGTTTGTGTTCTGTTATTACCTTTTTTCTTTTGGGTCTTTGGCAACCTTTCCAAATAAGCCTTCCTTCCATATTTGTTTGTGAAATGTTTGTGTACTGTTATTACCTTTTTTTGAGTGCTTGCGTTTCCAAGCAATAGCATCTCTTTGGGACAGTTGCTTTGTAAGGTTTTTGCTGTATTTGCGGGCGGATACTGCCAATACAGGTTGTAGTTTTCGAGTTTCGTGTGGTGTTTTCAGTTTTGTTATGAGCTTTTGCTTTAAATATTTGTCTCTTTTCTTTACTCAAGTTGTTGTGCTTCAGAAGCTGGAGGACCAGCTTGAATTTCGCGTCAGTGGTCGCAAAATTCTTCTGATTGGCGGGGTTATTGTTACGTATAAAAACGTCTATTTATTTTATTTCATTTTTAGTCTGTTCTTGTCTGTGACTCCTGTTATATAACTGTCAGTAAGCTGTGGTGGAATGCGTTGTATGGGACGTTAGCCTGTCGTTCCGACCTGTGTTTGTAAAAGAATAACTGCTTTTTTTCATCCTTGAAATCGCTGATGCATCGCATCTATATTTCAATTATACTTTCGTTTGGATTTATATATTTTGACCTGGAGATTGGAAAATATTTCTGACGCGCAATACCGCGTGGGCCTACCAGTTTTTTCTTCGAGTTTTAACAGTGAAACCTTCTGTCTGACCAACAGGAGGTTTTTTTTACTATTGAACAAGTTCTACTTCATCCCTGGAGGACCTATCTGCTTCCTGTCCTGGATTTGGGACCCATTGGACTCAACATTCCGGCTGGACAACGTTTGGTGATATCCGGTTTTATTCACACCGATTAGCAATTTTAAACATTATTGGATCTTTATCCTACAGAACCGTGGCTGTATACCCTACCATGGTTGGCGCCCTTTTGAAATACAAATATATCCAATATTAATATCACAATAATAAATTAACCATATAGAAATTCATGTAAGTAAATTCAGATTCTTCAACATCATTTCAATTCTGAATTGCAACTCATCTCTGGTGCCTCACGATAAGAACCCTAGAAGACTAGTTAGCCGTGGTCTATCTTTTTAAATTACCTACTTTCCTTTTTGTGTGTATGTCTGAACAATAAACTGACTAGAGATTGAATGCGGTTTTCCTTCAATTCCTCTGGTAGGTAGGTTCAGATTCCACTACGTATCACTATCGCGTCTTCATACAAAACCCGCAATGAACACGGAACAAAAACGTAAAACGAAAAACCAAATATGGTAAGCAAAACTCATACTTGGGGTACAGGCGCCAATGAAAAAACACGACTGATTCCTAGGCATGATAGATCAAATCTCTTAGTACCAACATAAGATTCTTTAAGGATAAGGGGGGTTTACAGAGGTCCAAATATTATATCTGACACATACCACATACTCATATTTTGCACTAGTTGGAATTCCATACGTGACAGGTTGCAAGCCCATCGTCGCTGCTAGAATACTAACAGGTTTTCATTAAGATGTTTGTAAGTGGAGAAGATAAATAAATGAGTGCAAAAAAGTTAACACTGAACGCGTCATTCAGTACCTACTGTGGAAGGCAGCCTAATATGTCGCTTCTTCCTATAAACTAGTAGTTCGCCCCGAACTGAGATCTCGTGATGCGACCCGACAAACGCATCAAAACTTTGAGTCGGTAGTAGTCAGAGGCAAGTCCAAACATTATCTTTGTACTTTTTTCTGACTACCGCCTACTAACTTGGTATGGTTACCAAGTTTCAACTCTATGGCCTATTTATTGAAGAGTTCCGTTGAACAGACCTTGGCTCCATCATCAGACCTGGTCGTCGTCACCATTTTATGAGAACTGAGTACCTCCTTAAATTATTTCAAGAAAAAAAAATAAGAAAAATCAAAGGAACTGGCCGACCAGTAGAAAAACCTTGATTTCAAGGAAACTCTTAGAGATGGGAGCTCTTGGATCGCTGGTTATCTTAATTTAACTTTTTAAATTTTATCTCGAAAACTGAGCGTCCCAAAACAAAAGTAAAAATTGTTTTGGAATGTCCAAACAAAGCCCTTTCATATGACATGTAACTTGATTTTTTTATGTAACTTTTTTTATTTTTGCCCTCTTAAAAAACCCCATATCTCAAAAACCCTTCATCCGATTTTACTCATATACTTACCAGTAAATTTCTCAAGTACAAGCTATCGACATATCAAATTTCATGGAGATCGGATCAACGGTTCTAAAGTTATCGCCAGACAAACATACATACATACATACATACATACATACATACATACATACATACATAAAATGCCAAATCGCCCAAGTTGAAACTAAGATCTTCGTTCGCTTCGCTCACTCGATCAATTATTATACTATTCTTCCTTTTTGAAATTCATAGGCCGGGGCCTATGAGTTTCAAAATGAACCCCCCAAACCCTCAAGATGTTTTTGAGGGTTTGGGGGGTCGGTCCCATACGCCAAACACCCTATATAAAGATACTACCTATTTATTTATTATATTTATTTTTTTTAAAAATGGGTATATTAATATCACACAGAAACAACAGTTCATTGTATGTATAGTTTGTTTATTTCAATACTTAAAGACCTATAACATTGTATATTTCACAAAAATACTGTAAAACATTTTTCTTTTACTCAAAAGACATACAAAATAATTATTTACAAATAAGTCCCTAAAATTGTATGTACAGTACAGTACAACAATTATAAAAACATAATTAATTATCAACAAGATTTAAAATTCAAATACTATACCTACAGTTAATAAAGACTGACATATTATTATTCATGAGGACGACTTTTTTAACGTACTAGGCTTGGTACGGCATATACCCCTGCCCTACCCACTCAGGGCTTTGTCTTATCATCCCATAATTAAAATATATGAAAAATTCCAAAATTTATCGTGTGCCTAGGTTACCATAAAATAAATTCATTTTACATTGTGCATTTCAATATTATTGAATTGATGCCCATTCTTCCATAAAATACGTTTTGATTGATTGGCGAAAACGGGCAACATATAGACAACTGCATTTATACATAAATCATATTTTTATAAATTTAGACGGATTCAATCATGATAGCGATGCCCTGGCCTCCGCCGATGCAGGCAGAACCGATGGCGCGCTTGAGGCCGCGGCGTCTGAAAGATAAAACAAAGTTAAAGGCTTACCAAAAGTGTCCAAATACAGTTAGACGAAGACTACCGCTAATATACTCCACGCTGGCACATTTGAACATTTTGAAAGATATAAAACACAACTTAGTCGATTGCAAGCGAGCGAGAAGTACGCTGTTAAGCTGTGGAACTGATGCCAGAGGTGTTCGAGAGTGGTGGTGGAAGACTTGAAGACTTGTTGCTAAAGATGAAAATGCTGTTTACCTGAGCTCGTGCACAAGATGGGCGGTGATGCGGCTGCCAGAGGCACCCAGGGGGTGTCCGAGTGCTGTGGCGCCTCCGTTCACGTTCAGTTTCTCCATATCCAGCTTGAGAGCCTTGGCGCAGGACAAGGTCTGTGCTACGAAGGCTTCGTTGATCTGTTGGAAAACATTCAATCACAATTTTAAACCACCTCCTCATTTTGTGTCATCGTTTTCAGATTCTGTTAAGAATCTTGGCCACATACACACTCTTCATGGCTTTAAAAATTACTTGGTTTTCTGTTTTTGCTACTGAAGTAATTTTTCATTAACACGTCTTGTAAAATGATAGTAAACAAAAGTTTAAAAAACAAAAGACTAATAATAAGAAGTCTCCACAAAAAGAAACATAGGTTTTTAATAACCTATGATTGACAATTAAGTTTTAAGATGTTTGCTTTTTGTGAAATTTTGTTGATCATATCAATAAAAAAAAGGAACCAGTGGCAAGTGGTCTGAGCGCGTCTGCCATAGGGTATTTTCATGCAGGTCACAATTTGTTACTTTGTTACTGGAATATATTTTCTTGGTATCACTGTCCAAGTCTTTCTCCCTTCCTGGTGACGCAGTATACCTACTAACCTCAACAAGGTCGACATCCTTCAAGGAGACCCCGGTGACCTTCAGGAGGTTTTCAATAGCTGGTACAGGTCCGATGCCCATGATGCTGGGGTCTACTCCGACGTAGGACCATCCCACCAGTCTGGCGAGAGGCTTTAGGTTTTTGGCGGCTTCCTCGCTGGCCAGAACAATGGCTCCAGAACCATCGCTGATACCCTGCGTAACAAATTTACTGCAACTTAGGACCAAAACATTTGGACGTACAGTTGCACGATTGCTTCCTAACTCCTTTGATTCCAAATCAAATTTTAATGACTTGTTTAGTAGACATTCGACTTACAGAAGCACTACCGGCGGTGACTAGACCGTCCTTCTTGAAGACAGGTTTGAGTTTCTGCAGGCCCTCGAGGGTTGTCTGCGGGCGTGGATGCTCGTCCGTGTCCATCTTCACCTCCTTACGGCGGACGGTAAGGGTAACTGGCTCGATCTCTGCCTTGAAGATACCAGCGTCGTTGGCTATCAACAAAAGGTGCTAGCTAGGGTATTATTATTCTTAGGCTTTGTTTGCGGGGAACTGGCACCTAGATTCACCTATTGAATTGATTCAAAGTGATTCATATGATTGAACTGAGCAAAGGCTGATTTGATTTGAGCATTTTACTGCTCGATTCATAGTCAGGGGTTTAACCTGCAGTGGACCACACTGGAAATTCATGACCTAATGAGATAAGAGCTCCTCTTGGGGACGATAACGTCGAAGTAAACATGATCATTGAGATCGGCTGAATTATGGATTTTGGGGGATGGCTCACATGTCTTTTACGACCAAAATCATAATCATGAAAGCAAGCGTTATATTATATCATCGGCCAACCTGCCACTTTTTGTGACTTGGTGTTATTACATCGTAAATATTGATTCAGGGTAAATTACCTAAGTAAATATTATGTAGGTAGATAACAAAATGTAAGTTGGGTATGAATGTCAATAACAAGACGGGTAAATTAATGTTTTGGGATTTTTTTGCAATAACTCTTTTATCATGGGTACAATGGGTATCAGTACAAAGATAGTATGTACTTAGGTGGGCAACAATACGGTGTGTATCTTATCTGGTGAAGTCTTGATTATGGCATGTTCCATGTGGTTATAACGAAAACAAAAAATAGGAAAGTCAAATAATGGGCGAAGTTTATTACGTTGTCATTGTCAGTGATGCACCCTATGATACATGGAGGTACTATCGATAAGACTTACATCCTTTTTCAACTGTGTATCAAACATTGATCATCTATCTTTGTTATTCCCATGTAGCCTAGCTACGAGTAAAAGAAAAGAAGATGTAACTTCACTCACTCCATCTCACTCACTCACTGTCTGCGTATATCGTGGCCGTCAGTTGATGCAATGTTTTGATCTTGTTTTGACGTTTTTGAAAAACTCGCAGCAACATTGCGATGCAGCGAAAGAAAATATGAAAATTTTTAAAGAATTATTATTGTCTAGGCAAAATATATTTGAAAAGGTGAAAGTATGTCTTGTGAAGCTGTGTTTTGTGTATCGAAAACAACAAAAGGAGGAGTTAAAGACCCGGAATTGTCATTTGATACGTAATATTCTTTTTCTATTTTCATGCTAAAAAAATACGTTTTTTCTCCCATAAAGACTGTAGGAATTACATTTTATTAGTACTAGTCATATTTTCCTATGTGAAAATGATGTAAACCTATTAATTATTGCAAAATAAAATGCATTGTTTTAGTCTTCTGTTCTAGAGATGTACTTCCACCGACCAATTTAGCTTTATCGATAATATTTAAGTTTCCGTTTTTTATATGAAATATCTAATGCGGTGGGTCAGACCGGCTGTTCTGTTGTAGTTTCAATTTTTCACACCTTATAGGCGTCTCGCGAGGGATCAATTTTTGTTAAATTTTACATTATTTTTTTAGGTTCTTAAATGCCCAGAATGAAGACGGGAGTGGATAAAAGCTGTTAGGCGTGAAAACTGATAGCCTACAAAATGTTCTTATGCATGGACGAAATGGCCATAAGAAATTGTATCGAGTGGGATGGACATCGCTCTCACGGTTAGGGCAATGTGGGAAACATTATTGACGATGATAGTGTTCCAGTGTCTATAATGGTTTTGGGCTTTCGCAATAAAAGTCAGCAACCAGTTAAAATTAAAAAGTTGGATTCCAATTAAAACGACTTTTTCATCCATTTCTTATTCTATCGATAGGTTAGTCAATGTTGTCCCTTCTCTAGTCACTCACGCGAATACATACAAACTAACAAAAAACGGACACGCCGAAAAACCGTAACACTACGTCTATATGATACTTAGTCTAAGCTATGATATATGCCCAAATAGGCCTGTTTGATGCAATGTTAGGTATAGAATCAGAAGTTATATGAAATGCTAACTGCTGAATACCTAACCTTAGGTACCCGTCTATGTAGGACAATCTACCGGCATAAGTACTACCTAAAATAAAAATGTGAGTGGTAGGTACATAAAGAAAACAAATGCTTCTGGACGACTCTTAAGCTCATCTACTATTAGATGAGCTAGATATTTTCAAAGTACTTAAGATCTGAACGGCAGTTTTTATGGAGATGACGATCAAGATTCAGATACGCTTTGTAAGAGAATCGTTATTGAATAAATGAAATGATTACAGTTGAAACCCGAAAGCCTTTCTACTTACAGGTCTTCCACTTCTGCTGTGACTTTAGAGCGTAGCTGTCCACCTCATCCCTGGTGATGCCGAACTGAGCTCCCAGCTTCTCGGCCGTCATGCCCATAGGGAGTCCACAGTAGGAGTCCGAGAGACCAGCCCACAGGGTGTCTTCGAAGTTATAGCTGGATCCTAGTGCGGTGCCGAATCTGACGTTGCGGACAGCGAAGGGAGCCTGAGACATGTTCTCCACTCCACCGGCTAGGGAGATCTTAGCTGCGCCGGTTAGGATGTCCTAAGAAAATCTTTATATTGATTATTGTGTCAATAGGGCCTAAAGTTTTAATGCAAAATATTTGTCCCTGTTGTCGACCCGGACCAATTTAGAAAATTATTTAGAATATTTCCCGCGTAATAATTACCTAATTAAAATAATGCCAATTAAAATAATTAAAATAACGTTGCGATGAGATCTGAAATCTCATCGCAACGTTATTAGTTCATTGCTGAACATCTACTAGTGGTAGTGGTACATAGGATCTACTAGCGCTCTCGAACAGTGAACGTAAACATCAGGGCGAGGTACTAAGTTAATTCGGCTAGGTACTACTAATTATAAAAAAAACATGGTTTTCTAGGTTTGGTCTCGTGAAACTGGGACCTAGATTCACATAGTTTTCAAAGTTAGCTTATTAAATGCCTTTTATTTTAACTTGAGTCGTAGGGGGGGAAGGCGACGAAGACAACGATTGAAGTCCAAAACGTCTCCTGTAATTATTTTGACAGTATTTTATTGATATTGTTTCTTATGATTACGTTACGTACCTACCTACCAATTTACAGATTAGATATTGTTATTTTGCAACATCGAATCTTTATCTCGATGTCTAAAGATCATACCTAGAACAAAGGTCTACATACCTGAGTTCATGATTATATAATTTTGTATTGATTAGGATAGACCGAAACATAAACATATAGTAATACAGTAATACTATTGATGACTTTATCGCTAACAGCGGTATCTACCAGACGACCTTTGGATGAACAGGACTAATAAAAACCGATTACGAGATTTTCATCTAGATAATTTTTAATTGAGCTGTAAGACGTTTCAAAGTGATCCTTGTGATACAATTTAATAAGTACCTTTTGTCTTTGTAATGTAAAAATGCTTCAAGGTTACCTGAGCACTGTTGACGACGGATTGGAAGCCGGACCCGCAGAGCCTGTTGATACCGAGCACTGGGGTCTCCTTTGGGATGCCAGCCTTCAGGGCGGCGTGCCGAGGGGTGTAGATGCCATCGGTTTGGGAAGCCTGGAGGACATATTTAGTTAGAATTTCAAAGAGATCCTTGTTGAAACCTGAAAAGTGAGTAGGTAACTCGTAAGTAACGAGTTGTATTTTATCGCTGGGACAAATCGAACTCTTATGAATTTGCATTATCTGCCGAAAAATGTAAGCTACATAAAACTGTATTCTCCTCAAGTTATTATTTAGAGAATCTGGTGAAACAAACCCCTCCAGAACCAATGATTCGGCGAATGCGAATCCACTCGCGTGAACTCTAGACGAATAAAAAAAGTAGGTAGCCTATATGTTATATTCCCAGGTTATGAAATCCAGCCGGAGATGGACGGAGATAAGTATAGGAACCAACCATTCATACACACACACACAAACGAACACGTAGTCGTATTTAGGTATAATATTAGTGAGATAGGATATGAACTTGAATAGGATGTATTCAAGTAGTTTGTAAAGTATTATAATAACTATCTCTGTTAGGAACAAGCAACTTCGTAGAGTAGAACAGCTCTTTGTAAAGTGCTCGTCCGGGAAAACAACCACCGTCTCTATTTCTGCCATCTAAGCAGCGTTGCTGTGTTTCGCTTTGAAGAGTGTGAAATTACAGGCACATGAGGATTAAAATCTGTATGCCTCGAGTTGATAGACGCAGGGTAGTAGTGCATCGTATTGCTATCGTGCGTGACTTACGAAGCAATGTTTTGTTATAGGTGATGGTTACCACTTAACATAGGTGGCCATCTGCTTATTCCATAAGAAGGTAGTACCTACCTATATTTATTTTTATAAAAAACTTGTTTGCTGAATGACAAACAACGTGAACTGCGTAGAACTGAATAAGTTCTTTCTGCGCAGTTTTGGGCTGAGGTTCATCAGAGGACAGCTTGCTTGACACTTGTTTGTTGCCTGTTCTTCTAGGCTTTGGTCGCGAGGAACTGGCTCTAGAGGTAGATTCACCTAGTAGGTATAAGGCGTTTCAAGGTGATCCTTGTGATTGTACTGAATAAGGACCATTTCGATTTTGACAAACCATTGGATACTCACAGCAATGACCTGTCCAACAATAACGGTGTCCACCTGCTCAGGCTTGACGCCAGCCTCCTTCAAGGCAGCCACGGCAGCGATGGTCTGCAGCTCAGTGGCGGTGGTGTTTTTGAAGGCACCGCCAAAAGTGCCGAAGGCTGTGCGCTTAGCGCCTACTATGAACACTCCTGGGGAAGAATAGTAATTCATACAAACCTGACTCTACACTATAGGTTGCCCTGTTACTAGAGTAGGTACCTAGGCTAAAAAAATCAAAGTGCCCGGATTAAATATTAGCAGATTGTTGAGGAAAGGTCCTCTGCCGCGGGCGGAATCGAACCCGCTCTTGGGCTTTAGCCAGTTATTATAGTCGCCACGCCCGCCAGCGGTGCCACAGAGGTAGTTAAAGTGAATGCTATATTACTACCTACCTTGGTCAGTTGATATTGACTCTTAAGGTACCTACCAAACAAATTTTAAGGTCACTGAACTCCGTCTAAACTGCTTATCCACCTCACAACAGGAGTTAATTCTTCCGCTTATAAAGTTAATCATTTTAATACCTACGCTACGCTTTTATTTTTTAGTTATAACAAGAACTCATTGATTTATTAAGATTCTAAAATCTTTTCAACAAATTGGAATTTGACCCCTGGCGTAAAATAATAGTTGATTGGTTAATTTACAGAATCAGAGCGTACCTACAGCTAATATTGGATCACTTACCTTTTACTGCTGCAGACATGTTGTGTTGGCTATTAAAATAAAACAAAAAGAAAAAACTAAAACTCGCAACTTAGCCTACACAAAGTTGTAGGTTGCCGAATGAAATGAAATGATCACTGAACTGAGAACGGCTACGTTGATTTGATAACAACTTTGCTAACAACGAGTGAACTTGGTGGTAATCTGTGATAATTGTTAATTAGGGATACCAACTCATCTGAAGCAGAGTTGAACATGGTAGAAAATTTTCAATACAATCTATGATTAAGATTTTAAAATAAATATAAAAATAGGATCAAACAGGGGTGTTATAAAAAAACTTATAACTATGTGCGTAATACCACTGAAAAAATAATAGTACTACGAACTTAATACGGATGGTAGATAGGTATTTGTATAATAACAGCAACATTCAGAACTCGCATCACTCAACTCACAAGCAAGCAAAAGTTTGACTTGATTGATTTGATTGCTGTAATTTTCCCAAATCAAATAGACTGAAAAGAAAAGTCAAGAGATTTAATAATTTTGTGTACAATCCTTATGCAATGAGCGATGGTAGACCTGTGAGTGGACAATTGAAGAAGTTTGTGTTCCGAGGAAAAGCTACTAGCAACGGCGATACTCGAGGTGACTATCTTGAGGTTGTTATACCGGAGATTCTGACGGCAGGCTACTCGTTCTACACGTGGCCTTCTGCGCCCCTACTGGCCTGGTACCTGTGGACGCAGAGGCGGCATCTGCGCGGACTGCGAGTCCTAGAACTGGGCTGCGGGACCGGCCTGCCGGGAATCCTTGCTGCAAAGTGCGGCGCCCGTGTCACTCTCACCGATAGTGTCGCGTTACCTCGCTCTCTGCGGCACTTGTCGGCCTGTTGCGAGGCCAACGGTCTAGTCCCCGACCGCGACGTCCAAATCCTAGGCCTCGCCTGGGGCCTGTTCCTAACCGACGTCCATAACCTCCGCCCGGTAGACTTACTACTGGCGTCTGACTGCTTCTACGAACCCTCTCAATTCGAGGAAGTCCTCGCTACGGTCGCTTACCTCCTCGACGGTACTGACGCGAGATTTTTGTGTTCTTACCAGGAGCGCAGTGCGGACTGGTCAATTGAGGCTCTGCTGAAGAAGTGGGGACTGAAGGGCGCATTGCTTGACTTGGATTCGCTCGGCGAGAGCTCCGGTGTTGACTACAGGGTGCTAATCGGCGACAGGTCGTTGCATTTACTTGAAATAGTTGCAGTATAAGGGTATGGCCAGCACAGCCAGAGCCGCGCGCCTGTATGTGGGCAACCTGCCGTGGACGGTGGGCCATCGTCAGCTGAGAGAGTACTTCGCTCAGTTTGGCCCCGTCCAAAGTGCCCGAGTTGTGTTTGACCGCTCCACTGGCCTCAGCAAAGGCTACGGTTTCATCGAGTTTGTGAGCGCATCATCCACTGCTGATGTGAACAACAAGCTGCAACACACTTTAGAAGGTCTAAACTTGACTGTGCAGGTGCAGAATAACTAGGTACACAAAGTTAGCATTAACAATGGCAGAAGCACTTCCGGAGTATCCTGATTCTGATTTTTCAGAGGATGACTTGTCGCCTCTAGACTTATCTTTTAACCAAGCAACCAATCATGTAAGAAAGATCACTGGTAAGCTTGACAACAATAAGCTGTTGGAGCTCTATGGGCTGTTCAAGCAAGGTACAGAGGGTAAATGTGAAGTTCCCAAACCCAGCTGGTATGATGGTAAGGGGCGGAAGAAATGGGAGGCTTGGAATAAACTAGAACACATGTCCAGTGACCAGGCTAAGGAGAAATATATCTCCTTAGTACATAAGTATGATCCAGAATGGTCCTGTGAGTCACCAACAGGCAACTTTGGTACAAAAGATTTATGGGTTGCTGTGTCGTCATTAAGCTATTCTCCTGAGCCAGATCTTGTACACCATGAGCTATCTTTACTGGATGCAGCTAGAGAGAACTGTGTTGACAGAGTTAGGCTACTTTTGAAAAAGCATCCTGAGCTTAGAAGCGAGAGAGATGAAGATGGCATGACAGCACTACATTGGGCCTCTGATAGAAATGCAACAGATGCATTGAAGGCTGCTTTAGATGGAGGGTGCTCAGTGGATGCTGTTGACAGCTCAGGGCAGACAGCATTGCACTACGCTGCATCATGTGGTCATGTGGAGTCCACAAAGATACTTATACTTGCCGGAGCTTTGTCTATAAAAGATGAAGATGACCAGACTCCTCTAGACTTAGCAGAGAATGAAGAGATCAGGAAAATACTGGAAGGGTTAGATGAGGTAGATTAGTTTTTAACTTTTGATTATTAGATACCTAATGTAGTTATTGGAATAAAATATACTGTGGTATTTCGATTTTTTATTGGAAAGTCTTAAAGTAACAAAAACTATTACTAATTAGGACTAAAATTATGGAACTATAATAATAAATACTTAGTTTAGTACCTAGTGACATGGCCAATAATATTTATAGAGTAAATTACTGTCAGAACAATTTTTTGGTAGCCATTTTAACTGTTATTTAGCTATTTCTTCTTATTTGTATGGCCTTTGCAGTGTAGCCCGCAATGTCACGTTTTATGTTGGACCTTAGCACGAAAGAGAATGACCGGTGGAGTAAGGTAATGCTTGTTGGAGAATTTTGTTTATTTTATTATTTTCTACTTTCATTGCGACTGCGCATTAGATTAAGACTAGTGACGCAGATCGGGGCCAATTACGCAAATGTCTGGCTGAGATGGATAAAAAAAAAAACCTGCACGATTTTAATATTGATTGGTCGTCGTGACTTCTTCTCCTTCGATTGGCGAAAAGCAGATGCAGAACTTGTTAAAAAAAAACAAATAAAACGCTGGAAATAGGTTACATCTATCCAGCAGTAGCTACATGCTACTTTTGCGTGATTGATTTTTAGTGTCCTGTCCAGTTTGAGTAAAACGTATACTTATAAAACGAGTACTCTTTGTAATGGCAATCGTTCTTAGAACACAAAATCTCCTTAAAGTCGATTTGGGTAATTAATTTGTTAACTTAATTTGACAGCACTACCTAACATCATTTTTTTAAGTAAACTGGAACATGGATGGCTTTAATTTTGCAACATAATAATGCAACATTCGTTGGCAAGATTATCCAAGACAAATAAGTCATGATGATTGTTCCCTATTGGGGAGTTAGGACGAATACTGCCAAGTACTTGGCGCTCGTACATTTAATTTTTAACCAAAAAAGTTTATCTCCCAAAAATCCTTAACTAGTTAAGGCGAAGACAAGAGCTAAGAGTTGTTTGATAGTTGTCAGCCCCTTAAGAAGATAATATTATTTTATTTGCATGGGCGATTTGACGTCACGCGTATGTCCCAATAAAACAAATACTACTGCTAATCTACCAATCGCTTGCTTTCAATAATTTTGAAATATATAAAATCAAAGAACTTATTTGCGTAAAATAACAATCGAAAAGTTTACATATGTACGAAAACTAGTAAACTTTTTAGTAGGGAATCTTGTTTGGATCAAAAATATATTTTTGTAGTCTTTTTTGTCTTATCAACCAAGTGTTGTTTTGTCTTATCAATCACATGGCACACAACTTGATTGATACGATTCGTTCAGTGATTTTATATCTTCGAAAACGTTGAAATGTGTGAGCTAGTACAGCCCCATAAGATGTATGTTATGTATTTATAGTGTAGCCACTCTCTGTGGCGCGTAGAGTTACAGACTAGTTTTCCTTGGTTTCTTTGTGCGCGTCGCCCGAGTCTAGTTGCTTGAGAAGCCGAAAGAGGGCAGCAGCTTCGCGAATTCGACTGAACTCTACGCAGAATGCTTCCACTTCTATGAACAGCTCCTGAAAGTTTAAGATGACGCTCATATACATTG
This sequence comes from Chloroclysta siterata, assembly GCA_932294275.1. NCBI lineage: Eukaryota > Metazoa > Arthropoda > Insecta > Lepidoptera > Geometridae > Chloroclysta > Chloroclysta siterata. Next base: position 30,188,047 of record OW028589.1, read on the forward strand.
TAACCAAGATCATTAAAGGGATAGTAAGAGGCACGTCCTAAACAGCTATTTAACGCAACTCAAAACCTATTCTCAAAAATGTACTTATTATTTTTTGTGGAATTATCTCCCCGCTTGAGTGCTGAGGTTATAATACAGTCTCAAAAAAGTTTCTAATATTTAAAGATGATTTCGATGTTACAAACGTACCTGCTTTCCATCTGGCGGTCATTTATTTGTTTACACATTAGTATAGAGAACCCTGTAGTTACTGACCTTAACATTAATGATTTTGTTCCTGATCAGTGATTGTAGGAACACGCATACGAGTCTCACGAGTCGGTTCTGCATGTAACGGTCCCGGATCGTTTCGCAAGTAGATATGCAGTTGCTTATGTACAGGTGCACAAACTCTACAGGTAGATCTACGGATATTGTCAGCCTGTGGAAGATTAAACATTTCATCATCATACCATGAAAATTCTGAAACAGCTTGACGACTTTGATCCCCATGCACGGTAGATATCCCCTCAAATCTCTTAGTACCATGCAGATATTATTCCTTTTCTATTTATTCTTATTCCTATCGCCTGGTATACTAACTGGTTTCTTCACGATATTTATCTTCATCGTTTTTTTTTTCCACACAGCACTTGTGATATGGGAACTAGATAGCTAATATACTACTTATATACTTTTTTTAGTAAATACATACATATAATATTATATAACACCCAGACAGAGAACAAACATCTATGTTCATCACACAAATGTTTGTTCTCGGTGGGGATCGAACCCACGGCGTACGGCACAGAAGGCAGAGCTACTACCAACTGAGCTGTGAAGGCTGTTTGAGTGTACCTCTCATTAAAAATCAGGTGGGTTGTCTGCATGTTCCAACAGCAAGTTGTATATCATCATCATTATCATCTCAGCCTGGTATCACCCACTGCTGGGTAAAGACCTAACTTAATGTTTTGCCAGCCTCTGTCCTGTGGGTCTTATTTATTAATTTATTGAGATCGCCACGAGATAATACACAAAACTAAATACTAGACTCAGACAAAACAACATCCTGCCCCGTGCTTACCCTCCAAAGGTAACCGCAGCTAACCTTTGTTGTATATAAATCAGTGTGTGTGTAATCAGGAGAGGCCAAACATACACACATGCACTCGCACCGCACACGGCCACAAACCGCAGCTACATATTCCATACTACACACACAAATAACATAGATATAAATTCATACATTCACATTCATACTCAATACACACTTTAAATACAAGTTATTAGGTTATGTAATTAGTTTAGTGATGGTCGTTTATATTACCAGTTTCTGTTAAAAAAAAATCCGTTATTGGCTAAGAGCTGTGGATTTTGATAAATAATTTTTTACACTACTAGCTGATGGCACAAGCAGATGGCCCACCTGATGTTAAGTGGTAACCATTACCTTTAACAAAGCATTACCTCGTAAGTCACGCACGATAGGAACGTGCCCTACGATGCACTGCCCTGCGTCCATCTACATACAGACATATTGGAATATGCCTCAACATACAGATGTTAAGCCTCATGTGCCTGCAATTACACCGGCAACCACACTCTTCAAACCGAAACACAGCTACGTTGCTTGGCGGCAGTAAAGGGCGTGGTGGTAGTACTTAAAAAAAAGATCTAACCTGTTCACGACCTCCATAGAATGCAAGGATATCTCCATATTGACAAGAACACTGAAGTACTCCGTGATGTTCTGAGAGTGGATCAGCTTTAGCAGCACACTGATGGCCACTAGAGGGTTGTTCTCTACTAAGTCAGGTAGCTGGAAGGAAACATGGAATTATAAATAATGCATTTATTTTCCTTAAGCGATTGACGAACGTCAAACAAGTTCTCGCTTGCACATTTCGAAGTTTTTGAAGATATCCTTAAACATATATGTAGTCAAAACAAATGGTTCAGAAAAACATCATTGTGATCCTTAAAGTTTTTTCTACCATAAAGTTTGATTAATTAATTATACTATTTTCCAAAATGTTGAATTGTACGAAAAATTGTGGCTTCTTGTCGCTCCACTGGCCTTTTTGTTTTCTCTAAAGATGATCGGCGGCCATGGGGCTCCTCTTTATTTTAATCCTAGATTCACTCTTTTATAAGGCTTCATTAAAGTGCCAAAGGCCCCCAATAAGCTCAATACTCAATATAGTTATTGCTTACACAGGTTTAATTTAGGTACATACATAGTTGTCGGGTGTTAGTAAGTATCACATGGACCCTGTATAGGGTATGCCAACATGGAGGCAGGCCGAGGTTTTCAATTTAATAGAAGGTTCATAGGTATAGTCTTGCTTAATAATAGTAGATTAGTAGCCGAGGGCTGTAAGGCATAAATTGCAGTCCGAGATATTTATGGGCACGAGCGCAGCGAGGGCGCCTATAGTTCGAGGGTGCAATTGGTGCTTACACCCGAGCTAACTATTCTGTCTGCTTTACATCTCGATTGTGAGGTAAGTAGAAAAAAACCGGCATTACAAGAATAAACAATATTTAAAGTTAAAGTTTTCTATTCCCGCCTTTTTTCATTAAAAAGAATCAAATAAAGACCTTTTTTTTTTAAATAAAGATCGAAATTGAGCTTCGCCGCTCGATATTTAAAATTGATGACTATTATACTCACACGAAGACAAGGCTGTATAGCAAAGCGACCTCTTTGGTCATTGGGCTGAATGCATGATGTCTATTGCCAGTATGATGGTTAGATGTACGCGAACTTTTTGAAAGAAAGAAGTGTTTTTTTTTAATTACTTACCGCCCTAGGGCTTTTCTAGCTACATTATTACCCTAGAGCGCTACAAGCCCCATTTGGAGGTAATAAGAACCTGCTTACCGAACATGAGAGATGTAAATACCGTTTAAGTTATCTAGGTAGGACTGTTTAATCGTTGTAGGCACATTAAAAATTATAGTCAAGCTAAAGTCGGCCTCGTAAGCGGTGCGGCGTGACGCCGACCTCGTAGACGTAAGTGATGTACCTGGTGCGGCGTGACGCCGACCTCGTAGACGTAAGTGATGTACCTGGTGCGGCGTGACGCCGACCTCGTAGACGTAAGTGATGTACCTGGTGCGGCGTGACGCCGACCTCGTAGACGTAAGTGATGTACCTGGTGCGGCGTGACGCCGACCTCGTAGACGTAAGTGATGTACCTGGTGCGGCGTGACGCCGACCTCGTAGACGTAAGTGATGTACCTGGTGCGGCGTGACGCCGACCTCGTAGACGTAAGTGATGTACCTGGTGCGGCGTGACGCCGACCTCGTAGACGTAAGTGATGTACCTGGTGCGGCGTGACGCCGACCTCGTAGACGTAAGTGATGTACCTGGTGCGGCGTGACGCCGACCTCGTAGACGTAAGTGATGTACCTGGTGCGGCGTGACGCCGACCTCGTAGACGTAAGTGATGTACCTGGTGCGGCGTGACGCCGACCTCGTAGACGTAAGTGATGTACCTGGTGCGGCGTGACGCCGACCTCGTAGACGTAAGTGATGTACCTGGTGCGGCGTGACGCCGACCTCGTAGACGTAAGTGATGTACCTGGTGCGGCGTGACGCCGACCTCGTAGACGTAAGTGATGTACCTGGTGCGGCGTGACGCCGACCTCGTAGACGTAAGTGATGTACCTGGTGCGGCGTGACGCCGACCTCGTAGACGACGTGCTGCTCGAGGTCCAGCAGCGTGCGCAGGCGTAGCACGTTGTGTCCGCTGAGCACGCCGCGCAGCGCCAGCGCCGTGAGCTCGCGCGCCTCCGCGATGCCCTGAGCCAGCTCCTTCTCCTCGCACTTCTTCTCTTCGCTCTTCTCCTTCTTCTCTTCCTGGATATTATCATCGATGTATTCACTTGTAAAAATAGTGTATTGTAAAACTAGGGGCTAAAATTAGTATGAATGAGCTTTAGCAGTTTATAGAAACAGAGTTATGATGGGCTTTTAGCGCCGTGTTACACTGTACTACACAAAATAGAACATGTTTGTGTTAATTTAATTAAATTTTGCTACTGATCGTTACAAATATATTATTAGTATGTATTTACACAAACGAAGTACCTATTTAGATATTAGGTATATCAGCTATCTAATTCCTATAAAACAACCTCTGCTTAGTTTGAGGCTAGATAGTGCTGTGCGGAATGTCTTACTACTTACTACTTTTTTTTGAGGACACCTTTCTTCCGGATGGACCGACGACATTGTAAAGATGGCGGCAAGTCGGTGGATGGAAGAGCTCAGTGAAGGAGGGCTATGCTCAGTGGACTTCTTCAGGCTGATGACGATGATGCTGGATTACCTTGTTGGCTTTGTGATGCTGCTTCCCCGCAGCCTTCTCCGGGCGCACGCCGATCAGACCCTCGAGGTCACAGTCGTACATGGGGACGTACGAACCGCGATTCACCAGGTTCTTCCAAACTGTCTAGTATACAGAAAATGGATATGTAAATAGGGTGCAAAGGCACGGTAGACCTCCCCGCAGCAGCAAGTAAATTAAGTGAGATATTTTGAGAATGTCTTCTAGGTTTTTGTTTATAGTAGTAAAGCCTTTTGTAAGAGTTCGGTAATACTGTACCTTACCTATCTCTAACTGTGAGAATCAGTTATCACCATGGTTTTTTAATACTACTTGTGAACAGCAGACGGCCCACCTGATGTCAAATGGTAACCATTACCATCCATCATTCGATGGATGCAGGGCAGTGCATCGTTGGACACGTTCATGTCGTGCGTGACTTGCGAGGCAATGCTTTGTTATAGGTTACTACTTAACATCAGGTGAGCCATCAGCAAGTGGTATAAAAAAGTATGCTCTAGCTACCTCCTGCGCCAGTGCGTCGGGGGTGTGAAGCAGGAAGGCGGGGGGAGAGACCGGGCCCGCGGCCGACAGCGTCTGGTGCAGAGCCATGTACTCGTGAGACATCAGCGCTTCTATCAGCTCCTTCATGGCTATGCGGTTCGGAGGACTTCTGCAAACAACAATATCATTCATTAAGTGATATCCCTCACAGCTCAAATGGCATGGAAACTGAAATGTGTGCAGTGGGCCGGCCATATTTGCAGTTGAACTGACAATCATTGGAGCAAACAAATACTGTGTAGGACGCCCTCCAGCAGGGTGTCGATCTGCGAAATATAGCACAGCAAACACTGAGTGAGAAGAGCTGAAGGCCAGGCACGATGGAGCGTCTTGGGAGAGACCTACACCCAGCAGTGGACTAACATAGGATGATGATGATGATGAATATAATGTATAATTATAAGCGCTATAAGATCTCGGCAATTTTTTGTTTATATGTTCAAAATAAATACTAACCCGTCCGGCAGAGGCACCAGCGCCGGCGCAGTGGCCCGCGCCATGGCTGTCATGTCAGCGAGTCGATCTCCAACCATTGTCTGCAGGGGTGAGTAGTCGTATTCCAGCTCCTTGGCCGGCACTTCCGTCAACATCACCTGCTTTGCTGTCTTCTTCATCATCTGCAAATATTAATAAGGAATTACCTACCATCTTTTTTGAAAAAGTACCAACACAATTAATAAATGTATATTCATTTTAATTTATTTTTTAATCTATTTTTTAAGGAACTTTCGTCAGTGTCCAACCATGTCAGTTCCATCATGCCATCATTTTGCATGACCCATGGCTAATGAGAATAGCCGCGGCAGAATCCATCCGGAACCTCGCAACTCAGTCTAATATTGATGTTACCACTAATGCATGATAGTTACTACTTAAAATCATGCAGGCAAAATCATTAGAAATGGTAATAAAAAAATGCCATCTCAAAAATCACTGGCCATGATTTTTGTGTTCTAAATCTCTAACTTGTTACCTAAAAAGCATTAACCTAGTATATTTTTTCATGGCTTCCAATAAGAAATACACATTTTTTTACTAAATAATTAAGTAATAAAGATACCTTTCATGTGCTCACTCCATAAAGTTGCCAAGAACACAAACAAACAACAACAAACTAGTAACTTACATCTCTAGGGGAACTGTTGAGGAACCCATGTAGTTGTCCCAATAGCAGCCTCTCTTGTGGTGCTAATGGCTGCAGGCCTTGCTTCCCTTCAATCAGGTGCAGGAACAATGGGCTGAAGGGATTCTCCACCTTGTACAGGTCGAAGAGCAGCGCTATAGCAACTACTCTCTGGCCAGGGAGGGAGAGGTCTCCCGCTGTGATCAATGATGATAGGAGGAGACATACTGAAACGGAGAGGAGGAAAGTAGGTTCAGCTTGTAAAATCAGTTGCAGTGTCTTCTTTCTATAAACATGTTACAGTTAAAACTATCTCATAGGTTTGAATGTGACTTTCATAGAAATTTCAAAGACCATCTAACTGTTTGCTGACTAAAAATATGTTGGCTGAATGTAGTCAAGTTTACTTACGGTTGAAATTTTCAGTCCTAGGAAACTTCTTTTGAACCTGAATGCTAATAGACTCTAAAGTCTGGGTTTCAATAGTTTGTTCCGAAAATAAACTGAAAATCATAAAGGTGAGCTTGAACGTTTTTCAAATACGATTTGCGGACATGATTATTTTACGAAGACATCCGTGTACTTACTCTAGGATGTACTTGCTGTTTTCACTTATTAATTGCTGTGACATTGTTGTGAAATACCTTGGTAATTCTAGCATTCAATTAATTTTATTGTTGTGTTATTATTTACACAAATTTATTCACTAAAATCCACGAAAACAAAACAAAAAAACAAAATTCACTAAACCTTATAAGATTCAAAGTCATGTTATCTTAGTTGTCAATGTCAAACTCAGACCATTTTTTTTTTTATATTTTTTCTGCTAATTCAGTAACTTTATACCAACACTTCTACCAACACTACTTACCCTTGAGTGGCGCTGGCACGACGCTATTATTATTATTATTTATTAATATGGAATAACGTGTTCCGAAAAGTTCATTTTGCTTAAACTGTACATCTAGCTTGAAAAATTCCTGAACAATATACACACGCACCATAATTAAATTATGTGATGCTGTGTGTGTAATGTAATGGACCCGTGAATCGACTATCCACCATCCACTACACATCGCCGCGGCGTGTTATCGGTAGGTGTGTCCTTATTTTTGTGAAATACCCTACTCGTTAGTAGGTACGTAGGGTTGAGTACAAACCTACCGGATACCTAGCCTGCAACCTAACTATTATTATGGTGAGGCTAATAGGTAGTGAAACAGTTTTTAGTGTTTTCTTATTATATTTTAATTTGATCTAAAAATAGCCCTCAAATAATAACCCTGTTTGTTGCTCCTAATAATAATAATGTAAAAATATATTTAGTAACTACCTAGGTAGGAAGGTACGCAGTACCTAATAGCTACCGATCTATTATACCTACAAACTATTGAGCAAATAATTTGTATAAATCCTAACTATGCACTAACTTCCTTTTTAGTTACACTTTACAAGGTTCTCCCTGTGCACACCCGTTCACTTCTACATGTTCTGTCTCTTTCTGTTCTCCGCTTTTCCGTTCTTCCTGCCGTCCGCTGGAGCCCATGGCCGCCTTGATGACTCCTGCTAGTGGAGCCTCCACGCACAGCCAGAGAACCGTGGCAGTCATGTAGGTCAAAAACATTGTACCAGCCAGGATCACCATCTAGAAAGGAAAGGATAGGCAATCAGTTTAGGTTTGCGAGTAGTAGGTAAAGCTCTTAGGGCTCGTCAGGGGAAGTATCTTCTTATTTTTTTTTATTCTACTTGCTGATGGCACAGGCAGATATCCATTAGCCATTCATTGTAACGATCCGGAAAAATTACTGGTAAAGGTTCCACTCCTTGGCACTTACCTACTACGATTTATAAATCGAATGAATGTTTTTAAGTAGGTAAGTAATGTAGGTAGTTATGTTAAATCATTAACTAACTCGTAACTAATATCAACTAAACTATTGCGTGTCTTAGGTAATTGCACAACGTCCTCACATGAAATTGTTGATTCAGTTAACTCATCATCAGCCTGACGAAGTCCACTGCTGGACGTAGGCCTCCCCTAGGTACACATTTTCAGGAAGAACGATTCTGATCCACCGAGTTCCCACGATTTTAACAATGTCATCAGTCTATCGGGTAGGAAGGCTTGCATGCTTCAAGCTTAATGTTTTCCTGTTCGTGGTCGCCATTCAAGAACCAACCTTATTTTCCCCAGCGGTTGTCAGTTCTTCGAGCTATAATATGACCTATCCATTGCCACTTAAACTTGCTAATTCTGCTAATTCTGCTGTTACCTACCACGTAATAATCACTGATGTCCACAGGAGCCCGCATGGAGCCCACCAGCCCGCGTTGGTACAGTGTGTGCAGCAGGAAGGCACAGTACGACACGCGGCCCGTCCAGGTGAAGCCGCGCCATTCAACCACTGCGCGGTATAGTGCTGGAAAGATGTATTAGTCAGCAAAATAACTCCATAAATAACACAAAGTACTTAATTAATTAGAAAGAAAGAAAAAACAGCAACAGCAGTTTTGGGTGTAAAAACAGCATCTTTTTGTAACCAATTGAAATTATTTAGGGTATTGAAGAACCGTATAATGAAAGTGTATCGTGTATACAGACAGCTTGTGTTTATTATTTCTTTACCAAACTACAACAACTTTATTAATTGATCGAGTGAGCGAAGCGAACGAAGATTCTAGTTTCAACTTGGGCGATTTGGCATTTTATGTATGTATGTATGTATGTATGTATGTATGTATGTTTGTCTGGCCATAACTTTCGAACCGTTGATTCGATCTGCCTGAAATTTGATAAGACGACAGCTTGTACTTGAGAAATTTACTGGTAAGTATATGAGTAAAATCGGATGAAGGGTTTTTAAGATATGGGGTTTTTTAAGGGGGAAAAATAAAAAAAGTTACTTAAAAAAATCAAGTTACATGTCATACGAAAGGGCTTTGTTTGGACATTCCAAAACAATTTTTACTTTTTATCTGGGACGCTCGGTTTTTGAGATACAACAAAAAAGTTAAATTAAGATAACCAGCGACCCAAGAGCTCCCATCTCTAAGAGTTTCGTTGGCATCAAGGTTTTTCTACTGGTCGGCCAGTTACTTTGCTTTTTCTTATTTTTTTTTCTTGAAATACTCAGTTCTCATAAAATGGTGACAACGACCAGGTCTGATGGTGGAGCCAAGGTCTGTTCAACGGAACTCTTCAATAAATAGGCCAATAGAGTTGAAACTTGGTTACCGTACCAAGTTAGTAGGCGGTAGTCAGAAAAAAGTCCAAACATAATGTTTGGACTTGCCTTTGACTACCACCTACTCAAAGTTTTGGTGCGTTCGTCGGGTCGCATCACGAGATCTCAGTTCGGGGCGAACTACTAGTTTTATTTACAGTCGCATCACTGGCGCCCAACGTGGGGCTTTAAAATATTTGTGTACGCAACGAGAGGTAGGCTATAATCGTATTTTGGTAGGTTTGAACAAAACGATTTAAGTAGGTACGTTACAAAGTGAAGTATATTATTCAGTTTTTTTCATCAGTCTACATCAATTAAGGCACCTATAAAGTTCCATTTATACCAAGACAATTCTTCTAAGTATCGTTAGGAACTTACTTTCAAATTTAAATATAAAGCCAATAATGAGCGCCACCACCACCGTCTGGAAGATTGGCTTGTACAAGATCGCGTAGAGGATCTTGAGGAGCACGGGGGGTTTCCATCCGTCCGTGTAGAACAGGCCCCCGGAGAGAATGACTGCCACGCCAGTGGGGAACAGCAGCCAGAACGCCCAGCGGTGGTTCTACAAATAATAATATAAATGGAGATGGTCAGGACACCATAGCAAGACGTGGTGATGACAGGTGGAGTAGGATGACAACCGAATGGTTGCTAAGAACCAGCTAAATGATGATGAATAATAATGTGGACATTCCACACAACCCTAAGAAGTCTGTGCATGGGATTATTGAAGTAAAACCGACGTGGTAGACATATTTTTAAATTTTAAAGGAGAAAGTACAAGCAAAAACAATATGCACCAAAGTAAGTAAGTACCGCAGAGTCTTTATAGACAGGTTGTGATTTTTACACCAGTTAAGTAACGTACCCTGAATTTGTTCAAGTCCTTCCTCTGGTTCTGCCAGTGGTACGTGAAGAAGCCTCCGGCTAAGCCTAGGATGTAGGTGGAAATGTTAGTGTGCCCTCGGATGTAAAGAAGACGGAAAGTGTCGTCGGATCCGTACAGGTTTCGGTAGGATCTGAAATTAACTTAGGATCAGGTGGGCCATATACTTGTTCCATCAGAAAGTAGGTAGTTTAAATCATTTATTATATGCTACATTGTGTAACACAAACGTAGCAAATCCTAGAAGAAAACTTACTCTGGTGTTTGTATAACTACAGCATTCAAGTCCTGGAAGTAAGTGTGTGCTGCCGAAATCACCAGAGCTAAGATGAGCAGTCCCACCAGCCATATCGCTTGAGTTTTAGGCCTTCGCGCCAACACGCACACTAGAAGCCCCAGGCAGAAGAGCTGAGTGTCTGCAGCGAGATACCTGAAGATAAAAAAGACATAACAGCTATTCGTTTAGGAGTGATGGAAATGCAAGGCCTCCAATGGGAGGCCAAATGGAGGCAAATGTAACGTGCTGGAAATGAAACTGCTTTTTAATCGGGTTAGCACAACAGGTTTTATTTTCGCTCTGTACTGTAAAACTGGGCAGTTTTAGTATTTAGTAACGTATTCTCTTATCTGTGGTGACGTCAGGCCTTTTTTGTATGAAGACTCGTGAGTTTTAAGCCGCCCGATCGAGGCGCTTGCTTATCGAATCTCCAAAAAAGACCTGATTTTACGAAAAACAGAATACGTAAACCTCAGACTTGGGGTACTGTTCCATCATTCGTCTTTTCGGTGCTAACCCCTTTCGTACTCATGTTATCTTTACTCAATACCTTTTTGTCGTACTAAAAGGGGTGCATTAAGAAAAAAAATCGAACCCGAAACTCAAGCCCTCACACTAGTCATATACGATTTCATGGTTTTTGGTAATTTGCTTATGGCTTACCAAGTCTGCGGCGCACACAGCGAGTCATCGTACACATAGTTGTTGACATAGAAGATGTGCGCCCACCAGTAGTGGCGGCAGGCGTCCGCCTCGCTCGTCACCACCAGCTCCCACATCGGGCCCGAGCCCAGGAGCCGCATCACCGAGCAGATCGTAGCTAGGACCAATGCGTACGTTGGGGTTAACCTGGAACAAATATTTTCTGTTCCTCTTGGGTTTTCGGCCTTTTGCAAGCATGGCCTTTACATGCCATGCTCTAGAGTAGTAGAGCTCTTTGGGAATGGCTCATCCGGGGAAGTACTATCCATCAGCTTCTTCTAAAACCAGTTTTTTTTTAATTATTGCTCCGACGTACACTGCTCATGGCGGACCTACGGACCTACGGACATACGTTGGATCAGTCATCTATCGCCGGTACTCTGTCTGAAAATTTATTTAATCAACAAGTAAAGACTCCATTTACTGCTATGCTAGAACGCTTGTCCCTGGGTTTCGCTTTAGTAGATAGCTATAGCTACTGAAGCAAGAACCAATAACAAGCGTTCAATAGATCCACCATATGGCAGAATTCACGTTCAAATTCCCAACCACAAAATATAAAAATACGACGTACCTCAGCCACCTCAGTAGCATTCCCTTCGGCCACAGCACCCAGCTGACGCGCTGCGTCTCCGCATGCAGTTGGAAGTTGTAAGCCATCAGAAAGGCAGACATCACGAAGAACGTGTGCGTCACCAGACTACCGTTGAACAGGAGCTGCTTGAACGGATCCTCGTACGCCTGAAAAATATGCTGGATTGAGGGAGCGAAGCGAGTAAACTGGAACAGTTTCATGACTTTGCCCCCAGGCATGGAGTTGATGGACGCAGGGCAGTGCAGCGTGAAGCACGTTCCTATCGTGACTAACGAGCCAATGCTTTGTTGATGTTTGACATGAGGGCCATCGGCTTGTTCTATCAGCAAGCAAGTTGTATAAAAAAAACGTCAAGTCAGAGGTACGTCATATAACATTTTGGCACATTTTGTAGTAGTTCGTGACAGGTTGAACCATGGAGGTAAGGGTTGAACGCCCGTCGCCGCTGTTAGAATACTTACAAGTTTCCTCACGATGTTTTCGAAAAAGTATTTCATCAGCTGGTTCCCATTACCTACAAGCTATGCTTAGTTAGGCGCTGAGTGAAATTGAATCCAATAATATTCATACATTTTTATTTGATCGAGTGAACTTGATTGGATATTGCTATGCGAAAATGTGGGTAGGTATGCAATATAAATACACGCTACGTACCGTTTCTATGTAGTACGGGTTTGCGACGTAGGCATACGCCATTACAAGGACTGTGTGCGAGAAGATCACGCAAATCATTGTCATTGTTCTGAAAAACAAACACTTGTATTCAAGTAATAAAAATATTCGTGGACTTTCCACACACTTTATTCTTCTTGCTTTGTCACTAGGAAGGAGTGTGTTGTAAGGATTTTAAGAACGCCTTATGAGGCTCCTTTCGGCTTTGATAAATATAGGAACTTTAATAAGAATATGATGGCTTTGAAGCCTAGAATATTATACTAACTATTATACTTTAGTTTTCTATATATTACCGCATGCCATGGAAAAGTTTCAGTCTCTCTAATCTCGGTTCCTTCTCCGTGTTCACTGGCGCCACCAATCTTTCCCAATTTCTACGCAAAGAAAACGACAATAGAAATGGATTCCCTGAAAATAAATAATGATATTACAATTTAAACTTTCCTACTACTATACTCTACTACTACTAACAGGTACTTTGTTTTCCCGCGGTAGGTAGTCACTATTTCGAAGAAACTCACTGACCTGCTTTATAATTAGGTAGGTACCGTCATTTTATAGCGGCTCTAGGTATACCTACTTATATTAAGCTCCGAAATCAATGACAAAAGTGTTATCGGCCATTTTAGCTAGTGGAGCCCTCAGCGACTATAATGAAACCAACCGTAGCGTGTCCTGTCTTATGAATTAGATTGCATTTACCTTTTTCTATTATGCCTACGCCTCACTAAATTCGATTGTCACCTCACTGGAGCTTCAATATTGTATAACAAGGATCATACAAAAGAAGGGTAGGAACAGGAACCAAGTCGTAAATTTGTTGTCTGTTCTTCTAGGCTTGTTCGCGTGGAACTGGTACCTAAATTCACCTAGTTTTAAGACGTTTCAAAGTGATCCTTGTGATTTTATTGAATAAATTCCTTTTGGCTTTGACTTTGAACAGGTAAGTATTTTTACTTAACTTCTTTCTTAGTGTGCGCTTACGAAACACTCTACAAAAATCTTTAGGGCCAGTGGTTTAAGTTGTGCTTTGTCAGTAAGGCAGGACATTAATTCTTATGATTAGATGTGGGTGGGACCTATCTTACCAATACCGTATTACTATAAACATATTTGTTTATGTACTTAGTACCTTTTGTTGAAAAAAAACATTCGAAATTACCTGAACTTCCTCCTTTCCTAAAAAACTTGCTATCGTAAAAGCTTCCTATAGCATTTAGCATAATGAGAACAAAATACACAACAATAACAATTATATCGCTGGTATCTATGATAGTTCTATCGCTTTCTCTCTTGCAATATCTCAGTTTTGCCAATTTCCCGTGTATTTGATACTCGGTCGATAGCGAATCGTTCAGGCATGGCTCAAGGGCGTTTGCTAGGTCCGATGTTGTATTGCCTTCATGCATGTATTGCTTGCATGTTCTTGTGACACACACACCTCTGTGTATTTGCGTGTGGTTGAAATGTTTGACTGTGTATGCTGAGTATCCCTGAAAAATAAAATTAACTTAGGGTTTTTTGTAAATCCCAATTACAAAGACAACAAATTACAAAAATGCATCTTCAACAAAACAAGATAAAAAAAACCTTGACTATTTTTTTATGGCATACTTATGGATAATTTTTCAAAAGAGTCAACGATAAAATGAGTCAAGGAAAAACTAGTCAATAGAGAGTCTTTATTATAAAATGTATATCCACGTGTATAGGTAATCATATTATGTTCATTTGTATCGTTGCTGAACCCAATATCAATAACTCATAATGCATGAGTTCACAGAGTCTATTGGTCACCGCAAGGTCGTCCCTACATAAAATCTGTATTGCTGTCATAATTCTCATTAATAGTATCTACCTAACAACAGTGTGTGGCTAGTAGGTACCCGCCATTCTATCAGCTGAGTATTATATTATATTGTGATATTTGGCTAGCCAAAGCCTAGTCTATCTAGAATCCTTTTTTTGGGGAAAATGCCTTTGCATTTCCCTTCCGCCCTGGGGGTGACGGAAGGGGGTATGTGGGGCTCGAACTCGAACCCACTAAAAACCCCCCTGTGAGACATCCTCCGCAAAGGTGTAGCGAGATGGGGTCGCGTTTGCATGTCCCAGGCCTTTCAGATAGTCATCGTAGGTCAATTTCCCAGTGTAGGTCACACTGTGTGTGTGTAAGGCAATATTTTGTTCTAGGGTGATATTTTTGTTACTCTTATTTCCTAAGCGTTTTTATGACACTCGTTTAGATTACCTACAACAGTGAGAGGCTATAGTAGGTACCCGATAGTCAGTTACTCTATCTAAAATCCATGTTCACAAACGCAGCGCCTAGTGGTCGTGTCGTGTCCTATGATATTCGACAAAAATAAGACGAAGCTTAGCTCTACGTTCTATTCTATTCTATTATTTATCCCGTAGCTACGGTCGGTTAGGGGCTGTCCATTAATCACGTGATGTTTATTTAGAATTTTTAACCCCCCCCCTCCCCATTGGTGATACGTAGTGAGGTTTAAGACTACCCCCCCGCCCCCACCCAAAATCACGTGTATTTTAGTAACTACAAATAATCTTAATAATTTTTAGAATATTATCTAAAGACAGGTTTAAAGTATAATCTAATTTAATTCTGAAATTAAGGACCATGACAAAAATGTCTGCGAACGAAAGCCACTTTTCGGTTTAGAAATCGCGCGTTTGACGAAAAAATAAAAACACGTGATATCTTATTACACCCCCCCTCCCGTCTTGTGATATTCCGTGATTTTTGCTAAGCCCCCTCCCCCCCCTTTCAAGCCTCACGTGATTAATGGACGGTCCCTTACGAGAAATAATGCTTCCACCAACCTTTAACGGGGATCTTGAAGTTAGCTAGAGGTGTGGTCAGGGGCACTTCCTAGGGGCTATGATATAATTTACGAAAATGGGCTCATCGTCGCTGGTAGAATGTCAACTTATATCCACCTCTTTGTACGCAGGTACTTAAATTACCTTGCTATTTTTGTTATTGGGGTTCTTTCTGCCCCTTCTATTTAATCTTACACATTTATATTTGATATTTTACTTTTGTATATCCCTTTTCGTAGAGCCATACTTAGCCATACTTATTTGTTTCAACAGAAGGACATTTATAGCGTAGTTATTCAAATAAGATTCCTACATTGATCGCACACTTTGTCGATTGACCACCCACCTATTAATTATACTATTTGCTGACTTTATAAATGGTATAACATAATATTATTGTCTGTTTGCTAGTTGTTCTCGGAGCTCCGGTCAGTACCAACATAATCATGGCTTATAATTACGTAGGTATGTACCGGTTTAAATGGTCATTTCCATCATAATTATATACAAATCTGGAAAATGATTAATAAAACAGAGATATACTGGGGTTTCCAAGTTTCTTGCGTGTACGCGTTGTATTGTACGGTAACCATTTACCTAACATTGTTTTGTATCGTCATGCATGTTAAGTTATCAACTTTGTTAACATAACAAGTTTATGGAGCGAGTTGTATTTACGATTTTCTGATATTTTGGGAAACAACATGCGATTGTAGATCCTTTCACCAAAAGTTTTGTTTTATGTTTTTCAGCGTACTTATTTGAAGTGAGTTTTTTTTATGTTTTTTATTGTGAATTTATAGACAGGTTTTTAACTATAAACGCAACTTTATTTATTTAAACACATTTAATTAAAACGGTTGCACACCAATTTACATTAATTAAATATTGTGGAACATACAAAATTAACAATATTATAAATATGGAAATAAAATTTCAAAAGAATTACATTACAGGCATAAAATAATGATTAACTAAATCATAGCAGGGAATGAAAATTAGGTCATAAGTCTCTAAGCTACAACTATTTTATATGTGTATTTCTAGCTAAGAGCATCTAGTTCCTTGTTGCCCGTAAACGGAGAGCAATGGGGCATTAAGGCATCTACAAGCAGTTCCTCATTCGCTGTGTCTCGTATGAAAATTGATCCGAAGCATCGTGTAGAATTATGTAGGTAATAGATACATTGTTAACCTTTACTACGTCCATTGATCATATTCAAACGGCCAGCACGTCTATACATATGCATATAATATTTACGTGGGGTGACTGACTGACAAATAATTCAATGCACATCCTTTATAATATTTATTCGTTTTTGAAACCAACCAACGCATCTTCATATCATATTCTTCTGTCATCTTTCTGGCGATTAATAGGAGCGGTCCCGCCTCCCGAACCTAAGGTCGTGAATTCATAACCAGTTGTGCACTAAAAAGTTCTAAAAACATGTGTCAAGTGCTGGAAAGTAGCCTCTTTGACCACACTGTTTTGAAAGAAGGAAAGTCACGACAAGAAGACGAATTCTCATATCGAGGGGAAGATCCGCGTTGCGGTCACTCAGTCACAATTCTTGATTGAGACTTGTGACTCACAAGTCTCAATCAAGAATAAGGTAGGTAGGTAGGGGATCACAATAATAAGAAATATCGAACCTATGTATTTAAATCGTATAATAAATCTTTATTGCATACATGTACAGCTATGACCTTATAAAGAAGGTCAAGCACGAGCAGATCATGGAGTATCTGAAGCGAAAGACCCAGCTCACCATGAGGGTTGTGCAGTTGGCATCTCATCAAAAATAAATAAATAATATATAAATTTAATCTCTAATACTATAAGACTCAAAGTCCTGACTGACTGACTGACTGACTGACTGACTGACTGACATATAGACAACGCACAGCCTAAACCGCTGGTCCTAGAGACTTGAAATTTGAGGAGTACATAGCTCTTATGGCGTAGAGGTGCACTAAGAAGGGATTTTTGGAAATTCAACCCCTAAGGGTGTAAAAAGGGATGAAAACGTTTGTATGAAAAATAGTATTCCTTGAACCTACAAACTTGAAACTTGGAGAACATATACCTCAAAGCAAAAAAATAGGAAAGGCATTTTTAGTTTTTTAAAACTACCCTTAATAAGTGTGCAAAGGGATGTAAAAGTTTGTATGGGAGTTTTTTGACCGATGGTCCTAGAGACTTGAAATTTGAAGAGTACATTGGTCTTATGACGTAGAGGTGTACTAAGAAGGGGTTTTTGGAAATTCAACCCCTAAGGGTGTAAAAAGGGATGAAAGCGTTTGTATGAAAAATTGTATTCCTTGAACCTACAAACTTGAAACTTGGAGTACATATACTTCAAAGCAAAAAAATAGGAAAGGCATTTTTAGTTTGGTAAAACTACCCTTAATAAATGTGCAAAGGGATGTAAAAGTTTGTAAAGGAGTTTTTTGACCGATGGTCCTAGAGACTTGAAATTTGAAGAGTACATAGGTCTTATGACGTAGAGGTGTACTAAGAAAGGGTTTTTGGAAATTCAACCCCTAAGGGTGTAAAAAGGGATGAAAGCGTTTGTATGAAAAATTGTATTCCTTGAACCTACAAACTTGAAACTTGGAGTACATATACTTCAAAGCAAAAAAATAGGAAAGGCGTTATTAGTTTTTTTAAACTACCCTTAATAAGTGTGCAAAGGGATGTAAAAGTTTGTATGGGAGTTTTTTGACCGATGGTCCTAGAGACTTGACATTTGAAGAGTACATAGGTCTTATGACGTAGAGGTGTACTAAGAAGGGGGTTTTGGAAATTCAACCCCAAGGGGTGTAAAAGTGTTGAAAACGTTTGCATGAAAAATAGTATACCTTGAACCTACAAACTTGAAACTTGGAGTATATGAACTTTTAGGCAAAAAAATAGGAAAGGCTTTTTTAATTTTTTAAAACTACCCATAATAAGCGTGCAAAGGGATGTCAAAGTTTGTATGGGAGTTTTTTAACGCATAGTGCGATTGATTTCAAACTCGAAGTAAATATACTCCACAATAAATAATTTAAAATCACGTTTTCAATATTTTAAAACTACCCCTGCAAAGTTTCAAGGTTTGTATGGGAGATTTTTAACTGTAACTGTGTAATTAACTTCAAACTAAAAGAAAATGTGTTCTGTGGATAAATAACATAAAGACGTTACCCTCCTTCGTTGCGCTCGAGTAAAAAGAATACCTACAACGAGGCGTCAATGTTCTAAAAACGGGAATTTTGAGTTGGTACGAAGAGATCTGAGGGTACCTATCTACCGTGCCTGAGGATCAATGTCGTGAAGCTGTTTCGTTTCGTTTGCTTTTGGGGTAGAAACTAGGAACAAATAAGTACATATTTTCCGTGTAAGGTTGTCTTTGTTGTATTTGTCATGTTTGTGCTAAACTCAGTACCTATACCTACCTACCTAATATAGGTAATGTACGCCTATAGGTATCCCTTATACCTACGTAGGTATTTAAAATCCTACCCTAATAATATACAAATCAATGCGAAAGTTACGATATTTGGATGTTTGTGGTTCAATCACGGTTCACCACTTCAACGCGTGCGAAGCCGCGGGAAGCCACTAGTAAATAAATAAATGAATATTGCTGTACATTCCACACAGCACTATCTCGCCCGCTTCCTCCTCGTGCTCCTACTAAATACTCCTACTGATAGGAGCACCGGGACACCCATGTCCTGATGCTCCTACTGAACATAAAAACTACGAGGAATAATGTAATATTCTAAATTTAATTCCTCCTGTTCCTATCACATAACATATTGAACAGTCAACTACCGCCCCATACTAAGCCAAAGCTTGTTAAGTTCTTAGCTATCTGGTCTATCAAAAAAGTATATAATACTTATATACTTATATACTATATATAATACTTATATACTTTTTTTAATAACACCCAGACAGAGAACAAACATATGTTCATCACACAAAATGTTTGTTCTCAGTGGGGATCGAACCCACGGCCTCTAGCACAGAATGTGAGTTTTAAGTCTTTTATGGTGAGAGTGCAAACTGCTTGTTTTTCGACCTTTAAGGATGCAGAGTTTGGCCGAAAGGTGTCGTCTACATTCGCCTTCATGAACGCCTGCGAGACACAATGACACTGCGTTTAAAGAGTAGTAGAGCTCTTTGTGAAGGGCTCGTCCGGGGAAGTACTACCACCACGCCTTTGTCTGCCGCCAAGCAGCAACGCTGTGTTTCGGTTTGAAGAGTGTGGTTGCCGGTGTAATTACAAGCACATGAGGCTTAACATCTGTATGCCTCAAGCTGATGGACGCAGGGCAGTGCGTCGTAGGGCACGTTCCTATCGTGCGTGACTTACAAGGCAATGCTTTGTTATAGGTGATGGTTACCACTTAACATCAGGTAGGCCACCTGCTTGTTCCATCAGCTGGTTGTATAAAAAAAACTGCGGAATACAGCACAGTCCTTTTCGACCGTCGTCAACCAGGTGGAAGGTGGTCTTCCGCGTCCACGTTTCGTCGTTGGCAAGTTCAGGGCAAGCTTTACCATGTGATCTTGGGGGCGTCTCTGTACGTACCCATACCATCGAAGGCGTTTTTCTTTAACTTTGTCAACTATAGGCGCGACTTTAAAGCTTCCTCTTATCTAGTCGTTTCGGATTTTATCTAACAATGTGACGCCCGCTGACCAGCGTAACATGCGCATTTCTATTGTGTGCAATTTGTTGAGGTGTTGTTTATTGGTCGCCCAACATTCGGACCCATACAAAACAGCCGGTCTTATAGCTGTTTTGTACATTTTGCCTTTGACTTTTAGTGGCATTTTTCTATCACACATTACGCCTGTGAACTGTCTCCATTTTAGCCAACCTGTTGTTGTTCTATGAGTGACATAGTTATCAATCTTGCCGTCATTGCTTGTATTTGAACTGGTTCACGGTTGGTATTTGTGTATTGCCAATGGAAATATTGATGCTATTAGGGTTTGTGGTACCATCGAACAAGTAGTGTTAAACAACAGTGGGCTAAGAGTTGAACCTTGATGAACTCCGACTCTGATCTCAAATCTTTCGCTTGTTCCAGCTGGGCAAAGTACTTGAGTAGTTACATCTCTGTACATGTCTTGGATTAGGGTGATGTAATGCTCAGGAACAAATTGCTCTCTGAGTGCTTCCCAAATAAGTTCTGTCGGGACATGATCAAACGCCTTTTCCAAGTCAATTAATACCATATGTAAGTTTTTACTATTGGACTTTGCTTTCTCCAGCATGATCCTGATGGTTTGGATTGCATCTGGTGAAAGAGCTCTATTACTCTTAAAATCTTAAAAGTTGTTAAGTGATAACCATCACCAAAGCAATGCCTCGTAAGCCACGCACGATAGGAACGAACCGAAACACAGGAACGCTGCCAGAAAAAGGCATGTCTGAAATAAAGTGTATATTATTATCTTACAAAGATGGACTCACTCGTATTATCTTCATCAGCTCTGAGTCCCCATAGAGGTCGACATCCACGAGACAGTAGGTGCCCCCCGGCTGCTGAAGACAAGCGTCAAAGTCGTCCAGGTGGAACAGCGGAGGCATTCTGTCGTACTCGTTCTCTAAAACAACAGTTAGATTTGCGAGATTCAGAGCTGATTTCACCATGCTGACATGGTGAGACAAATGACTGAATGAAAAAGACACCATGAGACAAATCCATCAGATTCCTAGGCTGAGAGCCTAGGAATCTGATGGATTTGTCTCATCATCATTATCCTCTAACTTCACCCACCGCTGGGTACAGGCCTTTTTGTATTTGCAACTGTATTCGGTCGGTATTGAGTTTTGTTTTTAGTTTTTCGTAACGTCAGCCCATTTTTGTATGGAGATTTGATAAGCGCATCGGGCGTGCTAAGGACTCACGAGTCTCCATACAAAAACAGTCTGACGATGCAGAAAACAAAAAAAAACTTGAGGTACTGGTGTTAATTTGTTCACCGAGAATCAAATTCGAGCAACTAAGTAGACAATTTGGCATCATGCCATCATAACACCAATAAAACTTGAACTTGAGGTCATAGTCAACTGTCAGCTGCCATTACAGTGGCAGTACTAGACTATTTTCCTGGTTATTAAAACACCACATCATCACCAGCCTGAAGAAGTCCACCGCTGGACAAAGGCCTTCCCCATTGACAGCCTTCACAGCTCAGTTGGTATTAGCTCTGCCTTCTGCGCCGTAGGCCGTGGGTTCGATCCCCACCGAGAACAAACATTTGTGTGATGAACATAGATGTTTGTTCTCTGTCTGGGTGTTATATAATATTACAAGTATGTATTTACAAAAAAAAAAAAGTATATATGTATTATATCAGCTATCTGGTTCCCATATCACAAGCTTTGGCTTAGTTTGGGGCTAGATAGTGCTGTGTAGAATGTCCACGGTATTTTTATTAATTAATTAATGGACGAGCAGCTGTGGCTGGTGTGTCTATATCGCGGTGTTGGAATTGTCGTTATGTGTGATTATTTTTTTTGAGCACGGATTGGTTTGTTCGAAACCAGTTGTCGAGCTTGTTTTTATCATTGACAGTAGGAGCAGTAACTACATCTTCTGATAGTGCCTTCTAGTTCATTCACCGACTTTCTGCGATCTTTTGCATACAAACAAAGCGTAAGACTCCTCGCAACAGATGAAGCGTTGGTCTTTCTAGTTGGTAGGTAGTGTACACCACTTAATTCATACAAATACCTATTTTTTTATTGATTTCATTAGAACGCTACGCAGACCAATTACACTAAGTAATTAGAAGAATACCACAAAATTAAAATACAATACAAATTATTTCAGTCAAGTTCACATTTAAATAAAAATACCTACAATATAAATTAGTTCAGTCAAGCTTACAAATGATGTCTTATATTTTAAAAAGCAACAATGTGTCTGTTAAATCATGAAACCTCCTAAAGCAGGCCTGAAAGCTTAAATAAGGCACAGGCACTGTTTTTATTCTTTGTAAACGCTCAAAACAAAGGTTATTTTTTTATTAAACTCGCTTTCCAAGTTGAAATATTTCTGCCGTCAAGCAGCGTTGCTGTGTTTCGGCTTGATGGTTGGGATGCCAGTGAAATTACAAGCACATACCTATATCTCAAGTTGATGGACGCAGGGCAGTGCATCGTAAGGCACGTTCATATCATTTAAGACTTGCAAGGCAACGCTTTGTTATAGGTGATGGTTACCCCATAACATCAGCTTGTTTTTAAACAAAAAATAGCTTCAGGCGGGCAAAGTCGAGCGGGATTCCAATAATAATAAGTATTTATGCACATTTCACACAAAGCGATCTTGGCCCTTGTGCTATGGAAATATACAAACAAAGAGGACAAAAAGAATAATTGACGCTCGTATCGCAAAAAGCAATCTATTCCTCACTGAAAGGTCACAGCTCTGTTGGTATTATATAGCTCTGCCTTCTGCACTGTGGACTGTGATGTGACGATCCCCACCAAAATGGAACGTAAGGTTTTTAAATCCCTAAGTTTTTCTGTTTTTTGGATAGAAGTTTTTTTGACTTTTCTTGTTTTTTTTTGTTAATACTACCATACTACTTAGTATACCAACTACTACTACTATGCATGTACTACTTAGTATACCAACATAAAATGGTGACAAGGAGCTGGTTTAATAAGAAAAAAGTGCAGTAAATTAGGTCACGTACCTATCTATTGCACCATTTGCCTGATAGAGCCATGATGAAACTCTTCAACAAATATACCAATTGAGCTGAGACTTGGGTTACCTACCATGTACCTAAGTAATAGTAGTCAGAGTCAAGGCAAGCGTTTGGCATACACGTATAGAATAAAGCGGACCTCGCAAGCTCTCGGGACGAATCACTAGTTCATTCCAGGCAATGTCTATATGCGTTTGTATGCAACTGGCCACGAGCCAATGACCTCATGTTTTGTTTACAAGAATGAAAAAAGTTACCTTGAAGTTGGTGAGCGTTTGTCTTTTATTGTTGAAATAATTTATGGGCAGAAATAGGTCGTTTATATGCGAGTAAGGCAGGACCTTACTTGGAAGCTGTGTGCTGATCTTCAGATTGATAATTCGGGTACCTAGGTATTGTTGTTTGTATTTGGAAACAAGGTCAGTTTTACCGTTTTTTAGTGTGTGAACTAAGGTTGTGGAAGGCACAGGTTGTGGATTCTTCAAAAAGGGCGTTTTAAAGGATTTAAGAGGTCGGCAAGATGCATGTCAGTCATGCCCCTGTTGTTGCAAGCTTCAGGGCCGGATTTAGAGGTCCAGAGGCCCCGGGGCAACAAAGGAGTGGAGGCCCCCTCGCGCGTAATTATTTTCCAATAAAGTGAATTTTTTTTCAGTCGAGTTTTTCAATAAATAATTTATTGTGAAACCAAGTAGATTCTCTTGTACAAAAAGAGTTACTCTTTTTGGTGTTTTTGGATTTCGGTTATTTAAGATTAATATAATCAAATAATCATGTATGTACAAAGTACTGTAGGCTGTAAAATAGCAAAAAAAAAATATCAAAGGAAAAGAAGATGTTTACTAGTGTTTAACTGTTTACTAGTTGGGATTTGAAAGATTTTTTTTCCGAAGTCTCTATTGTGGGGGCCCCCCGTTTGTGGAGGCCCCGGGGCCATCGCCCTGTTTGCCCTCCCCTAAATCCGGCCCTGGCAAGCTTACATACTCGTAAGCTACGCTCTTTTGCTACGCTAGTACCGCCGGTTTCTGAAAGCTCGATCAAAACTAATCGGATGTCAAGTCGCTCGCCACTTCGGCTATTACATCGAATTAGATAGAGATAGCGAGTGACTTGACATGCGATTAGTTTTGATCGGGCTTTCAGAAACCGGCTGTTAGTTGAGTAAAATTAATAAAAAAGTAAAAGTTTTGAACTAAAACGGTCAGCGACAAGAGTAGATGACCATTTTTGGTATAAGATCGAATATTTTTTAAACCAGCTCACTTTTATTCAAAGGTTTGAACTTTATTCGATCCGCGTTGAGAAGGAACCAAAGAAAAGGTAGGTTAAATAATTATTATACTTTTGTTATTCTCTCTCTCTTTGTACCTACCAGCTTCAAAAAAGTTTATAGTTAATACACACCACTGTTTCATCTTGTAGTATCTATTTTGTTATATAATTAACTTTGAAAAGTCTTCAAAACTAGGTCAATTTACTCGTAGGTGCCATTTCCACGCGATCTAACCTAGAACAACGGGCAAGAATATGCTCTACGATAATCCTATCCAATTTTACTTCCTTCTAATATAGGTACAGGGTGTTAAAATACCACTTCCGAAAACTTCAGCAGGCTAAAGTACCCATCATTAGGAATCACTTTTTCTTCTAGGCTTTGGTCGCGTGGAACTGGCACCTAGAGTCACCTAGCTTTAAGACGTTTCAAAGTGATCCTTGTGATTTTATTGAATAAATACCTTTTGACTTTGATTTTAAGGAACCAACACCGTGAACGCGAAAAAACAGCTGTTTCATACATTTTAGCCAGGTAGGTATTGAACTTTTGCATGAAACAGCTGTATTGGAACACATTGTAGGAACACCTTGTATAAATACGAAAATAACAATGTTTGGTTGTTTTTCATCCCGAGAAATGACCGGGAACGTGGTAGATGACACGAACGAACCCAATAAAGAAAACTACAAACACAGCAGCAGCCAGAATATAAAACTAATTAAAAACTTACCGGTCATTTTGTAGATGACGGCAGAACAACATTTGCTCATCAGAAACAAAAGCACCACGTATCCATACATTTTCGCTATTCACTTGTATTTTCAGTAAACTTTCACCATTTAATTTGTCAACTTGTAAATCTCAGAATGATGATACTAAACTTCCTAGCTTGAAACTTGCAAAATATCATGAATTAAACCTAATAAATGCTCATAAATGTTTGCGCTAAAGTGTTTATTGCAACCATTTAGATAAATAAACAAACAATCTGCTATAGGAATTATCCATTGAATTATTTAACTCCACAGCCTACCCAAATATCCAAAATCTCTTGTTAAGAATACCGGGTTTCGAAAATATTTTTTTTTGTTTCTACTGAGTCCACCCAAAAGTAATTTGCACATTCAATCTTTGATTCCTGGACGTTTATTTTAAACAATTTGGATATCAAACGTTCGACAGTACAAAATGGTTTTGTAAATCACTTAGTTATCTAGATTTTTTCCTCTATCTCACTAAGTACTGCGTCGTACGAGTATGTAGTTTGTAATGGCTATCCTACGGACTATCCTTGTATGATCTACTTGGGCGACCTTTGGTGACGCGCCACTCGCTATTACACCTGTAATTAAAAACAGGTAAGTGCGAGTTAGACCAGCGCCCTAAGGGTTCTGTAATACCAAATTATGGAATCCTGGAAGAGATTTCTCTCGAGTGATAAGATTGGTTTGCCTAATAATAACTAGTAGTTCGCCCCGAACTGAGATCTCGTGATGCGACCCGACGAACGCATCAAAACTTTGAGTCGGTAGTAGTCAGAGGCAAGTCCAAACATTATCTTTGGACTTTTTTCTGACTACCGCCTATTAACTTGGTATGGTTACCAAGTTTCAACTCTATTGGCCTATTTATTGAAGAGTTCCGTTGAACAGACCTTGGCTCCATCATCAGACCTGGTCGTCGTCACCATTTTATGAGAACTGAGTACCTCCTTAATTTATATCAAGAAAAAAAAATAGGAAAAATCAAAGGAACTGGCCGACCAGTAGAAAAACCTTGATGTCAACGAAACTCTTAGAGATGGGAGCTCTTGGATCGCTGGTTATCTTAATTTAACTTTTTAAATTTTATCTCGAAACCCGAGTGTCCCAAAAAAAAAGTAAAAATTGTTTTAGAATGTCCAAACAAAGTCCTTTCATATGACATGTAACTTGATTTTTTTATGTAACCTTTTTTTATTTTTGCCCTCTTAAAAAACCCCATATCTCAAAAACCCTTCATCCGATTTTACTCATATACTTACCAGTAAATTTCTCAAGTACAAGCTATCGACATATCAAATTTCATGCGGACCGGATCAACGGTTCTAAAGTTATCGCCAGACAAACATACATACATACATACATACATAAAATGCCAAATCGCCCAAGTTGAAACTAAGATCTTCGTTCGCTTCGCTCACTCGATCAATAAGTTCTGTATTATGTGAGAGATTTATGTATCTATCTAATTATTAATTAACTCTCTTGAGACTCTTCATAGAGGCTGAAGTCGAGTAGGTCCATTGACTTCAAGCCCTACATTCTCTAGGCGAAGCGTCAGAATTGAATTAATGGATGAGAATTACTTCTAGATTTGTTCTTTTCTTCGTTTGTAAGGTGCAAAATAACAATAGCAAACATCACAGACATTAAGATAAAAATATTTAACTAATTATGAAGAATGGGCGGTCTTATCGCATACCGATGCCTCGTTTTTATTGGAATTTGTGGCTAACGGGTATCGGAAAACAAGATCCTTTAGTGTTGATCTAATTAGGGTATGGATTATGTATTTTCACTATATTCTAGAGACAGGCAGACTGTAATAGAACCTACCTACCAACCCCTTTGAGGAAGGAACCCTAAAAACCATTTAGCATTGTTATAAAATGAACTCTATTTGAAAGAAGGAGGGTAACGTTTTGTATGTCTAAGGCGACCATTATATCCTTAACTTTTGGCTTTTAACCCTTTTGCCATTGCGCGAGATTTATTATTCAATTGAGCCATACATCTCAGCATCGTGAATTGTTGCCATTATCTGCTATAAAAAACATTAACGTGAATAAGTCTACTGCCTGGTATAGGCCTCCATCCTCCTCCTCCAGGAGAAGGATTTTATGCCCACTCCATATACTTTCTGCGATCTTTATAATGGTGGTCCATCAGTAGCGTGCTTCGATTCGTCTTCCGGTTTGTGGTAGCCTTTCGAGAACTTAGGCTGCGTTTCCACCAGAGATGTGCGAGGATTCTTAGCGAGGGATGTCTTGGAATTGCGAGGCTAGATAAATGAAGTTATTCACACATCCCTCGCTACGAATCCTCGCTCATCTCTGGTGGAATTGCAGCCTTATTCCCCAGCGGTTGTCGGTTAAGACAGAACCATTCTCAATGGAACCAATTCATCAAAGTCAACTCGAGTGTAAAGGTATTTATTCAATTGATTCACAAAGATAATTCTTCTTATATATCGAGCATTGGTGGTCTAGTGGTAGCACCCTCGCCTTCCGATCCTTAGGTCGTGGGTTCGAAACCGGTCGTGCACCAATGAGTTTTTGTGTTCAAAAATTTATGTGCACAATGCCAGTACCTACTCTCAAACGGTGAAGCAAAACATCGTGAGGAAATCGGCATGCCGTAGAACCTAAAAAGTTCTATAACATGTTTCAAGTGCTCGAAAGGAGCCTCTTGAGGCGCCCTTAAAATCCTTTCACCACACTGTTTCGAAAATAAACTAGTGAAACGACAAGAGAAGAGAGAGCGTCTTATAGACTTATAGCTAGGTGAATTTAGGTGCCGACGACCAAGCCTAGAAAAACAGACAACAAAATAACGGTTTGGTTCTTACCGTTTTGTTTGATCCTTGTTACAAAATAATAATGTAGCTCTAGTGTGGTGTCGGTCGAACTTAGTGAGGCTTAGGCAAAACAAAAAATATGTCTAATCCGAATTAGATTTACTCGTAATTATACCTTAAGAGCTGATTTCACCATGCTCTGTTAGATAAACAAAGGATTAAAGGGCTGTTAAATATGTCAAAATGTACGCGTTTGACATCTAAGGCTAGTATTCTCTTATCTGTGTCAAGGTTAGATTTAACGGCCTGTTAATTTTTTATTAGTAACTAACTGAGCATGGTGAAATCAGCTCTTAATCTGTACCTAACTATGACTACACTAACGACTCGTTAAAGTAATAAACTTTAATAAACGCCTGCGAAAAGTTTGATAGTAACTCTCAAGATTTTGCTATAACCGTATTACAGGCTTTAAAAATGTGCTAAGTAAAGTAAGCGATGATGGAGCTAGTGGCCAACTCTGATGACAGAGTGCATGGAACAAGTAGAACGGTAGGAACCAAGCCGTAAGTTTGTTGCCTGTTCTTCTAGGCTTTGGTCGCGTGGAACTGGCGCCTAGAGCCACCTAGCTTTAAGACGTTTCAAAGTGATCCTTGTGATTTTATTGAATACTAGCCGGTGCCCGCGACTTCGTCTGCGCAGGATTAGTATTTCGAGTAGCTTATATTAGCGTGGCGTAGTACATAATTATGTGTAACTTTAGCGGTTTTGGCAGCGCACGCCAGAATAGCTCGCAGATGGTAGATTTTTCCCTACTTACTTGACAATTATCGTCATATTTTGAACAATTCACACAATAAATATCTTTATAAATTGTAGCCTATGTGTTATTCTGATGTATAAGCTATATTATTGTAAAGTTTCATTAAAATCCAGTCAGTAGTTTCTACGTGAAAGAGTAACAAACATTCATCCATCCATCCATACTTACAAACTTTCGCGTTTATAATATTAGTAGGACTTTTGACTTTGACTTTGATGGCCATCCTGATGATAAGAGGTAACAAACCATCATCTTTAACAAAGCATTCCTCGTAGGTCACGCACGATATGAACGTGCCCTACGATGCACTGACCTATCAATGACAGGCACATACACCTCACATCTTATTTTTTGTTTCAGTTCGGCCGAGGGCTCTCGCTGTCTTCTAAAAGTTGCTGTTCGTGTTATCGATAAGTTTTATTTATGAGAAATATGCAGGTAATTAGGTACTTCATATTATTTATATGATAAACGTGTTGTATGCAATCAATGTATTTTATTTTTCGAGTTTTATTTACAGATAGGTTTCTTGATTATAATCCTACACCATCATAATATTTTACAAAAACTATTGGCATTTAAAAAAAGGCTCAGTCCACCAAACTTTATTTATCTACACTAATCTACACTAATATTATAAAGAGGTAACATTTGTATTTTTGTATTTTTGTATGTAACGAATAGGCTCAAAAACTACTGGTCCGATTTCAAAAATTCTTTCACCATTGGAATGCTACATTATCCCTGAGTAACATAGGCTATATTACATTTTCAAATACACTAATATTATAAAGAGGTAACATTTGTATTTTTGTATTTTTGTATGTAACGAATAGGCTCAAAAACTACTGGTCCGATTTCAAAAATTCTTTCACCATTGGAATGCTACATTATCCCTGAGTAACATAGGCTATATTACATTTTCAAAAAAATCAGGGATCCTTACTAAAACTTCAATAATGTAACCCAAGGTGTTAAACAAAAACCTTACATCGCGTGCGCTGCGAAAACTATTGAAGATAGAACAAAATAATGTTCTACGATTTTGTAGAACACGTCATCATCTACAAAAAATGTAACGACAGCATATGTCTAACTATTATAGTTATGTCACAATAAGTGTTATTTTATTATAAAAATTTAATTGAAATGCCGCCGCTAGAAAAGGGTCTTTATTTGTACCTTGGTATTTATCCTTATCCAAATAAATCATTTCATAATTAAGACTGGTTCAATACCTATAGATTACTTCTTAAATTTTTCAAATCGGACATTCCATTCAAAAGATATGCGGGTCACGCACAGGGTGCGATTACAGTCTCTGGCGTGCAAATGTATGAAATAAGTAGACGCGAGGCTCGAACACACGGTCTAAGTTTATTCTTATATGTTCAAAAAATTTATGACCACCCATGCGAAGCTGGGACAGGCCGCTAGTTTCTATAATAAAAAAATATTCGTGGCCTTTCTACATAGCACTTACACACAGCTCCGAACTGAGCAAATAAAGATGTGAGCGATCAATTTGATTTTGAGCAAATAAAACATGAACTAAATAGATTATGATAATAGTTATTTGTTCAACGGAACAATGTGACATGTTACATGAAGTATAATATATTATACTATATAGTTTATTATATAATTAGTAGAAACTATGGTAGTAGGTATTTAGTTTTTTTTGTAGTAACTATGATAGTATTTAGTTTTTTTTTGTATTCTTGAAGCGGCGACGGACTTGTGGTTATATGCTAAATGTACCTTGGACGTACCCCTGACTACACTCATAGGCATTCTCAAAGGAACAATAGTCGGTACTTGGTACTAAGAAATCTGAGGGAACATCTACCGTGGCTGGGAATCGAAGTTGTAAAGCTATTTTTTTACCACTTTAAAAGAAGGTGGTGACCATTTTTTTATAAACAATTAGCTGATGTAACAAGCAGATGGCCCACCTGATGTTAAGTGGTAACTATCACCTATAACAAACCATTGCCTCGCAAGTCACGCACGATAGGAACGTGCCCCACGATGCGCTGCCCTGCGTCCATCAAGCCTCATGTGCCTGTAATTACACCGGCAACCACACTCTTCAAAATGAAACACAGCAACGCTGCTTGGCGGCAGAAAAAGTCGTACTTCCCCGGACGAGCCCTTCACAAAGAGCTCTACTACTCTTAAAGCTTTTACTGTTTATTTGGCTGTTTTATTGTGTTTGTTACGCGATTTCGGTTGTTATGAATTTGATGTTGATGCTTATTTTTTTGTTTGGTAGGTTATAAAGTATAATGGTTGTCCCACAAATTGAAACCCAAAAATATATACACAAATGACGTTTTTGTTTGTGGTTCCCTTAAGCAAAATCCTAAATTTCCCAGTGTATTTTACCCGTTTTTTTTTGCATAAAAGTTATTTACTATGATCATAGACGAATATTTCTATTGAATATCGGGGTCACCATTAACCACAGCTACAGTTATTTATGCAACTATTGGTGACACTCGCTATACAATTCGGTAATCGTTCGTGACCTGAATACTGTCAGCACAGCATCAGGCAACGCCCAATCAACGCAGCCGATACACAGGGTGCTATGTTTTAATTTATTGTATTTATTATATTTATAATACATTATTTAATATAGGTTAGCGTGGTATGGGCATGTCATGCAAGGAATGTCATGTAACGAAAAGAGTGTGGATGAAATAAAAGATGGGTGGATTGTGAGAAAGATGACATTGGTAAGAAAGGAGTGACTGCTGAGATGACTGATGATAGAGGAAAGTGAAGAAAAACCTGTTGTACCGACCCCACATGTAGTGGGATAAGGGCAGGAACATGATGATTTTGTTGGAACTCATTAGTAAACACTCCGTTATGTGCATATGTCAATGTCAATACGACAGGCAACATGTTTGTTGTCTCCCTCTTGCGGGATGTTCCTGTCCCTTTCTGCCTAGCCTCTGATGTGTACGGTGTGTGGTTATCCCGAAATATACGAGTTTATCCTATTTAAAGCTCCCTTTTATTGCCAAAACCCTTCAGGTTATGGGCCCAGACATAATTCGTCATTGTGCAAAATATTTTGGCGTTTTTTGGCGTACTTTTGTACTAAAAGTACATAACTCCACACCGGCCGGCGCGTGTACAACGAAACTGCACACGCCGCAATCATGGCTACCACGATGCCGATTGGAATTCCTGTCGAGAAACTCAAGGGTTTAGAAGATTATAACCATTGGAAGTTCATGCTGAAAATGATCCTTATGCACGAAGATCTTTATGATTGCATCAAAGACGATGCGGACGCGGGATGCTGTAAAGATGAGAAGAAAAGACAAAAGGCGTTGGCGAAAATTTGTTTGTCCGTTGGCCCGTCTGCACTGCCACATGTACGCAATGCAAAGACGCCTTACGAAGCCTGGACTAATCTTCAGCGTGCGTACGAGGACAAGGGATTATGCAGGAGACTGGGATTATATAGATCGCTTTTCGGGGTGAGGCTATGTGACGCAGAAAACATGCAGAGCTACTTAACAAAAATTACAGAGCTCGGGCAACAGTTGTCAGACATTGGATCCTGTCTAGATGATGAATTCTTAGCTGTTATTATGCTCAGCGGCTTAACGGTGGACTTTGACCCTATGATCATGGCGTTGGAGAACTCTAATGTAAAATTGACAAGTGATGCGGTCAAATCAAAGTTACTTCAGGAGCAGCAAAGGCGAGATGACAAGGAACAGAGTGGGATCAATGCATTAGCAACTAGAAATTATACAAAGGCGGTATGCTTCAAATGCAAAAAGCCAGGACATCTGAAAAAGGATTGTACGAGTAATACAAAGATGGTTTCAAAGAAGAATTATACACAAAAACCTGCTGAAAAGGCAACTCAAGAAAAGACTTTATTAACGGCTTTAAGTGTTAATCTGCAGGGCAATGTGTGGTATATAGATTCTGGTGCAACTCATCACATGTGCAACAACAAAGAACTGATGAATAATTTCTATTACTCAAAATCACTTGAGGTAAATGTGGCTAATGGTGACAAGGTGACGACTGAGGGACATGGCAGTGTTCAGGTGTATTTAAATAACGGGTTAAAGACTATAAGTGATGTTTACTATATTCCTAAGCTTTCTGTGAACTTATTATCAGTAAGTGAATTAAATAGGAAAGGTTATAGTGTAATTTTTAGTACTACAGGTTGTAAAATCATGGACAATAGTGAGATTATAGCTACTGGAACATGCAATAATGGTGTATATGAATTAGACATTGTTAAAACTGTTAACAGTAGGGGTAGTAGTAAATTACAGGAGTCAGAGATAGTCATGAGCTCGGTCTGTGAGGAGAGTGGGGTCAGTGAGTTGTCAGGTGACACTCAGGATGCTGCGCTGGTGTCTGTGCAGGGACTTTATTCACAGGAGCTGTGGCATAAGCGGCTTGGCCACCTGAACGGGCGGAGCATGAACCTGATGAAAAATGGTTTAGTAACAGGTATGGATTTTAAAAATACTATTTTTAGTCCGTGTACTGCTTGTGTTGAAGGTAAACAAACGAGGTTACCATTTCCAAAGAAAAGTCATAGTAGGTCTACTGAGATTTTAGGTTTGGTACACACTGATGTTTGTGGACCAATGCAGTCATCTTCATTCAGTGGGGCACGTTACTTTGTAACATTTATAGATGACTACACAAGGAAAACATTTGTCTATTTTCTACAAAGAAAGAGTGAGGTCTTTGAAAAGTTTAAATTATTTAAAACTCATGCAGAAAATGAGACAAATAAGAAAATAAAGATATTGAGGAGCGATAATGGAGGTGAATATGTTTCTGTCACATTTCAGGAATATTTGAAGCACAGTGGGATAAAACATCAAACTACAATCCCACATTGTAGTGAACAAAATGGTGTAGCAGAGAGAGCAAACAGAACCATCATGGACAAGGCTCGCTGCATGCTCCAGGAGGCTGGTTTGGAGAAGAGGTATTGGGCTGAAGCTGCTAACACGGCTATTTACCTGAAGAACCGATCTCCAACTAAGGCTGTCATGGGAGCAACACCTGAAGAAAAATGGACCTCTCAAAAGGTGAATGTTGTTCATTTACGTGTTTTTGGTTGTGTAGCTTATGCCATTGATGAAAATGCTAAGAAATTGGATGCTAGGAGCAAAAGGCATATCTTTGTAGGTTATTGCAATGATAGCAAAGGATATAGGCTCATAGATCCCTCTTGTCCGAAAAAGTGCATTAAAGCAAGACATGTAGCATTCATGGAAAACCAATTCTTGAGGAAAAATGTGTCAAATGATGAAGCTCGTATAAATCAAGACACAGTATTGGTCTTTGATTCATCTTGTTCAACAAGTTCAGTAGATAGTACTGTAAACCCTAATTTAGTACAATTATCTACGGACACTGATCCATTATCTCCACAATCAGTTATATCAATAGATGATGATTCACTATCTGATGACACGTTAGCTCGCAGACAAACAATATTTAGTCTGAATAGATCAGAGGATTCGGTTGTAACAGATGATTCTGCCGATGATACTTACATTCCAGGTCGATCAAGCATGGACTCACAGGACTCATTCATGTCAGTAGAGACTGAGGAGACATCTGAGTATGCTGGGCTAGCAGAGATTGGTGAGGAGGACCTGCCTGGAACGGTGGAGGAGGCACTGAGCAGCAGTGAATCAAAGCAATGGAAAGAAGCTATACAAGATGAGTATGATTCTTTCATAACCAACAAATGTTGGACTCCGGTAGATTTGCCTGCAGGACAAAAGCCAGTCAAATGTAAATGGGTTTTTAGCAAAAAGAGAGGCCTAAATGGGGAAATATTAAAATATAAGGCTCGTCTAGTAGCTAAAGGCTTTACCCAAAAATATGGCATAGATTATCATGAAACATTTTCACCAGTTGTCCGATACTCAACTATAAGGATAATGTTAGCCCTAGCAGCTCAAAATGACATGGTGGTTGAACATCTTGACGTCAAAACGGCGTTTTTGAATGGTTATTTGGAAGAAAATGTATATATGGAACAACCAGAAGGTTTTATCTTAGACAAAAACAAAAAGAAAGTTTATAAGTTAAATAAAGCAATTTATGGCTTGAAACAATCAGCTAAGGCATGGTATGAGAGAATAAATGATGTCTTATCCAATAAATTGCATTTTAGAAGGCTGTCTTCAGAACCATGTGTTTATATATATAATGATAATGATGAAATTATGTTCATAGCTTTATATGTAGATGATATAATGCTATTTTCTTCAAAAACATCCCAGAAAAGGAAACTGATCAAAGAAAAGTTGATGAAACAATTTGAAATGAAAGATTTAGGACCAGCCCATCAAATATTAGGAATGAAAATTACTAGATTAACTGATGGGAGCTACACTTTAGATCAATCTAGCTACATAAGAAAAGTAGTGGATAAATTTAAAATGGCAGATTGTAAAGAAGCAAAGACTCCAATGGAAGTTGGATTAAAGTTACAAAGGGAAGGAAATGAGAATTGTAACTTTGATTATAGAAGTCTTATTGGATGTCTAATGTATTTAGCAGTGTGCTCTAGACCGGATATTGCTCACAGTGTAAGCTATCTAAGCCAGTTCAATAACTGCTATGGCGAAAGCCATTGGAAAGCTGCAAAGAGAGTACTGAGGTATTTAAAGGGCACGTCTAAGTATTTTCTAATTTTTCAAAGAGGTAATTTGGAAATTACAGGTTTCACTGATGCTGACTGGGGTGGAGACCAGATTGATCGCAGATCCTACACAGGATATGTATTCTTCCTTGGTAAATCGATTGTATCCTGGGAAAGTCGCAAACAGCGCACTGTTGCGCTCTCCAGCACTGAGGCCGAGTACATGGCGATTTCTGACTCTTGTAAAGAAGCTATGTTTTTACAAACATTTGTAAAAGAATGTAATGGTAGTGTATGTACTATAAATTTGTTTAATGACAATCAATCTGCACAAAAACTGTGTTCAAATTTTGTATCGCATTCACGAACAAAGCATATTGATATTAGACACCATTATATAAGAGAATTGATAAATAGGAAACTGATTAATTTAGGTTATCTTCCAACTGAAGAGATGCTTGCTGATGTACTAACAAAGTCTCTGTCATGTGAAAAACATTCTAAGTTTGTATCTAAATTAATGAAAACATAGTTGAAGCTATTTAGTAAAAATAGGAGTAGGTAGGTAAAGTGCCA
Organism: Chloroclysta siterata; assembly: GCA_932294275.1. NCBI lineage: Eukaryota > Metazoa > Arthropoda > Insecta > Lepidoptera > Geometridae > Chloroclysta > Chloroclysta siterata. The sequence continues at coordinate 30,223,886 of OW028589.1, forward strand.
CATTGTTCTTTAATGATTATAGATTATGTTTGTATTTTTTGAGGCCTAGGAAGTTTATTGTATTAGTTGGAAAGTAGGTACATAATGTATTGTTTAAGGCCTAGTGTTGGAACTCATTAGTAAACACTCCGTTATGTGCATATGTCAATGTCAATACGACAGGCAACATGTTTGTTGTCTCCCTCTTGCGGGATGTTCCTGTCCCTTTCTGCCTAGCCTCTGATGTGTACGGTGTGTGGTTATCCCGAAATATACGAGTTTATCCTATTTAAAGCTCCCTTTTATTGCCAAAACCCTTCAGATTTGGTATATTTGGAATACAAATACAAAGTATCTAGTTAGTGTAGTGCCACTGTTTCCTGCGTTAGTTTTCGGCATTATGGAGTTAGGTAACTACATAATTAGTTGACCAAAATTAAGTCCGATAAAATGAAGGTAGAACAATACAGAAAAGAAACAAAAGTTACACTTACATACAAAATACTTTAAATTTAAATTAGTGCATAAATACATTTATGAAGAAAGAAAAACGAATGTTTATGGGTAGCCCACAACAATTTGACTGTCACATGTTTTAGCCAGGCAATTCCAATTTTAAACATTCGGAATTCAGTTTTTGCATTTGAATCTTTTTGTACAAATATAAAACTGACTGGAATGTGTTCGAATGTTTAAATATAGCTCTGCAGGACCAAAATTCATAATCCTAGGTACTACAGTGCCGTATAGATACCTACTATTAGTTATTCAACAATATTCGGCATTCACGTCCCTTTTATCTGGAATTTGGATTAAGCAAAGAATCGTTGGCAAGCATCGTTGTTATATTTTTATCTTGAACCTAATAAACTTTACCTTATATTACTTTATTAATCAGTAAAGTTCCAATATTAAGAAATATGCATAGACACATTGGCAAAATGTACGACAAATTAACTGCTAAAGATAAGTACGAGTAGGTACCACGGATGTAATTACCCACACGTGTTTACGAGTAGGTACTTAAATAAACTTATGTTTTGCTGCTGAATTTATTTTAGTGATCTCTTATGATGTTAATAAAGTCGTTCACCTAAAATATTCAAACTTACTAATAAGGATAAACCAGCCTTTATGTGTATCAATTCACCTAACAGTCAACTATCATAGATCAGTGCGCGTGCGACCGCGAAACATGGAAGACGCCAAAACCAAAGTCCATGATTTGTTTCTCGAAGTTCTGCGCGAGCGCAACTTCCGCGACGATGATGTCGAGGTTACGCCGCTAAGCAGCGGCGGCGCAAATTACACGTCCGCTCTGTTTGCGGCCACAGCGCGAGCGGACACCGCAGCGGACCTCTCGATATTCGCTAAAGTAGCCATCGTCGGCGAAAAGATGCGTAAAGTTATGGATGCTGATACCTTGTTCGCTACCGAAAGCATTGTCTACAATGAGCTCGCTAGCGAATACGAGAAACTTCAAACCCAGTATAAGACTAATATTTTTAGATTCCCAAAAATGTTTGCATGTGATTTGACACGTGGAAGTGAGACGCTGCTTCTAGAAGACCTGACGAAGCTGGGATTTAAGGTTCCATCACGTTACGACTCAGCAGAATGGAGGTTTGCAGCAGCAGCTGTGGCGAAGCTTGCTGCGTTTCACGCACTATCCTTTGCATTCGAAAAGCACAACCCTGAAAGATTTCAAGCAATGGCAGACCGCCTTCGATACAAACAAAAGCAGGACGATGACTCTGCGAAGGAATCTGTGTATGCCAAAATAATTGGCAGCGCCGTGCAAGTTGTAAAAGAGGAGTACAAAGAGAGAGTCGTCAAACTCCTTAGTGTAATGAAAGAGGAGTTTCCGAAGTTCAAACAGCCTATTAGTAAAACTGTGTTAGTGCACGGAGATTTCCGAACGAGTAATCTACTTTTTAATGACACGGTAATTAACTCATTATCACTGTATCTACTTAGGTATTGTGGAAGGGTTATGGTTGTCGTGTAGGTAAATACATTATGTGTGTGGGTGAAGTTGTTCTTGTATCTTGATGGATTTGAAGTAAGTTTGTCTAGCCTTTTTGGTTTGAATCAACCGTGTAGTGGCTAAAAATGGTCTAAGTTTTCGTTTCATCAACCAAACTAAAAAGGATTACTTTCAGTTATCTTACGTAGGTACCGTTGGAAGCACTCAGATGCAGCCAGCAACATCAAGAGCTGAAACCATTCGGATAGGTGTATTCGTTGCTTTTTAGGGTTCCGTACCCAAAAGGTAAACGGGACCCTATTATTAAGACTCCGCTGTCCGTCCGTCTGTCTGTCTGTCCGTCTGTCACCAGGCTGTATCTCATGAACTGTGATAGTTAGACAGTTGAAATTTATTTTTGTTGCTGCTATAACAACAAATACTAAAAAACAGAATAAAATAAATATTTAAGGGGGCTCCCATACAACAATCGTGATTTTTTTGACATTTTTATAGATAATGGTACGGAACCCTTCGTGCGCGAGTCCGACTCGCACTTGGCTGGTTTTTTTATAAATGACTAGCAGGTGCCCGCTCGCGTATTAGTAGTGATTGCTTACATTTATAATTCAGGCGCTTTCCTCCCGTAAAATTCTCATAGTATTTTCACAGATAACTAAAATTAAAGTAAAAATAATAATAATAATAAGTCTAAATCAAACGATATTTATTTAATTAAATCACAAGGATCACTAAAGCTAGGTGAATCTAGATGCTGCCACGTGACCAAGCCAAGAAGAATAGGCGGCAAACTTACGGCTTGGTTGCTACCATTCTCTCGTATGATCCGTGTTACAAAATATAATAATGAAGCTCCATAATGAAGTGTGGAGACAGATTGAACAACCAGTATTGTGCTGTGCATGTTGATTTCAACAAAGTGGCACAATTACTAGGACCTTGAAACGCTAGTGTTATGGCCTGGTTATCTAGCACCATGATGACTCAGTAAGTTGGGAACCTGTGTTTAAGGTCACAAGTCATCATAACATAACAAGACTGTTGTACATTTTTTGCTAGAATTTATCAAAACAAACGCCATCGCAAGTTCACGGAAATTATTTCTATGAGTTGGTTGTAAGGATCAGAGTCCAAATGCGTTCAATGGATCCTAGATGTTAACGTATTCTCTGTCAGCCACTCCGACTGGTAGGTATATATCGGGCTCATATCTCGGTCTTGTTAGAATTATACTCTTATTTTTAGTTTCTAACCTGGAATAACGTAAAGGCATTTTTTTGTCTAACTACAACGCAATCTTTATTTTTAATTTTGATACAACTGGCTGAGGGAACAAGCAGATGACCCACCTGATGTTAAGTGGTAGATAACCATCACCTATAACAAAGCATTGCCTCGTAAGTATCGCACGATAGGAACGTGCCCTAAGATGCACTGACCTACTTCCATCAACTTGAGGCATACAGATGATATGTCTGTAATTTCACCGGCGACAACACTCTTCAAACCTAAGCACAGCAACGCTGCTTGGTGACAAAAAAAGGCATGGTGGTAGTAGGTACTTCCCCGAATGAGCCCTTCACAAAGAGCTCTACTAATCATAAGCTAAACAACTCAAGCGCAAAAAAATTAAATTAACAAGTGGAAAAAAAAATATACTTACGCAGCGAATATCTCTGAGTCGTAGAACTTTTTTGTGGCGATACGGTCCATTTGGCGTTCTTGACCCTGTCACAGATAAGAGAATACTAGTATTTTTTTAGCAAGATGTTGATGCTGCCTTATGAAATTTGTTTAAGTAGGTAGGATGTATTAGGTACCTAACTACCTACCTACTTTTTTGCTCGAACACTAGGCTGTTTTAGTTCGGAGGCACTGACTGATCGCTGTTTCAATTATGCAGGCGTTATTGGGATCTATTCGCTACAAGAAGTAACAGGGTAAAAGTTTGGGAAAAACTCCCAACTTGTGCCTCAATTTAGTTTGACGAGGCAAAATCAGCAACACACTCAGTGGTCATTTCGTCGTGTTCCGTTCTTCGATCAACAATCAACCTAGGTACCTAGATAACGAGTGACTTACAAAATCAAAGCTAATATGATAAAATACTAATACATGATATACTTTTTTTACTGGTAGGTAATTTATAGACCTACACCCAGACAGAGAACAAAATTCTATTTTCATCACAAAAATGTTAATTCTCGGTGAGGATTGAACCCACGGCCTCCGGCCCTGAAAGCAGACCTACTACCAACTGAGCTATAAAGGCTGTTAGACATGCAACGAAATTAGTCTTCCAAATAATCCCCGCGCATTCTCGAGCTCCCTAGCTACTTAGCTCGTATTTAGTTTGTATGTTATGTATTTGATATAAAGTTCACTATGCTATGGACAATTTCGTTGCAAAAAGTCGCTTTCATTCCAACCCGCGGCGATGTAAATTAAGCCTGAGACAAAAGTTTTAAAACAGTTTAAAGTTCAACCTAATCACAACCATAGATCCTTGTAATAAAGTCACAAATCTTCATAATACTATCTCACACTTATGATCATTCGTCACCAAAAACGAGGAAATCTTTTCATCTCTATCTCTAATACTATAAGACTCAAAGTCCTGACTGACTGACTGACTGACTGACTGACTGACTGACATATAGACAACGCACAGCCTAAACCGCTGGTCCTAGAGACTTGAAATTTGAGGAGTACATAGGTCTTATGGCGTAGAGGTGCACTAAGAAGGGATTTTTGGAAATTCAACCCCTAAGGGTGTAAAAAGGGTTGAAAACGTTTGTATGAAAAATAGTATTCCTTGAACCTACAAACTTGAAACTTGGAGTACATATACTTCAAGGCAAAAAAAAAGGAAAGGCATTTTTAGTTTTTTAAAACTACCCTTAATAAGGGTGCAAAGGGATGTACAAGTTTGTATGGGAGTTTTTTGACCGCTGGTCCTAAAGACTTGAAATTTGAAGACTACATAGGTCTTATGGCGTAGAGGTGCACTAAGAAGGGATTTTTGGAAATTCAACCCCTAAGGGTGTAAAAAGGGTTGAAAACGTTTGTATGAAAAATAGTATTCCTTGAACCTACAAACTTGAAACTTGGAGTACATATACTTCAAGGCAAAAAAAAAGGAAAGGCATTTTTAGTTTTTTAAAACTACCCTTAATAAGGGTGCAAAGGGATGTACAAGTTTGTATGGGAGTTTTTTGACCGCTGGTCCTAAAGACTTGAAATTTGAAGACTACATAGGTCTTATGGCGTAGAGGTGCACTAAGAAGGGATTTTTGGAAATTCAACCCCTAAGGGTGTAAAAAGGGTTGAAAACGTTTGTATGAAAAATAGTATTCCTTGAACCTACAAACTTGAAACTTGGAGTACATATACTTCAAGGCAAAAAAAAAGGAAAGGCATTTTTAGTTTTTTAAAACTACCCTTAATAAGGGTGCAAAGGGATGTAAAAGTTTGTATGGGAGTTTTTTGACCGCTGGTCCTAGAGACTTGAAATTTGAGGAGTACATAGGTAGTATGGCGTAGAAGTGTACTAAGAAGGGATTTTTGGAAATTCAACCCCTAAGAGTGTAAAAAGGGTTGAAAACGTTTGTATGAAAAATAGTATTCCTTGAACCTACTAACTTGAAACTTGGAGTACATATACTTCAAGGCAAAAAAAAAGGAAAGGCATTTTTAGTTTTTTAAAACTACCCTTAATAAGGGTGCAAAGGGATGTAAAAGTTTGTATGGGAGTTTTTTGACCACTGGACTTAGAGACTTGAAATTTGAAGAGTATATAGGTCTTATGGCGTAAAGGTATACTAAGAAGGGATTTTTGGAAATTCAACCACTAAGGGTGTAAAAAGGGATGAAAACGTTGGTATGAAAAATTGTATTCCTTGAACCTACAAACTTGAAACTTGGAGTACATATACTTCAAGGCAAAAAAATAGGAAACACATTTTTAGTTTTTTAAAACTACCCTTAATAAGTGTGCAAAGGGATGTAAAAGTTTGAATGGGAGTGTTTTGACCGCTGGTCCTAAAGACTTGAAATTTGAAGACTACATAGGTCTTATGGCGTAGAGGTGCACTAAGAAGGGATTTTTGGAAATTCAACCCCTAAGGGTGTAAAAAGGGTTGAAAACGTTTGTATGAAAAATAGTATTCCTTGAACCTACAAACTTGAAACTTGGAGTACATATACTTCAAGGCAAAAAAAAAGGAATGGCATTTTTAGTTTTTTAAAACTACCCTTAATAAGGGTGCAAAGGGATGTAAAAGTTTGTATGGGAGTTTTTTGACCGCTGGAGACTTGAAATTTGAGGAGTACATAGGTAGTATGGCGTAGAAGTGTACTAAGAAGGGATTTTTGGAAATTCAACCCCTAAGAGTGTAAAAAGGGTTGAAAACGTTTGTATGAAAAATAGTATTCCTTGAACCTACAAACTTGAAACTTGGAGTACATATACTTCAAGGCAAAAAAATAGGAAACACATTTTTAGTTTTTTAAAACTACCCTTAATAAGTGTGCAAAGGGATGTAAAAGTTTGAATGGGAGTGTTTTGACCGCTGGTCCTAGAGAGACTTGAAATTTGAAGAGTACATAGTTCTTATGGCGTAGAGGTGTACTAAGAAGGGATTTTTGGAAATTCAACCCCTAAGGGTGTAAAAAGGGTTGAAAACGTTGGTATGAAAAATTTTATTCCTTGAATCTACAAACTTGAAACTTGAAGTAGATTTACTTCAAGGCTAAAAAAATAGGAATAACATTTTTGGTTTTTTAAAACTACCCTTAATAAGTATGCAAAGGGATGTCGAAGTTTGTATGGGAGTTTTTTAACGCGTGGTGCGATTGACTTAAAACTTGAGGTAAATATACTTAGAAATAAATAATTAAGAATAACACTTTGAAGTTTTGATAATTACCCCCGCAAAGGGTGCAAATGACTGTAAAAGTTAGTATGGGAGATTTTTAACGCATAGTGCGATTGATTTCAAACTTGAAGTAAATATACTCCACAATAAATGGATTAAAATCACGTTTTCACTATTTTAAAACTACCCCTGCAAAGGGTGCAAAAGACTGCCAAAGTCCCAAGGTTTGTATGGGAGATTTTTAACGCGTAGTGTAATTAACTTCAAACTAAAAGAAAATGTGTTCTGTGGATAAATAACAAAAACACAGTTTGATTTTCGAAAACAACCCCTGAAACGTTACCCTCCTTCGTTGCGCTCGAGTAAAAAGGATACAACGAAGCGTCAATGTTATATTCTGTGTTATATATGGGATATTCTAAAAACGGGAATCTTGAGTTGGTACGAAGAGATATGAGGGTATCTACCGTGATTGGGGATCAAAGTCGTGAAGCTGTTTCATTTCGTTTGTTTTTGAGGTAGAAACTAGGAACAAATAAGTACATATTTTCAGTGTAAGGTTGTCTTTGTTGTATTTGTCATGTTTGTGCCAAACTCAGTCAGCCTACCTACCTACTACCTACCTAATATAGGTAATGTACGCCTATAGGTATCCCATATACCTACGTAGGTATTTAAAATCTTACCCTAATAATATACAAATCAATGCGAAAGTTACGATGTTTTGATGTTTGTGGCTCAATCACGGTTCACCACTTCAACGCGTGCGAAGCCGCGGGAAGCCACTAGTTTAGATATGAAAAGACGTAGGTTAAATAACATTTATTGTGCAATCAACCTTAACGTGCAACAAATAAAGTACTTTTCCCCATTTTTACTTTGCAAATTAGATCGTTTCTTTTTGTTTCTTTGAATTTATAATTTTGTGACGAAGTTCATTATTTAAAAAAAAACCCACCAGAAGAAAAGCGATAACCTATTGACTTTGAGATGAAGTCGACCCTCTTATTAGCCGTTCAACTGATGGCCCACCTGATGGCTTCAAGCTGATGTAAAGGCGTTACATCTAATGGCCTAGCTGATGTGGAGCTGTTACCTCTTTTGAGCTACCTGTACCCCAAGTATGAGTTTTGCGTTTTTTGTTTTACGTTTTTGTTCCGTGTTCATTGCGGGTTTTGTATGAAGACGCGATAGGGATACCGATATGGAACTTTACAAAACCCGCAATGAGCACGGAGCAAAAACGATTCGTTTTTGTTCCGTGTTCATTGCGGGTTTTGTATGAAGCCGCGATAGGGGTACTGATATGGAACTTTATGTTCTACTACTAATTTTCATCATACTTGCAACATAAAGTTCCGTGTCGTTATCTCTATCGCGTCTTCATACAAAACCCGCAATGAACAAGGAACAAAAACGTAAAACGAAAAACCAAAAATGGTAAGCAAAACTCATACTTGGGGTACTGGAGTCGCGCGGTTACTTCTAACCCGATAATTAGTGATCACCCCACTTGATGTTGAATGGTCACTACCTATTTGTGGAAATCCTAAAGTAGATGATGTGTTTAATAACAGAACCCGTTTTTCGTACAATATGAAAAGGAAATAATTGACAAAAGTTGGTTATAGACGTAATCTCTCAACATAAAATAGCCCACCTGATGTTGAATGGTTACCTTTCACCACCCACTCCAAGATGTTGAGCGCTTATTTCTTGGATTTGAGATACCTAGTAGTTGGCCATCGTCGATAGCCGCTGAACATCAGGTGGGTCTTCTAAAATAATTGAAGTGACACCTGATGCTGAGCGGTTATCTAAAGTAGGTAGGTCAAGTAAACTTTGTATTTACCTACCAACTATATACTTGCGTTGACGTAATAAATAATTTTCTTTCTACGGCACTACGTACGTCCGTAAAGTTTAAGGGGCTGACAACCATCAAACAACTTCTTGCTCGCACGTTTCGACATGTTGAAAGATATTAATCAATCAGTTTTTTCCTTCTAAAAAGTAAAGTAAAAGTAAGTAACTAGTTTTTGTACTAATGCAAACTTTTGAGTCGGATAACTTGTATCGATTAAAATGTTTTTTTTACTAAAATAAGCATTTACCAATTAAATAATAAACCATTTTGTGTGCAATCACATTGCACACAAAATAGTTTATTCAGATTTTTCGAAAGTGAGTTTAGTGGTTTTATATCTTTCAACATGTCGAAACATGCGAGCGAGAAGTTGTTTGATGGTTGTCAGCCCCTTAAAAAGGCATAATTTTTGGCTCAGATTTTTGTCGCTGTCTGGCCCGCGCCCGCGCCAGCACTGACAGCGACAGAGTTTCACGTTAGAAGAGTGCGGCAATGTTTAGGTAAAATTATGCAAGATGAATTGCACCTTGTTGCGTCGCGTCGCAGTAAGAGTCCTATTATTTATTCTGTACTAGTAGAAGTATCTAGAAATTTCCGTGGCTAAAAATCGAATCATGTTAATATACACCGTTTTTTTATATTAATAATAAATAAATTATTTTTTATTTTTTACATAGGTAGGTACGTAGTAAAATGCCTCTATAAGAAACGAAAAAAATCTATAAACGCAAATAGCGGCATCTTTTGAACTTTTGAAACCGAACCACAACGTAGTTCAAATAATTTCCGCAAGAAAAAACGTGGTCAATATTGATTATTGTAAAAACATGAAGATTTCATTAACAGCTTATTTCCTCATCTTCCTGTGCTTATGGGAGATTTTTTTACAATATAACATAAGCTATTCATGACCTTAATACTTTTTTCTGGACTAAAACAAATATCAATAATTCAATCGCAACCGGTATCGCCATCTATTGATGTTTAATTGGAACTAAAAATGCTTTGTAGGCAATGAGACACCATGACCCTGTTTAGCATCAATAGAATGATCTTGAATGGTTTAAGCTACTTACCTCTTTTCCTGCCATGCAATCTTCAATGGCGTTAAAAATAGTTTCCCCTTGTCATTAAAAAAAGCGGTAGGAACCAAGCCGTAAGTTTGTTGCCTGTTCTTCTAGGCTTTGGTCGCGTGGAACTGGCACCTAGAGTCACCTAGCTTTAAGACGTTTCAAAGTGATCCTCGTGATTTTATTGAATAAATACCTTTTGAATTTGACTTTATGTCAGTTTCGTTCGAAAGGATCCTCTTTGAGGCGCATTTTAGCGCCTCCAAGAGGCTCTTTTCGGGCATTTAAGACACGTTTCAGAACTTTTTAATTTCTGCAACATGCCAGCTTCCTCACGATGTTTTCCTTCACCGTTTGTGATTACTGGCACTGTGCACATATATTTTGTACAGATAAACTAATTTTGAACGACTGGTTTCGAACCACGACGGATTGGAAGGCGCGGCCACTACCACAAGATCACCAGTGCTCATAAAAAATCTAGGTTCCAGGTTCTATAAGTATTCCAGAACATTCCGCACAGTCACCATGCGTTTTCACTGATTCCAACGTAATCATAATCATCTATTGATTGTTTCATGTTGTTAGAATAGTTCTTAGTTGTTTCACGTTTGAAGTAGCAGAGACTGGTGATTATACAGTATCCATACTGAGTTTCCTAGTAGCTTAATATCATATTCATTTATTCATAATAAATACGTCGTGTCGAATAAATTTAATCAAGCTAAATATAAGTTGGTATGCAGGGCTTCGATCAACAATGATCGAAGATGCAGGGACATTAAAATACAATTGTAATAAAATTATGGTCGCACAAGTATGTAGTGTGTCAAAAACAAAAAGAATAGATAGATAAATAACACTTTATTCATATTCATAATTCATTTATTGCGAAAATGGGCCATAATCAACTTTACATCATGCAATTTTATATTTATTTTACACAAGGAATCATAATAAATCTAGGCGTAACTTAAGGGGCTGACAACTATCAAACAACTTCTCGCTCGCACGTTTCGACATGTTGAAAGATATAAAATCACTAAACTCATTTTCGAAAAATCGCAATCAACCATCTTGTGTGAAATCACATTGCACACAGTTTAGTAAAAATTTCATTTTGATCGATACATGTTTTCCTACCCAAAAGTTTGCTTTACTAGTTTTCGTACATAAGCAAACTTTTAAGTAAAAAAACTTGGATCGATCAAAATGAAATTATTACTAAACTGTGTGCAATGTGATTTCACACAAGATGGTTGATTGAGATTACAATGGTCGGCCTTATCGCTGATAGCGATTTCTTCCAGGCAACCTTAATGAGTAGATTCACCTTGTTTTATGACGTTTCAAAGTGATCCGTGTGATTCAACTGAATACCTAAATACCTTTTGACTTTGACTTAAGCAGTAAAAAAGTGATATAGTTGGTGTTACCTTGTGTAAACACAGTAAAAGCTTCACGACTTTGATCCCCAGGCACGGTAGATATCCTCTTAGATCTCTTGGTACCAAGATCCTACGACTTTCAGATTCTTTTTGAAGACGTCTAGGTCTTCGACCTAGGTCTTATATCCTATTCCTTACAATTCCAGGGAGAAGAAGTAGAAATAATGGTGGTAGACTACCAGACGGTGTACACGGGGAGCCCCGCAGCTGACCTGCTGTACTTCATCCTGCTGGGGACCAACCAGCAGTTCAGGAAGGAGCACTACCGGCGGCTTCTCGACCATTACTACGAGGAGCTGCGGTCGGCGGCCGAGGCAATGGGCGTCGATGTTACTGAGGATTACCCGAAGGAGGTCTTTGACTGTGAGATCAAAAAGGTAAGGTTAACTAAGTTTAAGCGCCTGGAATATAAATATACCTACATTTTGTTACCCGAAAAGGGTGAATAAGTATGAAGTGCAGTGCCTGCCTACATAACAACTTACACGGTGAGAAATTTTTGTGTCGTAATTGCAAAATGATTTTGTAATTAGTATTTTTAACAGGTGTTTAGTAAAACAAACAATGGTCCTATAGTGATCGCAAAAAATCGGTTTTATTGAAGGGGCTGACAACTATCAAACAACTTCTCGCTCGCACGTTTCGACATGTTGAAAGATATAAAACCACTAAACTCATTTTCGAAAAATCGCAATCAACCATTTTGTGTGCAATCACATTGCACATAGTTTAGTAAAAATTTCATTTTGATCGATACAAGTTTTCCTATTTAAAAGTTTGCTTATGTACGAAAACTAGTAAAGCAAACTTTTGAGTATTAAAACATGTATCGATCAAAATGAAATTTTTATAAGCAGCATAAGATAGCATGTCGTAGAATCTAAGAAGTTCTAATGCATGTGTCGAGTGCTCGAAAGGAGCCTCTTTGTGGCGCACTTAATATCATTTTACTACATTGTCTCGAAAGAACTTGTGACACGACAAGAAAATGTTAGTCAGGCTTCCGTGATGAACAACATACTGAATTCTCATTCCAATCGGCCCATCAGTCATAAGCAATCGGCCTATGTCGGGTCTGTGGTCGGGTGAGTCTCCGCCATAACTTTTCAAACAGTTTTTGTGTAACTGTATGGGATTGAACTCTCGTATCAGTCCTACCACTCCACCTTTTGTTTTTTATACTACTTGCTGGTGTAAAAGCTTATGGCCCACCTGATGTGAAACAGTATAAAGGGCTGCCTTATTGCTGAAAGCAATCTCTTCCTGACAACTTTTCGCTGGAAAAAATTAAGTGATCCTTGTGATTTTATTAAACAAATACCTTTTGACTTTGACTACGAAGGATTGGTCGCAGGTGCACTAGGAAAATTATAAGAGTAATAGTCGAAAACATTAATATTTGAAAGTGCCCTACGATGCACTGCTCTGCGTCCTTCAACTTGAGGCATTGCTTCACTAAAAGTTATTTTAAATTGCAGACGCTCCCCAACGCGCTACGCTTGAGCTCCATCATCCTGCCCATTGTGACGGTGGACGAGGCAGCGGCGCCGTCCATCTGCGGCGAGGCGGACGTCTCGCAGTTCGCCATCAGCCCCAACCAGCTGTTCGCGGAGCGGTTCCAGGGGCTCGTGGAAGACTGCGCCGAGTGGGGGGTGCTGTGATATTACCTAACTTCACGGAATAATAGCAAACTGGCAAAAACATGAACTAATGTTATTTTTTTGAATACTTGATGGTGGACATCGCTCAGTTACACACTGCTTTTTTTGTAACTGAATAAGGCTTGTGTATGGGAACTAGATACCTGATTATAATAATATAATTCTTTGATATCTGTTTTGTAAATACGTACTTACATATATTGCAACAATCACACAGAGAATAAATATCTATGTACATCACACAATTTTTTGTATTCGGTAGGGATCCAACCCACGGCCTACAGTACAGCGCAGAAGGCAGAGCTTGTCAAGGTTACGTCGAGCTCGAGTGCGGTGCTCGCTTGGAGGAAATATCTGAGGGTGCTCGTCATGAATGCCTTCTTAAGCTTCGAATATATCTCGAAAAGCCTTCGCTCAAACAAAACAGATATACCTATCACCATGCTTCTCTAACGATCACTATCAAAATATACAAAAATAATTGGTTAATATTTGTAAAAATAACTTTGGTAGGCTAGCGACTTAGCGAGCGATATCTCAAGTAGGTATGAGATGGGCATGTCATGGTCAGGTAATGGAACAGGTAGTTTATCTTCAAGTTAGTATACTGGAATGCTCAATATGCGGACTTAGAGTACAATGTACCTATAATGATAACTACTACTTGTATTAATAAAAATATACATTTTACAGTTTTTAGTGTTTATTATTTAAGTTAAACAGTTAACAACGTTAAATTCTGTATATAAAATAAATTTCAGAAAAATAATGAAGGTAAATAAAGAATTTTATATTATTCAAACACTTTTAATCTTAAGCACCCTAGTATAAGTGCCACGCAGGATACATCTTAAAAATTCTTGAACTTTTTAAACACAGCGCTACCTAGCCCCGAACTAAGCAAAGCATTTACTATGGAATCCAGATAGGTAGCTCAAAGAATAATACATTGTTTAAAATTCTACTCAGTGAGATGTCATTTTTATTGTCTTCGTAGAAGAGCAGACCGAGCATTCTCCGAGTAGTTTCTATACCAGGTGAGTGAACTCCTCGTGAAAACAATGGGACCCCTGGCTGACGCCGAAAAATATTCTATACAACGTCTACGTAAATAAGATTATAATACATTATAACAGGGATCATACAAAAGAACGGTAGGAACCAAGGCGTAAGTTTGTTGCCTGTTCTAGGCTTTGGTCGCGTGGAACTGGCACCTAGATTCACATAGTTTTAAGACGTTTCAAAGTGATCCTTGTGATTTTATTGAATATACCTTTGACTTAGATTTGATTTGAAGGCATACTTGGTGTACCTAACAAATGACTACTATTTAACAATGCAAAGTGTACTTTGTTGGTTTAGTCAGTCAAAACCCCCCACTTGACGTAGTCGCTGACGATTCCGTTCATCCTGGCAGGGTAGAGGGATCCTATCTCCGTGAGGCCGACGTTGGTGAAGTCTATCTGGCTGCTCAGCTCGGGAGTCTTCTCCGCCGTCACGTGAGGCAGCGCGTACGTGGCTGATATGAGCCCGATCGGTAGTTTCTGTTGGAGAAGGTCAAAAAGATTTTATTTCACGTCAGTGTGAAATGTATAGTACCAATACCCAGAAACCAATAATAATAATTTATTTTTAAACTTAGACATTCTATGCTCTATTATTTCATAAACCCATCCAAAATAAGATTCTCAAATTCGAATAGGGATTTATGACATATCGCTGTATGTAGGTCATTGACAGAAACATAATGCTTAGGATGTTTTAATGAATTAAGAGTTTCAATCATATTTGTATTTTAAATGTAGCATAGTTTTATGCTGATAGAGGCGTGGTTTATCATTTCCATTTCAATCGGTCACCCCAGCTGAACACGTTCACGAAATTTTTTGCACTAATTTCGAACCACACACTTTATATTAGTAGGATTTAACAAAGAAAACGATGACTGTACCTCTTTGAGCTCATAGTAAAAGTCCTCTCTGGAGTATGTATCCTCAGGATGTATACCCAGCCTCTTCATGGCATCACTGAGCTGCGTGTAGTAGAAATCAACGAGTTTCTCGTAGTACTGATCCCGGAACTCCTTGTCGGTGCCTGTGAAGATTAGGTACAGCAGGTCTGTTATGGGACTCCCTATCAGCATCGTCTGGTGGTCTATTACAACGATTTCTAAGCTGCCATCCTGTGTAAAAATAATAAAGTCAAAGTGTATTTATTTATTCAATTGATCCACAGGGATTACTTTAAACGTCTTAAAGGTAGGTGAATCTAGGTGCCAGTTCCACGCAATTTAGCGTAGAACAGGCAATAATCATACGGCTTGGGTCGTACCGTTCTTTGAATAATCCTTGTTACAAAACAATATAATAATGAAGCTCCAGTATGTTGCCAATTGAACTTGTGGCAAAACTGAATTAATTAACCATAACATTTTGTACAGTTTATTATAGTATAGTTTAGTTAGAGACAATTTCGTTGCCTCCAAAGCACGAAATCGCTCAGATGTAAATGCCACTCAAAGTCACCCATCCCTATGGTGACCGTGCAGAATGTTGCCACCTAAAGCCGATCCATGTTGCCTATAAGCAACATCGATCGGCTAAGAATGACCAACCAAGCTGGGCCCACGATCCTTTCCCACATAAATAAAAAATAAATCTACGTTTTTAAATATTATACATACTTGGCGAGTCCTGTGCATCAGATTGCTGGGCCTGAAGTCACCGTGTGTGATCACCTCTACCCTCAGCGGTAAATAATGCTTCTTAACTGTAGCAAAGTCCATATTATTTTCTACATATTTCTTGTACTTCTTATTGTCATCAGTGAGCGATTCAAGTGCATATTTGACCCCTGTGCTCAAAAATGTATCAAATATGCCTTCGGTAAACCAATCGACTATACATGTCTCCTTAAGTTTTTTGAAGTCTTTTGGATATTCTCTTTGGAACGCTATTGAAAGAGAGTGAAGTTTGGCCATCTCGATCACCGCTTTGCGAGCATATTCCCAGTCTATTGACTTGAATCTATCGTGTGTCACGAAGCCCTTTGCATCCATGTTTTCCAGAACCATCATTTCGTGCAAGTGTGTCGAGTCTGCCCCGTAATACTTCGGAAGATACAGCCAGTGCTCTTCTGGAACCCGATGCTTTATCTCGATCTCATGGTATGCTCGCTTCACGTCGGTGTACATAGCTTTTTCCGTATCAAAAACCACCATAGACACTTTTTCGCGCATTTCCTGGCTCATTGCTGCCACTTTGATGAAGAGATGAAGGTTATCATTGTCTTGGCTGCTGATTGTAGCGACGTATAATAGAGATGAGTAGTTGGCGCCGCCGGAGGATATCGGAGCCACCTTCAACTCATAGTCTTGGAAGTTCTGTTCACTAGCAACCTTGTGCAGCAGCTCACGGATTTGATTTTCGATGTCCGACATGATAAGAGCAGTATTCGCTTAACACTGCTTTAAAATGAAGAGCTGGCTTTTTATATCGTATAGCACAAATGATAAACTCTTTGATTAGGAATGACGTTGTTGTCCGTGAGCGTAGTGAGTAACGTGTGTGTGAGACTATTGTAATTTTAAAACATGTTAGTTCGAGCGACGCGCTTGCTTGATTGTGTTTAATAGGCACTTTGGTTGAACTACGAACTTGTGAATGCGATGTAGATATACGGTAGAAACGATGTAAAAGACAGAGAGGGAAAATATGACAGGCATTCGCAGACTTTTTGTAGCCTGCGTGTTATGATGAAAAACATTTTGTCATTATTTTCAGCATGTTACTTCAAACTCAAAACAGCTGTTTCATACATTTTAGCCAGGTAGGTATTGAAGTTTTGTATGAAACAGCTGTTTTTTTTACAGTGTTGGTTACCTACCAAAATATTTGCTTTCTATGTATCCGTTAAAAACAAAATATGTACATCATACTGGTCGATCGTTCATACATTTAATTGTTAATAATCTTAATTATTTATACAGAAGACCTATAAAAAAAGACACTTGAAATGAACTGCAGCAGATGAACACTTTAACACCTCTTATTTATTCGTAGAACACAGGTAAAACAATTTCACTTTTATTCTTCGCACTTGTTACAGATGACAGTATGTTAGCCAGTCAAGTTTACTCCACCAAGTCTCTTTCCAGAATGACACATTTTTACAATCTTCTCCTTTCCCCACTTTTTACAGTTCGGGGACCTACGTTAACAATCCTACCAACCTTACCGACCAAAGCTACGACTTGGCGGTCAATTGACTGACTAAAAGACAGGAAGATATAAAATTATTTATACTGCTTCAATTTTAATCTAAAAAAACAAGCTTAATATTTACAAAATGAATTATAAAATTCGAGAAATCATTACATTCGGCCATCCGCCATCATGCGATCTCCTGACGCATGATCAAATAAATAAACTGAACGTACTAATCAATTAAGAATATTTATATTATTTTAATTTTAAAGAACAAAAAAAATTTTTTTTTTTTTTATTGTAATAGCTTACATACAAATTCATTTTATTATTTTAGTCCTTATCAACTTCAATTTCTTATTCAAATTTATTTTATTAAATAATTATAGAAAATACTCAAATAAATTGAATTTACGATTTTAACACAATTACATTTTCAGTAATTATAAAAACAACATGTGAATAACAAAAAAAACAATAACTCCCAGTGTTTCGCTACATTAATATACTAACAATATTACTTTAAATTATTATTCATTACATTTGGCATATAATTAGTATCAGATCTGCTTGTATTATTTTGTTGCCGACCTTTTGTAGGCATATTTTCGTCATCATTATCCTCGCTTTCGGATGAAGTATTACTTTTGTTAGATATTAGCATCGTTGTTATGAGAAGGTTAACATTGATCCAAGGTCGAATCCGATCAAAAGCAACTTCGCTATCGTATTTACTTTTAAGAGTACTAAATCCAGTAAGTTCAAAAATTTTATATCGATCATTATATTATATGCTTCCGTGATTTTAAAGAAGCCTATAAATTTTTATAAGAGCTTAGTACTATTGTCTTTATTGTTAAAATTGGTTCTCGGTTTTTTTATTAGAAATAAATTAGAATATTATTATTATTTACTGTAACTGTAACGATGACATGGGTGTCGGAAGACCAGCGTTATAATAGCGTATGCTGCTATAGCATTAATGCCGAGTGACTGCCAATTTATATCACTTGCCTACTTACTTGTATTGTCTTTTCTTGTATTTTTTTTTTATAAACTGCATTTACGTGTGGCATAAATAAATGATTCTGTTTTATATTGTATTGTATTGTAAGATGACATTTTCCATTAACTACGTGATAAGCACCTTGGTGCAATTTTGATCGATTGATTTTCTTTACCCGGTTCAATACTACTGTAACCTTCCACATACACATCCCCTGAAAAGTTAGATCCCTACGCTATAACTTCAACTAACCCTGACAAAGGAACTTGGGTAGAATTTAATGTAGTCAAGTTTGCGTTAAGAGCAGGACTTTTGTAGAAGAATAGTTTGCAATTGTCTTTGAACACAGACACAGAAGAAAACTCGTATAAAGTTTTGCCCTATAAGCAATGCTGTTGTCACAAACTCATCAGTGACTACAAGATCTTCGATCGTCGCCTCAACATCATCGATTTCAATGTTCACAAAGCTCCTATAGACAGGTGTAACTACAGAATTACCGAAACCTTTGATGATAGGCAATTGTGTGTATCTTATTAAGAAGTTTAGGTCTTGAGCATCATCTTCACGAACTTCGATTTATTTGAAAAAAAAATACTGTTAGTATCACCAGTCGTGGAAATAGTCAAAGTTTTCGTTCTTCAACGTCCGTACGCGAAACGCGGTATCATTGGTAGAAGTTTACAATTTTCATTGTCGTGATCAACCTTTTGACACTTTTGGCATTTTACTAACGGCTTAGGGCATTTAAAGTAAGAGTGACCTTTTGCGCGACATTTAAAAAAAAGTCGCTAAACCATGGAGGTAATATCATAATGGAGAGTGCCATAAGATCCACAACCATTTGCAACTGTGTATCAAACAGAGATCATCTATCTTTGTTCCTCCCACGCAGCCTAGCTACAAGTAAAAGAAAAGAAGATGTAAGTTCACTCACTCCAACTCACTCACTGTCTGTGTAAATAGTGTCCGTCAGTTGATGCAATGCTTTGATGTTCTAGTTGGAGTTGGTTGAAATATGCGGTGAAGCGAAATAAATGGTGAAAAATCAAAAGAATCATTATTGTTTAAGCAAAATATATTTGAAAAGGCGAAATTATATCCCGTGCAGCTGTGTCTTGTGCATCAAGAAAAACAAAAGGAAACAAAACAAAAAAAAACAAAAGGAGGTTAAAGACCCGGAATTGTCATTTGATACGTAATATACTTTTTCAATTTACAGACTGTAATTACATTTTATTAGTACTAGTCATATTTTCCAATATGAAAACGATGTAAACCCATTAATTATTGTAAAATAAAATTTATTAGTCATCTGTTCTAGTGATGTACATACACAGATTAATTTAGCTTTATATTTCACACCGTCTAGGCGTCTCGCGCCGGCTCAATTTTTGTTAAATTTTACATTATTATTTTTTTTAGGTTACCAAAATGCCCAGAATGAAGACGGGTGTGGATAAAAGCTGTTAGGCGTGAAAACTAGGAGTCCACAAAATTTTCCTATGCATGGACGAAATGACCCTAAGAAAGTATCGAGTGGGATGGACATCGCTATCACGGCCAGGTCAATATGGGAAATAATATTGACGATAATAGTGTTCCATGTATCTATATTGGTTTTGGGTTGTCGCAATAAAAGTCAGCAACCAGTTAAAATTAAAAAGTTGATTTCCAATTAAACGCCTTTTTCATCCATCTCTTATTCTATCGATAGGTTAGTCAATGTAGTCCCTTCTCTAGTAACTCACACGAATACAATATCGACAACTGCACACTAACAAAAAAACGGACACGCCAAAAACCGAAAGGCTCCGTCCAGTATGATACTTCGTCCAAGCGCTAAACTGTTGTTTGAAGTTGACGCCAAATCTCCTGCAGATGTCTTCGAAGACTTTCGCTTTCGTTTAGAATGAGTGTGTGTAACAGGAGGATCCTCCTCAGGAGTCATCGCACCGTCAGAGTTCATAGAAAGAGAAAAAAAATACTGTAGTTATCATATTCACCAGATAAAACTTATTTCTTAATTCAATTTTTTTTTTGTTTTTTATTTATATTCATGTTTTATTTATTTTTTTTATTTTTCATATGGTTTACTTGGCTTAGCATAACAGCTGTCCATGTAATTTTGCGGCGTACTTAGCCACTTACAGGTCCAGTGCTTAAATGCTTATATACAAGGTGTAAAGTCATGTACGACATTAAATTGAAACACGTACTCCTAATTGCATTTTTAGATTTTAGGAGTTGGTTTTATCAAAAAAGCCTGAATATTTATCGAGATATCGATACTTTTCCAATAAATAATTTCTATGCAACCTGTATCTCTAATCGCCGGTGATGAGGTCAAATTTCCGGGGTCATGAAGTCATGTGACTCATCAATCAAACGAAAAAAAGGACAAAGATATCATATTTATACGCGTTAGACCGCATAAGAAACATATTTGTGCGCTCACATTGTAAAATTTCGCTGTGCGACAAGGACAGATATCATTCCGCTTACGTGTGTGATAGAGACAGATAGGTACGTAGCGCGCCCCACTATGTGCCACGCTGCCGCCCGGTGGCCAGTGAAAGACATTATTATTTAGTAAACAATCGCCTTGGTAGCGACCTTGACATAATCTAATTTTGAAAATTGTAAATTCGTGTTATTACTCGTGACTAGTGTCTAGATTTGGTACCGCGAAATAGACTTTTTGTGTGAGTGTGTGTGTCTTGTTAATGTCATCAAAATGCAGAACTTGTATTATGAAGGGAAAGATAATTGTGAAACTAGGCATACAAAACAAACTCTAGAACAGTTGAAGGAGCTCTTCAGTGCATTCATTTGTATGTGCAACATGCAACAACGTGAGCATATTGGAAACGTACGGATTTGAGGTACCTAACTAGTTTTATTTTTCCTACATGCTAACGTTGCTCTACTATATCGGCGAATCAAAGACGCCGCCGCCGGCCGCGCGCCCGCGCTGAAAGGGCGTTCACCTTTAGGCACGGGCGCGCGGCACAGTTTAGGTTTAGTCGTAGTAGGTATGTATGTGCGGTTTCTGCGCGCGGGGCGCGGCATTGAATGAACGTACGTTGCTTTGTTTGTGTGTTTATACAGAATGTTCAATAATTTTATGCTTATTCTGATATTTAGTTTGTTTGAAAATAAAAAAAACTCAATTATGAATGAATGTTAATACAACCTTTTTTAAATCAATACTAGATAGTAGTACTACACGTGTATTAATTTAATGTCGTACAGTCGTTTACACGTTGTATATATATATATATATATTTTTGCACCATTGTACTAATTATTTTGTTAGTTTTGAACTTACAGGTATACATACACCATTTTTCACTAAGAAATTCACTAATAGCGCACCTGGCTAAGGTCTGGCATACATAGCCTGCTAATAGCGCACATGGCTAAACTCTGGCATACATAGCCTATACCTGCATACATAGCATGTACCTACTACCTACCTATAAATATTATCTATAAATTTTTACTTTATAGATATTTAATTTAGTACACTTTGCTTCGGAGACTCGCATCAGAGGGTAGGCTTGATCATCGATATTTATAATTTTTACGACAGTTTATCAGGTGACAACTATAGTATAGTTAATTTCTGCTTGATATAGGTAAGACAATTTTTATTGCTATTGGAATATTGATAGTAGCAGTAATGAGAAATGGAATAAAAATATATAAATGATAGGTAGGTAATCCACGAATTGAAAGGTGCTAACACTACCGGATAGTCTCTGTTCAGTACAGACCAGTTCGTGTGAGGAACAATTCAAAATGCGAATATAAAATAAGATAAAAAGATAAAATAACCTACCCTTCAATGTTCAAATTATCGGATAATATTAAAATTTGTAAGATTTCACCTACTTTATTCTAGAAAAATTTGCTCGATATGTATTCAACTTGAATGTTCATGGGTATTAGTATAGGCCCTGACAATTTAAAAAAAAACGAATAGTGCTTGTACGGCCAGATAGTCTCGGAGCAATAAGTCGAATTTAATAACCTTTTACTCGAAATAAAAATATCATAATGTGGATGAAATAAATTTTAATCACAGCTACAGTTACCAAGTAGGTAATTATTTGGCAAATATCAGTGCATTGTGTACGTAGCAAAATTGTTAGCATTATCTAAATAAATTTTATGGCATACATAGCCCCCTGAACTCACTTGGTCCATCACAGCATACCTTGCTTATAAAAAAAATGTTATGGCATACATAGCCCCCTGAACTCACTTGGTCCATCACAGCATACCTTGCTTATAAAAAAAATGTTATGGCATACATAGCCCCCTGAACTCACTTGGTTCATCACAGCATACCCTACTTATTGTTATGGCTTATATAACCTCCAAAACTCACTTGGTTCTCTACATCACTATATTTAAATATATTTTTTTTATGTAGGTAGACTTTTTATCGTAAAATATTCTTTCAATTAGCAACATGCCATGGTGGCAAAAAGTTTCACCAGTAATTATTTTATCAAGTAACTGCGGTAAAAATTTGATGAAAGACATCAATAAGTTTCAAACTTAATACTTCGAGTGAAACAGCATGAATTTTATTCCTAGTATTCGTTAGACTCCACATTGTTAAAAAATATAATTTTAGCAAAAATTGTTATCACAAAAACTTACGGTATTAACAAAAAATATTTTCATAGATATGGTACAGAAAAGCAACTCATGATCACACACAGTCACTTGCACGTTTAGTAGATGGGTATTCTTTGTCGATTTCTATCAGCTTTTTCTAGAAAATCTATCCAGTACTTTGTGAATTTTATGTTTAATGGGTAGGCACAAGTACCAACAGCTCCATAAACCGAATAGTGCTAGCATGGCCAGATAGTCTCGGGGCAATCCCGACTGGACCACGCCAACAAAGATTCAGTAGAAATAAAGCCGCTAAGTACCTATGCTTTCAACTGAACAAAACTAGCACGATCGGATAGTCTCGGGTCAATCCCGACCGATACATGCTAGTGAAATCTGTATCTCCATTATACATAAATGGAATAAAATATTGTACCAATCTTCCAAGCGGCAATAAAATAATATCATGTGGGCAGAATAGGTAATATCTTACATACCTTGGTTCAATCCAACTTCTGAGATGAAATGAACTGCAGCAGATGAACACTTTAACACCTCTTATTTATTCGTAGAACACAGGTAAAACAATTTCACTTTTATTCTTCGCACTTGTTACAGATGACAGTATGTTAGCCAGTCAAGTTTACTCCACCAAGTCTCTTTCCAGAATGACACATTTTTACAATCTTCTCCTTTCCCCACTTTTTACAGTTCGGGGACCTACGTTAACAATCCTACCAACCTTACCGACCAAAGCTACGACTTGGCGGTCAATTGACTGACTAAAAGACAGGAAGATATAAAATTATTTATACTGCTTCAATTTTAATCTAAAAAAACAAGCTTAATATTTACAAAATGAATTATAAAATTCGAGAAATCATTACACACTTTACATCTCTTTTTTAAAATTCGGGTAAGGTATTCTAGAAATGAATATTTTTTATTTTTTTAAATCTCAACCTTAAGTTTTTTTATTCTTGGGGATATTAAACTACTCGTCTTTCAAGATCCCCCACCTGATGAAGTCATCCACAACGCCATTCATGCGAGTCGTATAAAGAGCGCTCGTGGTCGAGATGACGAAGCAGGAGAGGTCCATGTCATCTTTCAGCGTAGGAGCGTTCTCAACCTCCACCAACACTATTGGCAGAGTGAAGGCAGCGGTGGCCAGCCCGAACGGCAGTTTCTGGAATCAAAAACAACCGGGAGACCTTTGGACTGTTTAGCTTCAATACTAGGTATTTATACTTATTTACAGCCTTCACAGCTCAGAGCCCCAAGTCTCGTAACGTAAGGCCTTTTTTTGTATGGAGATTCAATAAGCGCCTCTATCGGGCGTGCTGAGAACTCACGAATCTCCATACAAAAAAGGCTTTTCGCCTTTCTTGTCTCGTGGAAATTCCTGTTTATTTAGTATCTTGACCTATTATAAATTAAGGTTGATTATTACCATCGCAGAGTAACGATGAACGTCAGACTATGTCCGTCTTTTTTTGACAAGTCTAAAGTAGCAACGGAAATATTCTTGTTCTTGGAAATATACCTGTCGGATGGTAAAAGCCGCCTAAAAGATTTGCTTAATTTATCGCAAACTAGATGCTCACTACCAGCCATGACTACTAAATGAAAATCGTTGAGTGGTAACATTTACAATGAGCTGAACACTATTTAAGCATACTACCTACATACTGTTGACGCATGAGCCGATGAAAAATTATATTTTTATGTGACATCACACCTTCCGGCTTCCTTATTTTTCTGCTCTGCGTGCTACTAAGACTTAATAAACGTTATAATAACTATCATTAGCTCTAGACAACTTGCAATTTACCATCCCTACATTTTAATAGTAGGTATTAAGTTTTATAAACTGAAATAACGCTGATGTTTAAATAATGTTTATAATTATTACGCTATAAACGATAAGGCCACTCATTATATAACTAACTTTGTTGTTTATATACATGAAAAACTATTTTCGTTGTAATCTATAAAGATTTATCTACCTACTTATTTACAATAGTCTTGCAAATTATGAGTAGGTACTTTGGTGCAAATCGGCAATAGTTAAATCAAGGAAGTTTTCATACTGGCTTAAATTGACAGTTAAATTCTAGAGCTGCCGGTTGCCCCTCTCGTGCCTAAAAGAACAAGCAAGACAGGTACTTACAGCTTGGCTTCCAGAGCTCTTTTATATGATGTTTCTTAACTTATAATAGTGTAATCAAAACCCATGGACCTGATACTAGAAAGAATAGGAAGAAGTATTCGTCGCGAGAAAGTCACTACATGTAATAAAAAGTCTCTTACCTCCTTCATTTCAAAGTCAAAATCAGCTTTGGAGTAAGTAGTCTCAGGGTCGATATCCAGTCTCTTCATAGCAGCACTGAGCTGATCATAGTAGAACTGAACAAGTTTGTCGAAGTACAGTCCACGAAACTCCTTGTCAGTGCCAGTGAAGATTAGGTACAAGAGATCAACGACGGGACATCCTATCTGATAGTTTTGATGATCCACCACTATGATCTGCAGGCTGCCGTCCTGAAACAGTAAATTCATTAGAAAATGACTATTGTATCGCTTACAACCAACAAAGTTAGTTCGATATTTTTTTTTTAAATACTATTATCTAATGGAACAAGCAGATAGCCCACCTGATGTTAAGTGGTAACCATCACCTATAACAAAGCATTGCCTCGTAAGTCACGCACGATAGGAACGTGCCCTACGATGCACTGCTCTGCGTCCATCAACTTGAGGCATACAGATGTTAAGCCTCATGTGCCTGTAATTACACCGGCAACTACACTCTTCAAACCGAAACACAGCGTTGCTGCTTGGCGGCAGAAAAAGGCGTGGTGGTAGTTCCCCGGACGAGCCCTTCACAAAGAGCTCTACTACTCTTAGCAGCGATGAACAATGCACTCTATTACCAATGGGTGAATGCTAAACAGAGAACAGTTCTAGGAACTACACACTTTTATATGAAAAAGATCTTTAGTGATATTGAAATTTGTGAGAGGCATGTTTCTGAGTGTGGGTGTTAGCCGCAGCTTACATTACAGCTAGGTATATAAATAGGTAATCTACACTAATATTATAAAGAGGAAAGACTTGTATTTTTGTTGTTTTGTTGTTTTGTATGTAACGAATAGGCTCAAAAACTACTGGTCTGATTTCAAAATTTCTTTCACCATTAGAATACTACATTATCCCTGAGGCTATATTATATTTTCAAAAAAATCAGGGATCCTTACTAAAACTTCAATAATGTAACCCAAGGTGGAAAAAGAAAACCTTACATCGCGTGCGCTGCGAAAACTATTGATGATAGAAAAAAATAATGTACTACGACTTCGCAGAACACGTCATTATCTACAAAAAATGTCGCGACAGCATATGTCTAACTATTATAGTTAAGTCACAATAAGTGTTCTTTTATTATAAAAATTTAATTGAAATGCCGCCGCTAGAAAAGGCTCTTTATTTATACCTTGGTATTAATCCTTATCCAAATAAATCTTATCATATTCAAGACTGGTTCAATACTACGTTTAATATGACTTCTTGAATTTTTCAAATCGTACATTCCATTCAAAAGATATGACAAAATTAAAAATGTTAACGGGTCCACGGGTCACGCACTGGGTGCGATTTCATTCACTCAGGGAGAAGGGTGTGCAAATGTATGAAATAAGTAGACGCGAGGCTCGAACCCACGATCTAAGTTTATCCTAAAATTTTCCAAAAAATTTATGACCACCCATGCGAAGCTGGGACAGGCCGCTAGTATAAACTATAGCGAGAAGGGTGATCAGTTCGAGTGCTTATAGAGTGCCATAAAGAGTTCACTTGATCAAGAAATCAATCAACAAACTAGCTATCACAATTGTTTGTTGAACAAGCGTACCTAAGTCCTCCAAGTGTCAAGTCAAAGTCAAAGTCAAAAGGTATTTATTCAATGAAATCACAAGGATCACTTTGTTAAAGTGTTTCCATGTTCTCAAGCCTCGACTATAAAATATGCTTCGATCCAGACTTAAGTATTATCATAATATCTTTATATCAGTACTACTTGAGAAACTACCGGTCTGAGTGAGAATAATGTAGATACGATTATTTATCTGTGATTCCGATTAATCGCTATGTCACAGAAATGTTGTGATGATGTGTCGAGGGGTCTAGAATGCTGTTTTTTATGAAATACGGTTTTATCGTAGACACAAATTCTTAACTACAGAAAGACAAATTGTTAATTTGACTCTCATCGGCATGGACATATCAGTCTGAACAAGTCCACTGTTGGACATACGCCCCCTTCATAGATTTGCTAATGCGTGCCAAGCGTGAATACTACGCATCACGCTTGTGACAATGATTAGGCGGATTGGTGACCCCAGAGTAAAGTTGGTGTTAATACTTAAGGGCACCCCTTGAGTATTATTCGCCCTTTATGATATCCATGGGAGGAGATGGTGAGGTTCAATTTTATATCAGGATCCCACACGGAGTCACTTCCCTTTTTCGGTAAAGTCCGCGTAATCCACAGGAAAGACATGGCTAATAATACGTGCGGAATCGACTAAACGGCGGCGGTTTCCTTTACATTTGAGTGGGGAGCGGCAGAATTAGGCACGGTGTTCCCTGGAGGAGCTCTATCACAAAGCTCTTCTACTACTTAATACTTAATACTAAATAAATAAAGAATAATCTTCAATAACTTACATGTGTCTTCTTATGCATCAGATTGCTGGGTCTGTAGTCACCGTGCGTCAGAACCTTACACCGCAGCGGGTCATACTGTCGCGTGATCTTCTCCAGGTCATACTGGTCGAAGAACTTTGTCAGCATACTCTTTTGTTCCTCAGGGGCTACTGAAATTGTCTTTTGAAACCCGGTCTTCCACAGCGAGTTTATGGTATGCTCGTTCAGCCACTCGTATTGATGGTTCTCGGTGAAATACTTGAACTGCTTCGGCTGTTCTTTTTGGTATGCCAGCGAGAGGGAGTGGAGCTTGGCTAGTTCGGTGACTGCAATGAAAGCGTACTCCCAGTCCATAGACTTGAATCTGTGGAGTAATTTCTCAATGGTTACAAGACCTCCAACCTCAACATACCTGGTGAAGCTTGGAAACCACGCTGTGATAAATATTAATATTCAAAACTGCATTCTAATATTTATATGGAGTAGCTTTCCCAGTACATATACCTATTATATTATTACATTGTAAAAGGATCATACAAAAGAACGGTAGGAACCAAGCCGTAAGTTTGTTGCCTGTTCTTCTAGGCTTTGGTCGCGTGGAACTGGCACCTAGAGTCACCTAGCTTTAAGACGTTTCAAAGTGATCCTTGTGATTTTATTGAATAAATACATTTTGACTTTGACTTTGACTTACTATACCTACCGTTCAAAAGGTAAAGGATGGTCTATACCTACTTGTGATGCTGACTAAGCTACGGGTTTGTCACGATCGATCTTTTCTCACCGCTTGAGAACACTAGCATTGTGAATGAAAAATTTCGTTCGTAATTTTATTTTTCGAAACCACGGGGTCCGTGGTTAGTACCACTACTCGACCACCCTCTTGTTTAGGTATAATAAAACCAAGAAAAAGGGTTACGGCCGGTTTCTGAAAGCTCGATCAGACTAATCAGATGTCAAGTCACTTGCAATCTAATTTGATGTAAATAGCTGAAATAGCAAGTTACTTTACATCCGATTACGTTTGATCGAGCTTTCAGAGACCGGCCGTAAGATATTGAAATAATAAAATGACAAAACTTATAAATACTAGTAGTTCGCCCCGAACTGAGATCTCGTGATGCGACCCGACGAACGCATCAAAACTTTGAGTACGTAGTAGTCGGAGGCAAGTCCAAACATTATCTTTGGACTTTTTTCTGACTACCGCCTACTAACTTGGTATGGTTACCAAGTTTCAACTCTATTGGCCTATTTATTGAAGAGTTCCGTTGAACAGACCTTGGCTCCATCATCAGACCTGGTCGTCGTCACCATTTTATGAGAACTGAGTACCTCCTTAATTTATTTCAAGAAAAAAAAATAAGAAAAAGCAAAGGAACTGGCCGACGCGTATCGATCAAAATGAAATTTTTATAAGCAGCATAAGATAGCATGTCGTAGAATCTAAGAAGTTCTAATGCATGTGTCGAGTGCTCGAAAGGAGCCTCTTTGTGGCGCACTTAATATCATTTTACTACATTGTCTCGAAAGAACTTGTGACACGACAAGAAAATGTTAGTCAGGCTTCCGTGATGAACAACATACTGAATTCTCATTCCAATCGGCCCATCAGTCATAAGCAATCGGCCTATGTCGGGTCTGTGGTCGGGTGAGTCTCCGCCATAACTTTTCAAACAGTTTTTGTGTAACTGTATGGGATTGAACTCTCGTATCAGTCCTACCACTCCACCTTTTGTTTTTTATACTACTTGCTGGTGTAAAAGCTTATGGCCCACCTGATGTGAAACAGTATAAAGGGCTGCCTTATTGCTGAAAGCAATCTCTTCCTGACAACTTTTCGCTGGAAAAAATTAAGTGATCCTTGTGATTTTATTAAACAAATACCTTTTGACTTTGACTACGAAGGATTGGTCGCAGGTGCACTAGGAAAATTATAAGAGTAATAGTCGAAAACATTAATATTTGAAAGTGCCCTACGATGCACTGCTCTGCGTCCTTCAACTTGAGGCATTGCTTCACTAAAAGTTATTTTAAATTGCAGACGCTCCCCAACGCGCTACGCTTGAGCTCCATCATCCTGCCCATTGTGACGGTGGACGAGGCAGCGGCGCCGTCCATCTGCGGCGAGGCGGACGTCTCGCAGTTCGCCATCAGCCCCAACCAGCTGTTCGCGGAGCGGTTCCAGGGGCTCGTGGAAGACTGCGCCGAGTGGGGGGTGCTGTGATATTACCTAACTTCACGGAATAATAGCAAACTGGCAAAAACATGAACTAATGTTATTTTTTTGAATACTTGATGGTGGACATCGCTCAGTTACACACTGCTTTTTTTGTAACTGAATAAGGCTTGTGTATGGGAACTAGATACCTGATTATAATAATATAATTCTTTGATATCTGTTTTGTAAATACGTACTTACATATATTGCAACAATCACACAGAGAATAAATATCTATGTACATCACACAATTTTTTGTATTCGGTAGGGATCCAACCCACGGCCTACAGTACAGCGCAGAAGGCAGAGCTTGTCAAGGTTACGTCGAGCTCGAGTGCGGTGCTCGCTTGGAGGAAATATCTGAGGGTGCTCGTCATGAATGCCTTCTTAAGCTTCGAATATATCTCGAAAAGCCTTCGCTCAAACAAAACAGATATACCTATCACCATGCTTCTCTAACGATCACTATCAAAATATACAAAAATAATTGGTTAATATTTGTAAAAATAACTTTGGTAGGCTAGCGACTTAGCGAGCGATATCTCAAGTAGGTATGAGATGGGCATGTCATGGTCAGGTAATGGAACAGGTAGTTTATCTTCAAGTTAGTATACTGGAATGCTCAATATGCGGACTTAGAGTACAATGTACCTATAATGATAACTACTACTTGTATTAATAAAAATATACATTTTACAGTTTTTAGTGTTTATTATTTAAGTTAAACAGTTAACAACGTTAAATTCTGTATATAAAATAAATTTCAGAAAAATAATGAAGGTAAATAAAGAATTTTATATTATTCAAACACTTTTAATCTTAAGCACCCTAGTATAAGTGCCACGCAGGATACATCTTAAAAATTCTTGAACTTTTTAAACACAGCGCTACCTAGCCCCGAACTAAGCAAAGCATTTACTATGGAATCCAGATAGGTAGCTCAAAGAATAATACATTGTTTAAAATTCTACTCAGTGAGATGTCATTTTTATTGTCTTCGTAGAAGAGCAGACCGAGCATTCTCCGAGTAGTTTCTATACCAGGTGAGTGAACTCCTCGTGAAAACAATGGGACCCCTGGCTGACGCCGAAAAATATTCTATACAACGTCTACGTAAATAAGATTATAATACATTATAACAGGGATCATACAAAAGAACGGTAGGAACCAAGGCGTAAGTTTGTTGCCTGTTCTAGGCTTTGGTCGCGTGGAACTGGCACCTAGATTCACATAGTTTTAAGACGTTTCAAAGTGATCCTTGTGATTTTATTGAATATACCTTTGACTTAGATTTGATTTGAAGGCATACTTGGTGTACCTAACAAATGACTACTATTTAACAATGCAAAGTGTACTTTGTTGGTTTAGTCAGTCAAAACCCCCCACTTGACGTAGTCGCTGACGATTCCGTTCATCCTGGCAGGGTAGAGGGATCCTATCTCCGTGAGGCCGACGTTGGTGAAGTCTATCTGGCTGCTCAGCTCGG
Organism: Chloroclysta siterata; assembly: GCA_932294275.1. Taxonomy (NCBI): domain Eukaryota; kingdom Metazoa; phylum Arthropoda; class Insecta; order Lepidoptera; family Geometridae; genus Chloroclysta; species Chloroclysta siterata. The sequence goes on from OW028589.1 coordinate 30,255,032, forward strand.
GAGTCTTCTCCGCCGTCACGTGAGGCAGCGCGTACGTGGCTGATATGAGCCCGATCGGTAGTTTCTGTTGGAGAAGGTCAAAAAGATTTTATTTCACGTCAGTGTGAAATGTATAGTACCAATACCCAGAAACCAATAATAATAATTTATTTTTAAACTTAGACATTCTATGCTCTATTATTTCATAAACCCATCCAAAATAAGATTCTCAAATTCGAATAGGGATTTATGACATATCGCTGTATGTAGGTCATTGACAGAAACATAATGCTTAGGATGTTTTAATGAATTAAGAGTTTCAATCATATTTGTATTTTAAATGTAGCATAGTTTTATGCTGATAGAGGCGTGGTTTATCATTTCCATTTCAATCGGTCACCCCAGCTGAACACGTTCACGAAATTTTTTGCACTAATTTCGAACCACACACTTTATATTAGTAGGATTTAACAAAGAAAACGATGACTGTACCTCTTTGAGCTCATAGTAAAAGTCCTCTCTGGAGTATGTATCCTCAGGATGTATACCCAGCCTCTTCATGGCATCACTGAGCTGCGTGTAGTAGAAATCAACGAGTTTCTCGTAGTACTGATCCCGGAACTCCTTGTCGGTGCCTGTGAAGATTAGGTACAGCAGGTCTGTTATGGGACTCCCTATCAGCATCGTCTGGTGGTCTATTACAACGATTTCTAAGCTGCCATCCTGTGTAAAAATAATAAAGTCAAAGTGTATTTATTTATTCAATTGATCCACAGGGATTACTTTAAACGTCTTAAAGGTAGGTGAATCTAGGTGCCAGTTCCACGCAATTTAGCGTAGAACAGGCAATAATCATACGGCTTGGGTCGTACCGTTCTTTGAATAATCCTTGTTACAAAACAATATAATAATGAAGCTCCAGTATGTTGCCAATTGAACTTGTGGCAAAACTGAATTAATTAACCATAACATTTTGTACAGTTTATTATAGTATAGTTTAGTTAGAGACAATTTCGTTGCCTCCAAAGCACGAAATCGCTCAGATGTAAATGCCACTCAAAGTCACCCATCCCTATGGTGACCGTGCAGAATGTTGCCACCTAAAGCCGATCCATGTTGCCTATAAGCAACATCGATCGGCTAAGAATGACCAACCAAGCTGGGCCCACGATCCTTTCCCACATAAATAAAAAATAAATCTACGTTTTTAAATATTATACATACTTGGCGAGTCCTGTGCATCAGATTGCTGGGCCTGAAGTCACCGTGTGTGATCACCTCTACCCTCAGCGGTAAATAATGCTTCTTAACTGTAGCAAAGTCCATATTATTTTCTACATATTTCTTGTACTTCTTATTGTCATCAGTGAGCGATTCAAGTGCATATTTGACCCCTGTGCTCAAAAATGTATCAAATATGCCTTCGGTAAACCAATCGACTATACATGTCTCCTTAAGTTTTTTGAAGTCTTTTGGATATTCTCTTTGGAACGCTATTGAAAGAGAGTGAAGTTTGGCCATCTCGATCACCGCTTTGCGAGCATATTCCCAGTCTATTGACTTGAATCTATCGTGTGTCACGAAGCCCTTTGCATCCATGTTTTCCAGAACCATCATTTCGTGCAAGTGTGTCGAGTCTGCCCCGTAATACTTCGGAAGATACAGCCAGTGCTCTTCTGGAACCCGATGCTTTATCTCGATCTCATGGTATGCTCGCTTCACGTCGGTGTACATAGCTTTTTCCGTATCAAAAACCACCATAGACACTTTTTCGCGCATTTCCTGGCTCATTGCTGCCACTTTGATGAAGAGATGAAGGTTATCATTGTCTTGGCTGCTGATTGTAGCGACGTATAATAGAGATGAGTAGTTGGCGCCGCCGGAGGATATCGGAGCCACCTTCAACTCATAGTCTTGGAAGTTCTGTTCACTAGCAACCTTGTGCAGCAGCTCACGGATTTGATTTTCGATGTCCGACATGATAAGAGCAGTATTCGCTTAACACTGCTTTAAAATGAAGAGCTGGCTTTTTATATCGTATAGCACAAATGATAAACTCTTTGATTAGGAATGACGTTGTTGTCCGTGAGCGTAGTGAGTAACGTGTGTGTGAGACTATTGTAATTTTAAAACATGTTAGTTCGAGCGACGCGCTTGCTTGATTGTGTTTAATAGGCACTTTGGTTGAACTACGAACTTGTGAATGCGATGTAGATATACGGTAGAAACGATGTAAAAGACAGAGAGGGAAAATATGACAGGCATTCGCAGACTTTTTGTAGCCTGCGTGTTATGATGAAAAACATTTTGTCATTATTTTCAGCATGTTACTTCAAACTCAAAACAGCTGTTTCATACATTTTAGCCAGGTAGGTATTGAAGTTTTGTATGAAACAGCTGTTTTTTTTACAGTGTTGGTTACCTACCAAAATATTTGCTTTCTATGTATCCGTTAAAAACAAAATATGTACATCATACTGGTCGATCGTTCATACATTTAATTGTTAATAATCTTAATTATTTATACAGAAGACCTATAAAAAAAGACACTTGAAATGAACTGCAGCAGATGAACACTTTAACACCTCTTATTTATTCGTAGAACACAGGTAAAACAATTTCACTTTTATTCTTCGCACTTGTTACAGATGACAGTATGTTAGCCAGTCAAGTTTACTCCACCAAGTCTCTTTCCAGAATGACACATTTTTACAATCTTCTCCTTTCCCCACTTTTTACAGTTCGGGGACCTACGTTAACAATCCTACCAACCTTACCGACCAAAGCTACGACTTGGCGGTCAATTGACTGACTAAAAGACAGGAAGATATAAAATTATTTATACTGCTTCAATTTTAATCTAAAAAAACAAGCTTAATATTTACAAAATGAATTATAAAATTCGAGAAATCATTACATTCGGCCATCCGCCATCATGCGATCTCCTGACGCATGATCAAATAAATAAACTGAACGTACTAATCAATTAAGAATATTTATATTATTTTAATTTTAAAGAACAAAAAAAATTTTTTTTTTTTTTATTGTAATAGCTTACATACAAATTCATTTTATTATTTTAGTCCTTATCAACTTCAATTTCTTATTCAAATTTATTTTATTAAATAATTATAGAAAATACTCAAATAAATTGAATTTACGATTTTAACACAATTACATTTTCAGTAATTATAAAAACAACATGTGAATAACAAAAAAAACAATAACTCCCAGTGTTTCGCTACATTAATATACTAACAATATTACTTTAAATTATTATTCATTACATTTGGCATATAATTAGTATCAGATCTGCTTGTATTATTTTGTTGCCGACCTTTTGTAGGCATATTTTCGTCATCATTATCCTCGCTTTCGGATGAAGTATTACTTTTGTTAGATATTAGCATCGTTGTTATGAGAAGGTTAACATTGATCCAAGGTCGAATCCGATCAAAAGCAACTTCGCTATCGTATTTACTTTTAAGAGTACTAAATCCAGTAAGTTCAAAAATTTTATATCGATCATTATATTATATGCTTCCGTGATTTTAAAGAAGCCTATAAATTTTTATAAGAGCTTAGTACTATTGTCTTTATTGTTAAAATTGGTTCTCGGTTTTTTTATTAGAAATAAATTAGAATATTATTATTATTTACTGTAACTGTAACGATGACATGGGTGTCGGAAGACCAGCGTTATAATAGCGTATGCTGCTATAGCATTAATGCCGAGTGACTGCCAATTTATATCACTTGCCTACTTACTTGTATTGTCTTTTCTTGTATTTTTTTTTTATAAACTGCATTTACGTGTGGCATAAATAAATGATTCTGTTTTATATTGTATTGTATTGTAAGATGACATTTTCCATTAACTACGTGATAAGCACCTTGGTGCAATTTTGATCGATTGATTTTCTTTACCCGGTTCAATACTACTGTAACCTTCCACATACACATCCCCTGAAAAGTTAGATCCCTACGCTATAACTTCAACTAACCCTGACAAAGGAACTTGGGTAGAATTTAATGTAGTCAAGTTTGCGTTAAGAGCAGGACTTTTGTAGAAGAATAGTTTGCAATTGTCTTTGAACACAGACACAGAAGAAAACTCGTATAAAGTTTTGCCCTATAAGCAATGCTGTTGTCACAAACTCATCAGTGACTACAAGATCTTCGATCGTCGCCTCAACATCATCGATTTCAATGTTCACAAAGCTCCTATAGACAGGTGTAACTACAGAATTACCGAAACCTTTGATGATAGGCAATTGTGTGTATCTTATTAAGAAGTTTAGGTCTTGAGCATCATCTTCACGAACTTCGATTTATTTGAAAAAAAAATACTGTTAGTATCACCAGTCGTGGAAATAGTCAAAGTTTTCGTTCTTCAACGTCCGTACGCGAAACGCGGTATCATTGGTAGAAGTTTACAATTTTCATTGTCGTGATCAACCTTTTGACACTTTTGGCATTTTACTAACGGCTTAGGGCATTTAAAGTAAGAGTGACCTTTTGCGCGACATTTAAAAAAAAGTCGCTAAACCATGGAGGTAATATCATAATGGAGAGTGCCATAAGATCCACAACCATTTGCAACTGTGTATCAAACAGAGATCATCTATCTTTGTTCCTCCCACGCAGCCTAGCTACAAGTAAAAGAAAAGAAGATGTAAGTTCACTCACTCCAACTCACTCACTGTCTGTGTAAATAGTGTCCGTCAGTTGATGCAATGCTTTGATGTTCTAGTTGGAGTTGGTTGAAATATGCGGTGAAGCGAAATAAATGGTGAAAAATCAAAAGAATCATTATTGTTTAAGCAAAATATATTTGAAAAGGCGAAATTATATCCCGTGCAGCTGTGTCTTGTGCATCAAGAAAAACAAAAGGAAACAAAACAAAAAAAAACAAAAGGAGGTTAAAGACCCGGAATTGTCATTTGATACGTAATATACTTTTTCAATTTACAGACTGTAATTACATTTTATTAGTACTAGTCATATTTTCCAATATGAAAACGATGTAAACCCATTAATTATTGTAAAATAAAATTTATTAGTCATCTGTTCTAGTGATGTACATACACAGATTAATTTAGCTTTATATTTCACACCGTCTAGGCGTCTCGCGCCGGCTCAATTTTTGTTAAATTTTACATTATTATTTTTTTTAGGTTACCAAAATGCCCAGAATGAAGACGGGTGTGGATAAAAGCTGTTAGGCGTGAAAACTAGGAGTCCACAAAATTTTCCTATGCATGGACGAAATGACCCTAAGAAAGTATCGAGTGGGATGGACATCGCTATCACGGCCAGGTCAATATGGGAAATAATATTGACGATAATAGTGTTCCATGTATCTATATTGGTTTTGGGTTGTCGCAATAAAAGTCAGCAACCAGTTAAAATTAAAAAGTTGATTTCCAATTAAACGCCTTTTTCATCCATCTCTTATTCTATCGATAGGTTAGTCAATGTAGTCCCTTCTCTAGTAACTCACACGAATACAATATCGACAACTGCACACTAACAAAAAAACGGACACGCCAAAAACCGAAAGGCTCCGTCCAGTATGATACTTCGTCCAAGCGCTAAACTGTTGTTTGAAGTTGACGCCAAATCTCCTGCAGATGTCTTCGAAGACTTTCGCTTTCGTTTAGAATGAGTGTGTGTAACAGGAGGATCCTCCTCAGGAGTCATCGCACCGTCAGAGTTCATAGAAAGAGAAAAAAAATACTGTAGTTATCATATTCACCAGATAAAACTTATTTCTTAATTCAATTTTTTTTTTGTTTTTTATTTATATTCATGTTTTATTTATTTTTTTTATTTTTCATATGGTTTACTTGGCTTAGCATAACAGCTGTCCATGTAATTTTGCGGCGTACTTAGCCACTTACAGGTCCAGTGCTTAAATGCTTATATACAAGGTGTAAAGTCATGTACGACATTAAATTGAAACACGTACTCCTAATTGCATTTTTAGATTTTAGGAGTTGGTTTTATCAAAAAAGCCTGAATATTTATCGAGATATCGATACTTTTCCAATAAATAATTTCTATGCAACCTGTATCTCTAATCGCCGGTGATGAGGTCAAATTTCCGGGGTCATGAAGTCATGTGACTCATCAATCAAACGAAAAAAAGGACAAAGATATCATATTTATACGCGTTAGACCGCATAAGAAACATATTTGTGCGCTCACATTGTAAAATTTCGCTGTGCGACAAGGACAGATATCATTCCGCTTACGTGTGTGATAGAGACAGATAGGTACGTAGCGCGCCCCACTATGTGCCACGCTGCCGCCCGGTGGCCAGTGAAAGACATTATTATTTAGTAAACAATCGCCTTGGTAGCGACCTTGACATAATCTAATTTTGAAAATTGTAAATTCGTGTTATTACTCGTGACTAGTGTCTAGATTTGGTACCGCGAAATAGACTTTTTGTGTGAGTGTGTGTGTCTTGTTAATGTCATCAAAATGCAGAACTTGTATTATGAAGGGAAAGATAATTGTGAAACTAGGCATACAAAACAAACTCTAGAACAGTTGAAGGAGCTCTTCAGTGCATTCATTTGTATGTGCAACATGCAACAACGTGAGCATATTGGAAACGTACGGATTTGAGGTACCTAACTAGTTTTATTTTTCCTACATGCTAACGTTGCTCTACTATATCGGCGAATCAAAGACGCCGCCGCCGGCCGCGCGCCCGCGCTGAAAGGGCGTTCACCTTTAGGCACGGGCGCGCGGCACAGTTTAGGTTTAGTCGTAGTAGGTATGTATGTGCGGTTTCTGCGCGCGGGGCGCGGCATTGAATGAACGTACGTTGCTTTGTTTGTGTGTTTATACAGAATGTTCAATAATTTTATGCTTATTCTGATATTTAGTTTGTTTGAAAATAAAAAAAACTCAATTATGAATGAATGTTAATACAACCTTTTTTAAATCAATACTAGATAGTAGTACTACACGTGTATTAATTTAATGTCGTACAGTCGTTTACACGTTGTATATATATATATATATATTTTTGCACCATTGTACTAATTATTTTGTTAGTTTTGAACTTACAGGTATACATACACCATTTTTCACTAAGAAATTCACTAATAGCGCACCTGGCTAAGGTCTGGCATACATAGCCTGCTAATAGCGCACATGGCTAAACTCTGGCATACATAGCCTATACCTGCATACATAGCATGTACCTACTACCTACCTATAAATATTATCTATAAATTTTTACTTTATAGATATTTAATTTAGTACACTTTGCTTCGGAGACTCGCATCAGAGGGTAGGCTTGATCATCGATATTTATAATTTTTACGACAGTTTATCAGGTGACAACTATAGTATAGTTAATTTCTGCTTGATATAGGTAAGACAATTTTTATTGCTATTGGAATATTGATAGTAGCAGTAATGAGAAATGGAATAAAAATATATAAATGATAGGTAGGTAATCCACGAATTGAAAGGTGCTAACACTACCGGATAGTCTCTGTTCAGTACAGACCAGTTCGTGTGAGGAACAATTCAAAATGCGAATATAAAATAAGATAAAAAGATAAAATAACCTACCCTTCAATGTTCAAATTATCGGATAATATTAAAATTTGTAAGATTTCACCTACTTTATTCTAGAAAAATTTGCTCGATATGTATTCAACTTGAATGTTCATGGGTATTAGTATAGGCCCTGACAATTTAAAAAAAAACGAATAGTGCTTGTACGGCCAGATAGTCTCGGAGCAATAAGTCGAATTTAATAACCTTTTACTCGAAATAAAAATATCATAATGTGGATGAAATAAATTTTAATCACAGCTACAGTTACCAAGTAGGTAATTATTTGGCAAATATCAGTGCATTGTGTACGTAGCAAAATTGTTAGCATTATCTAAATAAATTTTATGGCATACATAGCCCCCTGAACTCACTTGGTCCATCACAGCATACCTTGCTTATAAAAAAAATGTTATGGCATACATAGCCCCCTGAACTCACTTGGTCCATCACAGCATACCTTGCTTATAAAAAAAATGTTATGGCATACATAGCCCCCTGAACTCACTTGGTTCATCACAGCATACCCTACTTATTGTTATGGCTTATATAACCTCCAAAACTCACTTGGTTCTCTACATCACTATATTTAAATATATTTTTTTTATGTAGGTAGACTTTTTATCGTAAAATATTCTTTCAATTAGCAACATGCCATGGTGGCAAAAAGTTTCACCAGTAATTATTTTATCAAGTAACTGCGGTAAAAATTTGATGAAAGACATCAATAAGTTTCAAACTTAATACTTCGAGTGAAACAGCATGAATTTTATTCCTAGTATTCGTTAGACTCCACATTGTTAAAAAATATAATTTTAGCAAAAATTGTTATCACAAAAACTTACGGTATTAACAAAAAATATTTTCATAGATATGGTACAGAAAAGCAACTCATGATCACACACAGTCACTTGCACGTTTAGTAGATGGGTATTCTTTGTCGATTTCTATCAGCTTTTTCTAGAAAATCTATCCAGTACTTTGTGAATTTTATGTTTAATGGGTAGGCACAAGTACCAACAGCTCCATAAACCGAATAGTGCTAGCATGGCCAGATAGTCTCGGGGCAATCCCGACTGGACCACGCCAACAAAGATTCAGTAGAAATAAAGCCGCTAAGTACCTATGCTTTCAACTGAACAAAACTAGCACGATCGGATAGTCTCGGGTCAATCCCGACCGATACATGCTAGTGAAATCTGTATCTCCATTATACATAAATGGAATAAAATATTGTACCAATCTTCCAAGCGGCAATAAAATAATATCATGTGGGCAGAATAGGTAATATCTTACATACCTTGGTTCAATCCAACTTCTGAGATGAAATGAACTGCAGCAGATGAACACTTTAACACCTCTTATTTATTCGTAGAACACAGGTAAAACAATTTCACTTTTATTCTTCGCACTTGTTACAGATGACAGTATGTTAGCCAGTCAAGTTTACTCCACCAAGTCTCTTTCCAGAATGACACATTTTTACAATCTTCTCCTTTCCCCACTTTTTACAGTTCGGGGACCTACGTTAACAATCCTACCAACCTTACCGACCAAAGCTACGACTTGGCGGTCAATTGACTGACTAAAAGACAGGAAGATATAAAATTATTTATACTGCTTCAATTTTAATCTAAAAAAACAAGCTTAATATTTACAAAATGAATTATAAAATTCGAGAAATCATTACACACTTTACATCTCTTTTTTAAAATTCGGGTAAGGTATTCTAGAAATGAATATTTTTTATTTTTTTAAATCTCAACCTTAAGTTTTTTTATTCTTGGGGATATTAAACTACTCGTCTTTCAAGATCCCCCACCTGATGAAGTCATCCACAACGCCATTCATGCGAGTCGTATAAAGAGCGCTCGTGGTCGAGATGACGAAGCAGGAGAGGTCCATGTCATCTTTCAGCGTAGGAGCGTTCTCAACCTCCACCAACACTATTGGCAGAGTGAAGGCAGCGGTGGCCAGCCCGAACGGCAGTTTCTGGAATCAAAAACAACCGGGAGACCTTTGGACTGTTTAGCTTCAATACTAGGTATTTATACTTATTTACAGCCTTCACAGCTCAGAGCCCCAAGTCTCGTAACGTAAGGCCTTTTTTTGTATGGAGATTCAATAAGCGCCTCTATCGGGCGTGCTGAGAACTCACGAATCTCCATACAAAAAAGGCTTTTCGCCTTTCTTGTCTCGTGGAAATTCCTGTTTATTTAGTATCTTGACCTATTATAAATTAAGGTTGATTATTACCATCGCAGAGTAACGATGAACGTCAGACTATGTCCGTCTTTTTTTGACAAGTCTAAAGTAGCAACGGAAATATTCTTGTTCTTGGAAATATACCTGTCGGATGGTAAAAGCCGCCTAAAAGATTTGCTTAATTTATCGCAAACTAGATGCTCACTACCAGCCATGACTACTAAATGAAAATCGTTGAGTGGTAACATTTACAATGAGCTGAACACTATTTAAGCATACTACCTACATACTGTTGACGCATGAGCCGATGAAAAATTATATTTTTATGTGACATCACACCTTCCGGCTTCCTTATTTTTCTGCTCTGCGTGCTACTAAGACTTAATAAACGTTATAATAACTATCATTAGCTCTAGACAACTTGCAATTTACCATCCCTACATTTTAATAGTAGGTATTAAGTTTTATAAACTGAAATAACGCTGATGTTTAAATAATGTTTATAATTATTACGCTATAAACGATAAGGCCACTCATTATATAACTAACTTTGTTGTTTATATACATGAAAAACTATTTTCGTTGTAATCTATAAAGATTTATCTACCTACTTATTTACAATAGTCTTGCAAATTATGAGTAGGTACTTTGGTGCAAATCGGCAATAGTTAAATCAAGGAAGTTTTCATACTGGCTTAAATTGACAGTTAAATTCTAGAGCTGCCGGTTGCCCCTCTCGTGCCTAAAAGAACAAGCAAGACAGGTACTTACAGCTTGGCTTCCAGAGCTCTTTTATATGATGTTTCTTAACTTATAATAGTGTAATCAAAACCCATGGACCTGATACTAGAAAGAATAGGAAGAAGTATTCGTCGCGAGAAAGTCACTACATGTAATAAAAAGTCTCTTACCTCCTTCATTTCAAAGTCAAAATCAGCTTTGGAGTAAGTAGTCTCAGGGTCGATATCCAGTCTCTTCATAGCAGCACTGAGCTGATCATAGTAGAACTGAACAAGTTTGTCGAAGTACAGTCCACGAAACTCCTTGTCAGTGCCAGTGAAGATTAGGTACAAGAGATCAACGACGGGACATCCTATCTGATAGTTTTGATGATCCACCACTATGATCTGCAGGCTGCCGTCCTGAAACAGTAAATTCATTAGAAAATGACTATTGTATCGCTTACAACCAACAAAGTTAGTTCGATATTTTTTTTTTAAATACTATTATCTAATGGAACAAGCAGATAGCCCACCTGATGTTAAGTGGTAACCATCACCTATAACAAAGCATTGCCTCGTAAGTCACGCACGATAGGAACGTGCCCTACGATGCACTGCTCTGCGTCCATCAACTTGAGGCATACAGATGTTAAGCCTCATGTGCCTGTAATTACACCGGCAACTACACTCTTCAAACCGAAACACAGCGTTGCTGCTTGGCGGCAGAAAAAGGCGTGGTGGTAGTTCCCCGGACGAGCCCTTCACAAAGAGCTCTACTACTCTTAGCAGCGATGAACAATGCACTCTATTACCAATGGGTGAATGCTAAACAGAGAACAGTTCTAGGAACTACACACTTTTATATGAAAAAGATCTTTAGTGATATTGAAATTTGTGAGAGGCATGTTTCTGAGTGTGGGTGTTAGCCGCAGCTTACATTACAGCTAGGTATATAAATAGGTAATCTACACTAATATTATAAAGAGGAAAGACTTGTATTTTTGTTGTTTTGTTGTTTTGTATGTAACGAATAGGCTCAAAAACTACTGGTCTGATTTCAAAATTTCTTTCACCATTAGAATACTACATTATCCCTGAGGCTATATTATATTTTCAAAAAAATCAGGGATCCTTACTAAAACTTCAATAATGTAACCCAAGGTGGAAAAAGAAAACCTTACATCGCGTGCGCTGCGAAAACTATTGATGATAGAAAAAAATAATGTACTACGACTTCGCAGAACACGTCATTATCTACAAAAAATGTCGCGACAGCATATGTCTAACTATTATAGTTAAGTCACAATAAGTGTTCTTTTATTATAAAAATTTAATTGAAATGCCGCCGCTAGAAAAGGCTCTTTATTTATACCTTGGTATTAATCCTTATCCAAATAAATCTTATCATATTCAAGACTGGTTCAATACTACGTTTAATATGACTTCTTGAATTTTTCAAATCGTACATTCCATTCAAAAGATATGACAAAATTAAAAATGTTAACGGGTCCACGGGTCACGCACTGGGTGCGATTTCATTCACTCAGGGAGAAGGGTGTGCAAATGTATGAAATAAGTAGACGCGAGGCTCGAACCCACGATCTAAGTTTATCCTAAAATTTTCCAAAAAATTTATGACCACCCATGCGAAGCTGGGACAGGCCGCTAGTATAAACTATAGCGAGAAGGGTGATCAGTTCGAGTGCTTATAGAGTGCCATAAAGAGTTCACTTGATCAAGAAATCAATCAACAAACTAGCTATCACAATTGTTTGTTGAACAAGCGTACCTAAGTCCTCCAAGTGTCAAGTCAAAGTCAAAGTCAAAAGGTATTTATTCAATGAAATCACAAGGATCACTTTGTTAAAGTGTTTCCATGTTCTCAAGCCTCGACTATAAAATATGCTTCGATCCAGACTTAAGTATTATCATAATATCTTTATATCAGTACTACTTGAGAAACTACCGGTCTGAGTGAGAATAATGTAGATACGATTATTTATCTGTGATTCCGATTAATCGCTATGTCACAGAAATGTTGTGATGATGTGTCGAGGGGTCTAGAATGCTGTTTTTTATGAAATACGGTTTTATCGTAGACACAAATTCTTAACTACAGAAAGACAAATTGTTAATTTGACTCTCATCGGCATGGACATATCAGTCTGAACAAGTCCACTGTTGGACATACGCCCCCTTCATAGATTTGCTAATGCGTGCCAAGCGTGAATACTACGCATCACGCTTGTGACAATGATTAGGCGGATTGGTGACCCCAGAGTAAAGTTGGTGTTAATACTTAAGGGCACCCCTTGAGTATTATTCGCCCTTTATGATATCCATGGGAGGAGATGGTGAGGTTCAATTTTATATCAGGATCCCACACGGAGTCACTTCCCTTTTTCGGTAAAGTCCGCGTAATCCACAGGAAAGACATGGCTAATAATACGTGCGGAATCGACTAAACGGCGGCGGTTTCCTTTACATTTGAGTGGGGAGCGGCAGAATTAGGCACGGTGTTCCCTGGAGGAGCTCTATCACAAAGCTCTTCTACTACTTAATACTTAATACTAAATAAATAAAGAATAATCTTCAATAACTTACATGTGTCTTCTTATGCATCAGATTGCTGGGTCTGTAGTCACCGTGCGTCAGAACCTTACACCGCAGCGGGTCATACTGTCGCGTGATCTTCTCCAGGTCATACTGGTCGAAGAACTTTGTCAGCATACTCTTTTGTTCCTCAGGGGCTACTGAAATTGTCTTTTGAAACCCGGTCTTCCACAGCGAGTTTATGGTATGCTCGTTCAGCCACTCGTATTGATGGTTCTCGGTGAAATACTTGAACTGCTTCGGCTGTTCTTTTTGGTATGCCAGCGAGAGGGAGTGGAGCTTGGCTAGTTCGGTGACTGCAATGAAAGCGTACTCCCAGTCCATAGACTTGAATCTGTGGAGTAATTTCTCAATGGTTACAAGACCTCCAACCTCAACATACCTGGTGAAGCTTGGAAACCACGCTGTGATAAATATTAATATTCAAAACTGCATTCTAATATTTATATGGAGTAGCTTTCCCAGTACATATACCTATTATATTATTACATTGTAAAAGGATCATACAAAAGAACGGTAGGAACCAAGCCGTAAGTTTGTTGCCTGTTCTTCTAGGCTTTGGTCGCGTGGAACTGGCACCTAGAGTCACCTAGCTTTAAGACGTTTCAAAGTGATCCTTGTGATTTTATTGAATAAATACATTTTGACTTTGACTTTGACTTACTATACCTACCGTTCAAAAGGTAAAGGATGGTCTATACCTACTTGTGATGCTGACTAAGCTACGGGTTTGTCACGATCGATCTTTTCTCACCGCTTGAGAACACTAGCATTGTGAATGAAAAATTTCGTTCGTAATTTTATTTTTCGAAACCACGGGGTCCGTGGTTAGTACCACTACTCGACCACCCTCTTGTTTAGGTATAATAAAACCAAGAAAAAGGGTTACGGCCGGTTTCTGAAAGCTCGATCAGACTAATCAGATGTCAAGTCACTTGCAATCTAATTTGATGTAAATAGCTGAAATAGCAAGTTACTTTACATCCGATTACGTTTGATCGAGCTTTCAGAGACCGGCCGTAAGATATTGAAATAATAAAATGACAAAACTTATAAATACAAAAAGGTAAAAAAATAATGAGGACATCGACAGTGCACGCAACGATAATATTCGGTAATAGCGTTATATTTTCTTCGTCGTACTCACATGGCTACTTACCTAACTGGATAACTATAAAAACTGAACATTTTACAATTTACCTATCGTGAAGAGCGAATCCTTGCACAGCCAGGTTCTCCAAAACCAGTACTTCGCATGGCGGCGTGGTGTCAGCGCCGTAGTACTTGGCGATGTACAAGCGATGCTTGCGCGGAACGTCATGTCTCTCCTCAATTTCCATATAAGAGTTCCTTAACACACTGTAGATAAACTTTTCAGTTTCAAAGATAGTAATCTTGAAATCTTCGCGAATCTTCGTTCCAATTTGGGAGATCTTGATGAAGAGGTCTAAAACGTCCTTGGTGGTGCTGGTGACCTTCGCGACGTACAGAACAGAGGAGTAGTTCGCTCCATCAGTGGAAATCGGCGTGATTTGAAGGTCGTAGTTTTCCATCATCTGTTCTTTGGCTATTTCGTGTAGCATTTTCTTTAGTCTCGGTTCTATATGCGCCATATCGATAATGCACGGTTTTCTCACACTATTGACGAGGAATAATCAATGACACGATTGGACTGTAGTGTCTTTATTTATATACTAATTTCTTACTAGGTATGCCTTCCTACAACATATCTAATTCCTTTATCTGCATAATACTTGTGTGAGAAGTAGATATTTACGGAAAATTTAATGATCATAACGGTACAATACGGTAGGCGTATAGAGAGAGAAACTTGGTTTCCATACCAAGTAAGTACGGGGTAGGCAGAGGCCAGTGCAAACATTTGTTGTGTGCAAACAGTTTTTGGAATCAATGTAAGACAGGAGCAGACATCAAGAGATCTCTTATCCGGACTAACCACTATAGGTTAAATCAGTTTAAAAAGTAGTAAATGTAGGAAAAGCTGGTGCACCTATAAAGGCATAAGTTTCTTGCCTATTTTGTAAGTCTTTGCCTGGACTTCTAGACTTTGGTTGCGAGGAACTGGCGTTAGATTCACCTAAGTAGCTAGTTTATAAGGCGTTTCAAAGTGATCCTTGTGATTGAACTAAATAAAGATCTTTTTGATTTTTTGACTTTGCCAGTACCGCGCAACGTATGTTTATTTAGATTGTTTTTATGTTTTTTTCGTATGAGTGCAGTTACTTAGATCGTTTTATTTTATTGTACCTACGTGTTGTCTTATAATTTAATTTCAAATACCTACATTAAAATAAAATTAAAACTAAGATGAAGAAAGGAATTTGTAGGTACCTTATTACTGAGCTACACAGTAAAAACATCTATCTTATCGTATCGTTGTAGTTGTATGTAATGTAGACAGTGGTTGTTTGATTATCTAACTAGGTACACAAATAACTCATTCAAAACACGCACTAGCTCGACCTTGGAGCACTTTGCTGTATAGGTACCTACATATCTATTTTTACATAAACATCCTTACGCTTCATAATTTTCAAAACGATTTTAAATTTATCGCATCCTAATCACGACTAGAGATAGTAGATCTATAGTACCTACTTGGATGCAAAGATAATGGTGTCAATACAGTTGTATGTAACTGCTAACTTACTAAAATTGTGTCAAATATGGATCACTATAATGTTTACGCTAAAGTCCAAATTAGCATACCACCACTGACATTCCTAACATTAGTATTTTTTTTAACTATGCAGCACCAATTTACGTGATGACAAAAATTTTTGCATTATCCTACTTATACTACGCAGCACGAAAAAAATGCAGCCTCTTTCTTTCTTATAGGCTGAAACAACGAGGACGGCAATAGCTTTAGCCATGTCTAATAAATGAAACAAGAATCGACACCGATGACATAATCTACATACTGGCGCGGCGAGGCTATTTTATTTTTAATATGTGGCACTTCACATCGCGATTCGGTATTCGTGTCATCGCTCGTAAAAACTACTACACATCGATCGTCGCATTTGGGAAAATAAAAAAAAACGCAAACACGAATATGGATGGAAGTACAACCATAACAATAACGGCCGGTTTCTGAAAGCTTGATCAAACCTAATCAAATGTTGCTATCACTTGCTATTTCTGTTAATAATTGAAATAGCAAGTGACTTGACATCTGATTAGATTTGATCGAGCTTTCAGAAACCGGCCGTAAGTCGTTCATGACGACAGCAGCTAGCAGTATTAGAATGAGTCGTTGATTGTTTTTTTGAACTTTTCTAATGGTCCTCGGTTCGCCCCGAAATGGGATCCCGTGATGCGACCCGAACGCTCCAAAACTTTGATGACTGAAGACAGAGGCAAGTCTAAATATTATGCTTGGACTTGCCTCTGTCTACCACCTATTAACTTAGTACGGTAACCAAGTTTCAACTCTATTGGCCTATTTATTAAAGAGTTCCATTGAACAGACCTTGGCTCCATCATCAGACCAGCTCGCTGTTACCATATTATGAAAACGAAGTACTTGCTTTATTTATTAGAAGAATAAAAAATAAGAAAAAGCAAAGCAACTGGCAGACCTAGAAAAACCTTGATGTCAACGAAACTCTTGGATCGTTGGTTACCTTAATTTTACTTTTTTGTTGTATCTCAAAAACCGGGCAAAGTATAGATGGTTTTGGAATGTCCAAACCAAGCCCTTTCATATGACGTGAACCATTTTTTTTTAAATATATTTTTATTTTGTTTTCATTTTATTGGACGTTCCTGTTTATTTCTTAGCCATTGTAACGTGCCGCCATCAGCCAGCCTTCACAGCCTGTCAAGCCGTGCCAGCCATCAAGCCTTCAAGCCTGCCAGCATAGCCAAGCCAAGCCGAGCCTAGCCTGCCATCGACAATCGGGTCGCTGCTCATTGGTCGTGACGTCAGAGTAGTAAAATTCAATGTTACCTCCCCAACTTCTGGTGGGGGTTTTGATTTAAATAGGCCAGGAGCTCATTTTGATTATTCATTCTATACCTAGCACTAAATTAAACTGAAACTCTGTTTGATGAAATCAAGAAATTAAAACAATTATCAAGTCTACCAGTTTTTATATTTCTCTCCGTTTCAATCCGAAGTGGGATGAAGCGTCATCGTCCTGAAGGAATTGGACACAGGGTTCGCCCACCAGGATGGAGTTCCTTGGATCAAGAACGACAGCAAAGCAACAGCGATGAAGATTATCCAACTCCTCCTGCTAGAAAATTACTCAAATCTTTGCTAGAAAACGAAGTCGACAGGGCGATACGCGACCTCGATCAAGATACCACATCGCTGGGCCGCATCAAAAATCACCGAGCTGCATCACTTATCCCAGAGTTCGACCCGGAGGGAGAAGATTGCACGGTATCAGCGTGGTTGAAGAAAATTGATCAACTTGGGGACATACATGATTGGAATGACAAAATAAAAGCATTCCACCTACAAGACAAATTGCGCGGTCAAGCCCGTAAATGGTATAACCGACTTGAAGAATACGATTATTCCTGGGACGAGTGGAAGCAAATGCTACTTCGTGCTTTCCCGAAACATCGTGACTACAGCGCACTTTTGGACGAAATGATGCAGAGAAGGAAGTTATCCAATGAAACAATGACGAAATATTATCAAGATAAGGTCTCCATGTGCTTTCGTTGTAAGCTAAGCGACAGCGCCAGTGTTTCGTGCATTATTAGAAGCCTACCTTCCTCACTGGTGTTCTGGTGGAATGATTACGAGCAGAGGAGAAGTTAATTTTAATCTAGAAGTTGATGAAATCCAAACCGAATGTAAGGCATATATAACGGACATTAACATGGATGGTATTAATTTGCTGATTGGCCAGCCCGTTATCAACGACCAAAATATGTCATTAATTGTAAACAACGGAACTGCTACATTAATGCGAGAGCCTGAAGTCACCACGAAACTCGATGTGGCCGTAGATCTTCAAAAATTCAAGGTAGTCACAACAAGTCATGAAACTCTGCCACCTGGTGCATCAATCATCAAAGTCCAAGTCCTGGGAAACCGCGAGGGCAACGACGTCTGCACCACCCCGCGTCACTTCGAGTTTGAAGGAGTTTCTTACTCCTTGCCAGCTACACTACTACGCGGTGGTGATGGACACATCAAAGTCATCAACACCGGTGACCAGAACGTCGTGTGGAAAGCCGGCCAAACCCTTGCGCGAGCAGAGAGCTGTGAGGAGTCAGCGACAATAAACCAGGTCAGTTGCCCAGCCATGCCATTTCTAGCTACTTTGCCTAATTTGCCTGTTGCCCATAACTCTGATAGCTCCAAGAACTCGCCTATTATCTTAGCCATGGGTCAAGCTGCTGATCGTAGCATAGGTGGTGTTCCACTAGCTGATATTAAAATAGGAAAATTAAATGAAAACGAGCATAGTAAATTAATTGATTTATTATTACACTATAAAGACAGTTTTGCAAGTAGTACGAAAGATCTTGGATGCACAAATTTGGTACAAATGAAGATTAAACTTACCACTGACCAACCTATTTATCGCCAGCCTTATAGACTCTCACACTCTGAGCAGGAAATAGTAAAGTCCAAAATAGCTGAATTGTTAGATGCTGGTATAATAAAAGAATCCGAATCCTCTATGCCTCTCCTGTAATTTTAGTCAAGAAAAAGAATGGTGACAGTAGATTATGCGTAGATTATCGTGCGCTTAACGCTATAACGGTTAAAGATAGGTACCCTTTGCCTAATATTGAAGATCATATTTCTAAGTTGGCTGGTAAAAAATATTTCACTTGTCTCGACATGGCTCAAGGATATCATCAATTGCAATTACTACCCGAAGATACCCACAAAAGTGCATTTATTTGTCAGCAAGGTCAATTTGAGTATATGCGGGTCCCATTCGGTTTAGCTAACTCGCCTTCTGTTTTTATGCGACTAATTAACAAAATTGTTAGTTCGATTCAAAACAGTCAGTCTGACAGTGACAGTTCTGCTCATGAAATTCTCGCTTTTCTAGATGATCTTTTGCTACCATGGAGGTAGTATATACCTACTGGAGGGAGCGATAAGACTTACATCCTTTTACAACTGTGTATCAAACAGTGATCATCTATCTTAGTTCTTCCCATGTAGCCTAGCTACGAGTAAAAGAAAAGAAGATGTAACTTCACTCACTCCATCTCACTCACTCACTGTCTGAGTAAATCGTGGCCGTCAGTTGATGCAATGTTTTGACGTTCTAGAAAAACTCGGTAGCAACATTGCAATGTAGCGAAAGAAATTATGAAAATATTTAAAGAATTATTATTGTCTAGGCAAAATATATTTGAAAAGGTGAAAGTATGTCTTGTGAAGCTGTGTTTTGTGTATCAAAAACAACAAAAGGAGGAGTTAAAGACCCGAAATTGTCATTTGATACGTAATATTCTTTTTCTATTTTCATGCTAAAAAAATACGTTTTTTCTTCCATAATGACTGTAGGAATTACATTTTATTAGTACTAGTCATATTTCCTATGTGAAAATGATGTAAACCCATTAATTATTGCAAAATAAAAATTATTGTTTTAGTCATCTGTTCTAGTGATGTACTTCCACCGACCAATTTAGCTTTATCGATAATATTATATTTTCCGATTTTGATATGAAACATCTAATGCGCCGGGTCAGATCGGCTGTTATGTTGTAGTTTCAATTTTTCACACCCTATAGGCGTCTCGAGACGGCTCAATTTTTGTTAAATTTTACATTATTTTTTAGGTTCTTATAAATGCCCAGAATGAAGACGGGAGTGGATAAAAGCTGTTAGGCGTGAAAACTGATAGACTACAAAATTTTCTTATGCATGGACGAAATGGCCATAAGAAAGTGTATCGAGTGGGATGGACATCGCTCTTACGGTTAGGTCAATGTGGGAAACATTATTGACGATGATAGTGTTTCAGTGTCTATAATGGTTTTGGGCTTTCGCAATAAAAGTCAGCAACCAATTAAAATTAAAAAGTTGAATTCCAATTAAAACGCCTTTTTCATCCATTTCTTATTCTATCGATAGGTTAGTCAATGTTGTCCCTTCTCTAGTCACTCACGCGAATACACACAAACTAACAAAAAACGGCCACGCCAAAAACCCGAAACACGCCGTCTATGTGATACTTAGTCTAAGTTTGCTACCCTCTGTAGACGTTGAAACTGGCATAAAAACTTTAGATACTGTGTTACAAAAATTTCAATCGGAAAATCTTAAACTTAATATGAAAAAGTGTTCATTTTTGCAAAGTCAGGTGACGTACCTAGGACATGAAATTTCGCAAGATGGTATACAACCTGCGGAGTCTAAATTGACAGCTGTTTCACAATTTCCGGTGCCCAAAAATGTACATGAGGTACGGCAGTTTATAGGTTTGTGTAGTTACTTTCGTAAATTCATTTACAAGTTCGCACAAATCGCTCGTCCGCTTACTGATTTGACAAAGAAAAATGTTCCATGGGTTTGGGAATGTATTCAAATAGCTAGTTTTGATGAGTTGAAAAAGTGTTTGTGCTCCAAACCAGTGTTAGCATTGTACGATCCTGTTTTGAGAGTAGAAATACATACAGATGCATGTAAGTTGGGTATTGCAGGCATATTATTGCAACAACAAACTGATGGGACTTTGCGACCGGTTATGTATTTTAGTCGGGTCACTTCTAAGCAGGAAAGTGTGTATCATAGTTATGAGCTGGAAACGCTAGCAGTAGTAGAATCTTTACGTAAATTTCGTATCTACGTTGTAGGGAAACATGTTAAAATCATCACAGATTGTACAGCGGTGCGTGCTACTCTAACAAAGCGTGATATTATTCCACGAATTGCTAGATGGTGGCTATCAATACAAGACTATGATATCAGTGTTGATTATAGACCAGGTGAGCGGATGAGGCACGTCGATGCGTTAAGTAGGAACCCAGTTGATGTAATGAACATAAATCGCCTTGATGTTGCTGATTGGTTTTATACGGTTCAATCTCAGGATGATAAATTAAAATATATAATCGACCAGTTAAAAAGTGGTTCAGCGGAACTCGATATAACGAAAAATTATGCGTTTTTAAATGATAGGTTATATCGGAAAACCCTTAACGGAAATCGTCTTGTAGTTCCCGGACCGGCGAGATGGAAAATTTTTCAGATGCACCACGATGAAATAGGGCACGTAGGGTTAAAACGCTGCATGGAATTAATTAAAAATGACTTTTGGTTCTTTAAAATGACGAGGTTCATTCGAAAATATGTAGCTGCTTGTTTGCATTGCGCGTATGGAAAAGGTGATCACGGAAAAAATGAAGGGAAGTTGCATCCGATCCCCAAGCCTACTGAACCTTTTCGAATGATCCACGTCGATCATTTGGGTCCTTTTTGTAGGACCAAGAAGGGTCATGAGTATATGTTGGTCTTAACTGACGCGTTTTCAAAGTTTGTAATTGCGGAGCCAACTCGAACAGTAAATTCAGTCGAAACTATTAGAGTTCTGAAGAGGATTTTCGGTTTGTTTGGATATCCGGATAGGGTAGTAACGGATCATGGGAAGGCCTTCACTAGTAGGTATTTTAAGAAATTTGCCACAGACAAACAGTTTAAACATACGCTGAATGCCATTGCGTGTCCAAGGGCAAACGGTCAGGTAGAGCGCACGAATCGTACCATTCTCAATGCCTTACGAGCGACTGACCCTAGTGAGGCGGCTAACAACTGGGCCAACTGTCTTCCAGATGTAGTTTGGGGCATAAATAATACACTTAATGACACAACTGGTCTAAAACCATATGATTTAATGTTTTCTCGTAGTGGTAGGTCGGTGTGTGATGTGTCAATGCCGGGGTGTGTTGTTGAGTCAACCCAGTCTAAGCGTGCCAAGGCTAGTGAGCGTTTAGAAAAAGCTAGTGCTAAAATGAAACGTAACTTTGATAAACGCCGCAATGATTGTAAAATTTATAAGAAGGGTGACTTAGTACTTTGGAGACAGGCACCAACAAGCAGTGCTTCTAGAGTTAACACTAAATTAGATGACATCTATTCAGGGCCTTACATTATAGCCAAGGTTGTTGGTAACAGATACAGCATAAGAAGTATCAAGGGTTTGAGGGGATATAAAAGCTTTATGGGGTTAGTTTCGGCAGACTCTTTACGACCTTATCGAAGTATAGCTCCTGTATCTGACAGTGCCAGCAGCTCTGATGAACAGTTAGAAACTGACGACCTTATTGATCTTCTGGAGAGCTAATTTTGGTTTTTTGTTCCCATTGCGGGAGCAATTGTTGCAGAATGGCCGATTGTAACGTGCCGCCATCAGCCAGCCTTCACAGCCTGTCAAGCCGTGCCAGCCATCAAGCCTTCAAGCCTGCCAGCATAGCCAAGCCAAGCCGAGCCTAGCCTGCCATCGACAATCGGGTCGCTGCTCATTGGTCGTGACGTCAGAGTAGTAAAATTCAATGTTACCTCCCCAACTTCTGTGGGGGTTTTGATTTAAATAGGCCAGGAGCTCATTTTGAGTATTCATTCTATACCTAGCACTAAATTAAGCTGAAACTCTGTTTGTTGAAATCAAGAAATTAAAACAATTATCAAGTCTACCAGTTTTTATATTTCTCTTCGTTTCACCATATTAGTATTAGCCCTTCAGCCGGTTTCTGAAAGCTCGGTCAAACGTAATCGGATGTCAAATCACTTGCTGTTTCAGCTAGTACATCAAATTAGATAGAGAAATAAATAAAATTAAAACTAATCAGATGACTTGTCATCTGATTAGTTTTAATCGGGCTTTCAGAAACCGGTCGTTAGTTTATTTCTTTCATTCGGTAGGTGGAAATAAAAAGGTGTTATAAAGCACGATTTATTAAAACATTATCAATACAGGTTTGTTACAATTTGTAATACAGATTAACATAAAAATATTAATTTATAATCATAATGCAAATGTTGCATACATTACTTATACCTAAGTAGCTTACAAACTTATAAATGCTATATTAAATCTATCTTTTTTTTATACAACTAGCTGATGGAATAAGCAGATGGCCCACCTGATGTTATGTGGTAACCATTACCTATAACAAGGCATTGCCTCGTAAGTCACGCACGATAGGAACGTGCCCTACGATGCACTGCCCTGCGTCCATCAACTTGAGGCATACAGATGTTAAGCCGCATATGCCAGTAATTACACCGGCAACCACACTCTTCAAACCGAAACACAGCAACGCTGCTTGGCGGCAGATAAAGGCGTGGTGGTAGTTCTTTCCCGGACGAGCCCTTCACAAAGAGCTCTACTACTCTTAAAATCTCTATTTTAAAAGAAGTATTGTTCCATTGGAACTAAACTACGAAACTTATCACTTCGACCACATCTCGCATTTTCACGTCGGTGTTTGCTTTTCGGATTCCTTTAGTAGGTAGTGCGAGATCTTAGAGAACCATACACAGTGAAAGAACTACGCCAAATACTATTCTGTCAACAATGCATTGTTTTGAATTTTTGACTGTTTACCCAGTATTTGAAAGCTCCAGTCTATTGTAAAGCTTACAAGATCCCCCAATTGATGAAGTCGCTAAGGATCCCGTTCAACCGCTCCGTGTACACTTCTCCATGCTTCATTGCCATGAAGGTGGTTATGTCGTTATCTGTGCTGACTTCCGGCGCCTGCTCGACGGTCACCAGTGGCAGGATGGTCAGTGCCACTATCACGCCATACGGCATCATCTGGAACATTGGAAGATGGAAATTCGATGCGCATATATAAATCGATATTATTCTTTATATTTGTTTTTGCCAACATTTTATTATTTATTTATTTAATATCCCCCCTCTTTACAGAATTACCTACCTAATACAATAGGGAGCGCATTTACCGTAAATTAATTAAACAAAAACACATTACCTAAACCATTAAATAGAAATAACAATTTATACAAATTGAAAATAAAGTTCTTATGTTTTTAGTGGCGTGGAACTGGGACGTTTGAAAGTGATCCTTGAGATTCAATTTAATAAATGTATTTTGACTTTGACTGCACCGCCGTCGTCGTCGAATCATACAAAATGATATTTAGTAAGTAGAATCACTAGGGTGATCCTAGTGATCCTTGAAACGTCTTAAAGATAAAGATAATTTATTTGCATAAATTGTGGTAACAAATGACAGGTTATGTGTACAACATGTTATACCGATGTCGGTCTTGGAACGTTTTTTATTTGTTTGGTTTGTTTTTTTGTACCTTTAACTATTGTATGGTAAGTCCATTTATTATTATAGAGCACTTATAATCTACACTGTATACAAAGTATTGTTATTTTGTGTATCTTTTGTTGGCAATCCTAAATAAATAAATGGATAGGTACCTAGTAGGTGAATTTTATTAGAATGGTCTCCAAACTCACCTCTTTCACGTTTTCATCATAAGTTTCCCTCGAGTACGTCGCCTCAGGGTCCACGCCGAGCCTCGTCATCGCCTCACACAACTCCTGGTAGTAGAAGTCGAGGAGTTTGCTCCAGTTGTCAGCGCGGAACTGCTGGTCGGTGCCGGAGAAGACGAGGTAGAACAGGTCCGCCAGCATGTCTCCGGACTGCACCGTCTGGTAATCTATGGGGATCACTGTGAGGCTGCCGTCCTGGAAAATGGGAAAATGGGTTTTGATCACTTTACTTCTGGTTTTGAGTGTAGACCTCTTTGATAAGTTCGTCCGGGGAAGGATTACCACTAATATATACGTGTGTGCAATGATGCGATGGTTTTTGATAAAAAACACAATTTGGGTAAACGTACGTATAAAACTAAACCTTCAGCAAAGTCAAAGTCAAAGTCAATAGGTATTTATTCAATAAAATCACAAGGATCACTTTGAAACGTCTTAAAGCTAGGTGACTCTAGGTGCCAGTTCCACGCGACCAAAGCCTAGAAGAACAGGCAACAAACTTACGGCTTGGTTCCTACCGTTCTTTTGTATGATCCTTTTACAATGTAATATAATATATTATTGAAGTTAAGTGAGGCGTAGGCATGCAGAAAAAGGTAAACATAATCAAATTTATAAGACAGCACACGCTACGCTTCAAACTAATAATACCTAATGCATAAAATTAAATACAATCTATTAAATCAGAGAAAAATAAAACACACAATAGTAGGTACAGTACAGACATTGCAGACATGTTAGCTGCCGATGGGCAGAGCGACCGGGACATCGGGCCACGCACTTTTATCATCAATATAGCTATCTAAAGTATAATAAGCTTTACTTATTAGATTATTCTTAATGTATGACTTAAATTTTCTAATAGGAAGCCCAGTGGCACTTTCTGGAAGTTTATTATAGAAGCGTATACCGTTCCCCATAAACGAGCCATTTACCTTTTGGAGTCGAAATTTAGGAATACATAATTTGTTTTTATTTCTAGTGTTAACGTTATGTGCATCACTCTTTTTCTTAAAGTTATCTATGTGTTTAGCAGGTGCAAGTACCCTGAGAGAATTACTAAGTATTATCAAAATTACGTCATTCATTTTGTATTATGTTCGGTAGATTTTGTTACAAGACGTGAACACAAAACGCTTCTCCTCTACTAAATATAATACATATAGTTTTACTGTACATAATTTTAGCAAATTTAATACCAAATAGTCTCTTTCAGTTTAAGCACGCCAACCTCTTGTTCTTCACCTGTCAAGGTTGTCTGGAAGAAAATGCTGTCTAGCATTAAGCTCTCCTTTTGTACAAACTTTGTTTGGTGCAATGAATTAAATAAATATAAAATGACTGAATGTAACTACCTACTACATTCATAACTATGAAAAATAGCAAATAACTAAGTTTCAGAAAATAGTATTAAAATATAATGTTGATCCAAACAAGTTTTCCTACTTAAAAGTTTGCATAAGTACGAAAACCGGTAAAGCAAACTTGAAATTTACCTAAAGCATAGGATGCCTCACATCAAAAAACAGTTACAAAAGATCCAAAACAAGTAACAACCTCACCTCGTTAAATCTGTGCATCAGGTTGCTGGCACGGTAGTCACCATGCCTAAGCATCACGTTCTTACTCGGCATAAAGTACTTCTTCACGAGCTCCTCAAACGAGAGCACACTAACGAACTTGGCGAAGTTACCCTTGTACTCTTCACTGGCTACAGCCAACGCGTTCTGAATGAACCCGCCGAACATGTGTTGCATCACTTCCGGGTTCATAGGCAACTCGAACTTCAGCTTCAGTAGATCCTGCGCGAAACCTTCAGGGTCTTCCTTCGCGTAGGCGAATGATAGAGCGTGCAGCTTGGCCAGCTCGCTGATCGCTTGCGACGCGTACTCCCAAGTGAGGACTTCGAATCTGTCTAACGTGGTGAAACCTTTACGCTTCAAGTCTTCCAGAACGATGATTTCCTCGGGCTCAGTCGGGTGGACGCCGTAGCATTTGGGTGTCACCAATCTATGTTTATCGTCAACATTGTGTTCAGCTTCCAGCTTCTCGTACTTCTTCAGCAAGTGTTCGTAGAAATAAGCTTCGACTTCAAATATTCTGCAGGGCGCCTGTGCTCGTAGAGAGTCCCCGACCGCAGCCACTTTAGCGAACAGATTGAGGTCATCCTTATCTTTAGCTGAAATGGTTGCTTCGTATAGCATCGAAGTAAAATTTGCGCCTTCATTTGCCAACTTATTTACTTCAATATTATGGTTTTCGTACTTTTGTTTGTCGGCGATTTTCTCGAGCAAGCTGCGTAGGATTATTTCTGCGTCTGCCATGGTCCTTGGCTAGCGTGTTACTGAATTACTGAATGCGTGGGTTGGATTATTCGTTATATCGTTCTGTGTTTTGCCGAGCGAGTTCAATTTATACCAAGCCGTTTGGGTGTTGCTACGTAGTTGTATCAATTGAGTCAATTAGGTATTTAGATATTTTTAGATAATGAAAAAAAATACGGAATAGATAAACACGACTTTGACCCACAGGCACGGTAGATAGAGAAAAAAAGGCAGCCGAAAGAGTCCGGGAGTTGAATAGCTCTATTATAACCCGCCAAAGAAGACTTGGGCGAAGAAGTTGGGCCTATGTAGTCCTTCATCCGGCATAACATAAGCTAAGACGGTGGCAAGGGGGAGTGTCCATCGTTCAAATTCTGTTATTTTGATGGGGCAAACCCAAGCCAATGCCGTCGAGGCCATGGAAGAATGGTACAACGAACCCACAGCCTCGACAACAAGCATACAGCAGGACCCCGTTGGGGTTCAATCATTTATTTGCCACAAGAACACACAACACATACAACCAGGCTTAAAATACATACAGATGTAGGTAAAAAAAGTTATCAGAAACAGAATAATCTTTATTGTAAACTGTTGAATGAATGTATAAGGTGAATGTATAAGGTGGTGAGTATATAAAAAGTACAAACAGTCTGCCCTATTCGGACGTACAATTAAATGTTACACAAACATTTTGCTTAAATTCTATGAATTTAAATGTAGGTTTAACATAAGTACCTAAACTTTTTAATATATATATTTTATCTCTATCTAATAAAACTTCTTAAGGCGAAGACAAGAGCTAATGTGACTCTCGCACGTTTCGACATGTTGAAAGATATAAAATCACGAAACACATTTTCGAAAAATCGCAATCAACCAATTTGTGTGCAATCACATTGCACACAGTTTAGTAAAAAATTTGATCGATACATGTTTTCCTACTTAAAAGTTTGCTTTACTAGTTTTCGTACATAAGCAAACTTTTAAGTAGGAAAACTTGTATCGATCAAATAATTTTTTTACTAAACTTGAAGCGAGAAGTTGTTTGATAGTTGTCAGCCCCTTAATTATAAATCTAACTTAATTTTACAAGAAAACAATGATAAAAAAAGACACGTGAAAGGTTGCAAGCCCATTGCCTCTGCTAGAATACACGCTGGTTTCCTCACGATATTTCCTTCACAGATTGAGAGCTCTGGTACCCATTATGCTACCTCAGTATGTACCTACCACAGTGTTGCCCAATATTAGACCACAGAATAAGTAATACTACTACATACATAATACGAACTGCGTAGGTTCATTGCCAAGGTTATTCATTTACCGCAGCACTATTGCAAATACATAATAAGATACTTAATCAATTAATATATTTAAGTTATAAATATTTCATCATGAAAAATAGCGACTGCGCAGCTAGTTGTAGCTAACTTGAGAGGGACTCGGTAGGTATATGGAGTAGATATTTTCTAGGTCCATCGACGTGAGATTGCGGTCAAACGTTTTACCTAAAAGTTGTACAAAAAAAACTTAGATCCGTTGCGCGTACAAATATTTATGAAAACTATACATATACATCTATACAAAGCTTCACGACTTTGATCCCAGGCACGGTAGATATCTCCTCATATCTCTTAGTACCAAGTACGAACTTCAAGTCAAGTCAGAGGTACGTCCAAACATTACATTAACGTACCTAAATAAATAAAATAGATTATCATGACTGTAATCATCGGCACGGTAGATACTTGGAAAGATTATTTGGTAATACAGGATGTGCTTCAAAATAGTGCAATATATTTCACAGACGTGTTCAGCTAGGCTCACCGATTAAAATGGAAATGATAAACCCTATATCCACGTGGATACGTAAAACTGCTCCTACAATTTTAACTACAAATTTATTATTGAACCATCTCAAGCAATATGTTCCGTTCCGGTCAATTACCTACATAAAGCGTCATAAATGTGTATACGAATTTTAGATAGTTTTATGCATTAGTAGAGCATATACATAGATCAAATGAGTTAAAGTTCCAAATTTAAATAAAATAAATTTTTGGGTATCGGTTCGATACATTTTTTTATGGGGAGGAAGAAAACGCGCCCTCAAAATATTTTCCATTACCTACTTTCAGAGGTACTTTCAGAGGGTACTCCCTCTGAAAGTACCTCTGAAAGTAGGTCTGAAGTTGCCTGAGGAGCGGGTGAAAGTAATACTTTCAGCCTTAGACTATGGTACCTTGTATTCACCTTCTGTTGACATTCGTAAACTAAAGAGATTTATTACCAAAGAGGTATTTATTTAGCCAAGTTAGTGGAAACTTAATGGATTTTTTAATAGGTTTTATAATTATAACCCTGTAGTCTCTTAATAAAAATATTTATACCATTCCCCCTCATAAAAGCTTATTTTATTCACTGAAAACAGTGAATAAAAAGCTCTTTTACTCACTGTTTGTGTTTGAATTTAGAACACACCAAAACATTCGTCCTCCATCTCAATGCTATACAAACTCCTTGCGCAAAAAAGACTCGATACAAATTCCTTGTGAAAAGAATACTCGACATACAAACTCCTTGGGAAAATAACTCTTCGATATTTGATTGGTCGAAATTAGAATAAAAATTGTTTTTGTGTTCTATTTTAATTAATTTAACCTTCCTTTTTTCTTCGTTAAATGTATATTTTCGCTTAAATCTTTCTTTTTATCGTAGTCATGGTATAAAGTATAGTATGCAACTCTTGAATAAAACGGATTTATATCGAGGGCCATGAATCACTCGCGTCCCTCAGGATTCTAATACTTGAATCACTCCCTCCCTCACTTGAATCCAATCATCATGAATCACTCCCTACGGTCGTGATTCAGTACCTAGTTAGAATCCTTCACTTGCTCGTGATTCATCTATGGCCCTCGCTTTAAATCCGTCATTTATTCACTAATTGCATAATAAACTATTAATTTCTTTCTTTTTAATAAAACGTGCAATTTTAATTTTTTTCGTAAATATAATTAATATAAATAGCTACCTACTTATCCATAACATCAAATGCCATCGAACATAAAAACTCTTTAGTTAGAATGCAGCACGGATTGGATCTACTACAATCCACTCATTTTTACTTCAGCTAATTCATGTTTTTTATTTTTACTTTCCTTGTATTATTAATGAAAAGCACAGTGTTTCATCATCATCATCATAGTTGTTTTTCATCATAAGTTACTTTCACCCCTAGAATATCAATGTACTATTACACTATAATATAAATAAATATTATAAAATAGTTTGCACCTAAGACATTTCTTACCTCGAATAGTTCCGCTTACAGATCCGTTTCAGGAATATCTAATCTGACAGATAACGGGCTTGAGTGTTATTGTTATGATTAATTATCATACAAAAGTAGATATGTATATGCTTCATCGTCATCATAAACAGCTCGCAATAACCCACTGGTGGGCATAAACCTCCTGCGTCAGACGCCACTCTTGTAATTTTTGGCCCTTTTGCATCTCTGTACAGTCTCAATGCAAGTAAACGTTTCATTTTACTCTAGATCACGTGGACCAATTTAAAGATTTTAATGGTTTTGAAAATTCTAGAGTAGTGGGGCTCTTTGCGTGTTTCTCGTCCGGGGAAGAATCAAGAATCAAGAATCACCATGCCCTATTTCTGCCGCCAAGCAGCGTTGCTGTGTTTCGGTTTCAAGGTTGTGGTTTCAAAGTGATCCTTGTGATTGTACTGAATAAAGACCGTTTTGATTTTGATTTTGGGTTGCCAGTGAAATTACAGGCACATGGGGCTTATAAACTGTATGCCTCAAGTTGATGGACGCAGGGCAATGCACCGCAGGGCACGTCCATGACGTGCGTGACTTGCGAGGCAATGCTTTGTTACCTATATGCGTTGGTTACTACTTAACATCAGGTGGGTCTTTTGCTTGTCCCATCAGTAAGCAGTAAAAAAAATATTAAAAGATATAAAAATATTTATTTAACTGTACAATTAATTTTACTATACAACTTTACAATTTACTTTGAATTTCGTTCTTCTCCACTTTTTCTTCCACCTGCTCTTGTTTCTTGGAGTCCAGGATACACTTCACCAGTTCCACCAGCGGCGTCTCAACGGTTATGTAGAAGACTGTAGCGGCTGCGTATGTCATCACTAAGCAGAATAGTACTATTTCGGTCTGAAACAAAACATATTGTTGGACTTTCCACACTGCACTATCTAGCCCCAAACTAAGTAAAGCTTGTAATTTGGGAACTAGATAGCTGATTAATACTTCTATATACTTTGTTTGTAAATACATACTAACACCCAGACAGAGAACAAACATCACACAAATATTTGTTCTGTGTAGCGATCGAACCCACGGCTTATACCGCAGAAGGCAGAGCTACTACCAACTGAGAGAACTGAGCTGTGAGAGCTGACAAATATGCTGTCAAACATCATAATCCCGTATCAGTGACTATGAATATGACTTTTTTTATTTTTTTTGTGGACTTGTACGACAGTTCGTTAGGTCGACGTAAAAGTCAGAGCAAAACGCCCGGAACGGAAAATGCTAGCATAAACGGGAAAAGACTTGATGAAGAGACCGGTCTTATATTACTGTCATCAAAGTTGGCCACTATCTCACACAAATAAACACAATGTTTTTGCTTTCCAATGCTTTACTGGTGGCGTGCTTCCAAAATTACTAACCGTATGTTAAGCTTTTTTGGAATCTCGACAACCAAGGTCCCAAACTGTTGAGGTCCCTAAACAGTTCCATGAACCCTGTTTTTTGTTCAATAATGGCGAGATCTGTTGGATATATCAGTTTCTCGTCAGGCCGTTGACGGAGATTTTAGGTGGCGGCAAATTAGGCTTTTTTTTCTTATATGTATATCTATATCTTGTTTTTGGGTATATTTCTAAGCTAATAAAAGCTCAATTATGTACCTTCTACTTACAAGATTGAGCTTTTGGAGAAGTAACTGACACATAGATTTCATGATCGATGTGTTGTGAACTTAGTTCGCAACACAATCATACTAATAACGGAAAAAAAGCTGATGTAATGAGGACGACGACAGTGCACAAATTACAATGTTGCAATTTCGTTTTTTTCGCAATTTTTTTTACTAATTATGATTGTTAACTAGGGTATCGAATTGTGCAGGTCAGTAGGGGCGGCTTACTGGCGGTAAATATGTAAATCCGCAACTGTAAAAAGGCCAGTGTAGACTGGAGACTCACCATGCGCATATAGGTCCCGTTGATGATGGTGGTGTTAGAGCCGGCCACCGTGCGGACGAAGGCGACGTGCAGGAGGTACGAGCTGTAGGAGAGGCGGCCGAGCCACGTCCAGCCGCGCCACTCTAGGACCCCGCGGTACAGATCTGGGGAAAGGGATATATCCAAAATAACACAATAAAACCAATTAAAATAAACAAGCTATGTGGCTTCCCAAAATAACAGAATCATCCTCATTTTAAGTTATTTTAAGGTATCTGAGTCAGTCAGGCTGACTTACGATTCAGCTTTCAAAAACTAACTTTCATATTTGAAGATCATGCCGGACACGAGCGTCAGCGACATCAGTCCGAAGACCGGCTTGACGATGCAGGAGGTGGCCACGCGAGCGAGCAGGCTGGCGCGAGGACCTTCGCCGTAGTTCAGCTTGCAGATCAGGATTATGAACACGCCGAGCGGGAACAGCGCCCAGTACGCCAGGCGCCAGCGCTGGAGGAAGGTACGACGAAGGTACGGAGCTAGAGAGCAGCTTTCATTCATTCAAAAATTCATTCATTAATTCCTTTCTTATACATAGAAAAAAAAGGAAGAAAAATACAATAATGCATGACCGGATTTGAAAACAGCCTCATGATAAGTAGTTAGAGACGCTTCTAATGACCAATAGATCACTGGAAATCGCTCACGCTTTTTTATACTAGTCCTGATTGAACAAGCAGATGGCCATAAGGTAGGCCATCTGCTTGTGTTAAGTGGTAACCATCACATGTAACAAAACATTGTCTCGTAAGTCACGCAAGATATAGGAACGTACCCTACGATGCACTGCCCTGCGTCTCAGCTTGAGGCATACCGATGTTAAGCCTCATGTGCCTGTAATTTTACCGGTAACAACATTCTTCAAATCGAAACACAGCAACGCTTCTTGGCGGCAGAAAAAGGCATAGTGGTAGTTTTTCCCCGGACAAGCTCTTCATAAGAACTTCTCTTAACACTATCTCAACTGTAAAATCGAAAGGTAAGCGCCACGAACCTTATACTTCGAAGCGTCGAAGTCGGTTATCTGCAGATGGTAGACGAGGTACCCGAAGGCCAGGCCCAGCACGTAGCCCGCCAGGTTGGTGTGCCCGCGCTTGTACACGTTGTTGAACGTGGGGTCGCTCAGAAACAGTTCAACTGCGGTTCTAAGCAGTTATAATTAATGCCACAATGCCATCCAATAATGTACGTCCTCAGTGAACGTGCTCTGTGAGATTTAGCAATTTATATATCAGTAGAATAGGATCGAACAGGATGTTATTGGAATCGGACGTCTGAAATAAGATAACCCAATCGTTACAAGCAGGGATAACCACCACTCATCTAAGGATAACCGTCTGCTTGTTCCAGCACAATTACTCTCAAAAAACCCAAGATCACTGAACTTGCTTCAAGTCAGAAGATGTCATGCTAGTGAACTTACGTCGGTGACACGATGAGAGTGCCGTCCAGGTCTTGGAAGTAAGTGTGGAGCCCGGGAATCACCAGGCCGATCAGGAACAGCGCTGAAAGCACCAGCTTCTTGATCCGAGAGTTCTTGCAGACCACGACCACAGCTACACCCAGGATGTACAGTTGGGTGTCAGCTGCTAAATACCTGGGAATACAAGTAAACCACTGTATCGTGGTCGGGTAATAGGTATTTATGTATTATCTATTCTAACTCACGTTACTGACTGACCCCTAAACTAATAATCCCAAGAGATTGAAATTTGAAGGGTAGATTCCTGATATAGTGGAAAACATGGTGAGGAATCCGGCATGTCGTAGAACATAAAAAGTTCTAAAAAACATGTGTTAAGTGCTCGAAAGGAGCCTCTTTGAGGCGCACTTAAAATCTTTTCACCACGCTCTTTCAAAGGAAACTAGTGACATGACAGGAAGAAGAAGAAGCTTGTTTGATTGAAGTTTCACTGGCATGAAGTGTTCCTTACCAGCTCTGCGGCATGCAGCGCGAGTCGTCCACGTAGTTGTTGAAGTACAGCAGGTGCTTCCACCAGTCCTTCTGGCAGGCTCGCGATTCTCGGGAAATTATTCTCTGAAATTTTAGGGAAAAAACTCGTGATCTATTTAATTTCAAGGATTTCTGA
The DNA here is from genome assembly GCA_932294275.1 of Chloroclysta siterata. NCBI lineage: Eukaryota > Metazoa > Arthropoda > Insecta > Lepidoptera > Geometridae > Chloroclysta > Chloroclysta siterata. Next base: position 30,289,330 of record OW028589.1, read on the forward strand.
TGAAGAAAATATCAAAATCTTTTTGTAAAAAGTCTTTTATGATGAATGAAGGACCTTTCAGCATTCGAAAACGCCGAACCCAATGGTAGTCTCAACGACGGTCTCAACCCATCTATGAGCACTACAAACATATTACCTAGATGTACTCACAATAAAAGAGAACAATGTATTTATACAGCTTGCAGATTGAATAAGCAGTTGATGCTAAATGGTGACCATCACAAGGCATTGCCTAGCAAGTTTCGTACGATAAAAACGTGCCCTATGATGCACTGCGTCCAGCAATTTGAAGCAATGTGCTTGTAATTTCACCGCACGCCTTTTTTCTATTTTCCCATTAAATTTGAAGGGTCTCCTGAACTGAAATCCAGCAACGGTGCTTGGCGGCAAACGTAGGCATGGTGGTAATACTTCCCCGGAAGAGCCACACACAAAGAGCAATATGTAGAACAGGTTTTACTTACATCCCACATAGGTCCAGTGCCGATGCACGGCAGCCAAGTGGCAGTCACCCCCAGCACCAGCCCGTAAGCTGGTGTCAGTCTGGTCACAGAGAACAAACATAATTATGTGCATCACACAAATGTTCTCGGTGGAGATCAAACCCAGGGCCTAAAGGTAGAAGGCAGAGATACTACCAACTACAACGACACCAATCAACCAACCAACCACACCGATGTGTAGTGTATTTATTCGTGTTCGTCTTATTTTCCCAAATAAGACGATTCTTATTTAGGAAAATAAGACGAATTCGCTAACACGAATAGCCATTTGAAGTGCCATCAGTGAATTTGAGTGAGTTTTTTAATACTACTTGCTGATATAACAAGCAAATGTTAAGTAGTAACCCTCACCTATAACAAAGCTTTGCCTCGCAAGTCACGCACGAAAGGAATGTTCCCTACGATGCACTGCCCTGCGTCCATCAACTTGAGGCATACAGATGTTAAGCATCATGTGCCTATAATTTCAACAGCGACGCTGCTCGCCAAGCAGTGCAGAAAAAGGCATTGTTACGGGCCTCAGCCATTTTGGACGATCCCCAGAGGCAGTACGCGACTCGTTTTTTTCCGTTGTAGACGAGCAGCAAAGCCATAAATGATTTATCAGAGAGAGTTAGAGTGAGAGTTGTTCCATACCTCAGCCATCGTCTAATAATCCCCAGCGGCAGCGCGGTCCAGGTGAGCGCGCGCGCCTCGCTGAGTACCAGCGCGTTGCAGACGAGTAGCAAGGCCGACAGCTGCAGGAACGTCTGCATTATCAGCGTGCCGTTCAGGAAGATGTGCAGCCACATGCGCTCGAATTGCTTAAAATGTATTTATTTATTTATTAGGCACACAGAACAGGGTACAATCAGTAAAAACACAAAATAAAATACTAATAATTAAAAGCTAGACGGCACCCTAATACATGAGTACCTACACAACATGACTTAAACAGAACAGCTAAGTAAAAAGTAATTTGAATGAGCATCATATAATAGGTAGGTTGAGTAAGGTTACAAAAATAGGTGCACGCACTTCGAGCTAGGACTCGAAGGGTGCTAAATGTTAAAACGTTTTATTCACCTAGTACATAATACATTATAAGACGTTTCAAAGTGATCATTGTGGTTATACTGGATAAAGACCATTTTGATTCCGATTACCTTAAATAGATTCCCGACGTGACGACTATGTTGCAATAGCCAGTCACGGGCAGGCTTACAACTAAATAGGTATGTGTCATGACCGCGAAAGTTTAATAAATACGGATATTATAATACAAGTAGGTATGTCATAAAAAATAGTATCCTTGCTACTATTATTAGGATACTGACAACTGTCAGATAATTTCTAGTTCGTACATTTCAATATAAAATAGCTTTGGGGACATGGTAGAGTTGAAGAGCTCTTTGTGAAGGGTTCATTAGGAAAAGTACTACCACTACCCATTTCAGCAGCCAAGTAGCGTTCTGTGTTTTCGTTGTCGGTGAAATTACAGGCACATGATGTATGCCTCATGTTGATGTACGCAGGCTGATGAGAGGACAGTGTAATCCTTTCACCACATTGTTTATTGATATAAACAATATGGTCAAATGATCATGAAACTTACGTCTTCAAAAAACTTGGTGTTTTCGTTCAACAACATCGCCGGTAGCATGGAGTGTGCTGTTATGACGAGAGTCATGAGGATGGCCCTGTGAAAAAAAAGATTGTATTTAATTTACTTATATTACATTAATGTATTACTGAAAGCGCGATGGGTCGACGACATCGTAAAGGTCGCAAGAAACACCTGGAAAACTTTTAACCTTTGTAATAGGATGTATAGGTTTTATCGCCACTGAGAACAAACATTTGAGTGATGAACGGGATGTTTGTTCTCTGTCTGGGTGTGATAATATGTATTGAAAGTAATATTTACATAAATTGTATATAAGTATTAATATCAGCTATCTGGTTCCCATAGCAGAAGCCTTGCTTAGTTAATGAAGCCCCACTTCATAGTGCTGTTTGGGATGTCCACTTATATTTATTTACTAGCGGCCTGTCCCAGCTTCGCATGGGTGGTCATAAATTTTTTGAACATTTTAGGATAAACTTTGACCGTGGGTTCGAGCCTCGCCTTTACTTATTTCATACATTTGCACGCTCTTCTCCTTGAGTGTGTGAAATCGCACCCCGTGCGTGACCCGTGGACCCGTTAACATTTATAATTTAGTCATATCTTTTGATGGAATGTCCGATTTGAAAAATTTAAGAAGTAATCTATAGGTATTGAAACCGTTTTAATTATGAAATGATTTATTTGGATAAGGATTAATACCAAGGTACAAATAAAGACCCTTTTCTAGCGGCATTTCAATTATTTTTTTATAATAAAAGAACACTTATTGTGACATAACTATAATAGTTAGACATATGCTGTCGCGTCATTTTGTGTAGATGATGACGTGTTCTACAAAATCGTAGTACATTATTTTGTTCTATCATCAATAGTTTTCTCAGCGCACGCGATGTAAGGTTTTTGTTTTTGTGGGATGTGTTGCAGTTGTGTCACTATGATTACCTGTAGGTTGGTAGGTAGACAGGTAGCAGCATAAATAACGTCTACACTTAGATAGGCAACAAAAATGTTTATTGTATCGTAGACAAGACACAGGTAAACGAGACACAGAACACAAGCACAAAGATAAGAGTCAGAAGGTAGAAACGCAAGCACAGAAGATTACAACGTTCACAACCTTTGTAGGTTTACGAAAAGCATAAGCAAAAGCTGCGAGTGCGCAAGCGAGCGCGCGAGTAAGTGACACGGGTTTGCGTCGCAGGTGCAAGGCTCGACTGGCCGCAGCGTGTCGGCGTAGTGCGCGCTCAGGAATGCGGTCGGTAAAACAATGACCGCTGCATACTACGGGTTTCGTGTGACTATGCTTGTGTCGTGAATTTATTAATGATATATAAATAGTAATGATAGTATAAAGAAAAAAGTAATTATATGTAAAGATAATAGTAATTATAATCTAGTAATGATATATAAATATTTAAATAGTTTTGTGTATTATTATGTAGTGTATTATATTGTAGGGGGGGACCCCACATCACTCCCCTCTAGAGGTCGTGACTACGGACGATAATAGTCTGGGAAATGGACTCGTCTTCCTGATCGTGTTGTATGTGGGGCGTTCAGAGATTGTGGTATGTTTTGAGGCTGAGGAGTTATGGGCTGTAGCGAGTATTGAGACAAGGCTGCCTCATCAGAGAGTATATAGGCTGGTTTTAGACGGTCTACTGATACTGTAACTGATTTGTCTTTTATTAAAATTTTGAAATATTTTTCGTTTCTTTTTATGACTGAGGCCCAGTATAGGCAGGCTGAAGTGAACCACGTAGAGCGTCTTCCCTGATGAATACGTGGCTACATGTGGTTAGGTCTTTATAGACGAAGACTTTTTTGGTTGAGTGGTGTTGTGTTGCTACCGGGCGTAAGTTTTTGGCAAAGGATTTTAGACGAGCTGCGAAGTCAGTAATGTCAGTGGTGTGGTTAGTTGTGGTTTGGTCAAAAAATTCGCCTGGAAGTCGAAGTGGCTCTCCGTACAGCAGCTCAGCTGATGAGGACTGGAGGTCCTCTTTGAACGCGCTTCTTATACCCAGCAATACTAGTGGTAGGGTCTCGGTCCAGTTCGGGTCAGCATGACAAGTTATGGCGGCTTTCAGCTGTCTGTGAAACCGCTCCACCAGGCCATTGCACTGAGGGTGGTAAGCGGTCGTTCTGCGATGCTGAAAACCTATAGACTTTGATAGTTGTTGAAACAACGCCGACTCGAACTGTCTGCCTTGGTCGGTTACTATGTCAGTAGGGCAGCCGAATCGAGATACCCAAATGGAGATGAGTGCTTTGGCCACCGTTTCCGCTGTAATATCGACCAAAGGAACTGCTTCGGGCCATCGAGTGAACCGATCAATGGCTGTCAAACAGTAACGGTAACCACTCGATGGCGGCATTGGTCCAATCAAGTCTATATGAACGTGCTTAAAGCGCGCGGAAGGCAAGTCAAACGTACCCAAAGGTGAAGAGACGTGGCGAGTTACCTTCGTACGCTGACAGGTTAGGCAAGCCTTAGACCATTCGCGGCATTCTTTACGCATAAGAGGCCAAACAAAACGTTGTGCTACTAGTCTGACGCTGGCTCTGGTACCGGGATGGCTGAGTGAATGTAGGGAGTTGAAAATTTGTCTGCGAAGAGTTTTAGGTACAAATGGTCTAGGTGTCGGTGTGCTGACGTCGCAGTACAGTTCTGTGGGACTTCCAGGTAATTTTATTTTAGTCAAGTGAAGAGAAGATTCGCCTTCAAGGTATTCCGCTAATTCAGGGTCTGTAGCTTGGCGCTTGGCTAGGATTTCTAAGTCTACCGGGGCCTGCAGCTCTTCGATGCGCGAGAGGGTGTCAGCAACGACATTGTTGCTACCTGAAATATATTGGATGTCAGTAGTGAACTGCGCGATAAGATCAAGGTGTCTATACTGACGAGGTGAGCAACTATTCTTCCGTTCGTGGAAGGCAAAGCAGAGTGGTTTGTGGTCAGTATAGACGGTGAAGTGGGTTGCTTCTAGCATAAAGCGAAAGTATTTAATACTCTCGTAGATCGCTAAGAGTTCGCGATCATACGGCGAGTATTTGACTTGAGAGGGGCTCAACTTGCGAGAGAAAAATGCCAAGGGCTGCCATGACCCGTCCTTGCACTGTTGTAAGACTGCACCTATTGCTGTATCTGAGGCATCAGTGACAAGTCCTAACTTAGCCTGGGAGTCAGGGTGCGCCAGAAGAGCGGCAGTACAAAGGCTCTGCTTGCAAGCCTCGAAGGCTTTGAGCGAAGTCCCTTGTATATCTATTGGATGTGAAGCTTTGACCGATCCAATAAGGAGGGCGTTTAAGGGTGCTTGAATCTGGGCAGCTTTGGGTATGAATCGCCTGTAAAAATTTATCATGCCCAGAAAGCGTCGTAGCTCTCGGACCGTTTTTGGGATGGGAAATTCGGAAAAAGCCTGTACCTTGTTGTCCAGAGGTTTGGTGCCTCTCTCTGAGATGCTGTAGCCCAGAAAAGTTACTTCGGGCACTCCAAATACACACTTTGCTGTGTTAACGAGTACACCGTAGTCCTTCATGCGGGTAAAAATCTGGTTTGAATGGTCTTCGTGTTGGACCTGAGTCCTAGAAAATATCAAAAAATCATCCAGATAAGGATACACGAAGTCTAAACCACGAGTCATCTCGTCCACGAACCTTTGGAAGGTTTGCCCAGCATTGCGTAGCCCAAATGTCATAGCTGGAAACTCGTAGAGTCCGAAAGGTGTCGTTATTGCAGTTTTAGGAATGTCTTCTACAGCTACCGGGATCTGGTTGTAAGCTTTCACCAGATCTATGGTTGAAAAAAATTTGCAACCGGACAGGCAATGAGAAAAGTCGTGGATGTGGCGAATTGGGTATTTGTCCGGAATAGTTCTGGCATTGAGCAACCTGTAATCGCCACACGGGCGCCAGCTATTATCTTTTTTAGGCGCTAGATGAAGGGGGGAAGACCATGGACTGTCGGATGGGCGAGCTGTTCCATTTGCTAGCATGGCGTCAAACTCCCGCTTGGCTATTTTTTGTTTATCTGGGGCCAACCTGCGGGGGGAACATGACACTGGGGGACCTGGTGTAGTTCTAATGTGGTGTTTTGTGTGGTGTTTGATGATCCCCGGAGTACCAGCAGGTCGTGTTATTTCTGGGAATTTGGCTAGTATCGCGTGGTAGCAATCGTCGCTGCCAGAAGATACCTTGACGCTTAAAACTAGGCTATCAGATTCAGCGACAGCGGCTACAGTGCTGATATTAGTTAAGCTATCGATAAGCCTTTGGCTGCTGACGTCAACAATGAGACGATAATGCGAGAGGAAATCTACCCCAATAATGGCTTTGGTAACGTCCGCGACCACAAAGCGCCATGGAAAAGCACGACGTAATCCTAAATTTAAATTAAGCGTTAAGTAACCATAGGTGTCGATGGCGGAACCATTAGCAGCACTTAATTGATAGGACGTCTTATTACGACGCTCCCGAAACGCGGATACAGGGTAAACACAAATGTCACTACCAGTGTCCACTAAAAACTCTTCGTTTGAGTCCCGATCGGTGATGAAGAGGCGACCAGTGAAGTTTCGGCAATCGTTGGTCGCCATTACTGACTGCCCGGAGCGTTTCCCGCTTTGTAGTCGCACGGCTTTAGACATTTTCGAGCTTGTGTACCGAAACTGGAGTGGTACCAGCAGACTGGGAATCTTTTGTAGCACGAGTCAGACCTGCGCGATGGCGAGCGGTTGCGGTTTCCTTGGCCACGTTCTCTGGACCGTGATCTGTCGTTGCTCTGGGCGGTGAGGGCGCTGACTTGCCTAGTGAGCTCGGCCACCTGTCGAGTCAACTCACTGATCGGTGATAATGATGTTTCAGCGACCTGACGCGAAGACGACGACGAAGTGATGTCGTTGATCCGGTCGGCCAGCTCCGCTAGTGCTTCCAGGGAAAGAGAGGTTTGAGATGCGACGATCGGCTGTATCCCAGTAGGGAGTCGGCTAGTCCAAACAGTTTTTATAAAATCCTCTGGTACTTGCGGTCCTGCCAAATGTTGCAGATGTCGGAGAAATTGCGAAGGCTTGCGGCTGCCGAGTTCTTCATGCATTAACAGTTGCTTGACTTTATTTTCCCGCGACACTGATAATCTTTTAATAAGTTCAGCTTTTAACCGATCATAATCGGGAGGACCCACTAGGATGTCCTCGACATCAGTCGCATATTGTCTATCCAGGTTTCCCAGAATGTGATAAAATTTCGTAGCATTGTCAGTGATATTATATATAGCAAACTGACCTTCTATTTGAGCAAACCAAATTGCCGGTTTTTCTGGCCAGAAAGGTGGAATTTTTACATGGTGGGCAGAAGGAGACGGCGAACTTCTCGCGGCTGCAACAGGCGTAGCCATCTTAACATCAGGCTTACGCGGCCGCGTATTCACGTTCTGTGTGATTGCGGACTTTGCAGAGTCACTATCACTTCCACTGTCCATTTTTTTGTATATATATATTTTATTTTATTTGACGTGTACAAGTTCGGTGGTCACCAGTTGTGGGATGTGTTGCAGTTGTGTCACTATGATTACCTGTAGGTTGGTAGGTAGACAGGTAGCAGCATAAATAACGTCTACACTTAGATAGGCAACAAAAATGTTTATTGTATCGTAGACAAGACACAGGTAAACGAGACACAGAACACAAGCACAAAGATAAGAGTCAGAAGGTAGAAACGCAAGCACAGAAGATTACAACGTTCACAACCTTTGTAGGTTTACGAAAAGCATAAGCAAAAGCTGCGAGTGCGCAAGCGAGCGCGCGAGTAAGTGACACGGGTTTGCGTCGCAGGTGCAAGGCTCGACTGGCCGCAGCGTGTCGGCGTAGTGCGCGCTCAGGAATGCGGTCGGTAAAACAATGACCGCTGCATACTACGGGTTTCGTGTGACTATGCTTGTGTCGTGAATTTATTATTGTGAGATATAATCTAGTAATGATATATAAATATTTAAATAGTTTTGTGTATTATTATGTAGTGTATTATATTGTAGGGGGGGACCCCACAGTTTTCCACCTTGGGTTACATTATTGAAATTTTAGTAAGGATCCCTGATTTTTTTGAAAATATTTATAATAATTTTTGAAATCGGACCAGTAGTTTTTGAGCCTATTCGTTACATACAAAAATACAAATCTTTCCTCTTTATAATATTAGTGTAGATAGTGTAGATTATTATTTATAATTTCTGGGACGTACCTTATCCCATAAAATGCTTTAAATCTCTTCTGCCGTGGGTCTCGAGCGGCCGGCTCTGCCACAAGTCGCCGCCAGTTCCGACGGATTGAAAAGCAGAGAAATAACTGGAGCACTGAAATACATGTACTTTCAGTTGGAACCACTCGCATCAAACAATATACCCACCTTATTACCTGCCAAAGAAAAATGACGCTTACTGTAAGGTCATAAAAGCGAGTAGCGTTGCCTGACTCGTATCCGCGTAAACCTAGGATTTCAGAATTTGTCTCTCTAGCTCTTATGTTTGCTTTTTTTTATACAACTATCTGATGGAACAAGCAGATGGCCCACCTGATGTTAGTGGTAACCATCACCTATAACAAAGCATTGCCTCGTAAGTCATGCACGATAGGAACGTGCCCTACAATGCACTGCCCTGCGTCCATCAACTTAAGGCATACAGATGTTAAGCCTCATGTGCCTGTAATTACACCGGCAACCACACTCTTCAAACCGAAACACAGCCAGCGTTGCTGCTTGGCGGCAGGAATAGGCGTGGGGTAGTACTTCCCCGGACGAGCCCTTCACAAAGAGCTCTACTACTCTTAACCAAAACCAAACCAAACCAAACCAAACCAAAGCGACAGAAACTGACTTTTCGTAATGTTTTTAACAGCCCTGCAACTGCTTGCGGTCAAGCAGCTATTGCTAACATTGATATTTAAGGCACTTTTCCTCGACTAGATTGTTTTTTTTCTCTGGGGGTGGACAGTCGGCTACACATCTTATATACCCATAACTATACGCTATATTAAATACAGATACTCGTGGTAGAAAAAACCTACTTTTTTATACAAGAAGTATGTGTATGGACCACCTGATGTTAAGTGGTAACCATCACCTATAACAAATCATTACCTCGTAAGTCACAAGATATGAACGTGCCCTACGATGTACCTCCCTGCGTCTATCAACTTGAGGCATCCTATCGATGTTATGCCTCATGTGCCCGTAATTTCAATGGCAACCAATTTTATTTCATGTTTGATCCAAATTGGTTCAATTGTGCATCTCAACTTTTACATAGAAATATACAGGGCGTCCCAAAACTATGCGACATGAAGGGAAAGTACCTTAAATATTGAAGATTCTATGTTACTTAAGAGGACTTTTTTTTATTCGTTCTTTCGATTGGCAATATAAAAATACGGGATGCTTTTTTTTCACAATTGAGTTGGTTCGATTCCTAGACGAAGCAAGATTTTTTTTTAAATCTTTGAATGCAGTATTACTAGCTTTTAAAAAGAAAATAAAGTCTCCTTTCACCAAAATATCCTATCTACAATATTTAATCTACAATCCCTTCATGCCGCATAGTCTTGGGACGCCCTGTATAAATACTCACCAACTCCACTCTTTTGCTTAAAAAATAAATCGCATATAGTTCCGATTCCATTGAGCATTAAAATGGCGACACAAATGGCCGCCACCGCGATGTGTGCTGCTCCGATCGGCATCTTGTCATGCAGAGTCACGCAGGACATATCTTCAACCAGCACCTAGAGGATTTATTTTTTATACAATTTGCTGATGGAACAAGCAGATGGTCTATCTGATGTTAAGTGGTAACCATCACCTATAACAAAGCAATGCCTCGTAAGTCACTCGCGATAGGAACGTGCCATACGATGCACTGCCCTGCGTCCATCAACTTGAGGCATACAGATGTTAAGCCTCATGTGCCTGTAATTACACCGGCAACCACACTCTTTAAGCCGAAACACAGCGTTGCTGCTTGGCGGCAGAAAAAGGCGTGGTGGTAGTACTTCCCCGGACGAGCCACACACAAAGCCCACAAGAGCCCTTCTTTCGAGGTATATCCAGCAGTGGACTTCTGCCACCCGTTGCTCTTCCCGCACTATTCTAAGAAAAACTGTTTATGCGCTTCGTGTGCCTGTAAGTTCTCTGGCACATACACCTTTTTAAGAAAAACAAAGCAACTGCTTGAAAACTGTAGGAACCAAGCCGTAAGTTTGTTGCCTGTTCTTCTAGGCTTTGGTCGCGTGGAACTGGCACCGAGATTCCTATTGTTTTAAGACGTTTCAAAGTGATCCTTGTGATTTTACTGAATAAATACCTTTTGACATCGATGGCATGGATAGGCACTTCCCCAGAGTAGTTTTTCACGAAGATCTTCTACTTAAAACTATGCAGACGGTTGCAAACGATCTAGTTGTACCTCAACTGATGCAAATCAGTGGCAATCGGAAGCGTCCCAAAGACACGTATTAATTGCTTTCATTGATGAAAGCTTGCATATGAAAGCTATATATTACCTTTAGTTTGTATTGTTCGTAGACGGTTTGGTTGCGGCATGCTTCGAGGGAAACCTTAAGATCTGTAGAGTTGAACGCTTTGCACGTGCCCGTCATGCACGTGCCGTAGATAGCGTGGGTGTGGTTGAAATGTGTGGCGGTGCGCAACGAATACTCCTTAAATTTAAATAATTTGTATATTAACATTAAAATAGAAATAGGTACAGGTTTTTTCCGAGTGGGATTTGAACCCACGCTAACCTGCGCCATTGGACTCTAATTCGATGGCGCAGGTGGTACGAGTAAGGGGAAGGTCGTGGGTTCAAATTCCACTCGGAAGTTAACTTTGGAGATATCTACACTATCTACACTAATATTACTAGTAGTTCGCCCCGAACTGAGATCTCGTGATGTGACCCGACGAACGCACCAAAACTTTAAGCAGGTGGTAGTCAGAGGCAAGTCCAAACATTATGCTTGGACTTTTTTCCGACTACCGCATACTAACTTGGTACGGTAACCAAGTTTCAACTCTATTGGCCTATTAATTGAAGAGTTCCGTTGAACAGACCTTGGCTCCATCATCAGACCTGGTCGTTGTCACCATTTTATGAGAACTGAGTACTTTCTTAGTTTATTTCAAGAAAAAAAAATAAGAAAAAGCAAAGTTATTGACCGACCAGTAGAAAAACCTTGATGCCAACGAAACTCTTAGAGATGGGAGCTCTTGGATCGCTGGTTATCTTAATTTAACTTTTTTATTGTATCTCAAAAACCGAGCGTCCCAGAAAAAAAGTAAAAATTGTTTTGGAATGTCCAAACAAGGCCCTTTCATATGACATGTAACTTGATTTTTTTATGTAACTTTTTTAATTTTTGCCCCCTTAAAAAACCCCATATCTCAATAACCCTTTATCCGATTTTACTAATATACTTACCAGTAAATTTCTCAAGTACAAGCTATCGACATATCAAATTTCATGCAGATCGGATCAACGGTTCTAAAGTTATCGCCAGACAAACATACATACATACATACATACATAAAATGCCAAATCGCCCAAGTTGAAACTAAGATCTTCGTTCGCTTCGCTCACTCGATCAATAAAGAGGAAAGATTTGTATTTTTGTTGTTTTGTTGTTTTGTATGTAACGAATAGGCTCAAAAACTACTGGTCCGATCTCAAAAATTCTTTCACCATTAGAATGATACATTATCCCTGAGTAACATAGGTTATATTATATTTTCAAAAAAATCAGGGATCCTTACTAAAACTCCAATAATGTAACCCAAGGTGGAAAACAAAAACCTTACATTGCGTGCGCTGCGAAAACTATTGATGATAGAACAAAATAATGTACAACGATTTTGTAGAACACGTCATTAACTACAAAAAATGTCGCGACAGCATATGTCTAACTATTATAGTTATGTCACAATAAGTGTTCTTTTTTTATAAAAAAAATAATTGAAATGCCGCCGCTAGAAAAGGGTCTTTATTTGTACCTTGGTATTAATCCTTATCCAAATAAATCATCCAAATATTTCATAATTAAGACAGTTTCAATACCTATAGATTACTTCTTGAATTTTTCAAATCGGACATTCCATTCAAAAGATATGACGAAATTAAAAATGTTAACGGGTCCACGGGTCACGCACGGGTTGCGATTTCAATCACTCAGGGAGAAGGACGTGCAAATGTATAAAATTAAGTAGACGCGAGGCTCGAACCCACGGTCTAAGTTTATCCTAAAATGTTCAAAAAATATATACCACCCATGCGAAGCTGGAACAGGCCGCTGGTTATAAATCAAATTAGATATCCTGAAGTGTAAATACTATAAGACTAATACAAAGAAATAGGTATAGTTATGAAAACTAGGTGGTAGCTAAGGTTACAGCTATTCATATAATAATTGCTAACCATTGACCCGTGGTAGGGGGTTAAGAGCTGATTGTGGTCTGTTGTTGTGGCAATTATGACAATGGTTCGACCTGCACCTCTATTATGGAAAACATAGGTATAGTGTTCATTGTAATTTTCTTTGTAAATAAATGTACTTATTGTTGTTTATAAAAAAAGCTGTAACTAATTCAAGGATTTTATAATATTCCGAAGTTATAAGCCGACTGTAGTGCATTTACATAACGCTAAGTATGGGGGCTATTGTTAAACATTAAATGCGGTAACCCTTCCCTCAGCCACTTGGGTAAAATCGAGAAACATAATGTTTGGATTTTTTGGAGTTCTTTTAAGTCTTGTAAGACACGCACGATAGGAACATGCCCTACGATACACTGCCCTGCATCAACTAGAGACATACATATATATATGTTAAGTCTCTTCTGCCTGTAATTTCACCGGCAATCACACTCCTCAAACCGAAACACAGCAACGCTGCTTGGCAGCAGAAAAGGGCATGTAGTACTTCCCCAGACAAGTCTTTCACAAAGAGCTCTACTACTCTTGCAGGCTATTCTAAGCTACCTGCATCTGCGTGTAGAGGGCGCTAGGCCCGTCTGCCACGAAGGCTATGTCTGCCGTGCAATACAGCCCGCCGGGCTCCCGCAGGCAAGCCTCGAATGCGTCCAGATGCAACACAGGTGGCATTCGTCCGTATTCCTCATCTGAAATGAAACATTATGAAATGCCACTGGCGGTCAAACGCATGCGGTGCGTAGAACGTTGCCAAATCTATCGGTTGATTACTCAAAAGTTTGCATAGATTGGTTGCCCTTGAAAACTTGTTTTGATCAAAATTATATTTTTACTGAACTGTGCAATAAAATTTCTAGATTTTGAGTTTAACTTGGTTGATTGCGATTTAACATAATTATTTATGTTCAGTGATTTTATATCATTCAAATGTTCAAATGTGCAAGCGAGAAGTACATTAGCTTTTGCCTTCGCCTTAACTTTTCACTTTCGCTGCTTAGATTTGAAAATTGCCTGTAATTGTGCTACTACGTAGGCGTTCGTTGCATTCGTAGCGCTTTCGTAGCGTAGCCCAATAGATATTGTCCATCAATTGTCGATTAAGCGATAAGTCAGCAATAAGGTCGCCCATTGTTTTCACCTTAATGTATGCTTTAACCCTATACTATGTTTCTGTGTGGTGAACAATAAAGAGTTAATTAGCAAATTCAAAAACATAATAAAAAGAAAAGTCTTTACAAAAGCTTATTATAAAATATCTGATTATGTAGATGACAAAAAAGCTTGGGACTGAACTTTGCTCCAACTCATTACAAAACTAAACAATTAACTACCATAGTTGTAAAAAGGTTCATACAACTAAACGGTAGGAACCAAGCCGTAAGTTTGTTGCCTGTTCTTCTAGGCTTTGGTCGCGAGGAACTGGCGGTAGATTCACCTAGTATATAAGACGTTTCAAAGTGATCCTTTTGATTGTACTGAATAAAGAGCGTTTTAATGATTTTGATTTTGTGAAAAGTTAAACCGACCAAAAAACAAGAAGGAGAAGCAGGTTCAATTCTGATCAGTGTTTGTACTATTACTTACTTACTCGTATTTATCACAAGGGTTGACAATAAAGTGAGTATCTTTTAAGTTAGATCAAGCTGCACACGGTGCGCAAATTTGATTGAAATCGGTAAAGTAGTTTAGGAGTCCATAGCGGACAAACAACGTGACGCGTACTTTATATATACAAGGTGTTCCATAAGTTGTGTATATAAACTTCAGGGGGCTAAAGTACCCATCAATATGAACAACTTTTTCTAAGGAACCAACACTGTAAACGCGAAAAAAAAAACAGCTGGTTCATACATTTTAGCCTGGTAGGTATTAAACTTTTGTATGAAACAGCTGTTTTTTTTTTCGCGTTCACAGTGTTGTTTCCTTAGAAAAAGTTGTTCATATTGATGGGTACTTTAGCCCCCTGAAGTTTATATACACAACTTATGGAACACCTTGTATTAAGATAACGGACAATCCTAGGGTCAAGACTACTTGGAACTCACCGACGTATTATTACGTTGTCGAGTTATAGTGTAAATATCAGCTTAGATTTTCCAGTGCCAAGTACTGACTCAAGATTCATTGAAGTCTAAGAGGGGTAGTCTGAGGTACGTTCAAATGTTAAATTTGGCACATGCCCACATATTGCAGTAGTTGGTTACTCCATACTTATTTGCAAAAAGTAGCTGTTAGGTGCTATTTAATATTGTCTCTATTCTGTGACCATATCTACTCACAAGACTTTTCTTTAACTTATAGAAATCTTAAATTTTATATAGGTAGTTGAGTAAATATGTTATAATTTAAATTTTGCCATGCCCTACTAGTTCATGCAACACACTACTTTAACAGCAATACCATAAGATACATCCTTTTACATTTAATTCAGCAAACTTTGACTTTGGATTTATTCACTAAAGTCTCGAAGTTGTAGACGCAAATTCCATCAATCTCCATTTAGTCAGCCTAATAAATACTCTAGTCCAGTTTAAGGCCTGATTTCACCATGCTCTGTTAGATTAACAAAGGATTAAAAGGCCGTTAAATATGTTTGACATCTCAGGTTAAATTTAACGGCCTGTTAATCCTTGATTAGTAATTTAAACAAATTCTCTCTTATATACAATCTACCGTGCCTGGGAAATTAAATCGTGTACCTAGCTTTATTTGTTTTTTTTTTTTTCTAAGCAGACTAGTGGTTAAAAAGTAAACTTACCATTCAATCTGTTTATCACACAGTAGCCCAAGTTAACCGAACATAACAAAATAAGGGCAAAAGCTTTTTGCATTTTTCTTAATAATATTTTTAAGTTTGAATTATGTTATTTAAAAGAACTCTATCATTTTATTATACCTATGTTGATGGCAATTTTTTTTATAGTTGTTCGTACCTCGAACACTACTCGACTACTGGTAATCTTATAATATCTGTGACTTGACTAAGCTTCTCAGCTAAATACGAATGGTAATATTCACTAATGGCTCCAGTTTAAGAGGCTGACAACTGTCAAACAACTTTTCGGTCGCACATCTACATTTTTGAAGATATAAAATATCTGAAGGTATATAAGAAAGATCGCTAACAAACATGCTTCAGAACATTCAATTACGAAGGTTCAGCAATAACTCAGTTTAGATCTAAACAATATTTTCCGAGAACTTTGATTAAGGGGCTGATTCCCGTTAAATGCTTCTCGTTCGCACATTTCAACATTTTGAAAGATACGAAAACATGTTTGGATCAAAATTATACTTTCGCTGAATTTGGTTGATTGTAATTTTTCATTTATGACTAGCTCTAACGCTAGCTCGCGCACGTTTACTTTAGAACTTCTTTAAATTTTCTTACTTGTAGCCTGTTCTTCTAGGCTTTGGTCGCGTGGAACTGGCACCTAGAGTCACCTAGCTTTAAGACGTTTCAAAGTGATCCTTGTGATTTTATTGAATAAATACCTTTTGACTTTGACTTTACTTTATTAAAAAATCTCAACATAGTCGGGCGGCCCACTAGCCCCCTTGGAAGTTGAATTTCGAAAAGTCCTTCATTAGTGGATGCCTACGTCATAAGTGGAATACATGTGCGAAATTTTAAGTTTCTAGCACTTAGGGTTTGGCCCGTGCGTTTATTTAAAACTTTCATCCCCTATTTTACCCTATAACGGGTAAAATTTTTGAAAACGCTGAAATACGTAACCGTATTTTTACCGTATTTATTTATTCAGGGCTTCCAGAGTAATACACAATTCTTGCAAAAAAAAAACAACATTGATGATACATTTCCTGTGCTTATTCCTTAAAGTTAGCCACAGCAGCATCAGCGTAATAATTAAAATAATATTTAGAAATAACATCAGTGATTTTATATCTTTCAAAATTTTTGAACTAGCGGAAGCCAATCTTTTTTTAAATATGACGGTTGTCTTCGCCTTAAATAGAGCCCCTACAAGGATTATGAATCAGGCCTTATTACTATAAAAATCTTTAATTCTATGGCAACACCTACTCCATTTAGATATTTATTGATGGTCTAGAAGTGAGGACCTTGGCTTCCGATCTGAAGGTCACCGGTTCAAACAAGACGACAGTCGCGTACACAAGTATAGTAGTTTTATCAAGTGAGTGTGTATTCTAAAAATCCTTTCACCACACGGTTTCGAAAGAAACTAGTGACGACAAGAAGAAGTGTGTTTTCTGAGTTTCACTGTTTTGGTGCGAGCCGGTTTTTGTATGCAGCGAAGGTGTCGAGAAATCTCATAACCTTATAAGACCCCACATTAAGATAATATAAAAAAAAATATATACTTAATATAACTTTTTTTAATGAATGAATGAATGAAAATTCTTTATTTCACACCTCAAACTAACAAAATAGACAAATTATAACAATTAAAGAAACACGAAATCAACAAACGGCGGTCTTATCGCGAAAAATCGATCTCTTCCAGACAACCTTTGGATGGAGAGGAACCTAGAATAAGATGGTTGGATAAGGTCCACTTTAAAATAAAAAATATGAAGGGTATAATAAAAACATTCGATATAAACAAATATTTTTTTTATATTATCTTAATAAGTGGGTTTTTGGGTGGCCAGAAAATCCAATTTAAAATACAATACTCTTGCTGCAGGAAACCAATCAAACCAAAGGAACAAACCAAAATGTCATCTGTGTATTTTTTTTTTGTTGATTATTTCTTAAAGCACTGAATCTTTTCGGTAAAATTTGACAACAAAACAAAAAAAGAATCATCTATATCAATTTATCACGAAGTTATCGCGTAACAAACATACAAAAACAATATATAGTCGAATTGACCTCCTTTTTGAGCAAACAGTTCTGCTGTGTTTGGGTTCGAAGAGTGAGGTTAACGGTGAAAATACAGGCACACGTGGCTAAACATCTGTATGCCTCAGGTTGATGGACGCAGAACAGTGCATCGTAGGGCACGGTCCTACCGTGCGTGACTTACGAGGCAAGGATTTGTTACAAGTGATGGTTACCACTTAACACCTGGTGGACCATCTGCTTGTTCGATCAGAAAGTAGTTAAAAAAAAGGTTTTAGTCAAGTCTTTGGATTTTACTAATTCCTATTCGTTCTTATAAATTCATATATAAAATTAAATTATATAATTCTCTAATAAGTTTTGTTCATAAGCGTTCGGTTTATTTTTAAGTGCATAATTTAGACTAGTTTTATATGTATTCACTCGTTCAAGGATCTACTACGGCAAAACATTGTTTTTTAATTAATTAAGGGCGAGGGTGCTTAATTTATACTAATATTATCAAGAGGAAAGATTTGTTTGTTTGTTTGTTTGTTTGCATTGAATATACTACTACTCGACCGATTTGAAAAAATCTTACACCGTTGGGAAGCTACACTATCCCCGGGTGACATAGGCTAATAATAATTATAGTTTCAATAATAATACTAAAACTCCAATAATGTAACCCAAGGTGTAAAAAATGGCCTAACTAGTAGTTCGCCCCGAACTGAGATCTCGTGATGCAACCCGACGAACGCATCAAAACTTTGAGTACGTAGAAGTCAGAGGCAAGTCCAAACATTATCTTTGGACTTTTTTCTGACTACCGCCTACTAACTTGGTATGGTTACCAAGTTTCAACTCTATTGGCCTATTTATTGAAGAGTTCCGTTGAACAGCCCTTGGCTGCATCATCAGACCTGGCCGTCGTCACCATTTTATGAGAACTGAGTACCTCCTTTATTTATTTCAAGAAAAAAATTTAAGAAAAGTCAAAGGAATTGACTGACCAGTAGAAAAACCTTGATGTCAACGAAACTCTTAGAGATGGGAGCTCTTGGATCGCTGGTTATCTTAATTTAGCTTTTATTAATTTATCTCAATAACCGAGCGTCACAAAAAAAAAGTAAAAATTGTTTTGGGATGTCCAAACAAAGCCCTTTCATATGACATGTAACTTGATTTTTTTTTGTAACTTTTTTAATTTTTGCCCCCGTAAAAAACCCCATATCTCAAAACCCCTTCATCCGATTTTACTCATATACTTACCAGTAAATTTCTCAAGTACAAGCTATCGACATATCAAATTTCATGCAGATCGGATCAACGGTTCTAAAGTTATCGCCAGACAAACATACATACATACATACATACATACATACATACATACATACATAAAATGCCAAATCGCCCAAGTTGAAACTAAGATCTTCGTTCGCTTCGCTCACTCGATCAAAAATTCCTGCCAAAACTATTGATGGTAGAACAAAATAATGTACTACGACTTTGCATGTCTAACTATTATAGTTTAGTTATGTCATAATAAGTGCTCTTTGACTTAAAAAAAAAAATTGTTATGCCGCCACTAGAAAAGGCTCTTTATTTGTACCTTGGTATTAATCCTTATCAAAATAAATTACTTTATATTCAAGACTGCTTCAATGCCTTAATTTATATTACTTTTTGAATTATTCAATTCGGACATTCCATTCGAAAGATAACACGAGTTCAAAAATGTAGGTAAGTATTACAAAAAAGTCGCGTGGTCGCCGTTCACTCTGCTCGGCTAACTATGCGATGTAGGCGTCACTGGGGTACGATATTTGTGTTTTATTGGATCTAAAGAATCCCACAACAATTTATAATTTTTGAAATTTTTGTTTAATACCCGTGCGAAGCCGGCACGGGCCGCTAGTTTATTAATAAACAGATATAATGTGTGAAAACAAAAACAAAAGATATCGTAATAAGTGTATATCAACCAGCAGAGGATTCCGTAAACAACATTCACCCAAGTGACCGTGGAATTCGCAGTGAGTTTTCAATTTGGCATTCTGCAATACATTCACTCATCACTAGCGCCACCTGCGTGAGTGTTTTGGCGAGTGGAAATGCCTACGTGAGGGAGGCGAAGCTTGTGATCAGCGTTGCCAGACCTCCTGATTTACCAGGAGATTTCCTGATTTGTCTGAGATTCTCCTGATCTACTGATTTCATTATTAAATCTCCTGATATTTGTGTTTTGAAATAAATTTATACGTCTACAGTGTAGGAACTATGCGTAAAAAAGGAACGTACATAACTGAGTCTTCTGACAACTACTAATCCCAATAGTATTATGTTTGTGGAATAAAAACTCTATATTAAACTCTAAGCCAATTTAATAAAAGTGGTATTGCAGTGAGCCTGTACATTATTTGGCCGTGCATTATTAGCTCCCAAACTAAATAGGTACCTACTTATCTTATAAATAAATACAAATATATTCCACACAGCACTATCTAGCCCCAAACTAAGCCAAAGCTTGTAATATGGGAACCTGATAGCTGATTTGCATACCTATACTTTTTTTTGGTAAATATGTACATAATTGAAATATATTATTACACTCAGACAGAGAACAAACTGTCGTTTAGGTTCATCACACAAATGTTTGTTCTCGGTGGGGATCGAACCCACGGCCTACGGCGCAGAAGGCAGAGCTACTACCAAGTGAGCTGTGAAGGCTGTCAATCTCTTTTTTGCGGTAACTACTTAATTTCACAATTAATTTGTCAAAAATACGAAATTGAGAAACAAATTGAGCACCAGAGTGTTTGCCGGAATCTTGAGAATGTACTAAAAAATAAAAATTGTTTTGATTTTCAAATTAACGTTAACATGATAAAAATTTGAACATTCAAATGTATCAAATTATACAATAAATAAGTATAAGTAATAAATATTTTATTGATTTCCTGATTTATCAGATAAATCTCCTGGTTTTTTTTCTCTTATTCCCTGGATTTTGAAATTTTGGTCTGGCAACACTGCTTGTGATCATAGTGAGCGCGGATTCACTAGGTGATGCACGCTCCCCGTGGTTTTGTTTTACGGAATAGCAATTCTCATTTCTCATCTCTTATTTCACTTCAAAAGTAAATAAAACAACAGCTAAAAGTAAAAAAACATGTAATCCTACAAAGTATAACTTATTTATCTACAAATACACAAGTGTCCCGCATTTTTCGATCTGAACCCCAACTTTGTGTTTTTTTTGTTTTTCGTAACGTCAGGACTTCTTTGTATGGAGACTCGTGAGTTCTCTGCATGCCCGATAGAAGCGCTTATCGAATTTCCATACAAATAAGGCCTGAAGTTACGAAAAACAAAAAAAAAAACTCGGACTTGGGGTACAAATACGAAAACCGAAAAAAATAAACCGTGACCAAATCACGAACGAATTTGACGTTCGTCAAACGTATTACGACGCGTAAACGTATGCCCAACTTCAACAGAATAGGGTCGAATATCGCTATTCATTCGTGGTTAGGCCTCTGGACACAACAGTCTAGACATCGGCTTTCCTGATGACATTAGCGAACTGGGTGGACACTAAACAGTCTAGATATCGGCTTTCCTGATGACGTTAGCGAACTGGGTGGACACTAAACAGTCTAGACATCGGCTTTCCTGATGACATTAGCGAACTGGGTGGACACTAAACAGTCTAGACATCGGCTTTCCTGATGACATTAGCGAACTGGGTGGACACTAAACAGTCTAGACATCGGCTTTCCTGATGACATTAGCGAACTGGGTGGACTCTAAACAGTCTAGACATCGGCTCTCCTGATGACGTTAGCGAGTAGGTCTAGCGGCTTGGTGGCTGCGCGCGGGTCGGGGGTGGGGGTGGGGGTGGGGGGGCGCGCGCGGGGGGCGTCCTCGCCCGACAGCGCCTTCCACAGCTGCAGCGCCGGCAGCTCCACCAGCAGGCACAGCGGGACGGACGCCAGGTATGATAGCACCGACGTTGATATCAGCAACGAGATCTATAACAAACATGCTGGATATAAGTCTTTCTAGGCAGACTTTCTGGCGTACCTGGTGACTGGTTGTGGGTACTAAGGCTATTTCACGTTACGAATTATTGTAATCCAAGTTTCATCCAAATCGGTCCAGCTGTTACGGCGTGGATGAGTTACATTATCTTCCCGAAGCAGCAAAGCGTTTCCATACCAGAGGAAAATTTAGTTTTTTATTAACTTCGATCAACAATCAACTTTGGTTGATTGTTGATCGAAGTTTATTAATAAATTTAAGATGCCGTTGACACGCAGACTGCTAAACAGATTGCGCGGGAGTTGCAACACTTATTTATTGCCCACCTAATGGTTTAGTTTAGGCACAGATAAGAGAGGTTTAGGTAAGTTCATAGTTGTTAGGTAAATATCACATGGACCCTGCATAGGGTATAGCAACATGGAAGCAGGCCGTAGTAGGAGTAGTAGAGCTCTTTATGAAGGGCTCGTTGGGGGCCACCAAGCAGCGTTAATGTGTTTCGGTTCGAAGAGTGTGGACGCCGATGAAGTTACAGTCACATGTTGCTTAACATCTGTATGCCTCAAGTTGTTGGACGCAGTGTATCGTTGGGCACGTTGATATCGTGCGTGACCGAAGAGTTAATGGTGATGGTTACCACTTAAGATCAGGTGGGCGGCCATCTGCTTGTTCCATACGCCAGTAGGATAAAAAGGCCAAGTTGGTTTGTACATTACACAGCGTTGCCAGTCTTTTTTTTGCCAAGTCGGGATTTTGGAATTTTTCTAGTGAAAAAAGCGGGATTCTTTCTTCGAAAGCGGTTTTTAAATATTTCTCTTTTTATTTGAGTTCAAATTACGTTTACGTGACAAAAAATAGTAAAAATAGCCATAGAAAATGTATTTAAATAAAAGTATGATATTTTAAATCAGATTTACCCTATCGTTAAATAATTGTCGAGTCGTCGTCGAGGTATCCCCTAAAAGCGGGACTGGGCCTGCCCCGCGCGGGACATTTAATTTTGATTTAAAAATCAGGACGTCCCGCCAAAATCGGGACGTCTGGCAACGCTGATTACATACCAGTGAGAGGAGCGTGGCATGCTGCAGCTGCGTGTGCGCGGCCAGCGTGAGCCGCAGCACTATGAAGTGCACCACGAACACGCAGTACGACAGCCGCCCGAGGGGGTGGAAGCCGCGCCAGCAGAGCAAGCTGCGGAATGCCGCTGGAACAACACCACACAACGGTCATCATTCTCTCCTTGTGCTGTCTTATTTTGATTATCTATACCGTTTTCTGTTATGCCTACGCCTTATTATAAGGTATTCGATTGGCACCACACTGGAGCTTCAATATTGTATTATATTGCATTGTAACAAGGATCATACAAAAGAACGGTAGGAACCATGCCGTAAGTTTTTTTTTGCCTGTACTTCTACTTTGGTCGCGTGGAACTGGCTCCTAGAGTCATCTAGCTTTAAGGCGTTTCAAAGTGATCCTTGTGATTTTATCGAATAAATACCTTTTGACTTTGACTTTGAATTGTCGGGTCACTACATCTTTCGAAACAATGTGATTAAGGTTCAAAGAGGCTCCTCGAATAGGTACTATTGACACATGTTTTAAAACTTTTTTGGTTCTACGACATGCCGATCGTCACGATGTTTTCTTTCACCGTATGAGAGTACTGGCACATATGGACTTTTTTTTGTACAGTAAAACTCATTGGTGCACTACCGGTTCGGAACCCACGACCTTATGATCGGAATGACTCTATTTTGAAAGTTTCTCTACATTTACTTTCGATGTTGACTGTACAGCTGTACTAAGCTAAAATACCAATGTTATATGGTCTTAGTAACTTAAAATACATTTACATAAACATACCTATTAACGCAAAAACTCGTCAAGTGATCTTTTAAATGTAAATAATATAATCTAGTTCTCGATGTGGCAACCTTGATAATACAGTTGTATAACAAGGGTGCCAAAAAACGGGCAAAACCTTGCTCAAAACTTATTAATGCAGGAATTTTGTATATTTCGTGCGTATTTCCACTGCGTACTCCGTCCGTGCGACTAAGACGAAAATAATAGCAAAATAATCCATTTGATGAACTTTTGTAATACTTCTTCTTATTGTGTCACTAGTTCTTTCGAAACAGTGTGGCGAAAGGATTTTAAGAGCACCTCAAAGAGGCTCCTTTCGAGCACTGTGTAATACAGTAAAAACCAGTGATGCCCTGTAGATGTCGACTATAGGGTACCTAAGCGGCTTGAGGTACAGAACTTCGAGAATAGTAAGCTGTGTTCGTTCTAATTTAATTATATAAATATTTGACACTCCAAGCAGATATCCCATACCTCAAAATGGACTGGCAAAGAGTTGTATAAACGGTCTCTCAGGTGTCTTATTTTTTGAAAATGTAAAATAATAGTTATTTTAGGAATCTTATAACTATTATAGCAATTTCACTAATATTATGACTTACATCTGCACTGGCTAATACAGCCCAACAAGAAGACATTAAAGAAGACAGCTACCAGCGTCCTGTCTAGGGCGGCGTAGACGGCTGCCGCCCACCGGGGCAGTTCCCGATCCGACAGGAAAATGGCACCGGAGAACACCACGCAGCCGCCCAGCGTCAGCGCCAAGTGGAAGAGACCGTTGAACCACTAGGAGTAACGATAAATATTAAAGTAAGATGAATTGATTTAAAAAGTGAAATATTAAAGATCGTAATGCACCTAGACTACGTTTCAGATCCCGAGGTACAGTCGTCGGCTGCACTAGAATGTACATAATTTTAAGAGTAGTAGAGCTCTTTTTGAAGGGCTCGTCCGGGGAAGTACTACCAACACAGCCTTTTCTGCCGCCAAGCAGCAACGCTGTGTTTCGGTTTGAAGAGTGTGGTTGCCGGTGTACCTAATTACAGGCACATGAGGCTTAACATATGTATGCCTCAAGTTGATGGACGCAGTGCATCGTAGGGCAAGTTCTAATTGTGCGTGACTTACGAGGCAATGCTTTGTTATAGGTGATGGTTACCACTTAACATCAGGTGGGCCATCTGCTTGTTTCATCAGATAGTAGTATAAAAAAAACATGCGATTCATAAATTTCAAGTTAATGTCGCAGTATTGCAATATATATTTTAGGTACAGGACAATTACTCAAAAAAATAGAGAGATGTCTGATAATATATCAAATGATTGCAATACTGAGACACTACCGTTAATGTTACAAATTATATTCATTCTAGTGCAGCGACTATACTCAAGATTTATAAATGTAAGAACACGTTGTTTTGATACACAATTTACTAATTACAGAAGTTACTAAACATTTATGGGAAACAAGGAAGGTCCGAAGGCTTTTATTTATGACGCATGGCATATGACGAACAAATATTAAAATACTTTATATCTACTAAATTAAGTTTTAATAAGTATATTGTATATTTTTCCTCCACTTAAGTACAAATTTCATTTTGGGGCTGGTCTATGTACACCACGTAGACAGATTTGAAATAAATCGTAGATTACCATAGCAATGCAATTTCTTTAATTCGTAGGCAAATAAAGTTGCGTTAACTAAATGTTTATCTGGTGGAATTTCTTACTATATGAACACTTTTAGGGTCGCCATGATAGTCTATAATTGACGTTAGACATGACGTTTGAAATGACGCTTTGCATTTTGCATTGCTTTGACAGTTTTGTTGCTTTTATAGGTAATGAATTCCACTCTTTAGCTTAACATTTACAACAGTTGTCAAAATGACATTTAACGCCATATTTCGCCATATTTTTAGTGCATTGTGTTGCTCTCTTTGACCAAGAAAATCTTGAAGCTGAAGAAAAATAAGTAAAATTTAAGAAAATAAGCAGTTACTATATATTGCTAAGCGATATTTATATACACTATACACAGAGCCAACCCGGACGCCATACGTTGATGAAACAACTCCATTGATAGATTTCACGGCGCAAGTGCCGTAGAATAGAGCTTTATTTGAACTTTTTTTATGGTACTTGCTATTGGAACGAGCAGATAGCCCTCCTGATGTTAAGTAGTAACTATCACCTATAACAAAGTATTGCCTCGTCAGTCACGTAACTTAATTTAGAAGGTAACATGTAGACATACACGATCATTTATTTACTACTTAGCACACAACATACAAAACATGACAATGAAATATATAGAAATAATAATATATCATAACACAATAGAAAAACAAAAGAGTGCCTACATGTTAAAATATGAGGTAGGTATGCTACATCAGCAAATGGGTCTTAAGCTCAGCTTAATGCCCACTGATCAGTAGACGCTGTTATTCTGCTAAGACCCTAACTGCCACAAGACCCTGTGTAATTTGAAATTACTGATACTCATATTGTTTATCGCAACTATTAGCTATGTTAGGTATTTGGTCCTCATGTTAAAAATAGTGGATTACATAATAAACTATTTAGGGCAAGGTAATATTAGCAGTCGATAAATTGCACGAGTCGAGATGCAAATCTAGCAAAACATGAATGGAATTCACGTGCTTATGACGACAGCAAACTAATAAACATTACGCATGTACGTCATATATAGCAGGTAAACGTTGGGCAATAGAGTAAAGGATAGGTGTACGATTTGAATCAAAGTGCGTCAAACAAAGGTAAAGTAACAAATAAGACGAGGCAAACCTGTTTTATTATTGAATACAATTCTTTTTAGCTTTTGAACGCAACTACGAGTAGATAAATGAAACTGGGAAACTTAAACGGGTCCTTCAGACTATGTTTCCGGAATGGTGACCACTAAAATAAAGTAAAGATAAAATATTGTAGTCATTTTTAGAATAGAATAGAATATAAAGCGATTGTACTCTCTCCTGCCCGATGGACCGACGACATCGTGAGGACAGCGGAAAATCGGTCGATAGAGAGGAATCGGTCTTTCTGGTATATAGGAGGCCTAAGTCCAGCAGTGGACTTCTTCAGGCTGATGATAATGATGATGAATCAAACTATTATAATTTACAGTATTTACTATCAAAACAGCACGAATCATGCACTACACAGCAAATCGTTGGACCTATTTCGAAAAAAATTTGCAATTTGGGCTCCACTGAGTATTTTTACACCCTGTTTTCCGTTCCACACCTGTCCGTACCGTTTGGGTCAAAGAGTAGCTTTACTACTCTTTGAGCCAAAGAGTAGTAGAGCTCTTTGTGAAGGGCTCGTCCGGGCACAGATAAGGGTAAGTATTACCACGATGCCCTATTCTGCCGCCAAGCAGCGAAGCTGTATTTCGGTTTGAAGAATGTGGTTGCCTATGAAATTACAGGCACATGAGGCTTACATCTGTATGCAGGATGTGTTGATGGATGCAGGGCAGTCAGTGTACCATAGGTCAAGTTCTTGTCGAGCGTGACTTAAGATGCAATGCTTTGTTATAGGTCCACTTAACATCAGGAAGGCCATCTGCTGGTTCCATCGTCAGATAGTATAAAAAAAAGGACTGGATGACGACAGATGGTCTACCTTCTTCTGGTTGAGCTTGACGCCCTCGACCTGGGTGTAGTGGAAGATGAAGGCCGTGGCGATCCCACCCACGTACCCTGGCAGGTTCATCCACATCGGCAGGTACACCAGGCTCAGGGTCTCGGAGCCAGCGAACATGCTGCGGAGGATCCTGGAAAAAATATATTTTACAATACCTAGGGAGTGAGCACTGGTGCTCTAGGAGGAGTGTTGTGGAAGTGGTGGATTCTAATCCAGTAGGTACCTACACCAATGGATTTTTCTCTTCGAAAAATTCATATGCGCAATGCCAACGCTCTCAATCGGTGAAGGATAACATCGTGTGGAAACCTGTTAGTATTCTAAGAGCGGCGATGGGCTTGCAACCTGTCAGGTATGGAATACCAACTACTGCAAAATGTGGGTCATATTTGGGCGTACCTCTGACTAGTCATCCTCATAGCATTTTGAGTTGGTACTTGGTACTAAGTGATCTGAGGGGATATCTACCGTGCCTGGGGGTGTATTTGGAATACACCACCAATAATGTGGGTCATATTTGGGCGTACCTCTGACTAGTCATCCTCATAGCATTTTGAGTTGGTACTTGGTACTAAGTGATCTGAGGGGATATCTACCGTGCCTGGGGATAAGAGTCGTAAAGCTGTTTCAGTTTTCTGTATAGGTCCCGGTATAGGATAGGATCCGTCCATCACCTTCCGTCGATATCGTAAGAAGCTAAAGGAACGCACCAAGAGACGTCAGCCACATCTTAGTATCAGCCAAGGCCTATGTCAAGCCGCGAAGTTATTTAGGCTGATGAAGATAGCTAGTTAGTAATTTTGTTTGTATGGGTGGGTCTCACTTTTTCCATTGCATTAATGCGTACTTCACGGTAATTTATCGTATCCGTATTATATCTGTATGCGTGAGTTCAATACCCCAAACCCATTTGACATAAGTAAATCATTTTTTTTTTCCCACTTAAGAATCTTACTCCTAAGATCTGATAAAACCAGATATTAAGGCCGTCCTTGTGATGTGCAATAAAGAGTTTTCTACCTATCTATCTTCCGCCTTTAACAAATTAATCCAATACTATTTTTACGATTTTTGACCATAGATTAATCTTAGACATACCTACTACCTACTCAAATTTATGTAATTTATGTTAGGTAGTATGGCTGCCAGTAAGTCGGAGAGGTCAAGCAAAAAGCCTAGATACAGTTTCGTTTAATCGTTCGCAAGTAAAAATATTTTCCTCACAAAGTATTTTACGTTACGTGGCCAGTCTCTATAATATTTATTAAATGGGAAAACCTGTGATTCCTACACAAGATTGCGCCATGGGCTAGGTAATCGCTGCATAGTTCGTCAAGTCCTTGCTCGTATTGGCTTCGGTAAGTAACCGGATTTGACGTCATACATAGACGAGGTGGCTAGTTAACCATTGTACCATGCTAAAAAACAAGGATACTTTATTTATATTTATCCTGACCCTTGATTGACCACCATGGGATTACACGCATTCCACTGGAGTTATGCAAGTGTACTCAGGAATTTCCGAATCCTTATCAAATGTTGGAAGCAGGAACGAGTGCACAATAATAATGCACAACAACACTGTGACGAAACTGTAATGTTGATGATGTCACTGGATCAAAATATAAATAGTTAACGTAGCCGGTTCAATGGTCACAACACGGTTAACGCTCTCAGCGATCACACCTTAGTTCATCTCATCTAAAAGGAAAATTCATTGAGTAAGAAATAATAAGAAATGGAGAGCATCGCCAGAATTTCATTGATCCTTTTGGCGTCGTTGGTGGCAGCCGGCGCGATGCCCCACGGCAAGTTCGGAATGCCGGCCTCTTGCACCGGCAGCGACTTCTGCACGGAGAAGCACGAGCTGTACCCACAGGCGCTAGTGGACCGCCTAATGCAAAACACCAACATCTCGTTCACCAACTCGCAGGCCACCCCGCCAGGCCCCGACGTGGTCCACCGCGAGGGCGAGGAAAGAGACTGCGAAGCGTCCACAACAGTAAACCCCATCTACGAGATCATCGACGCCAATGGAGACGTGCGCGTCGTGCTGCAGACCGAGCACGAGTTCCGCCAGACTGTGACCATCGAGCGCTGTCTGAGGCCGGGACACATCGACTACGAGACCGCGCATTTCAAGCTAGAGACGGTGAAGAAGTTCAACTTGCATTGTGTCGAGGAGAAGCTGAAAGTTGGTTTCATGGTTCTGACGCAGGACTGGGAAGGCGTGGAGATGGTCAAGCCGAAGACTGGAATTCCCGTTGGATGCGAATGCAAGCTGTTCGGAAAACTTTAACTTATTAGGTAAAATACTAGTCATCATGTGTTGTGTCATGAGATTTTTTAAATATTCCCACCGAAATAAAAATATAGTGTAGCATAGTGAAGTAATAAAAATTGAACGATTGTATTTATAAGTATGAATCTGTTTTGATAAGTGCGGGTACACATCGTCTTATAAACCTAAAAGAATCTACAATTTGAACGAGACATTAATGTTTTTAAACATTAATAACGTCACCAGGTCTAAACCTGGTGACGTTATAAATGTCTAAACTTTTGTTAATATCCTTGAAGTATTATTACTTATTAATTTTGTTGCAGTGTGTTCATTAATTTATAATTTAAGATTGAATTTAGTTTTAATAAGTACATGATGTATATTGTCAATCTCTCTCTCTCTTATCGTGTCACTAGTTTCTTTCGAAACAGTGTGGTGAAAGGATTTTAAGTGCGCCTCAAGAGGCTCCTTTCGTGCACTTGACACATGTTATAGAACTAGATTCTACGTCTTGAGATTGTCAATGATATGTTTGTATTTTAGATAAGCGTGTAGGTACACGTTTTAATCATTGTGCATTTTATTTGAAATAAATACTTATTCATAATAATATTGATTGATTTGTATATTACTTTCTTTTAAATATTACTAAAGGCTGATTTTACTATCTCAGAGATACGCTACTGCGTACCTTTAATTAATTTATTTATTTAGCCTGTATCGTCGCTCTGCAGGGCCAAGGCCACAATTCTAAATCTTTGGCCACAGTGGGCCAGTCCTTTAAAGGCAATCGAGATCGTCCCGCCATCTCCTTCTGAGTCTACTTCGATGGTAATTAGTTTCCATTATTATATTTCCAATACTATTTGCCATTTTAGGTATGTATAAAAGTTTATTGGGCCATAACTTTAGAACCGTTGATCCGATCTGCATGAAATTTGGTAAGTCGATAGCTTGTACTATATTAATTTACTGGTAAGAATAAATTTAAATCGAAAGTTAATAAGTAACGAGTTATTAAGATATGGGGTTTTTTTAATAAACTAGTAGTTCGCCCCGAACTGAGATCTCGTGATGCGACCCGATGAACGCATCAAAACTTTGAGTCGGTAGTAGTCAGAGGCAAGTCCAAACATTATTTTTGGACTTTTTTCTGACTACCGCCTACTAACTTGGTATGGTTACCAAGTTTCAACTCTATTGGCCTATTTATTGAAGAGTTCCGTTGAACAGACCTTGGCTCCATCATCAGACCTGGTCGTCGTCACCATTTTATGAGAACTGATAACCTCCTTAATTTATTTCAAGAAAAAAATATAAGAAAAATCAGAGGAACTGGCCGACCAGTAGAAAAACCTTGATGTCAACGAAACTCTTAGAGATGGGAGCTCTTGGATCGCTGGTTATCTTAATTTAACTTTTTAAATTTTATCTGGAAAACCGAGCGTCCCAAAAAAAAAGTAAAAATTGTTTTGGAATGTCCAAACAAAGCCCTTTCATATGACATGTAACTTGATTTTTTTATGTAACTTTTTTTATTTTTGCCCTCTTAAAAAACCCCATATCTCAAAAACCCTTCATCCGATTTTACTTATATACTTACCAGTAAATTTCTCAAGTACAAGCTATCGACATATCAAATTTCATGCAGATCGGATCAACGGTTCTAAAGTTATCGCCAGACAAACATACATACATACATACATAAAATGCCAAATCGCCCAAGTTGAAACTAAGATCTTCGTTCGCTTCGCTCACTCGATCAAAAATTTACACAAAAATATCAAGTTACATGTTATATGAAAGGGTTTGTTTGGACATTCCAAACCTATTTTTACTTTTTTTCTGGGACGCCCGGTTCCAACGATCCAAGATCCCATATCCCATCTCTAAGAGTTTCGTTAACAACAAAGTTTTGTTACTGGTCGGCCAGTTACTTTGCTTTTTCGTATTTTTTTTATTTGTAATAAATGAAGAAGATACTTAGTTCTTAAAAAATGGTATCAGCGACCTGATCTGATGATGGAGCCAAGGTCTGTTCAACGGAACTCTTCAACAAATAGACCAGTTGAAAATTGGTTACCATACCAAGTCAGTAGGCGGTGGTCAGAAGCAAGTCCACACATAATGTTTGGAATTCCCTCTGGCTACCACCTACTTAAATTTTCTAAAACTAGGTACATTATTTGCGCGAAAAGCGAACTATTTTTAGAATCTTTGTAAATGTTCCATTTCATCATCATCCACAGCCCGACTTCACCCACTGCGGAATGAGTATTTTTTTTTAATTTATTATTGGCATCTCGAAATACCACTAACTTTAAATTATCCTGTTGCTTTTAAATTGCAACAACTATAAGCCTTTAATTTCTTATTATATTTTTAAACTAATATTTTATCTTTATTTAGTATTCATCATTCATATTCATCATTCCATATTATTCAATCATATTGCTGGGTATATGTTCCATTTACCAAGATCCTGTGTCAGTCTAACCCAATTCGGACCTGCAATTTTCGCTATGTCGTCCACCCATCTCGCTGCAGGACGTCCCTCGCCTCTGTAACCGGTTCTCAGCCACCATTCGGTTGTCCTCCTACTCCACCTGTCATCACCGTGTCTTGCAAAATGTTCTCAATGTTATGTTTAATTTAAAAAAATCGCCGTGTCGTTTAAAGACGCAGACTGCCGTAAAACAATATCTCGCTTGCAGTTTTCAATTATTTTTACTAAATATGACTTTAGATGTCAATGAGTTTCGGACTAAGTTTTGCCATACTTATATCTATTGTGTGAAATTTGCTCTGGAGAACGAGCCTGGTACCACTACCTACATCCTACCCCTTTACTACTTTCTATCCCACTTACTTCTTAATGCGAAAGTTACGATGTTTGGACGTTTGTGGCTGGCAGTGCTACAGCCACTGATCCGATCGGGATGAAACTTAGAACAATAAAGGGAAAATGCAATATTTAAAGACTCTATTTTTGTATAGCTGTATGTATAATACCGCCATAGACTTGTCCTGGTGCGGGGTAGGTACTGGTTACCTTCAGTAAACTTCCTGTTTATGTAAAATGGATTAGTTAACAAAGATTTGGTATTTTGTTACATAAAATAACACCCACCTGCGGCAAACCCGCCAACTACTGCTTTAAATTTCCAAAACTTAAGAAAACTTATAACAAATGCTGTTTACCATCCCTGCTTCCGGGATTAAAGGGGTATTATGTTAATTTGTATATACAGTGTATAATGATAACTGTTTCAATAAAACTACCACTTTAAATTTTAAATTTATTATTCTAATTATATTCTAACAATTTGGAAAGGTAGACAGGTTAATGGCGACTAGACTCTTAAAAACATGACGACGAACTTGCTTGAAGTTTGCTTCACTAGTATATCCTGCAGTCGCATGCGACGGGGATGCCGGTCTTCGGCAGGGCCATCTCCACGTCTTTCCAATCCTTCGTTAGCACAAAGAATTTGTAGTCCAGCTTCTGCTCTACGCAGTACAAATTGGAATTGTCGACCGTCTCTTGAAGAAAATGCTTAGTTTGGTATCTTATGCGCCCCGGGTTGGCACATCGCTTAGTGGTGATCCTCTGTCGCTGGCCGCCCTCGACTTGCACCACCACGCGAACTTCGCCGTCGACGTCGACGATCTCGTAAATGAGGTCATCTGTGGGGATCTCGTCGCATTCTCCCTCCGTGCCGTCTCCCTCGCGGTCTACTACAGGTGGTGGTACTGTGGGCTGCGAGCTAGTGAACGAGAAGGTGATGTTTCGCATCAGGTCGTTCACTATCGCTTGTGGGTACAGTTCGTGCTTCTTCGTGCAGTAGTCGCTGCCGGCGCAGGAGGCTGGCATTCCGAATTTGCCGTGCGGCATCGCACCGGCTCCCACTGATGACACCACCAGGAACAATGCAACCGTTGCGATTATCTCCATTTCTTATTCAATATTTCAAAGTACCTACTCCTTCCTGGTGAATGAATGCACCTCCTGAATGGTGTTACTGGTGTGAGAGGTCAACGTGTTATGATTGACCGGTATGCTTGGATATGGTATTTATGTAGGTTTCCCTTAATGGACGCGACGTAGGCGTCCTGTGACATCGGCGCTAAATCACAGTTACGTCGGTTACGTCACAAATTATATTGAGAATTGAAACGAGGAAAATCACGTTTACTGTATGCTGATACTATTGTATTGACTGTAATTACCTAAATTAACCAAGTTAAAGTGGCAGTAGATGACCAATGCATAATTTCCCTAATGCATAGGTTGTGCCTGTTGCCAATAGTTACTAACCTACTTTGCGTGCTCGAACGATAGTGTGTCGGTCGTGGGAAGTCAATGGATGGAGAGGGCTCAATATCCTATGTCGTTTTTTTTATTCTACCTTGGAAGGAACAAGCAGATGTCCCACCTAATGTGGTGACCACCACTTTAATACTGTGTAGCAGAGCATTGCCCCGCAAGGCACGCATGATACGTGCCCTATGATGCACTTTCCTGCGACCATTAACTTAAAAAAAAAACATAGCAACGCTGCCTCTGACTACCCCTTACCTACTCGGGGTAACCACTTTCATATGACTTGGTATAGTTGTATAAAAAATATTTTTTGCTCCTTTTGAAAACCCGATATCTCAATAACCCCTTGTCCGATTAAATTCATATTATCTCTATCTCTAATACTATAAGAATCAAAGTCCTGACTGACTGACTGACTGACTGACTGACTGACTGACATATAGACAACGCACAGCCTAAACCGCTGGTCCTAGAGACTTGAAATTTGAGGAGTACATAGGTCTTATGGCGTAGAGGTGTACTAAGAAGGGATTTTTGGAAATTCAACCCCTAAGGGTGTAAAAAGGGATGACAACGTTTGTATGAAAAATTGTATTCCTTGAACCTACAAACATGAAACTTGGAATACATATACTTCAAGACAAAAAAATAGGAAATACATTTTTAGTTTTTTAAAACTACCCTTAATAAGTGTGCTAAGGGATGTAAAAGTATGTATGGGAGTTTTTTGACCGCTGGTCCTAGAGACTTGAAATTTGAAGAGTACATAGGTCTTATGGCGTAGAGGTGTCCTAAGAAGGGATTTTTGGAAATTCAACCCCTAAGGGTGTAAAAAGGGATGAAAACGTTTGTATGAAAAATTGTATTCCTTGAACCTACAAACTTGAAACTTGGAGTACATATACTTCAAGACAAAAAAGTAGGAAATACATTTTTAGTTTTTTAAAACTACCCTTAATAAGTGTGCTAAGGGATGTAAAAGTATGTATGGGAGTTTTTTGACCGCTGGTCCTAGAGACTTGAAATTTGAAGAGTACATAGGTCTTATGGCGTAGAGGTGTACTAAGAAGGGATTTTTGGAAATTCAACCCCTAAGGGTGTAAAAAGGGATGAAAACGTTTGTATGAAAAATTGTATTCCTTGAACCTACAAACTTGAAACTTGGAGTACATATACTTCAAGACAAAAAGTAGGAAATACATTTTTAGTTTTTTAAAACTACCCTTAATAAGTGTGCTAAGGGATGTAAAAGTATGTATGGGAGTTTTTTGACCGCTGGGCCTAGAGACTTAAAACTTGAAAAGTACATAGGTCTTATGGCGTAGAGGTGTACTATGAAGGTATTTTTGGAAATTCAACCCCTAAGGGTGTAAAAAGGGATGAAAACGTTTGTATGAGAAATAGTATTCCTTGAACCTACAAACTTGAAACTTGGAGTATTTATATTTCAAGGCAAAAAAATAGGAAAGGCATTTGAAGTTTTTTAAAACTACCCTTGATAAGTGTGCAAAGGGATGTAAAAGTTTGTATGGGAGTTTTTTGACCGCTGGTCCTAGAGACTTGAAATTTGAAGAGTACATAGGTCTTATGGCGTAGAGATGTACTAAGAAGAGGTTTTTGGAAATTCAACCCCTAAGGGTGTAAAAGGGTTGAAACCGTTTGCATGAAAAATAGTATTCCTTGAACCTACAAACTTGAAACTTGGAGTACATGGACTCCAAGGCAAAAAATAGGAAAGGCATTTTTCGTTTTTTAGAACTACCTTTAATAAGTGTGCAAAGGGATGTAAAAGTTTGTATGGGAGGTTTTTGACCGCTGGTCCTAGGGACTTGAAATTTGAAGAGTATATAGGTCTTATGGCGTAGAGGTGTACTAAGAAGAGGTTTTTGGAAATTCAACCCCTAAGGGTGTAAAAGGGTTGAAAACGTTTGCATGAAAAATAGTATTCCTTGAACCTACAAACTTGAAACTTAGAGTACATGTACTCCTAGGCTAAAAACCAGGAAAGGCATTTTTAGTTTTTTTTAAACTACCCTTAATAAGTGTGCAAAGGGATGTCAATGTTTGTATGGGAGTTTTTTTAACGCGTGGTGCGATTGATTTAAAACTTGAAGTAAAATAATTTAAAATCACGTTTTCAATATTTTAAAACCACCCCTGCAAAGGGTGCAAAAGACTGACAAAGTTTCAAAGTTTGTATGGGAGATTTTTAAAGCGTAGTGTAATTAACTTAAAACTTAAAGAAAATGTGTTCTGTGGATAAATAACAAAAAGACAGTTTGATTTTCGAAAACAACCCCTAAAACGTTACCCTCCTTCGTTGCGCTCAAGTAAAAAGGATACAACAAGGCGTCAATGTTTGTAAGGAACATTCTAAAACGGGAATCTTGAGTTGGTACGATGAAGAGATCTTAGGGTATCTACCGTGCCTGGGGATCAAAGTCGTGAAGTTGTTTCGTTTCGTTTGTTTTTGGGGTAGACTCTAGGAACAAATAAGTGCATATTTTCCGTATAAGAATGTCTTTGTTGTATTTGTCATGTTTGTGCTAAACTCAGTACCTACCTACCTAATATAGGTAATGTACGCCTATAGGTATCTATAGGTATATACCTGCGTAGGTATCCTACCCTAATAATATACAAATCAATGCGAAAGTTACGATGTTTGGATGTTTGTGGCTCAATTACGGCTCACCACTTCAACGCGTGCGAAGCCGCGGGAAGCCACTAGTACCCATATACATTTCTTAAGCACACCTATGGACCTATCAAATTTCACGGAGATTGGATAAAAGGGTCCAAAAATTAAAGTAGGTGGTAGTCAGAGGCAAATACAATGTTTAGACTTGCCTCTGACTACCACCTTCTATCTAAGTATGGTAACCAAGTTTCAACTGAATTGGCCAATTTATTTAACGGTTCCGTTGAACAGATCTTGGCTCCATCATCAGACCAGATCGCTGTCATCATTTTATGAGACCTTCTCAGATCATTACAAATAAAAAAAAGCAAAGGAACTGGCCAACCAGTAGAAAAACCTCGATTTCAACAAAACTCTTAGAGATTGGATGATTGGTTATCTTAATATAATTTTTTTGTTGTATCTCTAAAACCAGACGTCCTAGAAAAAAAAGTTAAACGGGTTTTGAAATGTCCAAATAAAGCCCTTTCATATGACATGTAATTCAATATTTCTGATTAACTTTTTAGATTTTTGCCCCCATAAAACCCCATATCTTAGTAACTCGTTATCCGATTTAAGTAAATTTCTCAAGTACAAGCTATCTATTTACCGAATTTTATGCAGATCAGATCAACGGTTTCAAAGTTATGGCCCGACAAATATACATACCTACCTACATACATACATACATACAATGCCACATCGTCCAAGTTGAATGTAAGAGCTTCGTTCGCTTCGCTCACTCGATCAATTAAATAATACCTTATTAAGGGCCGGTTTCACCATTATCTGTTAGATTAACAAAGGATTAAACGGCCGTTAAAAATGACAAAATGTACGCGTTTGTCATCTAAGGTTAGATTTAACGGCCTGTTAATCCTTGATTAGTAACTAACAGAGCATGGTGAAACTGGGCCTTAGTAACGCATAACTATAAAAGTGAATACTATAATAGTAAGTGGATAAATAAGATATGAATATAAATGACGTCATAGTTGCGTTATTGAAGGCATAACGTTTTCTGGTTTTACCGTTTTGCACGAAACAATATAATTAGGAAGGAAATAATAAATATAATAAATAGACTTAAAAATAGGTCAGCGATGCACTTCCCATCGGAAAATCATCAAGGTTATTTTGTCCTACGATCCTATTGAAATAGAAGAAATGGTATAGTTGTAGGTTACATATTATAATAACTAAACCTATTATAACTACTTTTGAAATAACTACAGCCAAAAGACCTACTGTTTAAATAACCTACAGCTCGTTTCACAGAATTTCGTTATAACTAATGAACGATATCCCTAAAAGAGAATTCACCTATGGTTTATACACCTATGGTTTATTCACCTACGGTTTGAACAACTACAATTAAGTAACCTAATGTTGATTGAAATAATGAACGATTCACCTACTTAATTTCTGGCACTTCGGCGGCCGCTGCCGCGGCACGCTCGCTTTGCTCGCTTGCCTCGTGCGTTATTTATATGTTTCAACATAACCTAACCAATCCGACTCGACGGTACTAAAGTGGCTTCCAATTATCATGCTGTACATTAACTGGTTGTAGGTATAAACCGTAGGCGAGTCGTCCATTAGGTATTTCAAACATAGTGCAAACATCCAATATCTTAAAAAAACATTAGATTAATCGTTCGTTAGTGCGATTAATTTTAGTTTAATTAAAATTATGTATGTTAAACAGTACTTGAATCGGCCAATATGCGTTATGAACATATGTGAATCGACCGTAGTTATTTCAAAAGTAGTTAGGTTTAGTTATTATAATATGTAACCGTTGGATCTTGCCAGTTCTTCTAGGCTTTAGTCGCGAGGGACTGGCGGTAGATTCACCTAGAAAGACGTTTCGAAGTGATCCTTGAGATTGTACTGAATAAAGACTTTTTTAATTTCTGATTTGATTTTAATATCTGATTTTAATTTTATAAAAAAAAACTCATTTTAATCACAGCTCGCCTTCGATCAACAATTGTTGATCGAAGCAGCTCGCTTATATCTTTGAGAATGCTTGAAGGTGACTGATAGTCAGCGGATCAGAGACAAGTTCAAGGCATTGTGTTGCTAATGTTCTTTTATCTGGATAGAATATATTGTGGGCCTTTGGTAATTTTCTGATTCTTCTTTCTTCCTCTTGTCGTGTCACAAGTTTCTTCCGAAACAGCGTGGTCAACAAAAAGACTTCAAGAACTTGAAACATGCTTTTTTAAAAATTTTTAGGTTCTACGACATGCTGGTTTCCTCACGATGTTTTCCTTGACCGTTAGAGTACTGGCTCTGTGCATTTAATTTTTGAAAAGCAAAACAATGGAGGAAAACCACTCGACGACCAGGTTTGAACTCACGACCTTAGGATCAGAAGGCTATGTAGCTACCACAAGACCACCAGTGCTCTTGATTTTAAGCTTTAAATAGCTCTAATGCAGATCTAATGCAGATCTTGTTCCCCACCTCTAATTCGAGGTGGGGAACAAGATCTGCACGGACGCCCCGCATTGGGGTGTATTGGGCATAATGGGGTGATATGGACCTCATTAATAGACTTACTCTGGAGACTGTGCCGTGACGATAGGCAGCAGCTCATAGTAGTAGACGACCAGTCCTGCAGCCAGCATGGAGGCGGACACCAGGCCTGTCAGTACCAGCGGCACGACGCGCCGGCAGTTCATGAGCAGGTACATGAGGAAAATACCGAAGATGTGCAGCTGCATATCCACGGCAAGATACCTGGTAAGGTGAAAGACTAAAAAGAAAACTGCATGACATAAATATTACACTACCACACCGACAATCAACCTATTGGCGACTCGTTTGTTGTCTGATCTTCTAGGCTTTGGTAGCACGGAACTGGCACCTAGAAAACCTAGTAACCTAAGACGTTTCAAAGTGATCCTTGTGATTTTACTAAATGCATGGCACGTTCCTAACGTGCGTGACTTGCAAGGCCATGCTTTATGATATGGTTTGCGGTCATGGTTACCACTTATCACAAGTTGGGCCATCCACTTGTTCCATCAGCAACTAGTAAAAAAAAACTAGAACACAAAGTATGCTTACCAAGTATGTCCCATGCAGAACTTGCCAGTAGGCAGGTGGTTGTGGACGTAAAGAGCGTGGTACCACCACCGCTCCGAGCAGTCGGCTGCCTCGCGCGTCACCACCCACGCCCACTGCGGGCCGGAGCCCAGCGCTGGGAACCACGCGATGGTGAACCAGAGAGCGAACACTGCTAGTGGAGTCAACCTGCACAGAGGATTCAATTCATCATCTTCCTGCCCTTATCCCAGTTTATGTGGGATAGGTACAAGGGATTCAATGAACAATGGCAATACAACATGGCAAGAACATGGCTATATATACTTTTTTTATATATATACTTTGGGATAATGTTACATATTTCTAATACTTGGGGCTTATTCGACTCGGTGATATCGGTACTGCTTTGACTTTAGGCAGTAGCGGAGTAGTAGCATATATTTTTTTAATATAAAATCCTACTTCATTTAGTACTATTTGTATTAGATACTTTGCTTTTTTGTACCCCCTTTGAAATTAATCGCCTTTTTTTCTATAACGGCTCACGTGGTAGGCCTTCATGTCGTGGTATCTATTCATACTAGGACAAAATGTATCCCTTGGATTATATAATGTAGGTACCTTGAATGTTGTACCTAACAATCTTTCTAACTTAACTTTCTAAAAGAATTTCTGGAGATGTTGATAACGCTTACTCATTTAATAGTTTATCTACTTATTTGTTTTCCTCTTTCTTGTAGTATTTTTTATCATTTTATTTTAGTTTTATTTAAGGTACATTATTTAATTGTGTGTAATAGGTAGGAAAGTAAACAAATATCTGTCTAGGTATCTAATATTTTTCTTTTTTAAGGATGATTAACAACACTTAAAAACATACCGTTCTTTTGTATGATCCTTTTACATTACATTGTAAAAGGATCATACAAAAGAACGGTAGGAACCAAGCCGTAAGTTTGTTGCCTGTTCTTCTAGGCTTTGGTCGCGTGGAACTGGCACCTAGAGTCACCTAGCTTTAAGACGTTTCAAAGTGATCCTTGTGATTTTATTGAATAAATACATTTTGACTTTGACTTTGATAGTTAACAAGAGTAGGTAATATAAGAAACGTAGTAATACTCCTAAACACAATGGTAGGTATGGGTAACCAAGTTTTAAACATTTGAAATTATCGCATGGCAACACTGTGGCAGCCAATACCTACTGACAACGATAATTGCACACCCACAACGCGTTAGCCATATTAGGTGAGTAGTGAGTACTATATCCACCTAACACAAATTGATTCATCAATGAATCGCACAATAGTAAACTTACTGATAATTGTAGGTATAATAGACGGTAGGAACCAAGCCGTAAGCTTGTTTTTCTTCTAGGCTTGGTCGCGTGGAACTGGCATCTAGATTCACCTAACTTTAAAATGTTCCAATGTGATCTTTGTGATAAAATTGAATAAATATCATTTGACTTTTTGAAGGATGAAAAAATTTAAGGTATCTTGCAACTATAGCCTAATTTAGACAAAGGGACCGCTCGGGTGACCAGGCCGAAGTTGACGCCAGCTTCCTCCCAAAAGAACAAAAAGCTACCTGGGGGCTTCGCAGACCTGGAGGAGTGACTTAAGTTTTCTAGGATTTGGACAAAAGAGAAGAAGATTTCTTATATTTGCTTGTTTGACTTGGTTTATTTTAGTTTAGGCACAATTTCCAATACACAGGTAGGTATATAGGTATTTAGGTCACAGAGCCACCACAGAGTCAAAATGAGAGTCAAATTCGTCATACCCTTACCATGTTATAACCTTATCATGTTCAGGTAGGTACCTTAATGTATTATAATTCTTAAGTGCCTAGGCATAAAAATTACAGTAATGATACAACCCAATAAGGACAATCGAATTCCTGGAAACGATAGGATTACATGGAGTCACTGTACGGTATACTGCGTTTACATTTAGACATTTGCGCTGCCATTCGCTAATGTTGCCGTCCATATGTCTGCGGCAGCGTCGCCGGCAATGTGCGTTCAGCACGCAACACGGGCAACGCGAGCGGCAACGCGAGTGGACATGGAAGGGGCCTGTACATTCTCGCATTGCCCAAGTCCCTGCTCATGCCTCTGCACATTTCCACGGACATGAGCTGAGTGTAACCGGGGTAGTAACATTAACTTACACCCGTATGTCCGTAGGTACGTTTTAAATAAATGGCGCGATTTCACCAAAGTCTTCTTGACAAAGCATTAACTAATCGGGTATCAAAATTAACAAGAATGTCAAAGTCAAAAGGTATTAATTCAGTTGAATCACAAGGATCACTTTGAAACGTCTGCCAGTTGCACACGTTATGTATGTTACGTGGAATAAAAATAATAAAAGGATTGAAGTAAAAGTTGTGTGCACACAATTTAGCAAAAATATAATTTTAATCCAAGCAAAGTTTCCTTCCTAAGGCGAATACAAGAGCTGATGTGACTCTCGCTCGCACGTTTCGAAATGCTGGAAGATATAAAATCACTTAATTCATTTTCGAAAACTGGTGATTCACCAAATATGATTGCGATTTTTCGAAAATGAGTTTAGTGATTTTATATATTTTAATAACATGTCGAAACGTGCGAGCGAGAGTCACATTAGCTCTTGTCTTCGCCTTAAAAGCTTGCTTAAGTACGTAAACTACCTAGTAAAGAAAACTTTTCAATAGCAAAGCAAAACTTTTTTTGATCAAAATTCTACCTACTTTTGCTGAACTTGGTTGATTGCGAAATTGGTTCAGTGATTTTATACAAGTATCTCTCGAACTGTTGAAATATGCATCTCTCGAACTGTTGCAATAGAGTTACTTCAGCACTCGTCTTCCGTTGTTGATGCTAAGTTGATCTCACCTGATCCACCTGCTAAGGATGGACACGAGGCACTTGACCAGCGTGATGGGCCGCGTGTTCGAGGAAATGAGCACCGTATACGCCGTGAGGAAGCCGGATATGGAGAAGAAGGCTTGGATCCATAGAGGGGAGTTCAGGACCCCTTTCCAACCAAACTGGTCATACATCTGAAAATATATTTTTTATACTGCTTTCTGATCCAACAAGCAGATGGCTCAGATGACAAAGCATTGTATCGCAAGTCACACAAAGTCAAAGCCAAAGTCAAAAAGTATTCATTCAATAAAATCACATGGATCACTTTGAAACGTCTTAAAGCTAGGTGACTCTAGGTGCCAGTTCCACGCGACCAATCGACGACACGTCATCATATACCTAATCAAATACAAATAGTTGTATACCTAATAATCTTACCTAAGCGTTTATACATCGGTTACCATTGGTTAGCACTAGGATAAGCCTGGTGTCACGGGCCCTACGATACATTGCCCTGCGTCCATCAACTTGAGACAGATAGATGTTAGGCCTCATGTGCCTGTAACATCGCCAGAACCCACCGCACACCCTTAACGTTTGATGAATTACATACGCTGTTTGATGAAACTGTTTACTACATTAGCATGTAGGTAGGTACTGTTATAAAATCACGGAAGACCCTGAAGGAAAAATCATCTCATAAAACTGCAGTCGGGATTTTCATGTTTTCAAGTTGAATGCTTGTTTGCAGAACGATATGAAACAATGACGTCATACAAAATGATCGTTCGGTCAAATCTGTTGCACTAGGAGAATTTCGTGGTCACGACTTTTATTTTTCAAGGAATAAGCTTCCATCTATATCATTTAACCACAGTAGACCTTATCTGACCACGGTGAAACTTGTGATTTCATCATCATCATCATCCACTGGCACAATGCACCCAGTGAATAGGCCTCCCTTAGTTTGTGCCATCTACCTTGCCAGTCTAACCCATTTACGACCCGTGACTTTCACCTTTTGACTTTTAACTGACTTTGGCTCCAGAAAAATGTTGACTAGCATTTGATCACCTTATGATGCGGTCATCGTGACAGACAGTTTAACAAGACTCCTACCTTTTCAACAAACTGAGGATTGTCGATGTAGGAGTAGATGTAAATCAACATCACGTGGGAGAAGACCACGCCTTGCATGCCGACTACCCTGGAATAAAATAAAAAACAATAAACAATTATAATTGGTAGACTTTCCACACAGCCCTTTCTAGCCCTAAACTAAGCAAAGCTTTAAAGGAACGTGGAAATAAAAAAAAACAATACAAAACGCCTGTGTTTGAGTCTCTGTTTCGCCATTATATAGATTAATATATTTCCATCTTTGTTTTTTAGCAGTTTCAGTATATTTTATATGACGAAAAATCTAATGCCCGCGACTTCGTCTGCGCAGAATTAGTCACACAATATCTTTATAAATTGTAGCCTATGTGTTATTTTGATATATCTCTATCTCTAATACTATAAGAATC
Source organism: Chloroclysta siterata (assembly GCA_932294275.1). Classification (NCBI taxonomy): domain Eukaryota; kingdom Metazoa; phylum Arthropoda; class Insecta; order Lepidoptera; family Geometridae; genus Chloroclysta; species Chloroclysta siterata. The sequence goes on from OW028589.1 coordinate 30,333,038, forward strand.
AAAGTCCTGACTGACTGACTGACTGACTGACTGACTGACTGACATATAGACAACGCACAGCCTAAACCGCTGGTCCTAGAGACTTGAAATTTGAGGAGTACATAGGTCTTATGGCGTAGAGGTGTACTAAGAAGGGATTTTTGGAAATTCAACCCCTAAGGGTGTAAAAAGGGATGAAAACGTTTGTATGAAAAATTGTATTCCTTGAACCTACAAACTTGAAACTTGGAGTACATATACTTCAAGACAAAAAAAATAGGAAATACATTTTTAGTTTTTTAAAACTACCCTTAATAAGTGTGCTAAGGGATGTAAAAGTATGTATGGGAGTTTTTTGACCGCTGGTCCTAGAGACTTGAAATTTGAAGAATACATAGGTCTTATGGCGTAGAGGTGTACTAAGAAGGGATTTTTGGAAATTCAACCCCTAAGGGTGTAAAGAGGGATGAAAACGTTTGTATGAAAAATTGTATTCCTTGAACCTACAAACTTGAAACTTGGAGTACATATACCAGAATGTACATATACCTGGCAGAATACCAGTGCTGCGCTGTTACCTATAAAATGGGTATCGGTGCAGCAAATACTGAGTCAGGGACCTATTAACCCTTAATGCTCCACACAGTACAGTGTTTTCCCATTAGTTTTAGTTTTAATTTTTTATGTAATTTCTTGTGTTTTATGTATTTTTTATATTTTTTTTTTGTACTGTACTTTCCTTTTTATCTAATTTAGCGTACATTTTTTTTTTTATTGGGTTAATAAATAAGTTTTCTTTCTTTCTTTCTTTCTATATACTTCAAGACAAAAAAATAGGAAATACATTTTTAGTTTTTTAAAACTACCCTTAATAAGTGTGCTAAGGGATGTAAAAGTATGTATGGGAGTTTTTTGACCGCTGGTCCTAGAGACTTGAAATTTGAAGAATACATAGGTCTTATGGCGTAAAGGTGTACTAAGGAGGGATTTTTGGAAATTCAACCCCTAAGGGTGTAAAAAGGGATGAAAGGCATTTTTATTTTTTTTAAACTACCCTTGATAAGTGTGCAAAGGGATGTAAAAGTTTGTATGGGAGTTTTTTGACCGCTGGTCCTAGAGACTTGAAAGTTGAAGAGTACATAGGTCTTATGGCGTAAAGGTGTACTAAGAAGAGGTTTTTGGAAATTCAACCCCTAAGGGTGTAAAAGGGTTGAAAACGTTTGCATGAAAAATAGTATTCCTTGAACCTACAAACTTGAAACTTGGAGTACATGTACTCCAAGGCAAAAAATAGGATAGGCATTTTTAGTTTTTTAGAACTACCCTTAATAAGTGTGCAAAGGGATGTAAAAGTTTGTATGGGAGGTTTTTGACCGCTGGTCCTAGAGACTTGAAATTTGAAGTGTATATAGGTCTTATGGCGTAGAGGTGTATTTAAGAAGGGATTTTTGGAAATTCAACCTCTAAGATTGTATAAAGGGTTGAAAACGTTGGTATGAAAAATTGTATTCCTTGAACCTACAAACTTGAAACTTGAAGTAGATTTACTCCAAGGCTAAAAAACAGGAAAGGCATTCTTAGTTTTTTAAAACTACCCTTAATAAGTGTGCAAAGGGATGTCAAAGTTTGTATGGGAGTTTTTTAACGCGTGGTGCGATTGTTTTAAAACTTGAGGTAAATATACTAAGAAATAAATAATTAAGAATGACGCTTTTAACTTTTGATAATTACCCCTGTAAAGGGTGCAAATGACTGTAAAAGTTAGTATGGGAGATTTTTAACGCGTAGTGCTATTGATTTCAAACTTGAAGTAAATATACTCCACAATAAATAATTTAAAATCACGTTTTCAATATTTTAAAACCACCCCTGCAAAGGGTGCAAAAGACTGACAAAGTTTCAAGGTTTGTATGGGAGATTTTTAAAGCGTAGTGTAATTAACTTCAAACTAAAAGAAAATGTGTTCTGTGGATAAATAACAAAAAGACAGTTTGATTTTCGAAAACAACCCCTAAAACGTTACCCTCCTTCGTCGCGCTCAAGTAAAAAGGCAAGGCGTCAATGTTTGTAAGGGACATTCTAAAACGGGAATCTTGAGTTGGTACGAAGAGATCTTAGAGTATCTACCGTGCCTGGGGATCAAAGTCGTGAAGCTGTTTCGTTTCGTTTGTTCTTGGGGTAGAAACTAGGATCAAATAAGTACATATTTTCCGTGTAAGGTTGTCTTTGTTGTCTTTGTTGTATTTGTCATGTTTGTGCTAAACTCAGTACCTATACCTACCTACCTACCTAATATAGGTAATGTACGCCTATAGGTATCTCCTGTACCTGCGTAGGTATCCTACCCTAATAATATACAAAGCAATGCGAAAGTTACGATGTTTGGTTGTTTGTGGCTCAATTACGGCTCACCACTTCAACGCGTGCGAAGCCGCGGGAAGCCACTAGTAAACTATATTATTGTAAAGTTTCATTAAAATCCATTCAATAGTTTTTACGTGATTTTCAGATTAAAAACCATGTAGTTTTAGAACAATAAAAATGTCTTTTGTCCAATTTCTTTTATAAAATGATGACCCAGACACTTCTAGGAGAATGGGTTGCCCTTGATGCTGTATTACACATTTAGAAAACGGCAGGAAGTTACCTGATGCCTTCAACGCAGGCCAGGTCCTTCATCCGATCGTCCGACCTCGGCTTCGAGCGGTCGTACGTCAGGATCTCCCAGTTCTGCTTCATGGAGAAAGATAGCAAATACTTGTTTCCTGAAACGAATGGGTGCCTAAGTTTTATTTTTCCAACACGGGACAATCAAAATTGTATTTAGTTCGGTAGTTGGTACATTATCTCTTCAACCCACTTCCACCCAATCAATGCTGCGTAGCGTGTGCTGTCTTATAAATTTGATTATGTTTACCTATATCTGTATACATTGTAAAAGGATCATACAAAAGAACGGTAGGAACCAAGCCGTAATTTTGTTGCCTGTTCTTCTAGGCTTTGGTCGCGTGGAACTGGCACCTAGAGTCACCTAGCTTTAAGACGTTTCAAAGTGATCCTTGTGATTTTATTGAATAATTACATTTTGACTTTGACTTTGACTTTGAATGCTTAGCTAATATCTTCTAATGCACGCCATTTTCTTCGGTCCTGCGCATTCCGCATCCAGCTCGTTCTCACAACTTTGACCAGGTCATCGGTCCATCTGGTATGTGGTCTGCCTACGTTTCTGAAAAGTATGTAGTACCTTCAGTCTTGCCGAGCGCGGCGCCGAGCGCGTGCAGCGCCGTGGCGAGGCACGCCAGCGCCGCCAGCAGCGTGCACAGTATGTAGTACCTTCAGTCTTGCCGAGCGCGTGCAGCGCCGTGGCGAGGCACGCCAGCGCCGCCAGCAGCGTGCACAGTATGTAGTACCTTCAGTCTTGCCGAGCGCGGCGCCGAGCGCGTGCAGCGCCGTGGCGAGGCACGCCAGCGCCGCCAGCAGCGTGCACAGTATGTAGTACCTTCAGTCTTGCCGAGCGCGGCGCCGAGCGCGTGCAGCGCCGTGGCGAGGCACGCCAGCGCCGCCAGCAGCGTGCACAGTATGTAGTACCTTCAGTCTTGCCGAGCGCGGCGCCGAGCGCGTGCAGCGCCGTGGCGAGGCACGCCAGCGCCGCCAGCAGCGTGCACAGTATGTAGTACCTTCAGTCTTGCCGAGCGCGGCGCCGAGCGCGTGCAGCGCCGTGGCGAGGCACGCCAGCGCCGCCAGCAGCGTGCACAGTATGTAGTACCTTCAGTCTTGCCGAGCGCGGCGCCGAGCGCGTGCAGCGCCGTGGCGAGGCACGCCAGCGCCGCCAGCAGCGTGCACAGTATGTAGTACCTTCAGTCTTGCCGAGCGCGGCGCCGAGCGCGTGCAGCGCCGTGGCGAGGCACGCCAGCGCCGCCAGCAGCGTGCACAGTATGTAGTACCTTCAGTCTTGCCGAGCGCGTGCAGCGCCGTGGCGAGGCACGCCAGCGCCGCCAGCAGCGTGCACAGTATGTAGTACCTTCAGTCTTGCCGAGCGCGGCGCCGAGCGCGTGCAGCGCCGTGGCGAGGCACGCCAGCGCCGCCAGCAGCGTGCACAGTATGTAGTACCTTCAGTCTTGCCGAGCGCGTGCAGCGCCGTGGCGAGGCACGCCAGCGCCGCCAGCAGCGTGCACAGTATGTAGTACCTTCAGTCTTGCCGAGCGCGGCGCCGAGCGCGTGCAGCGCCGTGGCGAGGCACGCCAGCGCCGCCAGCAGCGTGCACAGTATGTAGTACCTTCAGTCTTGCCGAGCGCGGCGCCGAGCGCGTGCAGCGCCGTGGCGAGGCACGCCAGCGCCGCCAGCAGCGTGCACAGTATGTAGTACCTTCAGTCTTGCCGAGCGCGGCGCCGAGCGCGTGCAGCGCCGTGGCGAGGCACGCCAGCGCCGCCAGCAGCGTGCACAGTATGTAGTACCTTCAGTCTTGCCGAGCGCGGCGCCGAGCGCGTGCAGCGCCGTGGCGAGGCACGCCAGCGCCGCCAGCAGCGTGCACAGTATGTAGTACCTTCAGTCTTGCCGAGCGCGTGCAGCGCCGTGGCGAGGCACGCCAGCGCCGCCAGCAGCGTGCACAGTATGTAGTACCTTCAGTCTTGCCGAGCGCGGCGCCGAGCGCGTGCAGCGCCGTGGCGAGGCACGCCAGCGCCGCCAGCAGCGTGCACAGTATGTAGTACCTTCAGTCTTGCCGAGCGCGTGCAGCGCCGTGGCGAGGCACGCCAGCGCCGCCAGCAGCGTGCACAGTATGTAGTACCTTCAGTCTTGCCGAGCGCGGCGCCGAGCGCGTGCAGCGCCGTGGCGAGGCACGCCAGCGCCGCCAGCAGCGTGCACAGTATGTAGTACCTTCAGTCTTGCCGAGCGCGGCGCCGAGCGCGTGCAGCGCCGTGGCGAGGCACGCCAGCGCCGCCAGCAGCGTGCACAGTATGTAGTACCTTCAGTCTTGCCGAGCGCGTGCAGCGCCGTGGCGAGGCACGCCAGCGCCGCCAGCAGCGTGCACAGTATGTAGTACCTTCAGTCTTGCCGAGCGCGGCGCCGAGCGCGTGCAGCGCCGTGGCGAGGCACGCCAGCGCCGCCAGCAGCGTGCACAGTATGTAGTACCTTCAGTCTTGCCGAGCGCGTGCAGCGCCGTGGCGAGGCACGCCAGCGCCGCCAGCAGCGTGCACAGTATGTAGTACCTTCAGTCTTGCCGAGCGCGGCGCCGAGCGCGTGCAGCGCCGTGGCGAGGCACGCCAGCGCCGCCAGCAGCGTGCACAGTATGTAGTACCTTCAGTCTTGCCGAGCGCGGCGCCGAGCGCGTGCAGCGCCGTGGCGAGGCACGCCAGCGCCGCCAGCAGCGTGCACAGTATGTAGTACCTTCAGTCTTGCCGAGCGCGGCGCCGAGCGCGTGCAGCGCCGTGGCGAGGCACGCCAGCGCCGCCAGCAGCGTGCACAGTATGTAGTACCTTCAGTCTTGCCGAGCGCGGCGCCGAGCGCGTGCAGCGCCGTGGCGAGGCACGCCAGCGCCGCCAGCAGCGTGCACAGTATGTAGTACCTTCAGTCTTGCCGAGCGCGGCGCCGAGCGCGTGCAGCGCCGTGGCGAGGCACGCCAGCGCCGCCAGCAGCGTGCACAGTATGTAGTACCTTCAGTCTTGCCGAGCGCGGCGCCGAGCGCGTGCAGCGCCGTGGCGAGGCACGCCAGCGCCGCCAGCAGCGTGCACAGTATGTAGTACCTTCAGTCTTGCCGAGCGCGGCGCCGAGCGCGTGCAGCGCCGTGGCGAGGCACGCCAGCGCCGCCAGCAGCGTGCACAGTATGTAGTACCTTCAGTCTTGCCGAGCGCGGCGCCGAGCGCGTGCAGCGCCGTGGCGAGGCACGCCAGCGCCGCCAGCAGCGTGCACAGTATGTAGTACCTTCAGTCTTGCCGAGCGCGTGCAGCGCCGTGGCGAGGCACGCCAGCGCCGCCAGCAGCGTGCACAGTATGTAGTACCTTCAGTCTTGCCGAGCGCGGCGCCGAGCGCGTGCAGCGCCGTGGCGAGGCACGCCAGCGCCGCCAGCAGCGTGCACAGTATGTAGTACCTTCAGTCTTGCCGAGCGCGTGCAGCGCCGTGGCGAGGCACGCCAGCGCCGCCAGCAGCGTGCACAGTATGTAGTACCTTCAGTCTTGCCGAGCGCGGCGCCGAGCGCGTGCAGCGCCGTGGCGAGGCACGCCAGCGCCGCCAGCAGCGTGCACAGTATGTAGTACCTTCAGTCTTGCCGAGCGCGGCGCCGAGCGCGTGCAGCGCCGTGGCGAGGCACGCCAGCGCCGCCAGCAGCGTGCACAGTATGTAGTACCTTCAGTCTTGCCGAGCGCGTGCAGCGCCGTGGCGAGGCACGCCAGCGCCGCCAGCAGCGTGCACAGTATGTAGTACCTTCAGTCTTGCCGAGCGCGGCGCCGAGCGCGTGCAGCGCCGTGGCGAGGCACGCCAGCGCCGCCAGCAGCGTGCACAGTATGTAGTACCTTCAGTCTTGCCGAGCGCGTGCAGCGCCGTGGCGAGGCACGCCAGCGCCGCCAGCAGCGTGCACAGTATGTAGTACCTTCAGTCTTGCCGAGCGCGGCGCCGAGCGCGTGCAGCGCCGTGGCGAGGCACGCCAGCGCCGCCAGCAGCGTGCACAGTATGTAGTACCTTCAGTCTTGCCGAGCGCGGCGCCGAGCGCGTGCAGCGCCGTGGCGAGGCACGCCAGCGCCGCCAGCAGCGTGCACAGTATGTAGTACCTTCAGTCTTGCCGAGCGCGGCGCCGAGCGCGTGCAGCGCCGTGGCGAGGCACGCCAGCGCCGCCAGCAGCGTGCACAGTATGTAGTACCTTCAGTCTTGCCGAGCGCGGCGCCGAGCGCGTGCAGCGCCGTGGCGAGGCACGCCAGCGCCGCCAGCAGCGTGCACAGTATGTAGTACCTTCAGTCTTGCCGAGCGCGGCGCCGAGCGCGTGCAGCGCCGTGGCGAGGCACGCCAGCGCCGCCAGCAGCGTGCACAGTATGTAGTACCTTCAGTCTTGCCGAGCGCGTGCAGCGCCGTGGCGAGGCACGCCAGCGCCGCCAGCAGCGTGCACAGTATGTAGTACCTTCAGTCTTGCCGAGCGCGGCGCCGAGCGCGTGCAGCGCCGTGGCGAGGCACGCCAGCGCCGCCAGCAGCGTGCACAGTATGTAGTACCTTCAGTCTTGCCGAGCGCGGCGCCGAGCGCGTGCAGCGCCGTGGCGAGGCACGCCAGCGCCGCCAGCAGCGTGCACAGTATGTAGTACCTTCAGTCTTGCCGAGCGCGGCGCCGAGCGCGTGCAGCGCCGTGGCGAGGCACGCCAGCGCCGCCAGCAGCGTGCACAGTATGTAGTACCTTCAGTCTTGCCGAGCGCGGCGCCGAGCGCGTGCAGCGCCGTGGCGAGGCACGCCAGCGCCGCCAGCAGCGTGCACAGTATGTAGTACCTTCAGTCTTGCCGAGCGCGGCGCCGAGCGCGTGCAGCGCCGTGGCGAGGCACGCCAGCGCCGCCAGCAGCGTGCACAGTATGTAGTACCTTCAGTCTTGCCGAGCGCGTGCAGCGCCGTGGCGAGGCACGCCAGCGCCGCCAGCAGCGTGCACAGTATGTAGTACCTTCAGTCTTGCCGAGCGCGGCGCCGAGCGCGTGCAGCGCCGTGGCGAGGCACGCCAGCGCCGCCAGCAGCGTGCACAGTATGTAGTACCTTCAGTCTTGCCGAGCGCGTGCAGCGCCGTGGCGAGGCACGCCAGCGCCGCCAGCAGCGTGCACAGTATGTAGTACCTTCAGTCTTGCCGAGCGCGGCGCCGAGCGCGTGCAGCGCCGTGGCGAGGCACGCCAGCGCCGCCAGCAGCGTGCACAGTATGTAGTACCTTCAGTCTTGCCGAGCGCGTGCAGCGCCGTGGCGAGGCACGCCAGCGCCGCCAGCAGCGTGCACAGTATGTAGTACCTTCAGTCTTGCCGAGCGCGGCGCCGAGCGCGTGCAGCGCCGTGGCGAGGCACGCCAGCGCCGCCAGCAGCGTGCACAGTATGTAGTACCTTCAGTCTTGCCGAGCGCGTGCAGCGCCGTGGCGAGGCACGCCAGCGCCGCCAGCAGCGTGCACAGTATGTAGTACCTTCAGTCTTGCCGAGCGCGGCGCCGAGCGCGTGCAGCGCCGTGGCGAGGCACGCCAGCGCCGCCAGCAGCGTGCACAGTATGTAGTACCTTCAGTCTTGCCGAGCGCGGCGCCGAGCGCGTGCAGCGCCGTGGCGAGGCACGCCAGCGCCGCCAGCAGCGTGCACAGTATGTAGTACCTTCAGTCTTGCCGAGCGCGGCGCCGAGCGCGTGCAGCGCCGTGGCGAGGCACGCCAGCGCCGCCAGCAGCGTGCACAGTATGTAGTACCTTCAGTCTTGCCGAGCGCGGCGCCGAGCGCGTGCAGCGCCGTGGCGAGGCACGCCAGCGCCGCCAGCAGCGTGCACAGTATGTAGTACCTTCAGTCTTGCCGAGCGCGTGCAGCGCCGTGGCGAGGCACGCCAGCGCCGCCAGCAGCGTGCACAGTATGTAGTACCTTCAGTCTTGCCGAGCGCGGCGCCGAGCGCGTGCAGCGCCGTGGCGAGGCACGCCAGCGCCGCCAGCAGCGTGCACAGTATGTAGTACCTTCAGTCTTGCCGAGCGCGGCGCCGAGCGCGTGCAGCGCCGTGGCGAGGCACGCCAGCGCCGCCAGCAGCGTGCACAGTATGTAGTACCTTCAGTCTTGCCGAGCGCGGCGCCGAGCGCGTGCAGCGCCGTGGCGAGGCACGCCAGCGCCGCCAGCAGCGTGCACAGTATGTAGTACCTTCAGTCTTGCCGAGCGCGGCGCCGAGCGCGTGCAGCGCCGTGGCGAGGCACGCCAGCGCCGCCAGCAGCGTGCACAGTATGTAGTACCTTCAGTCTTGCCGAGCGCGGCGCCGAGCGCGTGCAGCGCCGTGGCGAGGCACGCCAGCGCCGCCAGCAGCGTGCACAGCACGGCCAGCGCGCGCGCGCTCCACGCGCCCGCCGCGACCTCCGCGTCCTTATTGCACCACCCCACCGCCTGGACCTCAGCCTGGACATCATACAAACAACTGAAACAGCTTCACCACTTTCATCGACATGCACGGTAGTTCTTCCCTCGGATATCTCAGTACTAAATACGAAAATAAGATTTTTTGAGGACACGGACAATCCACTAAATCTACTATCCATAAATTAGGCGCCGGGGTTCATTGTCCATAAAATGTGTCTTCCGATTAAATTAATTAAAAATAAGAGAGAGACGCGGACGCTTGTTGCTCGATTTGTGAGGTTGTCCTGGAATATCCTGTGATCAAAATCTTTCTGCAATCTTGAGATTGATGAGATTTAAGTTATTCTAAGTATTAAGAATTCCTAACTATAAAGGCGATGATAATTACTAATATACCTACCTCTCGGTGGTCGCACATTTCAACATTACTTATTTACGAAAAATCACAATCAACCAGCAGCAAAAATATCATTTTGATCCAAGCAAGTTTTCCTACTAAAAAGTTTAGTTAGGTAGGTACTTTACTAGTTTTCGTACATAAGAAAACTTTTCGGTAGGGAAACTTGTTTGGATCAAAATGATATTTTTGCTGCCTAAACAAGAAATGAGCAGAGTTTCCATTTACATGCAGGCCATAGCTGTGCAGCGTGCGGTTGAGGCAGCGCTGAGCGGCCGGGGCCCAGCTGCCGTCCCGCGGGGCCCCGCACTTGGACACGCACACGCCGCGGTGGATCACGCTGCGGTTGTAGTGCTTCAGCGTCTGCTTCGAGTACTCCTACACAGAGAACCAGCATTATTGCTTTAATCATGCTTTATTTACTAGTAGTTCGCCCCGAACTGAGATCTCGTGATGCGACCCGACGAACGCATCAAAACTTTGAGTCGGTAGATAGTAGTCAGAAGCAAGTCCAAACATTATCTTTGGACTTTTTTCTGACTACCGCCTACTAAGTTGGTATGGTTACCAAGTTTCAACTCTATTGGCCTATTTATTGAAGAGTTCCGTTGAACAGACCTTGGCTCCATCATCAGACCTGGTCGTCGTTACCATTTTATGAGAACTGAGTACCTCCTTAATTTATTTCAAGAAAAAAAAATAAGAAAAATCAAAGGAACTGGCCGACCAGTAGAAAAACCTTGATGTCAACGAAACTCTTAGAGATGGGAGCTCTTGGATCGCTGGTTATATTAATTTAACTTTTTAAATTTTATCTCGAAAACCGAGCGTCCCAAAAAAAAAGTAAAAATTGTTTTGGAATGTCCAAACAAAGCCCTTTCATATGACATGTAACTTGATTTTTTTATGTAACTTTTTTTATTTTTACCCTCTTAAAAAACCCCATATCTCAAAAACCCTTCATCCGATTTTACTCATATACTTACCAGTAAATTTCTCAAGTACAAGCTATCGACATATCAAATTTCATGCAGATCTGATCAACGGTTCTAAAGTTATCGCCAGACAAACATACATACATACATACATACATACATACATACATACATACATACATAAAATGCCAAATCGCCCAAGTTGAAACTAAGATCTTCGTTCGCTTCGCTCACTCGATCAATTAGGAACAGAAAACAGTTTGTATTAAATCATTATTTTATAGAAAACGATGACATCTCTACTTATATTCAACTATGTTACCCGTACCCGCCGCCAACGCAACATCTTTGTTCGTTTGCTCCGTAACTTTTTAACTTTTAAAGTTGTTCAAAGTGCTGCTCTATCAGTAGAATTTATATATTTTTGTGAGAAGTGAACCAATGTGCCTGGGGATGTTTATTTCGTGAAAATCGGTCCAATAACACCGCGGATATAAGCAAAAACATATTCAAAATCTTTTTGCTAACGTTCACGTAACTGACCTACGACAACTCGCAGTGCGCCCGCTGCTATTGTTCGCGCTACTGAGTCATCGCAGCCGTCCGGCTACTCGCCGTCAACGCTTCTACCGGCAGTGGTGTCGAATAAGGCTGAGTCATATACTGCGCTGGACTTTGCCGACCGCTTATACACTTTATAACCGTCGACGTACCTGCCTACTAACAGCTTTGGTTTGTACAATAATTTCTTGCGCCTCTGAAATTTCTGCTTGCATTTAACATGAGTTGTGCCGCTTGCAGTACCGCTATTCTTATGGATGAAGATAACTTGCGGTGTACTTTGGATGATTGCGGTAAAATATACCATCTTCTCTGCGCGGGAGGAAAAAAATCAACCGTCTCTATGAGCGAGTGGGTCTGCCCGGAATGTAGCTGTGCGGCTAGGAGAGGCGGTGATAATAGCCTTACGCCTGTCGGTACGTCCAAAACATTACGAGATCCAAATGTCACGTACCGCAAAGTGATACCAGTGGTTGGAACAGGCAAGCTCCAAAATATAACAACTACAAACCCTTCAGGTAAAGAGCAGGTTACGGCTAGAATGGATACGAGCCAACAAGCGTATGGAAAGGACTTGCCGACGGAGATACGTGGCTTGCGACAAGAAATATCTGCATTGAAGGACCAACTAAGTGCGGCCGTGACCACTATACTGAACTACGAGACCAAGTTGGAGCGTTATGCGGCTCAAGTTCAAGCGCTTCATGACAAAATAGACCAGAAGGAAGGCCAGGTTCCTTTTGTGAATATACGTAGATCTCAACCGGCGGTCACGCCTCCGGAGTGCTCTGTCGCATCACCCAAAGCATTATCTAAGCAGAAAAAGGTTGTGAACAGAAATACTCAAGTGACGATTCCTCAGGTGCCCCTCGTATCGGAAGTTAATCCAAGAGACTCCAAAAAGTCTAGTGTAGTCACCGAATCGGTCGCTACCATCAATCCAGAAGTTTTGGCAGTGGATATCCAGCCGCAACCATGGACCGAGGTAAGAAAGAGAAGCCGCCGACCACCGTCTCTTTGCGGCACCGCCGGCCCAGCGATAACATCTCTTAGAGCTGTAGAGGCCCGGAGTTTCATACATCTATGGAATATGGAGTCGAGCGCAGATGATATTCGTTTATATCTACAACAGCTTTGTCCCGGCGGTACCTGTACCGTGGAAGAACTAACCCCAAGAGGCAACTACAAATCTTATAAGTTGGGAGTTCCAGTTGTCTACACTGAAACATGCCTGTCGACGGAAGTCTGGCCAATAAATGCTAGAATTAAAACCTGGATTACGTATAGGCAGACATCAGGCCCGCAGAAGCCGATGCGTAATGACCAGCCCTTTCGTAGCTCGACAGCCACCCAATAAGCTCTCTGGCTCTGGCTTTAACATCCTAAAAAATACAAGTAACATAGAAATCTATTATCAGAATGCAAGAGGCTTAAGAACAAAGTTAAATCATTTTCACAACAGTATAGAAGGATCAGGCGCAGATTTGTTCGCAATCACGGAGTCGGGATGTAATGAATCCATAGAAGACTCAGAGCTGGTACCTCCGGGTTTCCAACTGTTACGATGTGACCGGACAGACGGGCGCAAGCACGGAGGAGTGTTTCTGGTGGCCACTCACCGACTTGAATTAAGAAAAGTGAATTTACCAGACGACGTAAACATTGACAATTGCGCTTTCGAAATAACGGGTGCTGCAGTGTTTTTAAATGACAATTTGTTATTTTTTTGCTGTGTTATATATATTCCTCCAAGTAGTCATGAAAATGAATATATGATATTATTTAGAATTATTGAAGGCTGGTGCTCTAAATATAATCAGTGTTTAGTATTAGGTGATTTTAATTTGTATTCTTGTGGCGTTGATGTAATTAATTATTTTGAATATTTTACAGCTTTTTGCGAATTCGCTCAAAAAAACGAGGTAAGAAATTGTAATGACAGGCTACTAGATTTAGTGTTAGTCTCGGTGAACATGGAAGAAGTGAAAGTGAGCGTAGCCGATGAGGAACTAGTGCCGAGGGACCCACAGCACCCACCGCTCTTGGTATCGGTCCAGCGCACATCGCGGAGCCGGTTCTCACCGGTGGCGACGACGTCTGAAACGCCTAATGACACAGTCCGCTGGAATTTCTCAAAGGCCAACTATCATTTATTGTATTCATCGATAGCTGCAGTGGACTGGAGCACTTTATATCTATTGCAAGGTCCTGAAGACGCCCTAAACTATTTCTATGAGACTCTTGATTCCATATTTAATGACTGCGTACCTAAAAAACGGTCAAAAAAGTCGAACTCTAGGTATTGTTACCCGCAGTGGTATACAGCAGATATCATAAGAGAAATAGAGTTAAAAGCGAGACTACATAAGCAGTACAAGTCAAAGAAGTTAGAGAGAGACTATACGGCTTTCTCAATATGTAGGGCAAAACTCAAGGTTATGATAAATAAGGCACATGATCTACATCAGGAGCTAGTCCAACGTAATCTAGCGGAAGATCCAAAGTCGTTCTGGGATTATGTGAGAACAAAGAGAGGGGCTGTAAATCGCAAGAAAGTCACTTTAAATGGAAGCATCATACCAGATGAGGAATGTGCCACGGAATTTGCAAAGTACTTTCACTCGGTATTTGGCACATCAACGGCTTGACTGGACGTGAGTGCGGCGGAATCAGCGAGTCTCGCCACCAGCGCGCGAGTGCACGTTCCACGGCTCACGCTGCCAGAAGTGCGTGCGGCACTTGCTCGTCTCAAGCCGAAGCGTTCCGCAGGCCCGGACGGGATTCCTGCGTACATAGTGAGAGACTGCCGCATCGTGATGGCTGAGCCACTCGCACACATTTACAATCTTTGTTTGCAGGCATGCTATTTTCCAAAACGCTGGAAAGTCACAAGAGTTATTCCGATACCTAAAGGAGGGGCGGGATCGGAGGTAAGCGAATTCAGACCTGTGGCAATTCTTTCGACTCCAGCGAAAGTGTTGGAATCAGCCGTGCAACGCAGCATGCAAGAGCAGGTGTCGGCTCGTCTCTCCGACGCCCAGCATGGCTTCCGACCAGCCCGCAGCACAACCAGCAACCTCCTGAACTCCATGACGTACGTTCTCCCTTATGTCGACGCGGGGGTGCAAGTTGACGCCGCCTACTTCGATTTCAAAAAAGCTTTTGATCTAGTCGATAACGACATACTGCTCACAAAGTTGGCGACGATCGGCTGCACCACTAAGCTGCTTCAGTTCTTCGCGAGCTATATGAAGGACAGGCAGCAGTACGTAGAGTACGCGGGGTTCAAGTCGGAGCCATATATTACAAAAACTGGGGTAAGCCAAGGAAGCAACTTGGGACCGCTAGAGTTCATCATCATGATCAACGACTTGCCCGAGGTGGTTTCGGAGGCCAGATGTTTGCTATTCGCGGATGACCTCAAATTGCTCTTACCGATTAACAACGAAGGAGACTGTGAACGTCTTCAACAAGATGTGGATAGGGTAGTGGAGTGGAGTCAAAAAAACGAACTGCAGTTCAATGTCGGTAAATGCTCAGTCATCACTTTTAGCAGAGCAAGGGCACAGCTCCACTACAACTACCAAGTGAAGGGTTCACAGTTGAAAAGAGTAAAATCGGTGAGGGATCTTGGGGTTCATCTGGACACCGAGCTACATTTTCGAGATCATGTGATGAACATCTGTAAAAAAGCCTATAGAACTCTGGGGTTCGTACTTCGTCGAGCCAACGGCTTCACCAATTTTAAAGCCGTGAGAGCACTGTATGACGCCTTGGTCAGAAGCCAATTAGAGTGCAATGCTGCGATATGGGCTCCGCATGAGGCGAAGTACAGCCTTATGATAGAACGCATACAGAACAAGTTTGCTAGGTACTTGTACTGGAAAATATATAAAGTCTATCCTTTCTATCCGCTAATGTATCCGACCTTGTTCGTCCTGGGCATGGTCGGATACAATAAGCTGGAAGTTAGGAGGGACTTGGCACTTGCTCTGTATGTGTTCAAGGTGTTCCGAGGAAAGATTGCCAATGCGGACTTTCTGGAGGCGGTGCGATTGCGGGTTCCCAACGAGTTCGTGCACAGGCGGAGGCGGCCGCCTCTACTGGATGTGCCGCGGGGGAGAACTAACTTACTGGGCAAGGCACCCCTGACACGGACCATTCGGACACTAAATCTAGTAGCGGAGAGTATTGATGTTTTTCAGTGTTCTTTGAGCGAATTCGCAAAGACTTCTTTGCATATTTTAGAATATACCTAATTGATAATTTTTTATTTTATGTTATTTTCTATTTAATTTTTGTTTTTTATGTATGATTTAATATGTTATTATTTGGATTGTTTAGTTAAATTTATAAAAAAATCTAAATGAAATTACACTATCGTATTAGGTAAGCCTGTAAAGATAGAGTGATGTTGTTGATAAATAAATAAATAAATAAATAGATAAAAATAAAAACTTTTCTGGGAATTCCACTCTATTGCAGCACCCTTACTGGGTAAACTATGTACCTAATGAATCTAAAATTACTTAGTCCTATCACCTGACAATGTTAAACTTATACATATATTAGGTACATAATATTAGATTATAGGTACATATGGCAATAAACACACTGAATACTGAATGTTGTCGTCACACGAAAAACTAGTTGCCACCTAGTTGCTATACTAGGTATCAAAAAATAAATAACAAACTTCTTTTTATTTTACGCTGTCGTTAATTTTGAACATTGTAGGAAATCTACGCCGAGAGCGCGACATAGCGTAATGAGGCACGGTAGGCACAGATATTCGTCTATGGGCATGGGCATGGGCAACTTGTTGACAGCATTCTGATGACCCCTACTATCAATCATTACATCACACGCACTTGGCCAGCTTGTAGGAGCAACTCATTCCGAAAGGCAATAACCTGCGCTTACGACACGTTGTAATGACCTTGTGTCGGATTAACGAAATGCAACTTAATATATGGAATTATTTATTTGAGGAGACGGGGCTATGCTAGCTTTAGTTTTTGTGGATTCATTTGAAATGAAAGCATGAAAGTAACTATCGTTTATTTTTTGATACAGCTTCACGACTTTATCCGCAAGCACGGTAGATCCCCTCAGATCTTCTTCAAGGATGTCTAAGGGTACGGGTTTTATAAATGTACAAAAAATATAATGTGTAAATTATATGTAGGTAAACGCATAATTAGGTATTATTTTCCTTCTGGGAATCCAACAAATGGGAGGAAATTTTGAAATGGGAACACACAGCTCCTCTATCGGTAATTTTTTATACCTACGTAACCTAAATAATAAAACAAAACCATTTAACATGATTGATCGCGCAAGTTATTACTTCTGTACCTTTTTATAATTGCTGATGTAGGAAGGGAACAATCAAAGGTTTGATGAGTACCTTATATAATTTAAAATCTGTAATTGAAGAGTCAGCCTTCAGTTCATATGCAATTGCTTCCTGTTAAAGATGATGGATGGCATGTGCTTACTTTAAACTTTAAACTTTAGTTCCGAGATCTCCGAGATAAATCAAAAGATACTTTACGTTCTTCTTCTTCTTAGGGTGCCTGTCCACTACTGAAGGAAAGGAATGAACTGAAGTCATCTTTTTAAATTTCTCCTTATCTATGGCAAGCCTAAATAGATCTTCTACCTTCCAGATAGCAGTCCATTGATGTTGCGTAGCCATGATGTTCTTCTATTACCAACTCCTCTTTTTCCCAGCAACTTGCCCATTATAATAAGCTGGAGCAGATGGTAACGTTTGTGACCTTAAGCGTACAACATATGCGCAACATGCAGCGGTAAACCCACATTTCGAACGCCTCAAGCCTTTTACGGAGATCTTCCTTGATTATTTAATCATTTAGATTGTCCAGGCTTTACATTCGTACAGGAGCACGGCCATGCGTAACAAACTTTACGTAGATATTTTTAATTGTTTTATGGTTGTGATGCGGTTACTAGATGAGTTAGTAGTAGGTACATCAACAGGCAAAAACGGAACCCTTATAATTATAAAAGGAAAAGAATAGTATGCGGAAAACATAGTAATTATACTAGTTTTCCGCGTACTATTCTTTCCACTCTGATTTTGTTTTAGAAAAGCTGTATTCATGTTATAATCATTATAAAAAAAAGAGTTTACTATTCTATGTTGAAAGAATAACTAATTCTTAAGAAGTCGTGTGAAGGCGTGAAAACACTGAAGCTACGTTCTGGTATATAACTATAAATATTCATCAAAAAAATGCATTTTATACTTAATGTCATCGTATCTGATTAATTCTGTTTCTTACTCAATAATTTCGATATGTCGTTATCCAGAAGGTGTTGCTTAAATAATCCGAACACATTTTGTTATATTTGTGATTCATTAATAATTTATAAAATTCATAGCTCATGTACACTTCAGTTTCATGCATTTTTAATTTGCGTACTTGAAAAATAACCCAGCGTTATTTTGTATGATGCTTTTTACAAAATAATATCTACATCTACACTATCTACACTAATATTATAGAGAGGAAAGATTTGTATTTTTGTATGTAACGAATAGGCTCAAAAACTACTGGTCCGATTTCAAAAATTCTTTCACCATTAGAATGCTACATTATTCCTGAGTAACATAGGCTATATTATATTTTCAAAAAATCAGGGATCCTTACTAAAACTCCAATAATGTAACCCAAGGTGGAAAACAAAAACCTTACATCGCGTGCGCTGCGAAAACTATTGATGATAGAACAAAATAATGTACTACGATTTTGCAGAACACGTCATTATCTACACAAAATGTCGCGACAGCATATGTCTAGCTGTTATAGTTATGTCACAATACGTGCACTAATATTATAAAAATTCAATTGAAATGCCGCCGCTAGAAAAGGCTCTTTATTTGTACCTTGGTATTAATCCTTATCCAAATAAATCTTTTCATATTCAAGACTGATTCAATACCTATACATTACTTCTTGAATTTTTCAAATCGGACATTCCATTCAAAAGCGCGTTCTCACCCAGCGCGGTCTAAGTTTATCCTTAAATATTGAAAAAAATTATGTCCACCCATGCATAGCTGGGACCGCTAGTACCTAATAGCTAATACCTGAAGCTCCAGTATGGTGCCTATCAACTTAGTGAGGCGTATAGAAATAACTTTTCTTCAAAAAAAAACAGACTTCAAATACACTGAAAAAATAAAACAGCAAAATACACAATTTAATATACTTGGATGACATAACTTTTCTGTTTTTTTATTTATAAGCCAAACTACTAAATCGATTTTGATCAAACTATGTGACCAATCTAAAAGAAAAAAGATTTTTTCAAATCGGTTCAGAAATTACGAAGTTATGCGGTAACAACTATAAAAAACTGTCGAATTAAGAACCTCCTCCTTTTTTTGAGGTCTGTTAAGGCGAAGACAAGAGCTAATGTGACTCTCGCTCGCACGTTTCGACATTTTGAATGATATAAAATTACTAAACTCATTTTCGAAAAATCGCAATCAACCATTTTGTGTGCAATCTCATTGCACACAGTTTAGTAAAAAAATCATTTTGATCGATACATGTTTTCCTACTCAAAAGTTTGCTTTACTAGTTTTCGTACATAAGCAAACTTTTAAGTAGGAAAACTTGTATCGTTCCAAATGAAATTTTTACTAAACTGTATGCAATGTGATTGCACACAAAATGGTTGATTGCGATTTTTCGAAAATGAGTTTAGCGATTTTATATCTTTCAACATGTCGAAACGTGCGAGCGAGAAGTTGTTTGATAGTTGTCAGCCCCTTAAAAACAGTAATAATTTAGTTAGGTAATCACATTGAGACAAATAGGGAAATAGTATGAATGAGTCGGACGTTTGCATGGTAGTATATCATGTAATTAATGATGCAGAACAGCAATCTTTGGACCGGAAACAGTATTTACCTTTCCTATAAAATGAATGACGTCCTAACGTGTTACCTCAATCTATTCAAGGAATATAATTACTTATATTAATTACGATCTGAGGGGATATCTACCGTGCCTGGGGATCAAAGCCGTGAAGCTGTTTCTGTTTTTAGGGTTCCGTACCCAATGGGTAAAACAGGACCCAATTACTAAGACTCCGCTGTCCGTCCGTCTGTCTGTCTGTCTGTCCGTCTGTCACCAGGCTGTATCTAATGAACAGTGATAGTTAGACATTTGAAATTTTCACAGATGATGTATTTCTGTTGCCGCTATAACAACAAATACTATATACAGAAAAAACAATTTGTTTTTTTATTTGTTTTATTTTTCTCATTTCTGCAAATTAATATCTTGTATCTGTTTCTGTATGGGGTTAGGGCAATGAAATTGAGGTCTTTACTCTAAACTGAGGTTCACTTGACACAATGTGCGTGAAATAACAACGATTACTATGCAATCTCGTATGTACCCAGCTGGCGCGCTGCGCCTGCGACGGTATGTGTAACATAAGATCGCTAGTTACTAGCTTAGGTAATACTTAGCGCACTGTGTACTAACGCGGCTGTCTAGTAAATAACTAGTAGAATCCAACATAGTAAATTAAACTAACCAATTAAAATATCCATTGATTTTCAGCTTCAAAAGTAGATGACCATTTCTGGTTTATTTCTTAAGAGTCTGACAACCGTTAAATAACTCCTCGATCCCTCATTTAACGTTTTTAAGAAATTATATCTTTGAATGTACGAGTAATTAGAGTTCAGCAAAAATATCATTATAATTTTTCATAACTAAAATCAGTGGTTATTGTCATCAATCAAAATTAAACTCGGAAGCTAGAAGTTGTTTGACGGTTGTCCGCAACTTAAACTCATTAATCATCGATGTTTTGAAAATTGCGTTACTTAATTCAGAGACTTAAAAGCCGCAATTCGAATTATTTTATTTTGCATATTACTTCTCTAATAAGTCTAATAGCAAAGCGAATTATTTGAATGTTAAGATGGCGACGAGCAGCAAACATAGTTGACGAACCCTTAAAAATAACAGTGAAACACACCATCATCGTGATATTTTGTAAGTGGGCGCGCGTTGAAATCTTTTGATAGGCGTAGCAAAATGTTAGCACTTGCAGTAGGTAAATATTACACGTCTGATAGGTAATCATAGTCGTAGTCGCCACAATCTACGTAAATACAAACACGAACAAAAATAAAAAATCTACTTTAAAAATTTCAAGAATTTTCGGTTTCTTATCTCCCAATTTATGATTACACTCTAGAACAGAAACTCCAGACAGCAGTATTAAAAAAAATATTAAATAAAAAACGTGATATCGTGATTATGTTTAAAGACACAGAACCAACATCTAGGTATCTTCTTCAAACAAATGTTTATCTTCAGTAGGGATCCAACCCATAACCTAGGTACAGCGCAGAAGGCAGCTATTACCAACTGCGCTGTGATAAACTAGTGGTTCGCCCCGAACTGAGATTTCGTGATGTCCGCTCCTGTCTTACATTGATACCAAACACGATATTGGCCTCTTACTACCACCTAACCTACTTGGGGTAACTAATTGTATCAAAAAAATCATACATACGTCCTAAAATAAAAATAAAAATGGTATTGGGATGTTCAAAGTCCTTTTATATGACATGTAACTCGATTTTTTTGTGTAAGTTTTTTTTATTTTAGCCTCCTTAAAATAACCCATATCTTAATAACTCATCATCCGATTTAACTCATATACTTACCAGTAAATTTCTCAAGTACAAGCTATCGGCTTACCAAATTTCATGTAGATCGGATCAACGGTTCTAAAGTTATAGCCAGACAAACATACATAAAATGCCAAATCGCCCAAGTTAACTGTAAGATTTTCGTTCGCTTCGCTCACTCAATCAATAAATGCAAAAAGATAAAAGCTAAGTTAGATCGCAATGCTATGTACCTTTCATTTTATTTAACAAGTACCTCTAGCGGGTACCTACGTGCATTTAACTACTGACATTTCAATTTGTGTCAAGGTAAGACAACAGAAGGCTTAGTAGGTATACCTAACCTAGACTGTTTGAATAGGCACTATTAGGTTAACTAGGTGCTAAAATGAGCTAATAACATAAATATTTTAACACTGTTATGACAAAAAGTCATTCTTACGGCCGGTTTCTGAAAGCCCGATCAAAACTAACCGCATGTCAAGTCACTTGCTATCTCTATATAATTAGATGTAATAGCTGAAATGGCGAGTGACTTGGCATCCGATTAGTTTTGATCGAGCTTTCAGAAACCGGCTGATATTGTGTTTTGTCTTCACTGCTTGCACATACGTGCAAACTTTTAATGGAATCTACAGCCCTCACAGGTCAGCTGGTGGTAGCTCTGCCTGCTGTAGGCTATGGGTTCGATCCCCACACAGTATTTTTTTATGGACTATTTAATTAATTCTCTGTCTGGGTGTCATTTACTTTATTATGTTACATATTTTATATAAGGTAAAGTAAAGATGTGTGAAAAATACATTATAAGTTCTATATCAGCAGTAATGGATCCATTAATACAAACTATGCTCAGTACAGTACCCAGAATACAGCTTTGCTTAGTTTGGGGTTAGATAGTGCTGTGTGGAAGTTCCACCAATATTTATTTATTTAATAGTCACGGTATAACATCACGGTAATTAAAATAATTGGTATATTCAGAAATTAGTTTTTATAATAAATAAACCTTCCTTTGGCTACAATCTCACCTGATGGTAAGCGACGATGTTGCCGACGTTGGAGCAGAACGGTCTAGAAGACACCTTCACTCTTGCCTTGAAGAGATTCAGATTGAAGTGTCAGGAAAAACAGACGGCGGTATTGAGTTCCACTCTTTAGCGGTTCGCATAATGAAGCTTGATATTGCCGTTAGATAGAGTAGTGTAATCCGAACCTGCAGTAAAGTGAGGAGTGGCGAAGGCTGTGTGGAGACCAGGGCAGCATCCACCATGCAGTACACGTCGCCTGGAGCTTGGCATTCTGACCACTCATCCAACGCGTACAGTGGTGGCAGCGAGGCGAATGTGGTCTCTAGAATAAAGATACTGAATTCTTCATGCTGCAAAAGCTTTTTGCACTCGTAGAATTAGTCAGGGAAACTACTACCGCAATACTCATTTTTGCCGCCAAGTGAGCATCACGCTCACATTGCTGTGTTCGAATTGAAGGGTATGGATGCCGGTGCAATATCAGACACATGAGACTTCACCCTGTTCAATGTCAATGTCATAAAGAGGGTGACAGAGAAGCCTGCGGTGGACGCGTGTGGTTGGGCAATGTATTTTTTGTGGTTAGTGATAACCGCTCAACATCAAGTGAGCCTTCAGCTTGTACCAACAAGGTAAAGGATCTCGAATGGCGACCAGGAACTGGAAGATGAAGCGGAGGACGGGATCCCACCTTGGCCTAGACGGACGATATTATAAAGAAGTCGGGAAGTCGTTGGATATGGATAACTTAGAGGGCTCAAATTCGTTCTTACTAGAAAAATTGGTATAAAAAAGCCATATAAAAAAAATAAGGGAATTAAGGGAATCGAACCCACGCCTCTCGTGCTAGGACCAGCTAATATTATGCGCTTAATTAGTATTCGGTCCATGCATGTTATGTGCAACACTTTGGATAACCTTAGTGAACTAGGCCTTTGTAAACTCACCATTTAGTTCCACAATACTTGCCGAGGCACATCCCAAAAACACTAAAATCACTGTCACTATGCGCCACCACATTTCGATCACACTTTAACCAAAGCACCTATATTTTAATTTCAATAACTATTTATCATATACCTATCTACTTGTCTATTTCAAAAAGCCTCATCAATTTTTATTTAAAAAATCCTTGCGAGTAGAAAATTTCAATTCAATTTTGTTCTAAACAAGCGTATCGATCATAAATTGTTACAACATTCCCTTGTTCGTATGTCTCAAAATACTGAAAATGTTTTTTTTTCTTGTTTACATCTTCTCTCGCGAAGCACGTGTGTTCAACTGCATACGGCCGAGTTGAGGACTGTTGCATAACGTCAGCGGACTCGGAGACACCCTTCTCTCATTACGACAGTGTTTCGTTAGGATCAGCAGTTCTGCAACCAGGTATTGCCAATGTCATGTTTGTGTTTGAAATCACCATCTTCGTGGTCATAGAGACCCTGACCCGACATTATCTACGACTAGGAAGGCAGATTTGCACATTTTTTTAAATCAATTCACTACAGTGGATATTTCCCACAGCCCTAAATGCTGCCCTAAAGCTGATGTTTTTTTTGTAAATACAAACATAAAATTCCTAATCAACATCCAGTTAAACACCCATTAAATTCAGTTCGTCACACAATTTGTTACTCAATGGGAATCGATCCCACAACCTAAAAGGCAGAGCTCTACCGCAGTGCAGCCAATCAGAATAAATAGGTGATAGGTAGGTACCTAATAAGTAATCCTTGGAAAATCCAGGAGCACGCAGATTGAAAGTTTCATCAGAGCGCTTCTGTGATTCGGAGTCCCCCCTGGGAAGGACGAAGTCTTTAACCCATAAAGTAAGGGTTGTGGATTTTAGGTTGAGGGACTGACCGGCGGATTATCCTTTTTTTTGATCGATTAATAATTTTCCGAATTATCAAACTCAACAGACCGAGTTGGTCATTTACTGATACCACAGATAAGAGAATACTAGTACTGATACAAACTTTCCCTTAAATTTAAAAGCGCAGCTCTTGTCGGGGTTCTAATGCAGTTTCCTTCAATTGAGTCTTTCCAATGCGGCCTCCTTGACTTCCTTATCCGACATGACAGCATCCATCTTTTTTATCTGGCTCACGCAGGCTCACGTAACTTATTCTTGGCCTTCCTCTTCCTCGCTCTCCTACAACCTTTCCTTCAATGATGTTCTTTATGTAGCTGTCACATCGTAGAAGATGTCCAAACATATTTCTGTTTTGTATCATAATCTAAAGTTAAACCCTTTTCTCCTTCACTCGCTCTGACCTTCTTGTTTGTAACTATTTCTGTCCAACAAATTTTCTCCATCCTCCGCCACATTACTAGGTACCTATTGTTTAATTATCGAATCAGAAAACCTCTACGAACATAGAACGAAACTGTTACCTACAAATTGTGCAACATATTAAACCGAGTGCCCTTGAACAACTTGCGACATCTGTATCTTGGTAAGTAGAACTTGTTTTGAACTTTATTGCAATACCTACCTACTTCAAACCTAACTTGTACTTACTAGGGCTTGTATAGGTGCTGATGGTCAACTCGACGTGCTTTTTGGGCCGCCGTAAGTCCTAGGCATAGCTTACAGACTGCTAAGTCCCTACGAAAGTGCTCATGAGAATGCCACATGTTCACCAATTTAAATACTTAAGACAAGGCAGAACGTTAAGAGCTAGACCACCAAGAGCGCTTCAACCCAATAATCTAGATATTTATTACGGTATTGCAAGACTAATACCTGTCTACCAACTATTGAATTTCTACTACTTACTATTGAAAACCTCGGCCTACCTCCATGTTGCTACCCTATGCAGGGTCCGCGAGGTCTTTTACACCTAACAACTATGATGTACCTAAACTAAACCATGTGTAAGCAATAAATGTAATGAGTAATTCCGTTTAAAAACCTTTTTATAGCCCTCGTCAATAAAAAACATATTTTAAATGGCGGCACTAATCTACACATCGCACAAATACAAGTAAAAGGTTATTGGTTTTGTATTGTGCCTTTTGCAGTAGTTGCTTATTTTTTCTGTGCCTCTGCGCTAGATTCCTACAAAAGACAAACATTTGTGTGAGGTGGGTAAAGTCAATTAGATTTTATAGAACTCATAACTATCATGGTAGTGCAACAACTCAACGATCATGAAATCAGTTGATAAGTTCACTTTTTTTTATACAACTAGCTGATGGAACAAGCAGATGGCCCACCTGATGTTAATTGGTAACCATCACCTATAACAGAGCATTACCTCGTAAGTCACGCGCGATAGGAACGTGCCCTACGATACACTGCCCTGCGTCCATCAACTTGAGGCAATGATGACGTCCTGGCCGATTTCGGCTACAGCGACTGTATAAACTAGATTTATTATGAGAACTTAATTAATTAATTAGGACATAGATGATCAGTCCTTTCATGCGCTCTCTGATGACTTACGTACCCGATTTTATTGACGAAAGTACGAGCACACTTGGGGCATGTCAATATCCCCCTGACGTAATTATATATAATGGCCGCTGGTGGTCTAGCCTTCAGCTCGTCTCGCTTCAAGCATGCAATGCTTCTTCTTCTTGTCGTGTCACTAGTTTCTTTCGAAACAGTGTGATGAAAGGATTTCTCGCCTCTAAGAGGCTCCTGCCGAGCACTTGATGTTTTAGAACTTAAAGTTCTACAACATGCTGGTTTCTTCACGATATGTTTCTTCATCGTTTGAGAGTACTGGCACTGTGCACATACATTTTTGAACAGAAAAACTCATTAGTGTACGTCCGGTTTTGAAACCACACGCTCAGAACGCGGGGCCGCTACCACTAGGCCACCAGTGCTCAAACAACTAATGCTGCAACACTAACTTGAAGTTTACGAATAATTCTAGTACCGCCGACTAGGTATATACATTGTGTTCCTGTTGAATATCGGTATTTTCTTTCTTTCTTTACTTGCTACTGTGGGATTCTTTAGATCCAATGAAACACAAATATATTATTATACGAGGTTATGCCGTCCGCCCAGCACGCCCGCACCAAGCAAGTGTCCCCAGCATGTCGCTAGTGTTGCCAGCGCGACTCGGCTAGACACCACATCCTCATCTTTATTAAAATTTAAACACTTCAGAACACTTACAGTAAACCATATTTGTAAAAGAGTCAGTAATCATGAAAGAATAAGGCACAGTTTAATAGTTATGGATTAGTTTATACTTTATATTATTATACTTTGTATATAACACATTTATAAACAAAGCAAACCACAACTTATACAGGTACACAAAAATGTATAAAACACACATGATGCAATGGAGCATTTGTAGCCCTTTGCAAACGCTATTATTTATTACTTACATTTTAGATTATATTGTCACCATTGATTTCCTTATTTACTTACCAATATTCAATACATATTGTATTATGTAAGTACATACCTAAATTATTGGAAATGTAGCATAGGTTGAACAAAGATTAAACACGATGAAATAAATAGTAAAATTAGTTATTTTAACAGTTACTGTTAAAGTATAGAGGTAGGTACAACATTTTAAGTCAACACTAACATTTTCAAATATTTTGGAATAGTTATAGGTATTATAAATAATAACTGATTAACTCTTTCCTCTTCCTATCACTACCTATATTCCTTCCCCTTTTCCTTTTTTTTTTTTTGAATCCTTAACCTTAAACTAATACCAAGTAATAGAATATAATTTGACCGATTCAAAATGTTGAACGTTCCGTTCGCCATTCTATTAATTTGCGGCCTTTAGTATTGAACATTGATTAACATATGGAATTTTAAAATTTCAAAAAGTTTAACTACTGGTAGAACTTACAGGTTAGTCAAGGCACTAATATTTGTTTATCTGTGGTCAAGGCAATCCATTCGTGCTCTTTGATTGAATTTTACAATTCATATTCAATAAACTATACTAAAAGGAAACTAGTTACAATAGTTGGATGAGACATCATATAAAAATCATGCCGATTTCACCTCTTGTTACTTTTATTTGCTGGTTTAAATCTAATATTTCTTACATTCTATCAGCATGAAAGATGCTTTAATTGTTAATATTAACATGAACATTTTTGTAGGTACATTTACAATTTATTAATTGAACGAATAGATTTCATATTCATCGTATTAGTAGAAGGATATTTCTACAAGAATAAAAGCACAATTCTACATAACTCATAAATCTTGTCTGATGCACAACAGATTTTATATAGAAATAGAATAATATCATTATCATACATAGAGCAACACGGAGGGGAGTGGCCGTAGCGTTTATTACCGATACAAAACTGTCTGCCATTTTTTGCGGGGGGAAATTTGTGTTACGCACACTTTCTCTAATTCCCACACAAAAATAATCGTCTGTCACTACGAAACTCACACATACCTAATTAAAAATACACTAACAATATCATGCACACATAGATACATTCTGTGTCCTAACAGTATGAGGTGACACTGTCAATTTGCTTACAGCCGTAGTTGTAACAACTGTCGATACGCATTATCGATAAATTCAAGAACTCGGTTAGGGAAATTAGGTTTTTAAAGTGATAGAAAGGTAAGATGTTATCATAAAAATGGACTTTATTTATTATGTAATACAATAATTATCACAATAAACATAATGTTTATATCATTTTAATTGTAGTTGTATCTTTCACTGGTTTTTAAAATGGATTAGTTTTCTATATAATGTATATGACGATTACATTTTTGTGGGTTTTCTTTTTTCATTAAGAAAGAAATGCTTGTACCAGTATATTTTTCCATTACTAATCTTGTCAGTTCCATTAATGGTGCCCTTGACTAATTTCCTTCTATTGTTCGCCAACACTTGAAAGTCAGAGGTCTTGAAATGATTTGAGCAAATTACACTATTTCTTGTGGGCGTCCAGGTTAGTCTGATAATACAAAATTTCTTCCAAGCATCCCTAAAATTTGGATCTTTAGGAAACCTGCAATAAATAAATAAAAAACATTATGGTTCACACTAAGTAATTATGTGTTTGTACTCGTAAGTATTGTATTATATTGAATGTAATGCAATTTTATTAAAAAACTATTTAAATTAAAATAAAGCTCACAATATAATATTTTAAATTAATCAGAAAACTTAAATCACAAAAATGTCTGTATCCTTTGCCTTTGCCATTTTTATCGATAACTATCTACAAACAAACCGGTAACAACACTATCGCTCGGCGACAGCGACTTCTAGGAAATGTCTCGGATCAGTCACTCGACCGATCCGCTTATTGTATGAAGGCGAGCGGCCTGTGTTTGTTAACAAATCGGAAACAACACGACCGATAATATTGTGATTTTTAAGTTTAAAAGAAGTTTAAAGTAATAATGTGATTAAAAATTACTTACATATGAAAGGTAACGCCATCTTTTTGTAAATTTGACGTGGCAGATGTCTTTTTGCAGCATAAAACAGAACAATTCGGCATTTTTTAAAGGACATTGATTCTGTCCCGCAACTAGATTTAGTCTAGTGAGCAGTGCGGCTGCAACTAGTTTTATTGTACGTCTAGGACCGCGTGGACTTGTACTTTGACAGAGGGGAATGCCTTCGAAGGCTACTCCCCTCCGGTCCGCCGGTGGCCCGTGTTGCTCTAAGTTATCATAACATTGATTTTGTCAGTCGTTTTCAAATTTGAATGTAACCTCTTTAGTAAGCTGAAAGAACAATTTAGCCTGACTTGGTTCCTAGTAGTTTCTTCATAGCTCAATTCAATTCAACAGGCCATAAGTTTTCTGACAATTTGGGAAGCAACATAGCTTTTTCATTTTAATTGTTTTTCTCAACTGCGTCTAAGGTCTTTGCACAAAGTTTAAGCATTTGGAATGAAAGTGTATATATTATGATATATCCTGACCGAAAATGTTTCTAATGTTTTGAAGAAAACCGCTACCATTTTCTTCGAAACAAATGATGGCCCACTTGACTATGGACTGACTTGACTAAAAAGTATTCAATACAAATCACTTGACACTGGCATGATTGTCTGTCGAATGACGGACAGGAGCCATAAATTGAGAGAAGAAGAAGAATTCAACAGGCAGAACATTTACCTCCATGGGCAGAACAACTCAGCTCTTGGCGTTTGTTTTGTGTGTTGATTAGCTTAATCTAGTTCTTGCCGGAATAGGTACATAACATCAAGAAGAGGTCAATCCACCGGTCTGATCCAGGATCCGTGCGGATACAATCGATCATACTTTGAAGCAGTCTCTAATTACCCCATTTATCAAATTACCTAACCCATTGAAGTATGTAATCACTGATTGATTCTGTTACTCAGATACTCACCATTTTCCAGATAGGTAGGTACACCAAAATGTACAAGTTTATACAGGACCTTTAGAACAACTAGGGACTAGGGGTATGTAGGTATAAGAACTTACCAAATCTGCCACCAATCCAATTATTGATAATGTTCTCTAGGCTATGCATAGCTTTCATTAGGTATCCATGGCAGTATCAAATAGATATAATACTTAGGTCAGGTTCCATCGCCCCTACTGCAGCCGGTACTCTATCTAAAACACACTCAAGGTGAATGTAGGTCCGCAGAAGCAGGGGGTGTGAAAAGGCGTAAAAATTTAAAACAAAGATGAAGATCTAGATTTCATATTTTGTCTCTTCACTCTCAGACCATTAACAGACATATCATGGAAAACCAAGGTTCTTTCAAGATAGGTACAATGTTAAAATTTTCATAATAAAACCTTTTATCTCTTTAAAACTTCTTGTAGTAATTTTACCTTGTTTTAAGTATCTAGGTAAATAAGTAACATAATTTATTTATTCATCATCATCACCCTTATTCTACCTCTAATGTAATAATGGTAGTATGTACACTTAGTCAATATACTATGTGACTTTAAGGTATTGATATAGGTTCAATTCATTAATACAGTTGATATAGCTTTTGGTAGAATCCTTACCAGAAGAAGACACGCTTTGATATATTCAGCTTCGTTCATTAGATGTTTCATGCCTTCAAAGAGTCTGGTAACTTTTATAAGTCAGTACGTTCGTTGCTCACTACCAGTCTGAGTGACCAGTAGATTTTATCAACAATATCAAAATCATACAACACATTGAAAAACTTACTTATTGACACATTAAGAACTGTGTGCAAGGCCAAAGTTAATAAAAGTAGAGATAAAAAGTACTTTTTCTCCATTATCAGATAAAACAGGGTAAAATACCAATTTCTATCAAAATATTGCTTAAACATTTATTTTTAATTGTTATGTATTACTGTTATTTTATTTCTATTCAAAACCAGTTTTTAAACTGTACTTTGTCAAGTTTAGTTAAACCAATGTAATTCTTTTCCTTTTGTTTACTTGATTGTTATATTATTGTCTATTATAAATCTTCATTCGTTCACTTAGTAATAAATACCAAGGTACCTACATACTATGTTGTATGTCATTAGTTAAGCCAGTTGAATGTTCTATTGGCTTGTGATAAGCAGATAGGTTATTTAATACTTACTTTCACACATCAAATTGTAGTTCTAGGCAGACTTAATGCTAATAGCATTATCTATCAATCATCCAGGAAATACAAGAATATTGTGAGGTATGACTGTCTCTACCTAAGTAGGTATATAGGCATCGGTACAATAATTTTAATTTTCACGTGGATGTTCCATCCATACACCATGTTTGAACATAGGCACAAGTCTCTTTTGCTGCTGTAGCTACAGAATGTATACTCCTACTAACACAATTTCTGCTTTTGTTTCCATCATTCCTGTAATTTTTTTTTTTTTTTAGAAAATAAATAACCTTTATTTTATTTTCGTAAATGCTGTTGAAGTTTCTTTAAATAGATTAACCACTTTTTAAACAGTTTGATTTACGTATGGCTGTTTTGAATTTATATAGTGTTCTACAATGTAGGTAGGTAGCTCAAAAATCTCTGAACAAAATATGCAGTTATGATTACCATTCTATTGATAGTATGTAGATGAGATAAGTATGTAGTATTTATAATAGCTACCAAGCAGGTCGGTCGATTTTTGGAGTGTTCGTACCCGAGTGGTTTTGACCGCCTTGTTTGCTGTAAATGATGATGGTCTATCTTACATATATTATATTAGCAGAGTTATAATAACATAATTAGAATAAATTGTCAAGGCATTGAATTATATTATGTATTCGAGCATATTTATGCATATTCGTGGCGTTATCAACTGTTAACAGTTGCATTGCCGTGTTTGTGTAGGTTAAGTTTCTTCTTAATTTCTCTTTACATAATACCTACTCACATTTTAATAATGGGAGGTAGTTTGATATCTGTATTTTTACGGAACAAATATTTTTATTTCTTTCTAAAGATGCGGTAATATTATTATAAATTGTAAAATTCACAACACACATAAACTTTTGACAGTAAAGCAACCACTACGAATAATCAACTAGGTAGATTATACCCACCCAGTAGATTAATTATAATGATAATGGTAAGTATATAGTAAGTTACAAATGAAACGGAAATCGAGATAATACCCAATAATCTTCCTGTGTTTTGCCTGCCACACCTGGCATTGGTATACTATAACACTGGGTTATTCTAGTTTGGGTACAAATGTTGTTCGAACAGGAAATATCGCAAATGTTTAACATAAACCCAATTTAATAAAATACTGTAATGTTTGTTAACGATTTTAAATAAATAAATTTCATTTCATCTAAAACACTTAAAAGCTAAGTGTTATTAAGTATGTTTGTGATCCAGTTTCCGATGCATATCAACAAAATGAATGAATTATTCATGGCCTTTAATTTTTTATTATATTGTCACATGTGATCACACACAGTGCATTTGATGATTTTTCATTTCTTTTGCCTTTTTGTCATTTCCGATGACCATTTATTAAATACATGGCTTTGTTTTCCATCTCTGATGAAACATTTCTTGCATGGCTTTTTGGTTATCTTTAATAACATTATACATAGCCTTTATATCATCTCTGATGACATTAATTACATGGCCTTTACATAATTTCTGATGAGATTAATTACATAGCCTTTTCGTCGTCTCTGATGTGATGACACTTATTGCATGGCCTTTATTTACATGACCGGTATTTGGAGCCTGTAACATAACACTTTTCATATTAGATATTGTTTATTCATTTTAGGTCGTGGCTCATGCTCAGCGCAAAAATAGAATAGCTACTTTGTTGCATTGCCCTTAAAACTGGTGCTGGTTTTTCCAGTCTAGATTTCAGTTGCAATAGGTAGGTATAAAAGATATAAAAACCATTCACCCAATTGCTAATAAAAATAATAGTAAAATAGCAACAGCCTCAAGACTTTGATTCCCAGGCACGGTAAATATCCTCACACATCCCTTTCTACCAAGTATCAACTTAAAGATTTTTGAGGATGTCTAAGGTGGTCAGATACGTCCAAATACTTTTAACATTTGGCACAAACCCACATATTACAGTAGTTGGTATTCCATATACTGTAGTACCTGGTGACGTGGGTCAAGACGTACAGATATGGTTGATGATGATGTGATGTGTCGTCCAGGCCGATTTTGGCTACGGCAGCATTGTTAATGCTAATAGTTTTCAAAACATTTCTACCTTCATAGTGATCAAAGTAAAAATCTTTTCTTTCACAGAAGGTTTTCGTAGGTTAGGGTAGGCAGGTAAAATTATTATGCAGCGATAAATTTTTCTAGATCTTTTTCTAACAGGTATCTCAATTACGTAAGTAATACTTTGATCTAATATACAGTACCCTCGTACTGTACATGTTAGTTCAACGTAGATCTCGTACTCTGTTTATTGAATTGGAACTTGAACTTCAACTGCAAAATAATTACTTTGGAATGCCATCTATCCCTTCCTTTTCAGTAAAAATGAGTTAAATTACTCACGTTCTCCTCAGTCGCCACTTTGTGGGATTCTTTAGATCCAATGAAACACAAATATATTATTATACGAGGTTATGCCGTCCGCCCAGCACGCCCGCACCAAGCAAGTGTCCCCAGCATGTCGCTAGTGTTGCCAGCGCGACTCGGCTAGACACCACAGCTACTGTCGACACAGCACGTCATAACCGGTAATGTAATTCTCGATTTATCAACAAGATGATTTTATAATTGAGCTGACATTACCTATGAGAGTCCATTATTTAAACCGGCTTCAATTCTGACGAATTGGGTTTTTATTGCCTTGAGAGAATTTTATTCGCTTAAACTTAAGGATGGACTTTTTACACTAGTTTTTTATACTTTATTTTCTTTTGAAGGTACCTACTATGCACTCAGCTATATTCAAGGATAAGTAAACGATTAATGGGATTCGTTTCTTGTAATTTTTGGAAGCACCATAAATATTTCATTTTAATTATATTACAGTGTTATTTTAAGTTCTGCCGCGTATTGCCTACTTGAGATTGTAGCACAAAGAGTGGGCAGTTTTTTTTTTTTTTTTTTTTTTATAAGAAATAAACCGTCCTTTGGCCACAATCTCACCTGATGGTAAGCGACGATGTAGCCAACGATGGAGCAGAACGGTCTAGAAGACACCTATTCACTCTTGCCTTGAAGAGACCCAAGTTGTAGTGATCAGGAAAGACAGACGATGGCAATGAGTTCCACTCTTTGGCAGTTCGCATAATAAATGTAGAAGCAAAGCGCTTAGTGCGAATGGGTGGTATATTTACCAGATATGGGTGGTACTGAGCCGTACGTCTACTTGTCCTGTGATGGAAAGGAGATGGTGGTATTATGTCGTGAAGTTCCTGAGCACATTCTCCAAAATGTAACCTATAGAATATGGATAGGCAGGCAACTTTGCGGCGATGTTAAAGACTTTGGATCTTAGTCTCCGCCATGTGTTGCTCGCCTATTAGCCTGAAAGCTCGCCTTTAAATTGAGTCTAAGGCAGCAAGCTGGTGCTTGGCAGAGCCATCCCAGAGGTGACAGCAGTACTCCATACCAGACCGGACTTGTGCTTTGTACAGATTAAGAAGCTGTCCAGGTGTGAAGTACCGCCTAACCCTATTCAAGATGCCAAGCTTCATGGAAGCTGTTTTAGCCTTAGACTCAATGTACGAGCCAAAGTTAAGAGCAGGCGTAAGCGAGGTACCAAGAAGTTCCAGGTGATCCCGTACACTAATGGGTACATCTTGGAAAATAGGAACATGGAGAAACGAACTTTTCTTTGCTGAGAACAGACAAGCTTGCGTTTTCGTGGCATTGAATTTTACCAAGTTGGCATCACCCCAGTCAGACACCACCTTGAGTTTTAAATTCAAGCGCTGAAGCATCGCGTCTCGCTCTTGCTGAACCACATTTTGTCTGGCTTGGGCATTGGATGTATATCTTTCCACAACCGTGCTGTCGTCTGCATATCCCATGATACCGGGCATGAGCAGATCGTTGATGTGCAGCAAAAACAGCGTGGCAGATAGCACCGACCCCTGAGGTACACCGGCGTTAATAGCCAATTGATCAGACGAGCAACCGTCAACGACTACTCGAATAGATCGTTCCCTCAGAAAGTCTTCAAGCCAAGAACAGAATTGGACTGGTAGTCCGTATGCAGAAAGCTTGCCAATAAGGCTAGCGTGCCAAACCCTGTCAAAAGCCTTAGAAATATCTAGTGAAACAGCCAGTGCTTCACCGTATTTCTCTATAGCTTCACTCCAAATGTGCGTAGAATACACAAGAAGATCCCCAGTAGACCGGTTTCGGCGGAATCCGTACTGGCGGTCACTGAGGAGGTCATTATCTTCGAGGTACGAGAGGAGTTTACCGTTCAGTACACGCTCCATACATTTGCAAAGTAGAGAGGTGACTGAAATAGGGCGGTAGTTAGACGGGTCGGCACGGCTACCTTTCTTGGGCACAGGCTGCACATTAGCAAGCTTCCAAGACTTGGGGACTGTACCAGATTTAAGAGATTGGCGGAAAAGTCGTGTAAGAATTGGAGACAACTCAGGTGCACAGGTTTTAAGAACCACTGCGGGGATACCGTCAGGTCCACTAGCTTTGTTCACGTCAAGACTACGTAGTGTTTTGAGCACTTCCTTTTGCTGGATGCGAACTTCAGGCATCTTGGATTCGCATTGGGGAAGGCTAGGTGGAATTTCACCAGAGGTGTCTAGACGTGAGTTTTCCGCAAATTGAGTAACAAATAGGTTTGCTTTCTCAATTGCAGAGTGAGCCAGCGATCCATCAGGTTTCACCATCGGTGGAAGGGAAGGACGGCTGAAGTTCGTTTCGACCGATTTGGCTAGTGACCAGAAAGCTTTACTTCCCGCGGGGTATGAGGCAAGCTTAGCTCCCATGCGGCCAATCCGATTGAAACGTGACTTCCTTATCACCTTTTTGCAGGATTTGGCGGCTTTATTATAGGCTTTCTTCTTCTGCTGCGTATCAGACGCTTTGCCGTTCCGTGCATCAACCCAGGCAAGATAGGCTGCATGTTTTTGCGCTTCTGCGCTAGCACATGCAGGACCAAACCAAGGGCGAGCATTTGTTGAAGGTGAAGCATCAGTGAATGGAATAAAGTATTCCATTGCCCTTTTGATCACCTCCGTGACGGCATTAGCGCAATTTGTGGGATCGCTAGAAGAAAAGCAGGTTGGCCGCCAAGGATAAGACGCAAAAAAATGGCGCATCTCATCCCAGTCTGCTGACTTGTATCGCCATATTCGCCTACATCCTCTAGGAGAGGGGTCGGGTGGCGAATATGACGATACAGACCTCACCACACAGTGGTCTGAGGTGCCCAAAGGAGGCAACACTGACACTGTGTGACGATCTGGTTGATTTGTCAGCAGGAGATCCAGGCAATTGGCTGTGTGGCTCTCGACATCCGGTACCCTAGTTGCTTCACCGACCAGCTGCGTGAGGTTAAGAGATAGGGCAAGTTTATAAGCCTCTATTCCAGCGTGGTCGGTGATCTGGTAAGGGAACAGCCACTGTTGGTGGTGGGCGTTGAAATCCCCTAGAAGCACCAGTTGTGCATCAGGGTATCGTCTTTGAGCCACATCCGCCGCTTCACAGATGTACTTGAATAACCTGGTTGTCTCGGAGTCTCCAGTATGTGAACGATATAAACCAGCGTAGATAATTTTATCCAGACCAGTATCCACCAAAACCCATACTACAGAAAAGTCGGGCTCTTCTAGGTCACGCAGACGCAGACAGCAGATGTCATCCCGAGCAAACAAACAAATACCAGCTTTTGGTAAAAAATTGTGCTCCAGTGCATAGCCTGGGTACGTGAGGTACGCTGTGTCGGGAGGGCACTGGATCTGCGTCTCCGAGAGGAATAACAAGTGCGGCTTAATGGTCTCGAGATAATGGTGGACCGGATCGAGATTTGAGTGCAGACCTCGAATGTTGGAGAAATGCACTTGAAGGGAGAGGACGTGCTTCCGCTGTAAGCACAACTTATTATTTTTAAACTTTTTCATTGGGTCGGAGAGTGAGTGATTAGGTTTGGGGAAAGACAGCAGTTGAGCGAGGCATTGATCAGGTAAGCTCATCGGCTCTCAGTAAGCTTCTGCACGAATGGTGGGCTAGACTGGAGACGGCGGGGACGCCCGAACCCCCCCAAAAAGTGGCCATCGGATCCTCTCTTCCGGTCGCCAACCGGCACGATGGAGCACTCTGGGATTTTTCGCAAGGCGGCGGGGCAGCCTTTCACGAGTGGCTGCTCGCTAATTGGGCCCCCTACAACCTGCGGTCGGCCAGCGGAAAACCGTGCTTCGGATCCCGCTACCCTCCAAATCTAGCCATCCGGCGCATTTGCATTGCTGAGTTAACCATATCGCTTAAACCTGACCCGTGCATGAACTGCTCAGACCTGTCACGTCCTCTTTGTGTCGCTGGCTACACCGGACAGCATTCCGAAACACGATATAATCGCTTCACGGAACGGTTTCGTCCGGTGGGTGGTGACAAGCCGCGGCCGAAGCCTACCACCAGAAAGTTTGCTACCCAGTTGGCACTACCCAGGGGTCACGTGTAGGGTCTCTGGAGTAATCTCCTACGGACGTGGGTAACTTTAACCCCCATAAGTTGGAATATAATAAGCAGTTGGAATGAAAGCGTGATAATATCCAGGTTTGAATTACTTCAATATAAACGTCACTTCAATATAAAATTCAAACTTGCGACATAAGTGTCACACAAAAAGGGGTTGAATAATTACAGCAAAAATTACTTAAATGATGGAATTTTTATTTGAATAATAATGCAATCTTTTTGCAATATTGTTCGTCTGAATTAGTATTTTTTTTTTCATTTTTCAATAAATTAACTGAAGAGCAGAGGCCACATCTTAAAGAATTCTAGAAATAATTTTGCTATTATCATTGATTAATTTTGGCGATATGACGATCAATAATACAAAAAGACTATTAAAATATTTAACCCTAAACATAACTAAAATTATTAAGTAATCATTTAACAAACTAACTATAAAATAAATAAATACAGGGTGTAAACAATTGCTCTTGAAATCTCAACGAAAATGTTCGAATACCCATTTGATGGAATAATTTAAAACAGTTATATAGCAACGTTTACACCTCATAAAAACAAATATTTACAATGTGTGCTGAATATGAAAATATACTTTTTATAAACTATCTAAGCAAAAAGCAATATAATGATTTATCTATAGGTATATAGGACGCAAAATAATTAAGTTAACTGACGATTGATTACTTCGGGCTGGTTTTACCATCTCTTGAGTAACGCCATCCGCCCGATATTAATATTTTCGTAACTAGTTTAAACTTACTAAGTCAAAGACCTTTATTTGACGTATCGCGTTACTCCTAAATGGTAAAATCGCCCTAAGTACGCTTCTCCGAGGGTGACGATGACCTCGTATACATTTTTCTCTCCAAACTGTAATTTTGACAGCTGTCAAATAGACAACTGCCAATGACAGACTTCGCGTACCTAGCACCGGACACACCTCTTTTCAAATAACTGACTCTTCTCAATGATATCAGGATAAAAATACATGAAATATTTTATGGAAATCGGTGTTTGACAATTTTATGACACATGTCAGAATTGAAGTAAGTACAGCTTTTCTAAAAGCTCATCGAAAAAGATAAGGTAAAACTATATGAAATAAACCTCCGACTAACCAAAAACCTTCCTGAAATAAAGTTTATGAGAAAAAAATCTCACCAATTCGGAACATTCGTTGACTACGATTGTACAGACTTGTATCCCTCCTATTCTCGAGGGCACAATAATAATTAAACATGAAATAACATACACATTTTATAACGATTGACAATCAAAAGGCTCATTTTCATTGCTTATTGACACATGTCAGAATTGACTTTGACATTTTGTTATATTACAACAAGGTAAAACCGTTTGCCACCAAAACTTAAATTAGATTATCTTCAGTACATTGTTCTTCTGCTTCTTAAAAAAATATTCATTGCTTTGTTTCCCTCTCATTCCTCTTTTTTTAGGATATTATAAAATATTGTAATAACCCAAAAAAATATCAAAGGTTCTCTTTCTTCGTTTCGTCATTCTATCGCTTTGCTATCGCCACAATTCCCACCAGCTGGTGTATTACGTAACACACGAAAAGTTTGCGGCTGGCGTAAATGTAATCACTTCTTCGATTGGCACCAACACTGGAGCTTCAATATTGTATTATTTGTACTAAAAGTGGAATAAACAGCATCGATTTTCTATTTGACAGCAATTGTTGTCTATTTACGCTTGTCGCAGACCGGTCGCAAGTTACGTTATAACGGGGCCGGTGAAATAGATCTATACACTGTTAGAACAATTAATTATTGTTATTTTTTTACTGTAGATAATTTAATTTAATCTAGGGGCCTACTTGTATCTATGAAGGTTGAATAATATTTTATAATAAAATTCTAAATGCGTGTTCCACCGTCTCTTAGTAACGCTATCGATCATAAATTAAAAAACTGACTATAGTTTAGATTTTTCAAAAGCAGAAACAGCTTCACAACTTTGATTCTCAGGCACGGTAGATATCCTCTTAGATCTCTTAGTACCAAGTACCAACTCAAGATTCATTCGGGATGTCTAAGGGGGGTAGTCAGAGGTAAGGGCTCGTACACAAAACTGCGATGCGACGTCGCATCGCAAAAATCTGCGAGCTCGTTGTGGACTTTCCCGTGGAAGTTCCTGCGATGCGACGTCATATCGCATCGCATCGCAGTTTTGTGTACGAGCCCTAAGTCCAAATTAACATTTGGCAAATACCCACATTTTGCAGTCGTTATTCCATACAATTTGCAAGCACATCGCCGTTGCTAGAATACTAACTAAAACATACATTAAAAAAAAGAATAGGTACTTAATATAAATAATTAAGACTGCAATATTATTATCAGAATGATAGCGTTACTCAAATATGGTGAAACAGGCGCTAAGGGGCCGTTCAAGTATTACGTAAGCAGATTTATTACAATTATTTACCACCCCCCCCCCTTGTCATCAAAAGTAAGCAAATCTCTTATCCTCCCCCCCTCCCATGATTACGTAAACATTGGTATATGCATTTTTCTTTTAATGTAATGTATTCTGTTTTTTCTTATTGACTCATGAGCAGCAGTGATGGAAGAAATTTAGACAAGTGAATAGCACGCGGTAATTCCCCTACTCGGTTCCATCCCCGAATATGCGTTTCGTTTTCAAGCATAGACAATGAGTGGGTTGTCATAAGTGTAAAAAGTAAATAATTACTACTGACGTAATCACCATCTAGACCCCCCCCCCACCCCGCATATCATCAAAAATAAGCAAAGTATAGATCTCCCGCCCCCCTATAGTGCTTATGTAATACTTGAACGGTCCCTTAGTACAAAAGTAAAGTTGCTTTTTGAAGCACAATTCAACAGAGCTAAACTTTTTAAAATTCAAGTACAATTCAATAAAATATCTAGCGAATGAGGAATTAGTTAAGTAACTATAATTTTTATATTTACACTATACATAGGCACTCAAGTTTAGAATACTATGACACGCGCTTAAATAGCAAGTAAGGGCCTTACATAAGCGCTTGATAAAGTTAACAGACGTTTTTACAATATTGTTTTCAAAAAAAGGATTACTAATATAATCCTAGGCACGGTAGACATCACCTCAGACCTATTTCCACTCAAAATACCTGACCTCTTAGTAGAAAGAGGAAAGACAGCTTTACTTAGTTTGCGGCGTAATGGTGTTGTATAAAATGACCGCTAGAGGGCTGTGTTTAAACTTTATCGGCCTTACTACAAAAAATCTGTCAAACGATAAACTATGCTTAAACTATTGCCATCTCTTACCAATGCGTAATGGCATTACAGACAGCGCTACGCATTTTCGTAAACACGTCTGTTAACTATTAATCAAGCTATTATGATTACGCCCGGTAACTATAATATTGAGCATCTGTTAGTAGCTTCCGTCGTCGATAAATTGCGTATGAGATAGTGACTACCCTAAAAACAAGCGATCTTTTTGATTTATTTAGTTTTTCTGTATTGTGAACGCGAGTCGCAAGAGTTTATCGCGTCTCCATACAAAAACACTGCAAAAATGGAAACTAAAATCTAAACAAACCCGCTTTTTGAGGAACTGGTAAGTTTTTTTTATGAGTTTTTTTAGGCAACCTTAAAGCCTCAGTCATAAGCTCAGATGTAAATACCACAAGCGGTCACCCATCTAAATGGTGATCACGCAGAACTTTGCTTTTAGTCGATCGGTTTAGAAATGTCTTAGCAAATGGCGATTCAAAATGAACTAGTTAAGTGGCTAGTATTTTATTGTTCCGTAAACAACAATATCGCGTGGAGTATCACCCAGTGGATCCGCGCTCACTTCGCACGAACTTCGACTCACGTGGGCATTTTCACCGCCAACTCCCCGACGCGGGTGGCGCTAGTGATGCTTGAATGTAGTACAGAAAGCCAAATGAAAAACTTTCCGCGGATACCGCGGTCACTTTATGTTGTCAGAATCAATGAAGAGCACTTCAGATTCGTGACCGTTTTTCTTCTTTGTCTTCTCTTTACTAACATCTAATTATTAATAAATGAAATTATTAGTAAAACGACGCTACTAAAGAACTCGTATAATATAGTAAACGGACCTAAGGCAGTAAGTATTAAGTAGATTCTGTGTAACTAACTACTCGCACTCACACCACTATGATTTGTAAATAGAACACATTCAACAGGATAAGACGCCATTTTGTATCGCCATCTCTCTCTATCCTTTGACAAAAGAGAGAGAGGACTGTACAAATAGCGAATCGATCATATTCAAATTCCAGATTTCCGACACTTTGGGACACTTTGCAAAATTAAATATTTGAAAAGCAAAATTTCACACAATCTGCAATTACGCCGTTGCACAAATAGTTTTTTTTTTTTTTTTCTGTTTTTAAAAGGATTTGCGTACAAAAGTAAACTTCGTACAACTAAAAATAGTTTTGCAGCATTTAGAATAGCAAGTTTAAAAAGCCTTTTGGATAATAACATCATACAAATTGTTGCTTCAACTTGCAAACCTATATTTAAACTTTTTTTAGAATTTCCACGTAGAAGACCCAGTATTGACCGGCGATGGCCAAGCCTGAGCGTTCTACCGGCGTCCTCATTGACGTTCGTGACAAACGAGTTGTTCGCTCGCGGACCACGTGACTGAGCTGCGCAGAACCAGCTTACATTAACATCAGGTGGACATCTGCTTGTTCCATCAGCAAATAGTGTAAAAACCCTTGGGGTTTGTGCAGTTGGAATCTCAAAATATCAGCTTTAAATAAATTACTTAAAAAATATTGGTGGACTTTCCATGTAGCACTATCTAGCCCCAAACTAACCAAAGCTTGTAATATGGGAACCAGATAGCTAATATAATATATTTTTTTTTTTTACATTAATGATGTATTTCAGTTTGCAAGGTATTTATTACTCTTCCTCTATCCGAGGAAGCTAATCAGTTGATTAAACTTTATTTGCGGGTAGAATATTTTTTTTATTTGTTATTTGTGTATAGTCTTCACGGGGATGACATTGACATTGTGACAAAACTTAAAAGATTAAAAAAAAAAAAGTTATTTATTAGTTCAAATTAAAATTTGAAATTGTAATAACATTATTATGAACAATGTAATCTAACCATACTTCGAGCGAATAAATACATTTCATTTTCATTTCATTTCAATTAATTTCCAAGTTGTCAGATATAAAGTTTAAGGTAGAGGGTGTGATTAGAGTACGATGGCGCAGGCGGTTAGCGCGGCCCCGTATCAAGGGGAAGGTCGTGGGTTCCAATCCCACTCAGATAATAATTTTTGGAATAACATAAAAATCTTTGTGATTTCCATAAGTGTAGGTAAAACACCGCAAAACTAATAAAATAGAAAAAAGAACGCAATTCTTTATGAATTTTTGTTCTGCGCAGGTCACGTGGTTGTCAGCCGGAGAACTTATTGACGTTTATTATATCACTTATGTTACGAAACAAATATCTGTATAACTTACATATAAACTTACTTTGTCAATAGATAAACAATGCTTAAACCATCGCCATCTCTTACCAATAGGGACAAAAATGACTCACAGACAGGGTAAATTTTAAACGTTTAAATGTAAGTATCGTTTGTATAGCATGCAAATATTTGTCCCGTCGCAAGAATCGATCACGCAACTCTTGCATCTATAATGCGGAGGAAATGGATAATTGAGCTTTGTGATGTAATACAATTGTTATAGGCAGAGATAACTGCTTAACATCAGGTGCTTGTTCCATCACGTTTTAACATAAACAATCGATCTTATTTTCGTAGTTTTTCATACATCACATTCACATTTTTAGAAGTAATTTTGATTCATTCGTTTGATAATGTTTAAATACTTGCTAAAATTATTGCAATTTTTGTTTTTTTTTTAATTTGAGGGTACTTTTTAACTTTTTCAATACGAGGACGCAAAATACAATAAATTTATATACCTCTTAAATCCCAGACGGACTGAACGCTCTGATTACGTACAATGAGGCAGTAGCGACAGCGACAGCACAAGATATTACTGCTTTGTTAAAAATAGCTTTTACTAAAAGAATTTTGAAATTTTGTAAGCATTACTGTAGGACTATTGGCATTAGGCCGAGCGGCCATGTTGAAACGGATGTGACGTGAGCGAACTTCAGGTGGATCAAGATAAATGCTAACTTCAGAGCGGTGAGGTCCTCAGTCGACGCCGGCGAAGCCTTGCGAGCCTTCGATGGCCTTGACTAGCTTCTCGCGCAGCTGCTGGTAGCTCTCGTACGGAGGCAGGTCTATGCGGTTGAAGCTGCGGGCGAAACAAACCTTTACAACAATCACTTTAAGGGTGAAATTTATATGCAACTATAGTAATAAGACAACATCTGTTTCGTAACAGTG
The DNA here is from genome assembly GCA_932294275.1 of Chloroclysta siterata. NCBI lineage: Eukaryota > Metazoa > Arthropoda > Insecta > Lepidoptera > Geometridae > Chloroclysta > Chloroclysta siterata. The sequence continues at coordinate 30,376,147 of OW028589.1, forward strand.
GCATGATTGTTACAGTGCCATGATTGTTGATTCTTTCCAGTTTCCCATACAAACTTGTAAATACTATAGCTTAAGAGTAGTAGAGCTCTTCGTGAAGGGCTCGTCCGGGGAAGGTACTATCACCACGCCTTTTTCTGCCGCCAAGCAGCAACGCTGTGTTTCGGTTTGAAGAGTGTGGTTGCGGGTGTAATTACAGGCACAAGAGGCTTAACATCTGCATGCCTCAAGCTGATGGACGCAGGGCAGTGCATCGTAAGGCACGTTCCTATCGTGCGTGACTTACGAGGTAATGTTTTGTTATAGGTGATGGTTACCACTTAACATCAGGTGGGCCATCTGCTCATCCTCATCCGTCCCTTCGGTTGCCCAACACATAGATCCATACAGCCATCGGCGTCCTATTAATATTACTTCGTTTTCTCTCTCTCTTGTCGTGTCACTAGTTTCTTTCGAAACAGTGTGGTGAAAGGATTTTAAGTGCGCCTTTATAGGCTCCTTTCGAGCACTTGACACACACTTCGTTCTAATTTATACAAGATATTCCAATAATTGTGTATATAAACTTCAGTGCGCTGAAGTACATACAATAGTTCAATACCTACCTGGCTAAAATGTATGAAACAGCTGTTTTTTTTTCGCGCTCACATTGTTGGTTCCATAGAAGTTATTCATATCGATGGGTACTTTAGCCCCCTGAAGTTTATATACACAATTATTTTTTCTATTATATTGTATTCTAAAAACGAGAATATGTTTCAGTCGAGGTGATAGGACGGAAGGGTACCGACCAAGTGTGCGCCCGCGGGTAGTTATCGGGCGCGCCCCACTTCTCCACCGTGAACAGCTGCGGCCCGTTGGAGCCGTACAGCTCCTTGAAGCCGTTCATCGGCACGCGGGACGTGCCCGTCACGAACTGCAGCAGGCGGGACCGCATCTCGTTGGAGAACGATAGCACCACCTGCGGATCATGACCTATGTTTATAATATATTTATTGTGAGTCACTTACATGCCAGGTTTAAGCCCGGTCTCCACCGGGTAATGAGAAAGGGTAATGAGCGAGAAATGGTTAGCGGAACGGACTCCTTTTCAATGAAATAGTTCAATACATTTCCACCAACAAAGAGTTTTATCTTTTGACTAGCAGCCTGTCCCAGCTTCGCATGGGTGGTCATAAATTTTTTGAACATTTTAGGATAAAGTTAGACCGTGGGTTCGAGCCTCGCGTACTTATTTCATACATTTGCACGCCAGAGTGAGTGAAATCGCACCCCGTGCGTGACCCGTGGACCCGTTTACATTTTTAATTTCGTCATATCTTTTGAATGGAATGTCCGATTTGAAAAAAATTAAGAAGTAATCTATAAGTATTGAAACCGTCTTAATTATGAAATGATTTATTTGGATAAGTATTAATACCAACTTACAAATAAAGACCTTTTCCAGCGGCGGCATTTCAATTATTTTTTTATAATAAAAGAATACTTATTGTGACATAACTATAATAGTTAGACATATGCTGTCGCGACATTTTTTGTAGATGATGACATGTTCTACAAAATCGTAGTACATTATTTTGTTCTATCATCAATAGTTTTCTCAGCGCACGCGATGTAAGGTTTTTGTTTTCCACCTTGGGTTACATTATTGGAGTTTTAGTAAGGATCCCTGATTTTTTTGAAAATATAATATAGCTTATGTTACTCAGGGATAATGTAGCATTCTAATGGTGAAAAAAATTTTGAAATCGGTCCAGTAGTTTTTGAGCCTATTCGTTACATACAAAAATACAAATCTTTCCTCTTTATTATTTTAGTGTAGATTTCCACTGCAAAAGGAAAAAGAGCTGAGCGAATTCATTTCAACACTTTCAGCTCGCCCAGTCCTTTCCGCTCGACTATTTGTTGGCGGAAATACAAGTATGCAGTTTATTCTTGCGAATTAAACGGAGTCCTTAATGGCTCCGCTCCGCTCGCGGTGGAGACCGGGCTTTAGTAAGTGTGCTTCTGTAATTTAATAGGAGTTGGCATCGAAACGAGATTAATGCCGTAACTGTCAGGCGAGCAGACGGACCACCTGATGGGAAATGGTTCCTGCAACACCAGAGGTTCGAACACGGTCGTGAACTAGCGAGTTTTTCCGTTCAGAAACATATGTGCACAGTGCTAGTACTCTCGAACGTCGAAGGAAAACATCGGGAGGAAACCGGCATGTCGTCGAACCTAAAAAGTTGTATAACATGCGTCGAGTGCTACGTTCGAACAAGGTGAGGTGCGGCGTTACCCTCCAGAACCACTGCACGACGATGTGGTTGGCGTGGTAGTCCCCCTTGTAGAGCGCGTGCGCGCGCCAGTCGCGCACGCGCTCTACATGTGTCGAGTGCTAGTTCGAACAAGGTGAGGTGCGGCGTTACCCTCCAGAACCACTGCACGACGATGTGGTTGGCGTGGTAGTCCCCCTTGTAGAGCGCGTGCGCGCGCCAGTCGCGCACGCGCTCTACATGTGTCGAGTGCTAGTTCGAACAAGGTGAGGTGCGGCGTTACCCTCCAGAACCACTGCACGACGATGTGGTTGGCGTGGTAGTCCCCCTTGTAGAGCGCGTGCGCGCGCCAGTCGCGCACGCGCTCTACATGTGTCGAGTGCTAGTTCGAACAAGGTGAGGTGCGGCGTTACCCTCCAGAACCACTGCACGACGATGTGGTTGGCGTGGTAGTCCCCCTTGTAGAGCGCGTGCGCGCGCCAGTCGCGCACGTCCACGTGCTGGATGCCGCACAGCAGCAGCTCCAGCTCGTGCTCGTCGAAGATCTTCAGCAGCGGCAGCGGCACCAGCGCGCCCAGCCCCTCCAGGAACGACACCATCTGCTCCTGCACGCGGCTCACGAACCGCCACTCTATCACCAGCCTGCGAAGTACGTCACGCTACGTTATACGACGCACGGAGGAACTGCCACTCTATCACTAACCTGCGATAGACATAACACTACAATATACGACGGAACGACCGCCACTCTATCACCAGTCCGGAATGTACGTCACACTACATTATACAACGGAATAACCGCCACTCTATCACCAGCCTGCGAAGTACGTCACGCTACGCTATACAACGCACGGAGGAACCGCCACTCTATCACCAGCCTGCGAAGTACGTCATGCTACGTTATACAACGCACGGAGGAACCGCCGCTTTTTTTTTTATACAACCAGCTGATGGAACAAGCAGATGGCCCACCTGATGTTAAGTGGTAACCATCACCTATAACAAAGCATTGCCTCGTAAGTCACGCACGCTAGGAACGTGCCCTACGATGCACTGCCCTGCGTCCAACAACCCGAGGCATACAGATGTTAAGCCTCATGTGCCTGTAATTACACCGGCAACCACACTCTTTAAAAAGAAAGACAGCATTGCTGCTTGGCGGCAGAAAAAGGTGTGGTGGTAGTACTTCCCCGGACGAACTCTTCACAAAGAGCTCTACTACTCTATCACTAACCTGCGATAGACATAACCCTACAATATACGACGGAACGACCACCACTGTATCACCAGTCTGCAAGTACATTACACTACATTATATGATAATAACGCTACTCACTTGATGTACTCGTCCTTGTTGTCCTCGTCCACAGAGATGTTGGCGCCGCCCGGCTTCAGCTCGCGTTGTATCGTCTTACCGAATTGTTCTTCGTCTACTGAAAACGTCAGGTATAACTCTGAAGGATCGTTTTCCTGAAATATACAATGGATATTATTACATTTTCTGTTGAAAAACATCAGACCCTGTCAACCATAATAATATTTTGTAGGTCTTTGTTTTTTTATATAAAAGTTTTTTTTGTAGTAAAGCTCTTTGTATGTGGCACGTCCGGGGAAGTACTACCCCCGTGCATATTTCTGCCGGCAAGCAGCGTTGCTGTATTTCGGTTCGAAGGATGTGGTTGCCGGTGAAATTACAGGCACATGTCTCAAGTTGATGAACGCGGGGCAGTGCATCGTAGGGCACGTTTTTATCGTGTGTGACTTACGAGGCTCTGCTTTGTTATAGGTGATAGTTACCACTTAACATCATTCTTGTTCCATCACTTCTTGCTGATGGAGCATAAAATAACTATTGTTAACGTTAGTATATATGAGTAGTTTTATTTATTTTTTATACAACCTGCTGATGGAACTGGCAGATGGCCCACCTGAAGTTAAGTGGTAACCATCACCTATAACAAAGCATTGGCTCGTAAGCCACGCACGATAGGAACGTGCCCTACGATGCACTACCCTGCGTCCATCAGCTTGAGGCATACAGATGTTAAGCCTCATGTGCCTGTAATTACACCGGCAACCACACTTTTCAAACCGAAACACAGCGTTGCTGCTTGGCGGCAGAAAACGGCGTGGTGGTAGTACTTCCCCGGACGAGCCACACACAAAGAGCTCTACCACTCTTAGTAAAATAGTGTAACTATATTACCTTGATCCACATCAAAGAGTTGTAATACTCCAAGTCCACGGATTCCATGTCGAGTAGCTCTATCTGTTTGCCGAGCATCATCTTGTAGAATGGACGGATGAAGAATGCTGAAATAAAATATAGATAGCTAGAAAAACTGAAACCGAAACAGCTTCACGACTTTGATCCAGAGGCACGGTAGATATCCCCTCAGATGTCTCAGTACCTAGTACCAATTCACTATTCATTGAGGATTTATAAGTCGGAGGGACATCCATATTACATTTGGGACATACCCTCCTCTCGCACATTGCCCATCAAAAAATGTATCAGTGCACCACAGGGTTCGAACCCACGTTACCATCAGCAGGGAGTCACTCCTACTAGACTGCCAGTGCTCTAGCACATATTTTTTATAGTCTACGTCTACGTCTAGATAGATAGAAAATACCTTATTGCATACAACTTATGGATATAACAAAAAAACAGACTTAAAACTACAAAGTACAATGGGCGGTCTTATAGCTAAATAGCGATCTCTACCAGACAACCGTTGGATGAAGTGGACTCATTAAAAGAAGGGGTGCTTGTGGGCGTGGAGATTAAAAAAAAATTGTGTGAAAACTGTGTCTACGTCTACGCCTACGTCTACGCGTACGCCTACGTCTACGGTACGTCTATGCCTACGTCTACGCCTACGCCTCCGTCTACGGTACGTCTACGCCTACGTCTTCGGTACGTCTACGCCTACGTCTACGTCTACGGTACGTCTATGCCTACGCCTTCGCCTCCACCTCCGCCTACTCGGCTCACCATCCAGCAGCTTGCCGTGGTAGACGGCCATGCCGGCGACGCGGCCGATGAACTTGAAGTAGTTGAGGTGCTCCTCGTTGCAGACGCCGCTGTTGGGGTTGATCTGCAGCGTGTAGTTGTCCATGGCGGAGTACTCGAACAGCCCGTAGTACGGGTTGAACATCTCCTTCGACAGCAGGAAGAACCACTCGCGCGCGAGCCCGCCGTAATCTGCGGGGAATTAGCCAATTACAAATCAGTTTTTTTTTATACAACTAGCCGATGGAACAAGCGGATGGCCCACTTGATGTTAAGTGGTAACCATCACCTATAACAAAGCATTGTCTCGCAAGTCACGCACGATAGGAACGAGCCCTATGCACTGCCCTTCGTCCATCAGCTTGAGGCATACAGATGTTATGCCTCATGTGCCTGTAATTACACCGGCAACCACCCTCTTCAGACCGAAACACAGCGTTGCTGCTTGGCGGCAGAAAAAAGCGTAATGGTAGTACCTTCCCCGGACGAGCCCTTCACAAAGAGCTCTACTACTCTTAAACTATTAGAATATCTAGAATAAACCGCTGTTCCATGCAAAAGTTTAATGCGGTATGCTACTTCTCGTTCAGTGTTGGTTCCATAGAAAAAGTGACTCATATTGATGGGTTCAACCCCCTGAAGGTTTCAAGAGTGGTCCTCTATATTGTACCTAATATAATAGTTCCCGATATTACAGCTTTACTGAGTTTGGATAGTGCTGTGGAAAGTCCACAAATATTTCTCTGTGCAAGAAACAATAACATCTCTGTTATTGTTTTTTGCACACCGACATCGGTAAAACATGACCTGTCAAATTTTTACCACCTAAGTTTAACACATGTTAATGCCTTTTATTTTTACAACTTATTGGTAAAACGTTTGACCGCAATCTCACCTGATGTTGAGTGAAGATGCGGTCGACGATGTGGCACGTTTACCTAGAAAATACCTATTCACTCTTCTCTTAAAAACATCCAAATTATAGGCATTCGGAAAAACGGACGCCGGTAAGGAATTCCATTCTTTGGCCGTACGCATGATGAACGTTAAAGCAAATTATCTTTATCTTTATCTTATTTATTTATTATGAAATCAATACAAAGTATACAATGATGACTCACCCAATCCAACCTCGGACTCGAACTCGACCCACAGCTTGGTCTTGAGCAGGTCGAGGCGACTCACGGAGCTGATGATGCGATACGAGTCCTCCAGGATGCTGCTGCGCCGGACCTTGATCTCGAACTTGTTGGGCACGTTACTCTAGAAGACAACAAGTTAGTTTAACGCTTGGACGTGCCTCTGATTACCCTCCTAGATATTCTCAAGAGTTTTAAAACCTATGTATCCAAAAGAGCATTACTTAAGATGGCAGGCAGATTTAGGTTTCATTTTGTTTTTACGTTTGAGGTTTGGTAGTATATTTGTTGCCTGTCCTTCTAGGGTCGCGTGGAACTGACACCTAGATTCACCTAGCTTTAAACGTTTCAAAGTGATGCTTGTGACTTAATCGCATAAATACCTTTATACTTTGACTTTAACTAGAGATTTTTGTGAAAGAATTTCTCCGGGGAAGCTCAATCATCATACTTATTTCTGTGTATGAGCGGTGACTACCAGTGCAATGCCACATTGAGCATGTTCTCATTGGACGTGCTTTTGTGAGGTAATGCAATAGATTGGGAGATATAACACCAGCAAAGGTAACTTAGGCAGAGATAGCTAAACATCAGGTGAACCATATTGTTCCATCACTTTTTCGCATAAAAATATTTTAACGGTTTTAAGCACCTAACAACTATGTATGTACCTAAACTAAACCATGCGCAAGCAATGAATATTTTTTAATTAAGTATAACTAGTAGTTCGCCCCGAACTAAGATCTCGTGATGCGACCCGACGAACGCATCAAAACTTTGAGTAGGTAGTAGTCAGAGGCAAGTCCAAACATTATATTTGGACTTTTTTCTGACTACCGCCTACTAAGTTGGTATGGTTACCAAGTTTCAACTCTATTGGCCTATTTATTGAAGAGTTCCGTTGAACAGACCTTGGCTCCATCATCAGACCTGGTCGTCGTCACCATTTTATGAGAACTGAGTACCTCCTTAATTTATTTCAAGAAAAAAAAATAAGAAAAATCAAAGGAACTGGGCGACCAGTAGAAAAACCTTGATGTCAACGAAACTCTTAGAGTTGGGAGCTCTTGGATCGCTGGTTATCTTAATTTAACTTTTTAAATTTTATCTCGAAAACCGAGCGTCCCATAAAAAAAGTAAAAATTGTTTTGGAATGTCCAAACAAAGCCCTTTCATATGACATGTAACTTGATTTTTTTATGTAACATTTTTTATTTTTACCCTCTTAAAAAACCCCATATTTCAAAAACCCTTCATCCGATTTTACTCATATACTTACCAGTAAATTTCTCAAGTACAAGCTATCGACATATCAAATTTCATGCAGATCGGATCAACGGTTCTAAAGTTATCACCAGACAAACATACATACATACATACATACATACATACATACATACATACATACATACATACATACATAAAATGCCAAATCGCCCAAGTTGAAACTAAGATCTTTGTTCGCTTCGCTCACTCGATCAATAAGAAGGCGAGGGTTGTAGTGATTCACAACAAAGACTTTGTCATTATAGTCCAATTTATTACTATTTCGTGACTAGATGGCACTGTATGGAAATGTCCGTCTATATTTTTTTGTACTTACAGGTTTGCGTAGTTGACTCTTGAGATACTCGTACTTCCGTTTGTAGTCGCGCGAGTAGGGCACGGCGGGGCCCGCGATCTGCGGGTTCGACAACCGAGGGTCCTCCCATTGCGTCGTGCGAGTGTCTGCAAACGTGCACTATCTTCAACAACGTGTAGTTTATCACTTCTTTCACTACGATAAGACCAAAATCATCATGCATAAGAGCACATCATGCTAAAGCACGATAGATATCTCGTCAAATATATCTTTGAGTACGAAGTACCTAAAGGGGGTCGTCAGAGGTAAGTCAGGCACCTACTCACAGCATAATTATTGCATAAATGTTTCGGAGATTAATAACGTTATTTATTTATGTAATGTTGGCTGGTAAACTGACATTTCAGCTGCTAGTTTGTAATTGTGTCGATAAATCAATAAATAAAAAACTTGTTTTCGTATACATGTCGTGTCACAAGTCCTTTGGAAACAGTGGTGAAAGCTTAGACTAAGTATCATATAGACGTAGTGTTACGGTTTTTCGGCGTGTCCGTTTTTTGTTAGTTTGTATGTATTCGCGTGAGTGACTAGAGAAGGGACAACATTGACTAACCTATCGATAGAATAAGAAATGGATGAAAAAGTCGTTTTAATTGGAATCCAACTTTTTAATTTTAACTGGTTGCTGACTTTTATTGCGAAAGCCCAAAACCATTATAGACACTGGAACACTATCATCGTCAATAATGTTTCCCACATTGCCCTAACCGTGAGAGCGATGTCCATCCCACTCGATACAATTTCTTATGGCCATTTCGTCCATGCATAAGAACATTTTGTAGGCTATCAGTTTTCACGCCTAACAGCTTTTATCCACTCCCGTCTTCATTCTGGGCATTTAAGAACCTAAAAAAATAATGTAAAATTTAACAAAAATTGATCCCTCGCGAGACGCCTATAAGGTGTGAAAAATTGAAACTACAACAGAACAGCCGGTCTGACCCACCGCATTAGACATTTCATATAAAAAACGGAAACTTACATATTATCGATAAAGCTAAATTGGTCGGTGGAAGTACATCTCTAGAACAGAAGACTAAAACAATGCATTTTATTTTGCAATAATTAATGGGTTTACATCATTTTCACATAGGAAAATATGACTAGTACTAATAAAATGTAATTCCTACAGTCTTTATGGGAGAAAAAACGTATTTTTTTAGCATGAAAATAGAAAAAGAATATTACGTATCAAATGACAATTCCGGGTCTTTAACTCCTGCTTTTGTTGTTTTTGATACACAAAACACAGCTTCACAAGACATACTTTCACATTTTCAAATATATTTTGCCTAGACAATAATAATTCTTTAAAAATTTTCATAATTTCTTTCGCTGCATCGCAATGTTGCTGCGAGTTTTTCAAAAACGTCAAAACAAGATCAAAACATTGCATCAACTGACGGCCACGATTTACGCAGACAGTGAGTGAGTGAGATGGAGTGAGTGAAGTTACATCTTCTTTTCTTTTACTCGTAGCTAGGCTACATGGGAAGAACAAAGATAGATGATCAATGTTTGATACACAGTTGAAAAAGGATGTAAGTCTTATCGCTCCCTCCAGTATATAGTACCTCCATGGGTGAAAGGGTTTTTTATTTGCGCCTCAAAGAGGCTCCTTTCAAGCACTTGACACATGTTTTAGAACTTTTTAGGTTCTACGGCATGCCAGTTTCCTCACCAAGTTTCCCTCCACCGTCTGAGAGTACCGACATAGATAATGTACATACATTTTTGAACAGAAAAACTCATTGGTGCACGACCGGTTCTGATCCCACGATTTCAGGATCGGAAGACGGGACCGCTATCACTAGACCACAAGACTAAAAAAAACAGAATAGAGTACCTCTTCTTCTTGTCGCGTCACTAGTTTCTTTCGAAATGGTGTGGTGAAAGGATTTTAAGTGCGCCTTACAGAGGCTCCTTTCGAGCACTCGACATATGTTATAAAACTTTTTCGAATATAGAATCTTTAACTCTCTCTTGTCGTGTTTCCCTCTCACTGGATGGATGGATGGATGGATGGATGGATGGATGGATGTTTGTTACTCTTTCACGTAAAAACGACTGAATGGATTTTAATGACAATTTACAATAATATAGCTTATACATCAGAATAACACATAGGCTACAATTTATAAAGATATTGTGTGACTAATCCTAAGTCGCGGGCACCAGCTTGTATGTAGTATAGTACTGACTATGATCGATGAAGAATATCCTGCCGTCGGTGTGCACGCGCTCCTCCCAGCCCTCCGGCAGCGCGCCGAGCTCGTCCCCCGCCTCGCCCCCCGCGCCCCCCGCGCCAGCCCCCGTGCTCGGCAAGCTGGACGCGCAACCTGCAATGTAACACTATATTACATTTCATTATATCGAAGCAATTAACGTTTATGTTGTGTCACAATAACATATTGGTAAGACAACGAAATCGGCCGTCACTCAGCTTTGTGCTATAATAATGTTTGGACCAATACTGGCAATACTGGCAATACTTGCAATACTGGCAGCAACTGCGGTGCAAATTATAGATCAAGAACTACCTGGGAATACATATAAAACACTACAAAGAAACAGAACCATGTGTATCTCTTTTGCTTAAGGCTACCTGCGTTTGTGAGTGTACAATATTTTTTTATAAATATACTGTGAAATTACTAAGTGAATATTAATTTATTTAATTCACTAAACAATTCATTAAAAATGGCACGTATGGCCCGTTTTTGTAGAACAAATTCATAAAATAGAAATAAGAAAGGACCTAATATCGACCCCTGAGGCATCCCCATATAAATGACCGACCCAGAAGATCTCTCACAGCCAACATCAACTTCTTGGGCTCTATTGGTATGACTTAATAAGATCAATTGCCCGGTTTAGAATGCCGTAATGTTCAAGTTTAGATATTAAGGTGTGGAATGGTAAGAGCTGAGGCTTATGCCCAGCCCAGTAGTGACGAGCTGATAGTGATGATAATGATGAATAATAGAATAAATTGTTTGTGATGCGGTACATTCTTTACCTGTCCTGGGGTCGATCCACGTGGTAGTCTTCGCGTTATGGTCTATGAAGAATATCCTTCCGTTGGGCGCCTTCTGCATACTCCATCCGGTCGGTAGACCTGACAAGGAAGTAACCGATTATTTAAGTAACAGGTGAACAGGCCTCACAGTTATGATCAATTATTATTTCTATAGGTTAGGTATGTAACTTTATTTTGTAAGTAAATTAGAAATGAATATTTATATAATGTTTTAATAAAGGTCATAAAATCACAAACTACACTGATAAGATTTATTATTTTCCTATTCAAAAAATATTTGCTTTTTGTTTCTACAATAAAAAAAATAGTGTTCCTAACTCCGTGTACTGTCATATCTTTGTGTAAACTGTGCTTTGTCAAATAAAAGTTATTTAATTCCATGGTTTGCTTTTTTTAAACTTACCTTCGCTATTAGGCAGGTTCTGGCTCTGAGTACTGCTCGCGCTGCTACTCCTGGTGCTTTCAGTGGATCCTCCGCCGTCCGTGTCATCCTACACAACAGACACTCTACAATCAACGTTAATTACAAGAGGTTATGGTCCAATTTTCATCCGTCAAAAAATACTGGTACCCCGAAATATTACTTAATTACTATTTGGCTGAAGTTACAATAGTCTTGTATAGCTAATCATTAATTCACACTTCACTGAATTCACACTACACTGAATTCAAAGTGAATAACTCATGTAACCACTGGAATTACAATCTTTTAAATTATTCATTATTTTTAAAAGACAAAGATACTTAATAAAAGTTAAATTCATAAAGAAAGAGCCATAAGAAAGATAAAACTTAGCCTAACTTATACTTATGTTTAGTGACTCAATATTGGTTTAGAGCTCCCGTGCAATTTCGAACTTTCCTACAGCACTATAAGACTTATTTTACGCTGCATTAGCGTTGCCTGCATAAAATTATCAGCTAGCTTATACTAAAACTTATTAGTATGCCAATCTCCAAAGTAAAACTAAATAAAATTAAAATAAAAAGCGGAAATTCAAACCTTAAACTACTAACTAACTTGTATAAAAAAAAGCAAAAAGATAAGAAGAAGCGCAAACGGCACAAGCGTTGATACAAAATTAAATACAAATGTGGCGCTAACTATGTAACTGTCAGAAATGTCAGTGTCAAATGTCGATCACTCAAATAAGTGGTTATAGGTCTACGCATAGTGAGCAGTAGATGAAGAAATTCGTAGCGTTTATTGCAGATAAGACTTCTTGTCAACCGTATTCTAGAAGGGTTAGGGTTCAAAGTCCATTGCATTGTTTTTCTTTCATCCACATTTCACAACAAACCTTAGCGTGCGCGGCAGTGTGATTGTACCTTGAAACCGTCATAAGGGTAGGTGTATCAACGCAAATCTCAACTTCAAATCCTCAACAATACAGTTGAGTTTAGAGAAAAGCATGAGCATGGACATCACTAAACACAGGAAATACGCCTTTATTACTTGAAGGATAAGGTTGAATGACAGGTTAGTGACAAAAGCACGGGCAATAGACATCACACAGCGTGTCCTCAGACAAGTAACCCGAAGCTCGCGACGCGGAATATAAATCACCGGAAGACAATAACCTCCAATCGAATCTACCGTTAATTTCAAACCAATAAAGTAGAATGGGAATTTTTCGCGATAATTCTTTCTACGGTAACCAAGCGGTATGTATGTACACTGTATTTACATTTCGCGTCACCTCTTACCTCCGAGTCGTCCATCGAGCTGGTGGTCCGTCTGCGAGACCGCTGGGACGCCACAGGCGAGGCGCCTCCCAACGGCGTACTGAAGTGATTCTCGTCAAACGTCAGTGCGTCGGTCAATTCTGTCACTTCGAGCCTTTCTTCATCTACGTCTTCACTTTCTCTACTCCTTTCTCCGTCAATGCCATTCGCGGCGTTATTGGCTGTCGTGTCTTGGTTTTCTCCATTTGTTATACGACTTTCCTCAGTTACGTCTGGGTCATCTCTATTTATTTCTGTATTGTCTGCAGCCGTTTGACTTTCCTCATTTTCGTCTCGACTGTCATCATTTTCGTCTCGACTTTCACGATCCGTGTTACTTTCTTCGTTTGTTTCTTGAGCTTCTCCGTTGACTTTTGGACTTTCTCCATTAGCGTCAACCGCGTCTGTAGTTCCTTCTCTTTCTGTTTCAGTAGTCTCTGTCTCGTTATTGTCATTGGCTACATCTTGACTAGTACTCGCATTACAATCTTGAGCATTGTGGTTTTCGTTAGCGCAAACCACATCGTCATCTCGGTTTCTTAAATTATTATCACAGTCTGTTTCTCTAATCCTATCGTCTGCTCCTTGTCTTTCATTTTGACCGACTTCGTTTTCTAAGGCACTTTCAGCATTGACTTGAATGCTTTCGTCAACATTTTCATCTGTTAAAGTGTTTGTTCTTTCTAGTTCGGGAGATCGTACAGGAGTGGAGAATGGCGTTGGCTCAGTGGAGAACGACTCACCGCTTCTATTGCTATCCTCCTGTCAAGTGACACTCTATTACAGACACAAACTTATCCATGCATTTTAAGCTCTATTGTATTAGGAACAAGTGTTATTTTTGCACGAATGAGTTTGTAGTCTTCAACCCGATGGTATGTGGTTTTGTCTGATAGTGAGGACAACACAATGGACGTCTACGATACACCCGACGAGTATGTATTATTAGATTATGAAATGATAGTTATTCCTGAAAGTTTCGCATCGATATATACATTGTATATTTACTTACTGACGTGTATATAAAGCCAGAATATCACATCAGTCTATATATATAATTTGACGTATTTTTTTTGTAGATGACAACGCTGTTTAAAGCGGCTAAGCGCGTATGGTCTTTCAGAAACATATATATGAATAAAAGATGAATATGATAACATGTATGTCTGTTAGTAAACGATAATGCTGAAGCCCATGCTGCAAGAGAAATAATTAACCAAAATTACTTCTAAACAACAATACACCCTAATAAAACTGCCATAGAATATATTTCAGATCAAAATCTACATAATACTGATGTAAAACTATTTAACCAGATGTGTAACCCTTTGTATGTTTTTCAAATATGTCATGCAAAACTAAATCGCATTCAATGTATAACTATATCCAGCTTCGTTGACACCATAAAACTGATAAATCAAACAACCAATAACCTTATAACCCCCACTACAATATAACATGCCATGAATTGCAAATAATGAAAAACCTTATAGAATACATATATTATGGTGGTTGATAAACATACTGTACTCAAAATGAAGTAAAATACAAAAACTTAATAAAACCAATCTGAATTTGCCTGGTCTTAAATATTCCCTATGTGGGCGAGGAAAGCGGTGTTACTCAGTAATTTACTCTGTTGGAAACATTATGGCCCTTTTTGATATTGCCTGCCGTTTTATAGCGGCTCTAATGTATACTTGTCACTGTCACTTTCATGTCAACGAAAAGAGACAGCAACAGATTTATCGGTCAGTTTAGCTAATCGAGCACCAATATGAATAAGACCAATTAATAAAAATCATTTTCTTTATATTCTTAATCTGTAGTGCTTTTTTTTATTAAAACCACTTTTTATCAATTAACGTCAAAACCATGAAGATCTAATTAATTATATTTTTTTAATATTCACCCATCGCTTCCAACCTGTTAGTACTTTTTTTATATTTTTTTTGCGTATATTTGAAGAAGGAAATGAAATGCACGGACTATAAATATAAAAACTTAATGTTTCCAACTTGCTTTACTTTTTTATGAGAAAAAGTGTAGAAAACAAGCAGGTGGTCATCAGATGTTGAGCGGCTACCCCAGCCTGTGACGATTGCATGACCATAGAGCACGTCCACCGTGGATGTGCCCTATGTGGCATTGCCCTACGTCCATCACTCGGAGAAAAGGAATAAAGAAATATAATATATTCCAATATTTCCTATAATACTTGGCAAGGCAGTATAATTTCACTTTAATGCGACATTATTTTCCATCTGACGTACACTTTCCTTGCCCACATGATATTTTTGATTTAAAAAAAATTTACAAGTTGCAATTTGTTTAGCTTATTACTATTACCGATTCCGAATTTCCCTTAAAATCACAGTTTTTTTGACAATTAGTCTTTTGTAGTTTTCAAAAACAGATGGTTTAAAACTTAATACAGTATATGAAAACTCCACTGTAACCTAAACCGTATTGTAAAGCGGCACGAGTGTGAGCGTGCGAGTGATACTATTGCTCACTCGCTCACACGCGTGTCGCATTCTTTATTTGAAGTACCAGAAAATCTTTAGTAAATGTTACAGGAGTAGAAGCTCTATTCCTGAATACATAAGGTAGCTTACCGTGTGTTGGTTAGCGTGTTCCGTGTCAGCGGAGATGTGGAAACGTCGCTGGAACTCCGTCGCAGCCGTTTCCATTCTCTCGGCTTGTGACTCGGTGCTTGTGGCGCGACTGTGGTCAATTACAATCTCTATATATATAAAAATCAATTGCTGTTCGTTTGTCTCGCTAAAACTCGAGAACAGCTGGCTCGATTTAGCTGATTTTGGTTTTGAGATATTTGTTGTGGTTTAAACGGTGAGAAAATATGGAAAAATTGCGAGGATAGGTTAAACTAAATACAACGGGTCATAAATAAATTAAAATACCATCCCACTGACATAGATTAAATTTGTTATTTTTACATATCAATAATACCCCCCTCAAGTGACCTAAGTATGGTTTATAAACTACGAGCATCCGTTATTAGTGAAATGGATCATTGTCCGTAGAATATTCTGTCACCTAATTGGCTATTGTAAACTGTCACTGTTATATCACCCAATGAGAAAGTATGCAGCGAACTACTCTAGATAAATACCTCTATCGAGCGTTCGAATTCCGTACTACTGTACGTAGCTTAAATCGTACGACTGTACGTAGCTCCAGTGGGGTAGCGTGTGTAGTCGTTTTTACAAAGTTTACTTTCAAATTCAATGATTCTTGTGATTTTACGGAGCTGAGTGAGAACAAACAAAGCACACTCACTAACGCATTTATAACATTAGGAGTATACTAACTTATTACCCCCCTTACACATCCTTCAAAGAATCTTGAGTTGGTAATTCGTACTAAGGATCCAAGTTGTAAAACTGTTGCAATTTCAGTGGCTTTCATTACAATGTCTTGAAAGCCTTTCACCACATTGTTTCGAAAGAACTAGTGATATGATATGAAGAAGATGTTTCAACGTATACTAACGTGAATGTAGGGCGCTCCCATTGCGTGGATCTCTCGATGTGATTGACGTAGTAAGTGCGACCGTTTGCGTCCTGCCTCTCCTCCCAGCCGGGGGGGAGGGGGTCACCCCCTATAGTCTGCAACAATCAAACATCTATGTCAAAACCAGGTAGTGATGGTCAAGGCTGTTGACATTTGTGGAGTTAACGTACCGATATTCAACCTTATTTTGTTGCAGTTAAGGATACGTTTACGCGACTAGCGTCAAATTTGTTCGTGGGGGCCTAATGGCCCCAGGACCATTCCCATCACCTCCCTCGGGTGTCTAAACGATTAAGAGAAAGCCTCTTAACCATACTTGAGTTGGAACACACGGATACGCATCAGGCCCACACCGCTCGCTTTTATGTCCTTGTGGTAAGCGTCATTTTTCTTTGGCTTTCTGTAACTTGACATGCATCCGTGTGTTATCAACACCGACACTGCAAACCCTGATTAAAATGAGGGATACATATGTCCGACATAGGCTACTTGTATCTCAATCGAATTTTCCATAAAAAACATTCAAGAAAAAATTCGTCTCTTGGCGAAACATTTTTTGTATGATTTTAGTGTAATGATTTCTCGAATTTTATAATTCATTTTGTAAATATTAAGCTTGTTTTTTTAGATTAAAATTGAAGTAGTATAATTAATTTTATATCTTCCTGTCTTTTAGTGAGTCAATTGACCGCCAAGTCGTAGCTTTGGTCGGTAAGGTTGGTAGGATTGTTAACGTTGGTAGGTTGCCGAACTGTAAAAAGTAGGAAAGGAGAAGATTGTTAAAAATATGGATTTCTGGAAAGAGACTTGGTGGAGTAAACTTGACTGGCTAACATACTGTCATCTGTAACAAGTGCGAAGAATAAAAGTAACATTGTTTTACCTGTGTTCTACGAATAAATAAGAGGTGTTAAAGTGTTCATCTGCTGCAGTTCATTTCATCTCAGAAGTGGGATTGAACCAAGGTATGTAAGATGTTACCTATTCTGCCCACATGATATTATTTTATTGCCGCTTGGAAGATTGGTACAATATTTTATTCCATTTAAGTATAATGGAGATACAGATTTCACTAGCATGTATCGGTCGGGATTGACCCGAGACTATCCGATCGTGCTAGTTTTGTTCAGTTGAAAGCATAGGTACTTAGCGGCTTTATTTCTACTGAATCTTTGTTGGCGTGGTCCAGTCGGGATTGCCCCGAGACTATCTGGCCATGCTAGCACTATTCGGTTTATGGAGCTGTTGGTACTTGTGCCTACCCATTAAACATAAAATTTACAAAGTCTGGATAGATTTTCTAGAAAAAGGTGATAGAAATCGACAAAGAATACCAATCTACTAAACGTGCAAGTGACTATGTGTGATCATGATTTGCTTTTCTGTACCATATCTATGAAAATATTTTTTGTTAATACCGTCACAAAAGTTTTTGTGATAACAATTTTTGCTAAAATTATATTTTTTAACAATGTGGAGTCTAACGAATTCTAGGAATAAAATTCATGCTGTTTCACTCGAAGTATTAAGTTTGAAACTTATTGATGTCTTTCATCAAATTTTTACCGCAGTTACTTGATAAAATTATTACTGGTGAAACTTTTTGCCACCATGGCATGTTGCTAATTGAAAGAATATTTTACGATAAAAAGTCTACCTACATAAAAAAAATATATTTAAATATAGTGATGTAGAGAACCAAGTGAGTTTTGGAGGTTATATAAGCCATAACAAGAAGTAGGGTATGCTGTGATGAACCAAGTGAGTTCAGGGGGCTATGTATGCCATAACAATAAGTAGGGTATGCTGTGATGAACCAAGTGAGTTCAGGGGGCTATGTATGCCATAACAATAAGTAGGGTATGCTGTGATGGACCAAGTGAGTTCAGGGGGCTATGTATGCCATAACATTTTTTTTATAAGCAAGGTATGCTGTAATGGACCAAGCTAGTTCAGGGGGCTATGTATGCCATAAAATTTATTTAGATAATGCTAACAATTTTGCTACGTACACAATGCACTGATATTTGCCAAATAATTACCTACTTGGTAACTGTAGCTGTGATTAAAATTTATTTCATCCACATTATGATATTTTTATTTCGAGTAAAAGGTTATTAAATTCGACTTAAGTTTAACGGTATGAAACGTTTTGTTAGCAAGTATCGGTCGAGATTGCCCCTTGACTATCTGGCCGTACTAGCACTATTCGTTTTTTAAAAATTGTTAGGGCTTATACTATTACCCATGAACATTCAAGTTGAATACATATCGAGCAAATTTTTCTAGAATAAAGTAGGTGAAATCTTACAAATTTTAATATTATCCGATAATTTTAACATTGAAGGGTAGGTTATTTTATCTTTTTATCTTATTTTATATTCGCATTTTGAATTGTTCCTCACACGAACTGGTCTGTACTGAACAGAGACTATCCGGTAGTGTTACTACCTTTCAATTCATGGATTACCTACCTATCATTTATATATTTTTATTCCATTTCACATTACTGCTACTATCAATATTCCAATAGCAATAAAAATTGTCTTACCTATATCAAGCAGAAATTAACTATACTATAGTTGTCACCTGATAAACTGTCGTAAAATTATAAATATCGATGATCAAGCCTACCCTCTGATGCGAGTCTCTGAAGCAAAGTGTACTAAATTAAATATCTATAAAGTAAAAATTTATAGATAATATTTATAGGTAGGTAGTAGGTACATGCTATGTATGCAGGTATAGGCTATGTATGCCAGAGTTTAGCCATGTGCACTATTAGCAGGCTATGTATGCCAGAGCTTAGCCAGGTGCGCTATTAGTGAATTTCTTAGTGAAAAATGGGGTATGTATACCTGTAAGTTCAAAACTAACAAAATAATTAGTACAATGGTGCAAAAATATATATATATATATAAGCATTTAAGCACTGGACCTGTAAGTGGCTAAGTACGTCGCAAAATTACATGGACAGCTGTTATGCTAAGCCAAGTAAACCATATGAAAAATTAAAAAAATAAATAAAACATGAATATAAATAAAAAAAAAAGGTTAGAAACTTAGAAATAAGTTTTATCTGGTGAATATGATAACTATAGTATTTTTTTCTCTTTCTATGAACTCTGACGGTGCGATGACTCCTGAGGAGGATCCTCCTGTTACACACACTCATTCTAAATGAAAGCGAAAGTCTTCGAAGACATCTGCAGGAGATTTGGCGTCAACTTCAAATAACAGTTTAGCGCTTGGACGAAGTATCATACTGGACGGAGCCTTTCGGTTTTTGGCGTGTCCGTTTTTTTTGTTAGTGTGCAGTTGTCGATATTGTATTCGTGTGAGTTACTAGAGAAGGGACTACATTGACTAACCTATCGATAGAATAAGAGATGGATGAAAAAGGCGTTTTAAATGGAAATCAACTTTTTAATTTTAACTGGTTGCTGACTTTTATTGCGACAACCCAAAACCAATATAGATACTGGAACACTATTATCGTCAATATTATTTCCCATATTGACCTGGCCGTGATAGCGATGTCCATCCCACTCGATACTTTCTTAGAGCCATTGCGTCTATGCATAGGAAAATTTTGTGGACTCCTATTTTTCACGCGTAACAGTTTTATCCACACCCATCTTCATTCTGGGCATTTCGGGAACCTAAAAAATAATAATAATGTAAAATTTAACGAAATTTGAGCCGGCGCGAGACGCCTAGAAGGTGTGAAATATAAAGCTAAATTAATCTGTGTATGTACATCACTAGAACAGATGACTAAAACAATAAATTTTATTTTACAATAATTTATGGGTTTACATCGTTTTCATATTGGAAAATATGACTAGTACTAATAAAATGTAATTACAGTCTGTAAATTGCAAAAGAATATTACGTATCAAATGACAAACCTCCTTTTGTTTTTTTTTTGTTTTGTTTCCTTTTGTTTTTCTTGATGCACAAGACACAGCGGCACGGGATATACTTTCGCCTTTTCAAATATATTTTGCTTAAACAATAATGATTCTTTTGATTTTTCACTATTTATTTCGCTTCACCGCATATTTCAACCAACTCCAACTAGAACATCAAAGCATTGCATCAACTGACGGACACTATTTACACAGACAGTGAGTAATTGGAGTGAGTGAACTTACATCTTCTTTTCTTTTACTTGTAGCTAGGCTGCGTGGGAGGAACAAAGATAAATGATCACTGTTTGATACATAGTTGCAAAAGGTTGTGGATCTTATGGCACTCTCCATTATGATATTACCTCCATGGTTTAGCGACTTTTTTTTTAAATGTCGTGCAAAAGGTCACTCTTACTTAAAATGCCCTAAGCCGTTAGTAAAATGCCAAAAGTGTCAAAGGGTTGATCACGACAATGAAAACTGTAAACTTCTACCAATGATACCGCGTTTCGCGTACGGACGTTGAAGAACGGAAAACTTTGACTATTTCCACGACTGGTGATACTAACAGTAATTTTTTCAAATAAATCGAAGTTCGTGAAGATGATGCTCAAGATCTAAACTTCTTAAAAAGATACACACAATTGCCTATCATCAAAGGTTTCGGTAATTCTGTAGTTACACCTGTCTATAGGAGCTTTGTGAACATTGAAATCGATGATGTTGAGGCGACGATCGAAGATCTTGTAGTTACTGATGAGTTTGTGACAACAGCATTGCTTATAGGGCAAAACTTTAGAGTTTTCTTCTGTGTCTGTGTTCAAAGACAATTGCAAACTATTCTTCTACAAAAGTCCTGCTCTTAACGCAAACTTGACTACATTAAATTGTACCCAAGTTCCTTTGTCAGGGTTAGTTGAAGTTATAGCGTAGGAATCTAACTTTTCAGGGGATGTGTATGTGGAGGGTTACAGTAGTATTGAACCGGGTAAAGAAAATCAATCGATCAAAATTGCACCAAGGTGTTTATCACGTAGTTAATGGAAAATGTCATCTTACAATACAAAACAGAATCATTTATTTATGCCACACGTTGCACACACATGCACACATGCATGCACATGCATGCCACATGCAGTTTATAAAAAAAAAATACAAGAAAAGACAATACAAGTAAGTAGGCAAGTGATATAAATTGGCAGTCACTCGCCATTAATGCTATAGCAGCATACGCTATTATAACGCTGGTCTTCCGACACCCATGTCATCGTTACAGTTACAGTAAATAATAATAATATTCTAATTTATTTCTAATAAAAAAACCGAGAACCAATTTTAACAATAAAGACAATAGTACTAAGCTCTTATAAAAATTTATAGGCTTCTTTAAAATCACGGAAGTATGTAATATAATGATCGATATAAAATTTTTGAACTTACTGGATTTATACTCTTAAAAGTAAATACGATAGCGATGTTGCTTTTGATCGGATTCGACCTTGGATCAATGTTAACCTTTCTCATAACAACGATGCTAATATGTAACAAAAGTAATACTTCATCCGAAAGCGAGGATAATGATGACGAAAATATGCCTACATAAGGTCGGCAACAAAATAATACAGTCAGATCTGATACTAATTATATGCCAAATGTAATGATTAATAATTTAAAGTAATATTGTTAGTATAATAATGTAGCGAAACACTGGGAGTTATTGTTTTTTTTGTTATTCACATGTTGTTTTTATAATTACTGAAAATGTAATTGTGTTAAAATCGTAAATTCAATTTATTTGAGTATTTTCTATAATTATTTAATAAAATAAATTTTAATAAGAAATTGAAGTTGATAAGGACTGAAATAATAAAATGAATTTGTAGGTAAGCTATAACAATAAAAAAAAAAGATTTTTTTTGTTCTTCTTTAAAATTAAAATAATATAAATATTCTTAATTGATTAGTACGTTCAGTTTATTTATTTGATCATGCGTCAGGAGATCGCATGATGGCGGATGGCCGAATGTAATGATTTCTCGAATTTTATAATTCATTTTGTAAATATTAAGCTTGTTTTTTTAGATTAAAATTGAAGTAGTATAATTAATTTTATATCTTCCTGTCTTTTAGTGAGTCAATTGACCGCCAAGTCGTAGCTTTGGTCGGTAAGGTTGGTAGGATTGTTAACGTTGGTAGGTTGCCGAACTGTAAAAAGTAGGAAAGGAGAAGATTGTTAAAAATATGGATTTCTGGAAAGAGACTTGGTGGAGTAAACTTGACTGGCTAACATACTGTCATCTGTAACAAGTGCGAAGAATAAAAGTAACATTGTTTTACCTGTGTTCTACGAATAAATAAGAGGTGTTAAAGTGTTCATCTGCTGCAGTTCATTTCATTCTCCTTTGAAGTTGCAGTGTCTTCTAGTAACAAATTATTTTGATACTTGGTCAGCGACAAAAAAGATGAACGTTTTTGGTTTTTAAAATTCAAATATTTCCTAAAATTGTAAAGTTCAAGTATTTTCTAAATCAGCACATTTTTGGTAAATGTTTTGTATTGACTTTTATTGAAGATCCATTTTGAGCAATGCTATGGTGATTCCAGATAAAATGGGCGTTAAATAACTGAAATTGTTGATCTACTTTTGTCGCTTACCGTACCAGGACCTGCCCTCTTATTACAGAACTTCGCTAAAGTTCGCATTCATTCACTTTTAGGTTTAACATAGACTTCAAAGTAAAAAATAAAAGTAATCAGAGACTAGTGTATCATGCCAAGCAAAACCAGCATCTACAATGTCGCAATAAAAGCTATAATAATGAAAATGAACATACGAGTGACGTAGCATCGACTAGCTCCCAGTCGTCGCCCGTGAAAGACGCCACCGTTGCGGATACCTGTCGCAAAACTACTCACTCACCACTCGGACTAAGCTCCACGCTAGATTCTACTACATGGAACGAAACTCTGCGAGACGCTATAGTTCTTTTAAGAAACATTTAATATTACAAGCTGAGCTGATGCTGAACAGTTCAAAGTCAAAGTCAAAAAGCATTGCATTAGTGTTGAAGTTTAAATATTCGCGCGCTTTACATTATTCCGTGTCTACCTTAATATGTAATTTTTATGGTTTGTTCGTTCGCTTCCATGTCGTGTCGGAGTAAACGTGTCAGTTAAAAAATATTCAATTTTATTACCTAAATATACCTAGTCCCCTGCAATTAGCATTCAGTAAAGTAACAAGCATTCGTTAGAAACGCCTAAACACTTTTTTCCGAGTTTTTTGTATTTTGACTTACAAAAAAGCTCGGAAAAAAGTACTCGCTTTTGACTTTGCTTTTTTCATTTGTCACCGAACATACCAGAAGGGATTCCTGTTTAACCTTTACTTGTAAACGATTATATCTTTCTAACATTTTCTCGCAAAGGCTCTTTTCATACACAAAATTTAGCAGTGATACTAATAATGCCTGTTGTGTTAACAAGAAGCAAATAATAAAATATCTACGACTACAAGACTGTGTCACAAGAGGTCACATGATATTTAATTTCCTGAAAGAATTGTATAGGGATTCTATTCTGGCATCATCAATTTCGCTCGGAATTCAATATATCGACATCATTAAAGATACATAATGTCACAGCCCCTTATGACACAATCTACTATTTTGGTCAGAATGAGACGAGAAGAGTCATATTAGCACGCTAATTTACAGACCCAGCACACGAAAAGCGTACTAAGAATCAACGCATACCATGTGGAAACTGTACTTGAGGCATGAAAATAAAGTGCATGTTCATATAGAAGAGAAAACGCCCGAGCAGTTTTCCGTCCAGTTTGCGCTGACTCCAGAGTTACAAGTTGTACCTAAGTTACGTTGCATAGCGAGGGATATATGTGAATCACCAATAATACAATACAATACAATACAAATACAAATGTTTTTATTGTTCCAAAAGATACATAAAATATTCCAACGATGAAATCTCCTTTTAAGTAAGAAATACTTGTCATAGGAGATCTCGCTCTTGCTTAGGTCTACAATAGGATCGCTTCATTTCAAATCTAAAGCTTACTATAGAACGAGTTGAAGAGAATGAGGTAAAGTCGCCGCCGAGGGAGACCGAAGAATCATTAGAAGGACCTGGTGTTCTGCAAAGAGTGGCCGAATCGGGAAGATGAGTGAAAGGAAAAGGAAGGCTTTGCCCAGCAGTGGGACAGAACAGGCTGAATAAAAAATAAGGTAATTAGGTCTCTTACCGGCTGCACGTTCCCAACTTGAGGCGCTGGCTCCACCATCTCCCAATCCTCATTAGCAGGCGGGGTCTCATCAGTGCCAGGTTCCCCCACCCTGCCTACCAATGCGTGGTACACTTCTATGTAGCCTCGCACTCGGGACCGCGCGCTGGAAAATCAAGTTTATTGCCAAGTGTATAAGACTGCTTTTTGATAGCACTTTGGTGAATCACGCGAATTTTATGTTTTCTAGTTAAGTTCCATAGGTGTCCATCGATTTTTGTATTGTCATTGTTCTATTGAGTAGCTTAATTTAACAGCGCTTAATTTGTTGCTGTCTTTCTTGGTTTAGTTTATACATATATTGTAAGTATGTATTTACAATAAAAAAGTATATAAGTATTATATCAGCTATCTGGTACCTATATTACAAGCTTTGCTTAGTTTGGGCCTAGATGAGATAGTGCTGTGTGGAAAATCAACCAATATTAATGTATTTATTTATAAAAAGCTATGGCAACAATTTTAGCTCTGTCTAATTAAATTTTTATAGGTCATTAAATTTACAATTGATTTTTTCAAGTTTCACAACAAAATTCTAGCTATGACTTTTTATGCTTTTAGCATGTACATACGGTATTTGTATACCTATTACAAATTCTAGCGTTAAAAAAGGTTATAATATTATACAAACATCGACAAAACGCAGTTTCAACCAAAAAAACAGTAAAATCGATTTTTGAAATCTTATCATGTCTTGAGATAACATCCACATTCTTGCATGCATTAGATAGCCGATTCACACAACATTATTGTCCCGCACCAATAAACGAATCTAATAAAAACACTGGTTCTTTTTTATTCAAATCTTTTTTTTATACTACTTCTGATGGAACAAGCAGATGTTAAGTGGTAATCATCACCTATTACAATGCATTGACTCGTAAGTCACGTACGATATAAACGTGCCCTATGCACTGCTGTGTCCTCATGTGCCTGTAATTTCACCGGCAACAGACATTAAAACCGAAAATCAGCAACGCTGCTTGACGGCAGAAATAGGCATGGTGGTAGTACTCCCCGGACGAGCCCTAATAATACTCTACTACTCTTATGTAAGAATTTTACCCACACACCCATTGTACCCTAACAAACTTACCTATCAAACAAAATTAACAAATCAAAAAACAACGTTGAAAAAGCACAGCTAATCATCACCTCTCTCTCTACATTATTGTTAACACAAGTGTGCGAGTGAGAGGTTATAAGCGACGCCATCTTGGATTGGTTCTCTTATTGGCGCGAGTATAACTAGCACATTAAAATTTAACACGCTTAGCACCTAAGGGGGTATTTTCACAAGCCGGTGTATGCCAGTCTGGAAAAAGACACCCGTAGTTATGTCATAAATGATGAAGCTGATCGTGTTAAAATACATACTATAATACGTTTATACAACATTAAAACAATATCCAGACTGAACTAAGGTTCTATCTATAGCACAGGGAGGGGGCAAGAAAATCAAAGTCCGAACGATTTAAAAGGTCCGATGTGGCTGTCCATATCTTAAGGTGCCTTAAACAAGTTTTTGGCAAATAAACTTTCCGTTTAGAAATCAGTATTCATTCTTGCGGAAGCGAGATTACCATACACACATCAAAATTGTCTAGACTGTCTAAACTGATATGAATTTCTTCAGAAAACTAGGCATGGTAAGAATTCTTATTATGGCAACATTAGGCATGGAAGATATTGAAAAAAAAAACTAATATTATCGAACCGATTAAATTGTTCAGACAGCAACATAAATCGAGAAGGCGAATGAGCAAGCAGGCGTGCAACACTTACACCGACCTGCGCGGGCGCAGTGGGTACTTAACGACGTTGGGCCGCGCCGCCGCCGCCGACTCGGCCGGCACGCCGCCCAGCGCCACCTCCGCCATGCCGAGGAAGTCGTCGCGCGTCAGCCGGTTCTCGTCGAACACCTGGATCAGCAGCTTGTGCTCCTGAGGCTTCACCTGGAACGTTACAATCAATTCGTCAAAATACATCCTTTTTCCTAATCTTACCCTCTTTTTTTTATACAAAATTAATTTAAATCTATCTTTTTTTATACAACTAGCTGATGGAACAAGCAGAGGGCCCACCTGATGTTAAGTGGTAACCATCACCTATAACAAAGCACAACCTCTGAAGTCACGCACGATAGGAACGTGCCCTACGATGCCCTGTGTCCATCAACTTGAGGCATACAGATTATTCATATTCATATTCCCTTAAAAGTTATAGGGGCTCTATAAAATATTCGTGTCTCTGTCACTTTTATCGCAATGGAAAGAGATGGAAATAGACTTGGCGGCTAATTTAGCTATTGAAGCACTCAGCGGCCACTGTGAATACATCTTAAAGTCAATAGGTATTTATTCAATAAAACCACAAGGATCACTTTGAAACGTCTTAAAACTGTGAATCTAGGTGCCAGTTCCACGCGACCAAAGCCTAGAAGAACAGGCAACTTCCGTTCCTTTGAATGGCCCTTGTCACAATGTAATATATAATTCAATACTGAAGCTCCAGTGTGGTGCCAATCGAATTTAGTGACCTACCTAACTAAGACAACTGAGGGGATACCGTGCCTGGCGATCAAAGTCGTGAAGATGTTCTATTTTTTACATTAAAATCACGTATGTTTCCCATAGGGGTAGGCAGAGACCACGAATTTCCACTTGCTCATTATTTTACATCCTTATTTTTTTTGTTGCTGATGGAACAAGCTTCATCTACTTGACTTCACTCTCTGATATACGATACACCAATCAGACAGGTATAACCCTATATCGGTTCATACCGTTATTCTGCCAGTATAAATATAATCTGTATTTCAGGTCAATTAACTATACAGATTATTTAATTCAATCATGCAAAAACACCTCATGGATCTTTTTTTCTAAGCAAATGCCTGAAATGAGTTTCACTTACTCGGAATACAAACTCCTGATTCCATACTGGGTTCAAAGTCTGGAAAAAAAGACGATAAATTATTTTTACGTGATAAAATAAGTTTATCTTAAAGGTTGCTTCGAAGAGATGCTGTTAGCGATAAGGCTGCCCATTGTATTAGTACAATAATTGTTAATTTTTAGTAAAAATGTGTATCTTTATTTGTTGTGGTAATAAATAAAGAGGTCTATCTATCTAAAATGCACGAGTTATCAATCGGTTATGAAGATACGTTGCTGGCTAGCGATTTCATAGATAGCGCTCCTGTGATTTCGCTCACTCGCTAGCGTTCAATTATTTAATTAAAAATATTGGTATATTCCACACAGCACTATCTAGCCCTGAACTTTGTACTATGAGACCCAAACAGCTGATATAATATTTATACAGGGTGTTAAAATTAAAATACTAGTACCGAAATCTTCAGGGGGCTAAAGTACCCATCAATATGAATAACTTTTTCTAAGGAACCAACACTGTGAACGAGAAAACAAAAACTGAGCTGTGAAGGCTGTCTTTATTTATGTTATCTACACTAATATTATAAAGAGGAAAGCTTTGTATTTTTGTATGTAACGAATAGGCTCAAAAACTACTGGTCCGATTTCAAAAATTATTTCACCATTAGAATGCTACACTATCCCTGAGTAACATAGGCTATATTATATTTTCAAAAAAATCAGGGGTCCTTACTAAAACTCCAATAATGTAACCCAAGGTGGAAACCAAAAACCTTACATCGCGTGCGCTGCGAAAACTATTGATGATAGAACAAAATAATGTACTACGGTTTCGTAGAACTCGTCATCATCTACAAAAAATGTCGCGACAGCATATGTCTAACTATTATAGTTATGTCACAATAAGTGTTCTTTTATTATAAAAAATTAATTGAAATGCCGCCGCTATTAAGGGTCTTTATTTGTACCTTTGTATTAATCCTTATCCAAATAAATCTTTTCATAATTAAGACGGTTTCAATACCTATAGATTACTTCTTAAATTTTTCAAATCGGACATTCCATTCAAAAGATATGACGAAATTAAAAACGTTAACGGGTCCACGGGTCGCGCTCGGGGTGCGATTTCACTCTCTGGCGTGCTAATGTATGAAATAAGTAGACGCGAGGCTTGAACCCACGGTCTAAGTTTATCCTCAAATGTTCAAAAAATTTATGACCACCCTTGCGAAGCTGGGACAGGCCGCTAGATTATTAATAAATAGGAACGCCAACAGCGATATGTATGGTTACATTTTTAGGCACATTGTGTTATTGTCTTAGACTGATACATACGCCAATAATAGGCGGCTCAAAATATTCATAAATATTTGACTTAAAGCTGGTCTCACCTTTTTCTTGGTTTTGGTGAGAAATGTCTCGATGGTGACGTCACCGTCGACTTTCTGCAACTCCACCCGGACATAAGGATCACTGGAACGGAAAAATACAATATAATCTACGAAATGAGGCAATTCCTACATGAATCATCGTTTCCATACAATGTATGACACATTGCAAGGATTAGCAATAAAAATCTTTGGGGCACTTTTTTTACGTTGAATTAACCGTGAATTACTATTATTATATTATTTATTGCTTTATTCGTTTCAAAAGTGATTCTTTTGCTTGAACTAAATAAAGACTTGACTAGAATTTTATGGGGCCGGCGGCGGTGGCTTTGCAACCTGTCACGAATGGAATACCAACTACTGCAAAATTTGGGTATGTGCCAAAGGTAATGTTTGGACGTACCTCTGACTACCCTCTTCTTAAAGAATCAATATATCTGAGGTGATATCTACCGTGTCTCGATCGTGGCTTGAAGATGTTTCTTCTATGTTGATTCAATTTCATATTGAGAACGATCTTTCAGCTTGGTTTACAACTCCATAAAAAAAACCATTGACCTTTCCATCTATGTAGTCCATACATGAAAACCATAACTTTATACGAGTGTGGTCATAATTATGCCATAACTAGCCGCCGATCCTTTCAATAAAAAGGCGACCTTACTCGTAGAATGAAGCATCGATTATTTCAAAGTATAACCTGAATTGCCTGAACATTAATACGCACTATGGAAAAAAAATAATCGCACTAATTTAGTTTACTTTCAAAGTCTTGATTTATTTATGTATCTTACATAATCTTACGTTTCATTAGAATCGGTTCACTAATTTGGAAGAGAGCACTGGAAGTCTAGTGGCAGCGGCCTTCCTATCCTTAGGTCGTGGGTTCGAAACCGATCGTGCTCCATTGAGTTTTTCTGTTCAAAGATGTATGAACAAAGTGCCAGTACTCTCAAATGGGAAGGACAACATCGTAAGGAAACCGGCGGCATGTCGTAAAACCTAAAAAGTTCTGTGTCAAGTGCTCGAAAGGAGCCTCTTTGAGGCGCTCTTAAAATCCTTTCACCACCTTTCGAAAGAACTAGTGACATGACAAGAAGAACTAATTTCGAAGATAGTTAATTTAAAAATTGGCATTCGTGAGCATTCGTGAGAAGGAATTGGAGGAGGCCTATGCCAAAAGGCACACAGAAAATCCCAACTAAAATATTAAACAGTGTAAATAGATTAAATTGTAAATAGTTTCTGAATAAACGGCTTATTATTATTATTATTCGTGAGCAATAAACCCTCTTATCTTATGACCTTATCTGTGATGTAGCAGTCATTGTCTAAACGTGCAAGTAAAGCCGCGGACTGAAGCTAAGTTATGCATTATTGTATCGTAGCCGCGAGAATGCGTGCCATGACCTACCTACATACGTCGTCCTCAAGGTTGTCTACGTCCCTAGGCGCAGACAAACATGAACTGGAGTGGGGATGCCCCAAAGTCAAAACGTATTATTGAATCACAAGGATCACTTTGAAACGTCTTAAAGCTAGGTGATTCTAGGTGCCTGTTCCACGCGTCCAAGCCTAGAAGAACAGGCAACATGTTGACATCATGAAAGCTTTAGAACGGCATACAACCTCCTTCATTTAGGGCCGCTTGCACAACGATCTCGAGCCCGTAATCGTATTTAGTAAGTTAATTGCGATTAACGTTTAGCACAAGAACAAAATTGCTGAACATAGCGCACTGTCAGACAATGAAAATAATGTTCACGTTAATTCTGTTTAGATTGGTAAACGTGTTCAACTGATACAATTAAATCCGTACCCCAAGTATGAGTTTTGCTTACCATATTTGGTTTTATGTTTTTGTTCCGTGTTCATTGCGGGTTTTGTATGAAGACGCGATAGAGATACACGCGATAAACCCGCAATGAACACGGAACAAAAACGAATCATTTTTGTTCCGTGTTCATTACGGGTTTTGTATAAAGACACGATAGAGATACCGATATGGAACTTTATGTTGCAAGTATGATGAAAATTAGTATTAGAACATAAAGTTCCATATCGGTATCCCTATCGCGTTTTGATACAAAACCCGCAATGAACACGGAACAAAAACGTAAAACGAAAAACCACATATGGTAAGCAAAACTCGTACTTGGGGTACAGATCGTTGTTGTTTATCGTTGATCGTGGCTTCTGACTCATATTAACTTATTTACTTAATTTAACTTATTTGAGAGCACTGGTGGTCTAGTGGTAGCGGCTCTGCTTTCCGATCCTAAGGTTCGAAACCGGTCGTGCACCAATGAGTTTTTCTGTTCAAAAATGTATGAGCACAATGCCAGTACTCTCAAACGGTGATGGAAAACATCGTGAGAAAACCGACATGTCGTAGAACCTAAAAAGTTCTATAACATGTGTCAAGTGCTCAAAAGGAGCCTCTTGAGGCGCACTTAAAATCCTTTCACTACACTGTTTCGCAAGAAACTAGTGACACGACAAGAGAGAGATTTACCTACACGTCGATTTAAGACAGTTGCTGTTCTTGACCAAATACTTGGAATTGCGAAAAAAATATATCTCTTGCAAGACAGCAATTATTGATTGATTTCATGAAGCGGTTTAAGAACCATGCTACCATAAAAAAAACTGTCACTTTAGTTGCTCATAATACGAATTTACTTAAAAACCCGACTTAAAAATAAGGAGGTTCTCAATTCGACTGCATGTTTACTTTGTATGTTTGTTACGCGATTACTACGCCAAATAAGAATTGATATTGATTATTCTTGATTTGCTTGGTAGGTACTTTGGATTTGGATACCTCAGAGATCGTCCTATATAAAATGTGTGGTCCCCTTCAGCAAAAGTTTTGTTTTATGTTTCTATTTAATTATTTATTGCACCAAACAAAGTTTGTACAAAAGGAGAGCTTAATGCTAGACAGCATTTTCTACCAGCCAACCTTGACAGGTGAAAAACAAAGAGGTTGGCGTGCTTAAAAACTAAAGGAGACAATTTGGTATTACATTTACTAACACAAAAACTTTATACTACTAAATATAATAAATAAAAATACTATATAAACTACAAAATAATAAAAATAAATATAGATGTATTTATATATACATACACATACTATATATATATGATATATATAATATATAGTATCACGTGGTAGAATTAAAGTAGTGTTCATGGACAAGGCGTTCTATTGTGTCGTAGAACCTAAAAAGTTCTATAACATGTGTCAAGTGTTCGAAAGAAGCCTCTTGAGGCGCACTTAAATTCCTTTCATCACACTATTTCGAAAAAAATTAGTGACACGACAAGAGAGAGTGTTTTTGAAGTATTTTTTGGAAATAAAGTCGCTTTTCCTCTACAGGCATTTTAAGATCTAGTGAGCTAATCTTGTGGTGCTGTTCTCATATTGCGCCACCTACATACCTAATAGGTTTATGTTGATTTTAACACTAGCTACACTTTTCTAAAACGTTTTCATTTCATTTCCAAACCAATTAACATATAATTATGTGTAACACGAATATCGATACGCTACCTTTACCGTTACAATGACAAATGAATATGTGCTTATTGATCGGTTTTCAAAGAAAGTAGTTTTACTGTATAGGTCTAATAAGTTATCATATATTCCGTAAGTGACTACACCGCCGTCAATTCTGATTAGTTTTTATCCTTCCTAGGGGGCCTGGAAGAGATCGCTCTCAGCGATAAGGTTGCCCATTGTTTAACCTAAATGTATGCTTTAACCCTGTACTATGTTTCTGTGTGGTGAATAATAAAAAGTTATCTATCTTGTAAGGTCATCTAAACATCAAACAGGTCACTGACCTAGCCATAAGGCTCACCATAATAGCTCAAACTGGTTATTAACCTACTGCAAGATAAGTAACGAACGAAAACAAACAATGATTCACATGGACTCAGGTAATTTAACTTTGACGTCATATCCAAAATACTTCATCATCATTCCCATGATCCTCATCATCATAAATAGCCTGAAGAAGTCCACTACAAGACAAAGGTCCCCCTATACATTTCCAAGGTCTCTATGCACTTCGCGATTTTTGAAACAACGTAGATCGTCTTATATTATTCAGTGGGGTAACATTGATAAACCTATTGACAATTTGATTTACACTAAGAGTCTATCCCGACATTTGTAATTATTTTTAGTTTCTCGGATGTCGTATTTCGTAATTCGGATTCCGTTTTTCCAGTGAGTTTTATCTGTAGACGTGATGACCGTGATGATCGGGCGTACTGAGAACGAAAGTTCCAGGCATTTGTTTATCGTTTCGTAGAGTACCAGTACCACAGATAAGAGAATACTAGCCAGTACCCAGGAGATGGGTGATTCAATTTATACATACCTAGCACCAAATATATCTTTCTTAGCCAATGAGTAGGCCCCTACAATCTTCAGTCGAAGTAGGAAGCTGTTCTCATCAGTCTGAAAATAAAATAATTTTAATTAGAAATGACAGAAAAATTATATTGTAAAATAGGTATATAACCCTCTATGTATATAGGTAGGTAGGCTATAATATACGTGTAGGTCTGGTTTCAATGTAAAAATTGGCATTGGGGATGTTAGTATTGTGGTTCCATGGCTTGTACTGTTGCCTTTTCTTCTAGGCTTGGTTGTGTGGAACTGGCACCAATTGAATCAATTGAATCACAAGAATTACTTTGAAACCTATTCAAAGTTGTTGTTGTGATTTTTTACTGATTCCAGTATGGACATAGGTCACTAGAATGTGTATATATGGTGTGTAATAGAGTCCATGATTTGTTGCCATGGAAACATTGCTAATAAGTACAACATGCTCTGCCCTGCCTCCATCAACTTGAAGCATACAGATGTTAAGCCACATGTTATTTCACCGGCAACCTTCACAAAGAGCTCTACTACTCTTAATCCATAATATGGGATTTAAAATGATATTTTCATCCTTGTATCATTTTGAGTCCATTCTGATTTGATTACTGTTGTTTTACTTACTCTAATAATGGTGGGTATGTTCATTTTAGAGTAATGCTGTACATAAAGTAGAGACAG
This sequence comes from Chloroclysta siterata, assembly GCA_932294275.1. NCBI lineage: Eukaryota > Metazoa > Arthropoda > Insecta > Lepidoptera > Geometridae > Chloroclysta > Chloroclysta siterata. The sequence continues at coordinate 30,410,089 of OW028589.1, forward strand.
ACTTATTTAATAATGTATACTCAAAAGTATACTCAAATCCAAATAAAGAAGCACTCAGCACATCAGTTAGTGATCGGCTATTGTTAGATTCAATTGGACTTTTCTTGAACAAACAGTTTGTGTTGACAATCAATGAAAAAATGTAATTACTTAATTATTAGATTACATTTGATGTATAGATTAAAGCTAGATATTTGAAACAATTGAATGTTATTGATTAACAATATAAGTACAGTACTTAGCATAGGTAGCATAGTATTTTGTGTTGAGTATAGGAAGGTAAGAATAAGAAGTAGGCAAGAATCTAAACAGTGGAGGAAAATTTCACAATGACCTAAGTATAGGTAGATTATTTATTAAAGGATTTATATAAAACCACAACAACTATTGATGAAAAAGAGTGAAAGAGAGCTTCTGTGCTGACCGCACTAAACATGGATAGACAAGGGCAGGAAGGTGATTATGAAAACTAAATAGGTACTTTCTTCATTCTTCTTCTTCCTATTTGTATGGCCTTTGCAGTGTAGGTCGCAATTTTGCCAATGTAACACTTTATGTTAGACCTGAGCATGAAAGAGAATGACAGGTGGAGTAAGGTAATGCTCGGTGGAGAATTTAGTTTATTTTAATTAATGATTCCATACAAAAAGAATTAAAATCAGGATAGTATTTATTGTAAACAATAAGGTGAGTGTATAAATAGTGAATGTAGGTATCTAAATGCAAACATGCAATTCTCTCTTAGATTTCAATGCAGAGTGCAATGGAGATGTTTCAGAGTGATCATTATGATTTGATGAATAAAACCATTGACTTTTATATCACCACATCCACACAGGTAAGAGCTACTCGCCCTAAATGAACACTGAACTTGGAAACCAAATCCCATTAGAGATTGACCTCCAAAGTACAGACACCCACACAGATCTGGTATTAACTAGTACTTGAGTCAATTCGCTATTCAAAAACTTAAGCGCATATATTAAGACACTCGTTCCGCAATATAAAACGCATTTGAAATGTTAATCGCCTACAAGGACGAGTTGTTGTTGTGGGGTAGGACCTATTTAAAATACGTAAGTATATTAGCAAATAGTAAATTTACCATACGTACACGCGTATCCGACTGCCAAGCCATCACCCATGTGAAAATATACTAATTATTAAAACAATAAGAAAAAATTCACATTCCTCCTAGCGACGTACTACACGAAAACAACTGTTTGTAAAAAGTTATGACACGTTTTCCAACTATTGTACACCGAAACCTCACAACTCGTTTTACAGTTTGTTGGCATTAGCGACAACTTTATAACAGCCACTAAAAATCTAAACATGAAAACTTTACGAAATGCCTAGAAATACTTGAAACAAATAAAAAACTAAAATGCAGGAAGGAACCGAACTACTGTGACACAGTAAATGACAGCTGGATGGATGACTGACTCGTCAAGTGACAGTTATTGTATGACAGCTTAGGATCAAATTATAGAGCATAAATTATACTGCTGTCTCTGTTGTTTAAGCTATGGCAAACAAAGATGTAAACAAAAAACGTTCCAAAAACTATTCATGTTAAGCAAGAGTCGAAAACGTCACATGAATTAATTTGACGCATTACGGTTCGTTGCACGCATTCGATGCAATGAATCAAATCTGTAAATACTTGTATTTACAGATTTGATTCATTGATTTGATTCCCACAACCTTAGGCAAAATATAGAAGACGAAAAAAAAATACGCGAATCACTAAAGATAAGTATGTATGTAAGTAGATACGGTTTGGTATCGTCGTGTTAATATAGCGTATACCTACGTACTCAGATATAAATATCACTGTGCAGTGTAAAAATCATAATCACAAGCCATTTTCAATGATTTTACCTCATACTGTAGTGAAAATCGAGGTTCTTGTCGCATCAAACCATTTTGACGATACCGAGAGGTCCAGGATGACGAGCGATTCCTGCCAGACGTAGGCGGAGTACTCGCACCGATGATGTGATGCTGCATCGTGGAGGAATACGTACGAAGATCTAGCATTTCTCAGCACTGACTCACAGCACATTTCACCATCACTTTCAGAAGCATCCAACCTAACTCGCTTAATCTAAATATTATTTTTAAAATAAACGCGCACAAGGGGAGCTAGATGTCGTCGGTCGGTGCGCAGACATATGACGCTGTAATCTTATCAGCACAAGAAATGGGCACGATAAAAGAAATGTACCCATACAATTAGCATCGCACTGATAACTCCGCCGTGTCATGTGAAGTATGCCCGATTACTGCCTCCGTTTCAATAGGTGCGACGTATAGGCAGTAGGTAGGTACATGGATGATAACGGTATCTTTACTCATGCTTAGTGTGTCTTTCTCTGATGACCGTTGTCATTGTAACTAGCCACCTACTTACCTACCAACAATACTTAATAATAGGTTAGTCGTACACCGACCTGAAGTATTAGGTATTACCTTAACCTTAAATAAAAACCCGAAACACAAGATTACCAGTACCTAAATACCTATTGAATTGTTAAAGCTAGATCGTAGAAAAGTAGGATATGGTCGGCAGATTGATATATGTAGATACAGTCTAAAAGACAAAGTATCTTTGCTTGATAACGAATTTTTATCCTAAATACTTCTCTCGTAGATACATAACTAGGTCACAGAGTTCGTTCATACTCATGGCTTTATCTGTGCGTCTCAAACGTTCCATCGAATATTGGTAGAATTTCTTGTAAAAGGCGGTTCTTCAATAAGCGTGAGGAGTGATTCGTCCAAATTCACAGACAGTCTACCTAACTTCTCCTAGATGCCTAGAAGCCTCCTTTGGCCTGAAGAATGACCTCGAGGCCCATAGGGGTTGACTACTATTTGTCTATGTTTAGTCGGAGCTCTTATGGGTGCGTTCGTTGCTTCGGTCGGCAAGCATTGAGAAATTCCGGAAGTCCGGAACGGTTACGGGCATGTATGTGGCAGACTGGTTTTTTCAGTTGCCAAGACGACCCGCTAGAGGCACTGCAGTTCATAATATTATGGTGGGTAAAGATTTACAAAATAAATAAACATCAATACAATTCCAGACGGCAAATCTTTACTAATTAAAAGTTTAGATACGTGCAGATTATGTTAAAATACCACACTGATCTAGTAGAATTAAATAATTGACACTACAAGGATTTAACATAAGTACGGACCAGAACCGCAAGATGTCGCTACATATAATCCAACAAAATAATTCAAATCAATTACCTACCTATGTAGGTAGTTGAGTTTACACAAGTTAATTAATTAAATACAATCTAAAGTATATATAATTCGAGTTTGGTTCGGTTTCCATAAGGCACGTCATAGGCCGTAGATTGCGATTAAAGCTTACCATTATAACTAATTAATTATATCTAGACAATCATTTAACTTCTTTGTCGTACCACGATAATTGTATTGATTAGTGAAAAAATATTGTTATAAAGAAATACACGGTAGGAATAACCTATATAAAGATTTGAGCAAACAGATAAAATGTTTTTTTAGGTCCCATTTAGTCAACCCAATAGCACAGAATATAAATAATAGGCATAATAATTTCACTTACGTTACGTAAAAAATCCTCAAATGAATAGATGAATGATAAATTAAATATTTTGGTATTTAACTAAAAAACAGAATAAGCACATATTTTATGTTACAACAGCATTGCCACCAATATAGTACCTACATGAGTACTGTGATAGTACCACATATTAAAAACACATAGGTACCTGCCAAGGTAGGTACGGTACATAATAATTTAATTTTGTAGCTGACTGTACTAGCTACCCATCTTGGTACCTATACCTAGTACAGTCAGCTACAAAATTAGGTTAACAATTTTAATAATAGAGCATTGCTGTTCTATTTAGCAAAGAAATGCCAATCGGTTTACACATAGGTCAAGGCGAGACCCAAAATATCCACAAACCAATATTAGGAAATGGCAAAATTATACAGTTACATAGGTAAGTAGATTATAATCTATCTTATTTATTCAAAACTCAAGGAGAGGTTGCCTCTGTTTCCGCACGGAGATCACAAAAACATCATTCTGTTTTCAAATAAAGTTTTTTGTTGTTTTGGACATAGATTATCAGAATAACAATGAATAATGTTTCCGGTGGAATATAGGCGAGACTATTTATTGCGTCACAGCCACATTTACATAAAAATCAGAGCTAACAAAGCAAAACCACTGTTTCTAGGCTGACAAAAGAACTGGTATGGCTAAAAAATGTGTTGCTGACGACTAACGTATTTTTACTGAATTATTAGATAGGCGTGGTCACTGCTTTTGGACGTGTTGTTGAACTAACGCCTGTATCGTCCAACTGCGATCTAGGATTATAATCTAGAATGAGATATCGAGCAATATCGAGTTATTACGCACAAACATTATTTAGTTTGGACCAATTCCGGGATTTATCAGCGACATGCAGACAAGTGCCGACAACCTGTTTTCTGTGTAAATGTGCCCGCGCTCATGACTTGAACATATTTGCCAGTTGATCTATGCTATGATATAACAGCTCTTGGGAGCTTACCGGCTAGTGTGAAAGTTAATTATGAATAGAAAGTACTTGACTGTAGGTATTATTTTCTACAATTCTGTCAACACAACAATATTTTTATGAGATTCTCAAAGAATTTCTCTGTACTTACATGTGTAGTGAAAATAAATTATTTGGTACATAATTAATGTTATAAATAAATACAAATATTAATTTTTAATCCAAGTATTCGAATTGAGCACCGAAGTAGGCACCATAATAAAATTAAAAATATTCGAAAAAGTTTAACAAAAAATCAGTCTTAAAAAATAGATACATTTTAAACTTACTCAAATGTCTTATACTTTTGCAAAATGTAGATTTATTTGTAATAATAAAATCAATAAATTGAGTAGCCATTATTAAAGATTTTCTTATCACTATTCTAATAATAAATTCAAGGATTTAAATATAATTTTAGAGAGACTCATTAGTCATACCTTACTAAGTTTTTAAATATAAAATATCAATATGGAATGTTAATTAGGTACAATAATGTCTTAAATCTAGGTAAAGGCACACCAGTGAACTAAAATAAAAATAATGGCTTAAAAGTTCCTGTAGGTAGGTAGCACTACAAGTAAGTATAGATATGGATAGCTGTTTATTTAGCAGCCAGTCTTTATTTTAAAATGTGTTTTGAAATCTGTCACAAATAAGCAATGTTTCACAATTGTTCATCATTCAGAAACGTTACAAGTTATTAGTAGAAAAATCTATGCTTGCCCAATGACAGTGATAATTTATCTAATATGAACTGTAAAAACTTCAAAAATGTGTCCTATCATTCTAAATCAGTAATCATTACTTCTAAATAACCTTACACATCTATATTCAGATCTACTCGTATAATTATAATAACTGGTTCCAACTCTTTGGAATCCAAGGTAAAATACCTGAATCATTCAACTGATTTGTTTATGCAACTAAATAGTAGTCACTGGATCTTGCAACCTCTACGCTTCTTCATCTCGGCCTTGCTCTTCTTCTTTGCCAATCCTTCTGCAGTTATATCAGATATGACTGAGAGTCTCTTTGAGGGATCAGCTCGGTTATCCCTAATATCTGAGCTGGTGTCTTGAGGAAAAGTTGAGCTATAAAGATTGTTGTTCTCGCTGTAGCTATGAGGTAGACCCAGCGCCTCATTGGGCTCATCGGTTGGATAATGTGAAGCCGGCCTGATGCTTACTGGGTCAGGAAACCGGGGCTTCTTACCCACTGCGGGGGGTGGTGGAGGCTGCCTGTGTTGTACTGGGTTGCTTGCTCGCTTATCTGTCTCAAAAGAGCTTGAGTGAACATGAGATATGGAACTGGATGTTCCAGCTTCGGAATGCTGAGAATAAAATCCTCTTGACACCTCCAAGGACTGTAAGGCACTAGATTTGGACTGGATAGTTTCTTTTTCAAATGGCTCTACATAATTCAAGTCCGAGTCTACAGACTTGCACAGTCTTAGGCGGTTCTCATTTATTAAATCTTTGGGATTGCTGTATGCATCACACAGAGTTGCCTGAGGTTGGCCAAGCTCATTATCTCGCTCGGCCTGCTGAGCTGCCATTCTTTGCTGCTTTTTCAGTAAAGCTTTCTGTCTTGCCTTCTCTTTGGCTCTCTGAAGTTTCTTATATTCTCGCTCTTGCAACAACCGCGCCAACTCTCCATCTTGGGCTTCTACAGCACATCTCATGTCAGCCAAAAGAATGTCTCTGTCCTGCACTTCAGTACTCAATTCCCGCGCTAATCTGGCATCTTTCTCTTCCTGCTCCAAGCGTCGCCTCATCTCCTCTAATTCTGTCGGAGACAGTCCCAGTTCTTCAGGGTTCAGATCTTCACCGGGCGCGGGTGTCGGGAGCTTAGGGAGGGGCACAGGCGGAGCTCGCGATGAGCTCGGTTGTTGGAGCACGTCAGAGTGCTGACGTCGCTGTCTGCGAAGGTTGATTTCCGCCATTTCTCTTGCAATTTCCGCATCGATCTCGGCCTGGCGGCGGCGTGCGATCTCCCTGAGGTGCGCCTCGTGCTCGATGCCTTGCTGCTCGCTGAGCGCGACGGGGAAGTCCTCGCGGATCTGCTGGTTGCGGTACCTATTCTCGGTGAGGTGCGACGAGATCTCGCGGTCCTGGAGGCGATGCGCCAGCGCGCCGTCCGTGCGCACCACCCATTGCTCGCGCAGGTCCGTCACGTGTCCGAACTTCGGCATTGTATCGCTCGCCTGGAACCTCGCCATCCCTTACTCGAAAGCCAGCCTTCACAACCGTTTGATTTGTTGTCTAATCACAAATACAGAAGCGCTACATAAAAGGTTTAACGTTTTCAGCACGAGACGAGCTTACGTACGAGAGCTAATAAAATAATATTACGCGAATACACACTGAGATTTCGTTTCTTTCACGAGTCACGACACCAACACAAAAGACTTTCCTCGCGTTCCGTGAGAGTATCAAACAACTTTTTACGTTTCCCGTGTGAACTCTATGCTCCGTGAACAATAGTGGACAATGTTTGATAATCTACATAATTAATTGCGATGCTCATTCATTCATTTCATTTATCCCTTCTCTAAACCAAAATAACTTCAACTTTCAACAATAGGCAAATGGCAGGCATTCATACATACAGACAGACACAGCAGACAGTGGCAGGATCCGATCCGGGTATTGTACGACCAATTAAAACATAGCTAGAAAATGTACAGCTGAATCAAACAAATTGAAAAGTACCAGAATTCGTTTTAAAGTTAAAATTACGGATTATGGTGGTAATTTACATCATGTCTATCCGTTAATCACTTTGTATTTGCTCATGTATTTGGAATACGCGAACACGAATAGCCATGAGAAGTGACACCATTATATGGGTTGCCTACAGCCTGATAGCACGAAGCCACAGTATGTATTTTATTGTATAGAGATAAAGGTAAAAAAAAAAAATATTTTTTATTATTTCTGGCACTTTGGGGTGCACTGGCTGTGCATTAATAATACGTGACAATCGCGGACTGTTAATGCACAAGCTGTGGCACAGATTGCTGGGGTGTGCTGTGCAGTATTAGGTCGTGCATCTAAGAAACAAAACAAAATGCTTTTTTTTCGTTGCTCATCACGAGCAGGCTAAAGTCAAGTCAGTTCCGCCATTTATTTTATACGGAATAGGGATTAGGCGTTTTTAGATGTTGGAAGTTCAACACGGATGAACCATGATTACGGATTTACGGACACGGGTGGATAATGATCGCCTAGGATTCCGTTTGAACAAAAGCGGTTGGTTCGTTATAGTCATCATCATTATATCATCCCACCCTTATCCCACTTCATGTGGGGTCGGCACAACAGGTTTTTTCCCTTCACTCTCCTCTATCAGCCGTCATCTCAGCCGCGGAACAGATTAATAAGGAGGAGGAGGAATGTATATTTACATTTCTGTGAACTCAGCAGTCACTCCTTTCTTACTCATGTCATCTTTCACACAGTCCATCCATCTTTTTTTTGCCTAGGAACCTCTTCTTCTATATCCATCCACATTCATCCCTAGCATTCTTCTCGTTACATGACATTATTCCATAACGCCCTTAGCACGCTGACCTTTATCTCCTGATCTTTTCAATCACTGGCGACACTTTCAAATGCCCATAAACTCATTCCTTATCTTATCCATTCTCGTGACACCACACATCCATCTCAACATTCTCATCTCCGCTACATGTTGGTTCGTTATACTCGTGGGTACAATAATAAATAAACACTATTAAAAAATTTAATGTCGTTCATAATTATTTCATTCTGATGAAATCAATACTTATCGCATGTTATAGCACAGTTGAAAGAAAAACTTAGGAGGCTGGCGTCGCTGTCCCTGCAAGAAACCGTCTTCTCTGAGATGAGCGCTGACATTTGATCAGTGGAGAATCGTTACAGCCGCAATCTAGTTCAAAAATGAAACATTGTAAAGACATTCACTGGGGGTGTTACGTATCCCAGTTACAACTCAAGCAGTAGGTAGCTAACGCCCGCCACCGCGCCCCATTACGTATCTTATGTCTGCACTCTACAGCAAGCTTTTATAGGCAATCGTTAGGTAGGTTTAGATAGGTATCGTATTCACACTTGTAATGTAACATAAGGATACCTAGGTAGGTGGGTAGATTAGATACCTACTTAATTTACGCTAGGCGTAGACCCGTATGAGACACGTAATAAGGGTAATAATAAGTAATAAAGTAATACCTAACTACGTAAAACATCTGCCATACAAAAAAAAGTAAGTGATTAGTGACTTGCACTTGAGCTGTCCAGCATGCGTAATCTTCACCCACCTTGTAAAATAAACTAGAATTTTTGCATTTGTGATAACTCGCCTATTCTTCGTACGAATTCGCAGAGTCCCTTCTTGTTAGCTGTTATGTAAAACACTTCTTCGGACATACGAAACAGCCAGCATGAAAGACATGGATACCTGAAAAACAATGGTCATTTTACCAAGGTAAAATATAGATATTGTTTGTAAAAACTACAAATATTATTATTTTTTAATTCTATTTATGTTACCTCTCTATATAACTCTCACAATAAAATTATGAATAAGCACTTTGTCATTCAGGGTCATTATACCCAGCCAGCTGTTCTACAAGCTATATAACCTGACCAACAAACACTGGGAGTAAAGGTTCTTGAATTACGACCACAAACCGGAATACTATACGAAGGATGCCACTATTCTCTCGTCCTCCGATGGAATGACGAGAATGTGATGATTGTAGAAATTTGGAGCAAAATTGATATCTGTAATCGTTTTTTTTTTCTGGTCCAGTATTGAGCATCTTCAGGCTGAAGATGATGATCTAACGGACTCACTTGAAAGTAACTATAAAAATAAGTTGGCTTACGTATAAGAATCCAAAACCAGACAATAAATAAATATAAAAATACTGTAATAAATAAGAAGCACCTCAATCTATCGATAGGTACAAGGCAGTGCAGCGTGCTGGTAGTAGCCCCAATACAGATGTCAGCCAAGGTAGGCCAGATACCGCCGAAATATTGCTTGCCGGCCAGCATGCATTCGAGGTCAGCATACGCACATTCAATGTCACACACCTGCTGCGGCATCACAAAGTTGCTGTTCTCGTATAAGATTGGATCCTGGAAACAAGCTGGTTGTAGATGTCTTACCATATCTCATGCTAATAATCTCATATCTCTGTGCCATAGTGAATGAGACCAAATGAAATAGGTACCACCATCTAAGGGTACCTTTCATGCGAAAAGAAATAGGTACGGTGGTTACAGAACACTAACAGTAGCAGCTCTAAATCGCGGGTACAGAACCCCTCCGTTATAATGCATCTGCTGGTCCACGATGGCTCGTCCTCCAGGGTCCCGCGGCAAGAGACGACCGCAGCTGGAATACCGGGATGCAAGGTACGTGCAGATTGCGTGACTGTAAAAATACTATTTTAATGTTGGGACGGTTTTTGTCGAGCGTTAGAAACGATGAAATCCGGCAAACAGACCTGTCACGAAGTATAAGCTGATTATCCTGAAAAAGTGGTAGTGTTTGATGAGGATTTTTCTGAAAAATAAGGCTGGATGTTAGAACTTTTAGATTTTGCTCTATTTAATTTTATTGTGCTCACTGTTTTGTGTGTACTGCTAGCCTGTTTTTCGGAAATCGGAAACGATTGGAACGCGCTCGGAAATCGGGACTGAATGAGTTATTAGCTCACTACCCTACTATTTGATACGTTTGGGCATAATGTAGGTAGTACTCAGGTATTTTACTTATCCATCACAACAACACATCGGCATTTATTGAGAAGTATCTACCACCAGCATATCCGGTGTTCTATGCTCTCCTCGATCCATGTTGACGTCTACCTCGGTTACGCTAAGACTCATAGCATCCAAAGCCATCATGACTGCTCGACAGGCAGGGCTGCGGTCTGATTTCCATAGTGTGACATTTCTAGAAAATATATAACATTTTTTTTTAATTGCTGATAAGATTAGATTGCTCATGGGAGCAATAAAAAGCGTGGAACAAGGACTAATTATTTATAAGGATAATCAGGTTCTGCTCAACTCTACTAGGTGTAGGTGAGCGTTGACTTGTGTAAAACTAACTTTAGAGCGGTACACGTCCCTTTGCTAGCACTGCCTCCCATGCTGTATCATATCTAAATTTCGTGTTTTAAATCATTGAATAAAAAAAATATTGGTTTTTTTAAACCAATAAATGAAATTTTCACATCATTTGTATTTTGTTCATATGACAATGAATTGAAAATTGCCGTAACTATAATTTTATGGTATTGGCAGTTCTATGCTGTCAGAAGCTAAGGATATTCTCTGTGGTCGAAAGTCACGGTTCCTTTGCTGTCCTTGGTGTATTTCGTTACCTACTTTTGCTACTTCCTCAAACTACGAGGGTGCCTAGTAAGTTCATGATGGTTCATGATCTCCGGAAATACCATTCCACAATCATACCTACTCCATGGCCACAGCATCGTATCATTTACCTGCCCACGAGTTACCATCTTATTATTTTATTGTAACCTGAATTCACAAACAATAAATGATTTATGATTTATGAGTTTCCTTATAACAATGCCTACCATAAATCTCGAACTCGTAAGTAGATTAGTTTTCTGACATTTTGGGAAGCAACATAGCTTTTTAATTTTAAATTGTTTTCTAGTGTTATTTTGAGTTGTGTTTTGTAATTTTAGGTGGTATTTTAACCAACCCAAAATTTGGAATGAAAGTGTAGTATTAAGTGATATCCTGATTTGAACGAAAATGTTTCAAATGTTTTGAAGAAAACCGCCACCACCAAAACAAATGACGGCCGACTTGATTATGGACTGACTTGACTAAAAAGTAGTCAATAATATAAATCATTTGACACTGGCAAGATCACAGATTGTCTGTTGAATGACGGACAGAAGCCTTATTATCAAGCCTTCTACGCATAGATTTATAATACTATAGATTGCCTACGAGCGTATACCCGAGCAAGACGGACAACAAGTACATACAATTTATGGGTTGCCACATCATACTATTTTCACCCAACCAAGCATAAGCTATGATGTCGCCGCGGCTCCAGTTGTTTGTTTAATGATGTTTAATTAAAGCTAGTTTCTGCAGTTTAATAGTTTGTGCCCTCCTCTAGGTTACGCCATTTTAATATCTTCTAAGGAATGAGCTAGAAAAAAGCCTACACAGCTCAGTTGGTAGCCTTCTGCGCCGTAGGCTGTGGGTTCAATCCTACCGAGAACAAACATTTGTGTGATGTGATACTAGACGTTTGTTCTCTGCCTGGGTGGTTGTGATTTGGCTTATTTTGGGGCTATATAGTGCTGTGTGGAGCGTCCACCAATATTTATAAAAAATAAAATAAAAAAAACAGGGCGAACTGGCACTAAGCTGGCATTTTAGACATTGACATCAGAACCCTAGGCCCCGCGAGCTAGAGTCCTGGATTTTCCTAGTGAGGGGAACAGAGCTAGCTAGTGGTGCTATTCTTCACATTCTACCACCTACCAATAGTTTAACTATGTTACTGCACCAGCTAGGTAAAATTTCTATGAATAAAAAACAATTTATTTATTTATCATTGATTTATTTATTCTACATCCCTACTCATCAGAAACCGTAATTCAAAAGGTTAATTTATAACGCGTGCTTCAATTTTAAATTAAATAGGTATAAACAATACATTTTAACAGGAGTAAGCCAGCTTATGCTAGAGCTGACCATAAGCCTGAGCAATGCCACCACTTTGCCCTGAAGCGCGAAGTGGTGGCATTATGAATACAGCTATCCTCAGAACATCACTATGAATATGTCATAAATACATTAAAATATATCACGTGTAAGTACGTGTTTATTTATTAGACGATAAATATTTAATAGTTTGTACATAACAATTTCAGATGAGAATATTTTCTTAATTCACACTTTTTAAAGCAAGATTTTTGAACATACTTTTTATATCCAGAAAAAAAAGCGGAGATACCGTTTATGTTGAAATAGCCCAAAAGTTTTTTAGTCCGTAAGTTTCTTGCCTGTTCTTCTAGGCTTTGGTCGCGCGCGAGGAACTGGCGGTACATTCACCTAGTACCAATTTAAGACGTTTCAAAGAGATCCTTGTGATTGTACTGAATAAAGACCGTTTTGATTTTGATTTTGGAGCTTGGTGACCTGGAGCTTGGTAACCCGTAGCTTTAACCCACCAGCCCAAAGTAGTTGCATCTTTGGGAAATCTGTAAAACAAACATGTTATTATTAGGCATATGTAGGTATTTAATCATACTACGCGATGGTGGTCTCAGACATAAAATAACTACCAACTTCTCTATGAAAATCGTGAGGAGACTTAAATTATTAAAATGTAACGCAAAGCTAAAAAAATAAATTAAATGAAATTAAAATATATGTACCTACTATACTATACTATATATATACCTAACCAAGGGCGTAGGATTTTTAGTCAAAAAGCAGAAGAATGTGGTGGTACAAGATTTCATCCCAATTTCAGAGAGAGTCGCTTTGTTAAAGACTAAAATTCAACAAGAAACTTTTTCAATTATTCAAGCATATGCACCTACGGGGAGCGCAACCCTAACCGAAATAAAGCTATTTTACGACGATCTCCAAAAAACAATAAACATGAGCACTAAAAATATAATACTAATGGCCGATATGAATGCGAAAATAGGAGAACCGGAACCAAACGAAACAAATGTCATGGGGAAATACGGTTACGGCAAAAGAAACCGAAGAGGACAACAATTTATTGAGTTTTGCCTACAGTACAAACTACAAATAACTAACACCCTATTCAAGAAGTCAAATAAGCTAAGATGGACATGGTTATCTCCAAATGGAAAAAACAAAAATGAAATCGATTTTATTACAACCAACACACCTAAGAAAGTAGAGAATCTGGAAGTAATCAGCAGATTAATTCACCCAAGTGACCATAGAATGGTGAGAATGACTCTATCGGTAAAACACCAAAAACAGTCTAGAGCTAACTACGGCAAACATTCCTGCAATACCATAGACTACGAAAGGTTCGAAAAAGAGATACCAACTGATTTAAACACAGGTGTTACAGAAACGGTTCAATCGTTATACGATCACTTGGAAAACAACCTTATAAATTGCTCTAAGTCTGCGCTAATATCGAAAAAAAAGAAAGATACACTACTACAGGCAATAATGACAGACGAATTAATCGAACTAAAAAACCAAAGACACGAATTAAAATATAAAATAAACAAAACAAAACACGAGAAAGTTCACTTAAGTAAACTTTATAGAATTATTAATAAGAAATCGAAACAAAACCTACAAAAATACAGACTAAATACACTACAAGATTTTATAGAAAAAACAGGTGGAGTCAGAAAGGCTTACAAAAAATTGAACAATACCAAACAATTAATGACACATCTATGCAACACTTCCGGATCTATAATTACTAATAGAAATGATATATTGATGATTGCCACGAAGTTTTACCAAGATCTTTACTGCAAGACTGGCACCGAAAGAACGACAGACGTCAACTACACGACTAAACAAGATCCGGCATTGCCTTTCCTGAAATGCGAAATAGAGCTCTCTATTAAAAATCTGAAAAATGAAAAGAGTCCCGGCACAGACGGACTGACCAACGAAATGGTTATAGCAGGAAAAGACAAACTAACAGGTCCACTGACTAAATTGTTTAACCTCATCCTAGAAAAGAAGACCGTCCCTAAACAATGGACGAGTTCTGAAATAGTGTTACTCTACAAAAAAGGGGACCCCAAACGTATAACAAACTATAGACCCATAAGCTTACTGCCCTGTCTCTATAAATTATTTATGTCAACTTTACTTCGAAGAATATCCAAAACATTAGATGAGAGTCAACCGGTAGAGCAAGCAGGCTTTCGAAAAACATTCTCCACCGTTGATCACATACATACACTGAAACAAATAATGGAAAAGTACATAGAGTACGACAAACCTCTGTACATCAGCTTTATTGATTATTCTAAGGCGTTCGACTCTATAGCACACAACTCTATATGGAACTCTCTAACAGAACAAGGCATAAACAGTGACTACATAGACGTAATACGCGAAATCTACAGAAACAGCACAGCACGAGTAAGATTAGAAACGGTAGGCCCCCCATTCCAACTAGAGCGAGGAGTTCGACAGGGTGACCCACTCTCTCCAAACATATTTATCGCCGTCCTAGAGAACATCTTCCGTCAGCTAAATTGGAACGAGAAGGGCATAAAAATCGACGGCAAATTTTTATCACATCTTAGATTTGCTGACGACATTGTTCTACTCTCAGAAGATCCAGCTGAACTACAAGAGATGTTAGAGTCACTAAGTTACCAAAGTAAAGTTATAGGCCTGGAAATAAACGAAGACAAAACAAAAGTAATGACAAACAAAATTAGAACACCTATTTCAGCTGGCTTATTGACTCTAGATTATGTCGAGGACTATGTCTATCTAGGTCATTTAGTATCATTTACGAATTGCACTGAAAAAGAAATTAACAGAAGGATAAAAAGTTCATGGAGCAAGTACTGGGCTATGTCAGAAATATTTAAAGGGAAGTTGCCCATTACGCTGAAAACAAAAACAATGAATATTTGCCTTGCACCATGTCTTACCTATGCATGCCAGACGTGGGCTCTTACAAAGAAGCACCTAGAAAAGGTACGGGTGTGTCAGAGAGCAATGGAAAGAAGCTGCATAGGCGTCAGGCTTTCAGACCGTATTAAAAACAGCACCATCCGGAAAAAGACGAAAGCAAATGACATAGCCCGGCGGATTCTGGGGCTGAAATGGAAATGGGCAGGCCACCTGCAAAGGCTAGATCCAAATAGATGGTCCCATGTAGCCACTAACTGGAGTCCGAGGGACAAAAAGCGCAAAACGGGACGCCCCCACCAAAGATGGTGCGACGACATCGTTAAAGCAGCGGGAAAGCTTTGGCCAAGGAAGGCAAGGAACAGAGCTGAATGGAAGCACTTGGAGGAGGCTTTCACCGCCACGGGCGGTGCTTACATATAGTTTTTTTTTTTTTTTTTTTTTTTCACTTATTTGATTTATTTTAACTTTATATTAGCCTAACCTGATCTAGTTATACAAGTACTTATACCCATATTATTTAAAAATAGGCTAAGTAATTTTTTATTTTTATTTTACTTTTTAAATTCCTACTGTGTAAGCAGATAAAGCTTTTTTTTTTTTTTTTTTTTTATTTTATTTATATATACCTATATTATATTTTTTTTCATTATGTACTTAAGTCAAACAAACCTTATTTCTTTGAATATGGTAATAATAAGTTGCGACATTGTCATTTTTTTCTAGATTATTGTGTGTATGTGAACTTATCCTAACATATCAGAGTCGAATCCACCCTAAAGTTGTTCGTTTCCCAACATTTTTGGCAAATAGATTTTGTTTTAGTTGGCAGCCCGAAAGATCGTATAACCCAGCCATAGATTTATAATACTATAGATTGCCTACGAGCGTATACCCGAGCAAGACGGACAACAAGTACATACAATTTATGGGTTGCCACATCATACTATTTTCACCCAACCAAGCATAAGCTATGATGTCGCCGCGGCTCCAGTTGTTTGTTTAATGATGTTTAATTAAAGCTAGTTTCTGCAGTTTAATAGTTTGTACCCTACTCTAGGTTACGCCATTTTAATATCTTCTAAGGAATGAGCTAGAAAAAAGCCTACACAGCTCAGTTGGTAGCCTTCTGCGCCGTAGGCCGTGGGTTCAATCCTACCGAGAACAAACATTTGTGTGATGTGATACTAGACGTTTGTTATCTGCCTGGGTGGTTGTGATTAGGCTTATTTTGGGGCTATATAGTGCTGTGTGGAGCGTCCACCAATATTTATAAAATATAAAATAAAAAAAACAGGGCGAACTGACACTAAGCTGGCATTTTAGACATTGACATCAGAACCCTAGGCCCCGCGAGCTAGAGTCCTGGATTTTCCTAGTGAGGGGGACAGAGCTAGCTAGTGGTGCTATTCTTCACATTCTACCACCTACCAATAGTTTAACTATGTTACTGCACCAGCTAGGTAAAATTTTTATGAATAAAAACAATTTATTTATTTATCATTGATTTATTTATTCTAAATCCCTACTCATAAGAAACCGTAATTCAAAAGGTTAATTTATAACGCGTGCTTCAATTTTAAATTAAGTAGGTATAAACAATACATCTTAACAGGAGTAAGCCAGCTTATGCTAGAGCTGACCATAAGCCTGAGCAAAAAAATATCCAGAAAAAAAAGCGGAGATACCGTTTATGTTGAAATAGCCCAAAAGTTTTTTAGTCCGTAAGTTTCTTGCCTGTTCTTCTAGGCTTTGGTCGCGCGCGAGGAACTGGCGGTACATTCACCTAGTACCAATTTAAGACGTTTCAAAGAGATCCTTGTGATTGCACTGAATAAAGACCGTTTTGATTTTGATTTTGGAGCTTGGTGACCTGGAGCTTGGTAACCCGTAGCTTTAACTCACCAGCCCAAAGTAGTTGCATCTTTGGGAAATCTGTAAAACAAACATGTTATTATTAGGTATATGTAGGTATTTAATCATACTACGCGATGGTGGTCTCAGACATAAAATAACTACCAACTTCTCATATGAAAATCGTGAGGAGACTTAAATTATTAAAATGTAACGCAAAGCTAAAAAAATAAATTAAATGAAATTAAAATATATGTACCTACTACCTATACCTATATTATATTTTGTTTCATTATTTACTTAAGTCAAACAAACCTTATTTCTTTGAATAAGGTAATAATAAGTTGCGACATTGTAATTTTTTTCTAGATTATTGTGTGTATTTGAACTTATCCTCACATATCAGAGTCGAATCCACCCTAAAGTTGTTCGTTTCCCAACATTTTTGGCAAATAGATTTTGTTTTAGTTGGCAGCCCAAAAGATCGTATAACCCAGCCAAATTATGTTTCTATAGAACTGTATCGGTTTGAATAGCCATGTAATTTGTGTGGTTTATAGTAACCTATACTCAATTTTACAAAATAATTAAATTCTAGAAATCTACTATGATATGGGTTAGAAAGTAAACACAACCGTTAAATGATTAATTGTGGACACTGTGCATTCTCCGTTTTATAGTTTAATTGACAAATAGAACATAAAAGTGCTACTTACCGAAGGAAGCTTAATTTTCAGTTTTCCGAGCTGTATCATTATCACAGCCTAAAATACTACAATGCACCACATTATAAACGTAAATCTACGTATACTGGGACCTAGGCACACACTATTTTCAAAGAACTTTGGCACTAAACACCTGTAAACTCACAAGCACCAAGCGGTTTGTTTAGCACCAAACTTGGTGCTAAACAATCAAAAACGTATACGCAGAAAGGGACAGAACATTTATATTATGTTTCTCTCACTCATAGGTATAATTTGTATTATTGCGTCTCTCTTACTCTTGGTATTATTATTTGATGCTCTATCTATTGTATACTTGATCTAAGAACCCAGCCAAATTATGTTTCTATAGAACTGTATCGGTTTGAATAGCCATGTCATTTGTGTGGTTTATAGTAACCTATACTCAATTTTACAAAATAATTAAATTCTAGAAATCTACTATGATATGCGATAGAAAGTAAACACAACCGTTAAATGATTAATTGTGGACACTGTGCATTCTCCGTTTTATAGTTTAATTGACAAATAGAACATAAAAGTGCTACTTACCGAAAGAAGCTTAATTTTCAGTTTTCCGAGCTGTATCATTATCACAGCCTAAAATACTACAATGCACCACATTATAAACTTAACTCTACGTATACTGAGACCTAGGCACACACTATTTTCAAAGAACTTTGGCACTAAACACCTGTAAACTCACAAGCACCAAGCGGTTTGTTTAGCACCAAACTTGGTGCTAAACAATCAAAAACGTATACGCAGAAAGGGACAGAACATTTATATTATATTTCTCTCACTCATAGGTATAATTTGTATTATTGCGTCTCTCTTACTCTTGGTATTATTATTTGATGCTCTATCTATTGTATACTTGAACTAAGCTTCTACGAGAGAAGAAAAAAAAAGCCTTAAAGGCTTAGACTAAGTATCATACTCCATGGTACATCCAGTTATAATGAATCCAAAAAGGTACAAAAGTGGATTCCAAATATCATGCTGTACATTATCGTGCTGTACATTATCATGTCGTACAATAACCGGACTCGTTTCATTCAAATAGCTTAGAATAAAATGCTACGGAACCCATGCAAAAAAAAAGAAGTGATCAATATATTATAATAAATTACGTTTGTACCTATGTTAATATAAACGTCTCGTTATTCCACTTGGAATCGTATCGTTCGTACTTACTGTCGCTGTCCTATCAGCCACAGCCAGACTATACGCCGACAACGACGCGACATAAGTTTAAAAACAATTATGTTAAGGTATCGTTTAAATATTCAGAAAACTTTGAAATTGCATTTTTATCAAACTCGGTGTTATTTTAGTTTAAGTTATTTTAATTTACTCTTTCTCTATGATTGTTTCTGGGAGTTCCTAGTTCCTATGCAAACAAGCCTGTTAGTCGTCACTTGAATTCTGGCTTGCACATTCCAACATATTTGTATTTTTAGAGCTATAGAATCTTTTATTTATTTGATATCATGTATTAATTTCTTTGTTTACTTAATTTTTAATTTGTTTCATCTGTTTCTTATTTTCAATTGTTTAATTTTTGAAAGAAATATTTAAAAAACTATGCGAAAGTACGAGCTGCCGCTTATTGTGGGAGTGCTACTGTAGATTTTAGAAGTTGTTTCTGTTTTAGTAAAACCTTACATTTTAATAACGTAATTAACCTAAATGAGTCAAATTGAGGATGGAGCTCCATCCTCAATTTGACTTTAGAATATAATCAATACGAGAGATTCAGGGGAAATCCTTAGTTGAATTCTATGGATTGCATAGGCAAACTGGCATCTAAGGGTTTTTTTTTTATGCTACCAAGTAAGCAAACAAGCATACCGCCCACCTGATGGGAAGCGGTTACCGTAGCCTATGGACGTTTGCAACACCAGAGGTGTCACACGCGCGTTGCTGACCCTTTAAATGTTTTAGAACGCCTTTTTTGAAGAACCCCATGCTGTACTCTACAGGGAAAACATCTGCATTTGCATCTGTATTTAATCATGGTTATTTCCCTTCTTATTTTTTTGTGATAGAAACTTCAAGAAACTGATTATGCTGAAAGACCACACCTTGTATGGAGATATGACATCACCCCCGGTGCGATTTGTCTTGATAACAGCATCTCTCCTCGGGACAAAATTAAAATTTCAAAAAATCGATCTGTTTAAGTCAGAAAATAAAACAGAATTCTATAAAAAGGTACCCTACTTTATGTTATTAAAATTTATATAATCTATTAACATAAAAAATTATCTTCTTTCTGCCTGGTAATAACAATAATAATTGTGCATTTTATGTAGTGTTAAATTTACATGTTGTTAGAAGGTTAAAAATGTATTGCTCATCTTAACGTGTAAAAGTACCTACCGACCTACTACTATGATTGTAAAATTAAGATTTAAAATAGGTTCATTTTAGTAGGTAGGTAGGAATGCCTTATTGCGTGTAAATTGACATCGCGATTCTAATGAGTGAGTATGTTTCAGATAAATCCTCTTGAGAAAGTTCCAGCATTAGTTATCGGTGACGAAGCTATTACCGACAGTCACGCTATTGCTCTTTACCTTTGCCAACGAAATGAAAACCAATATTTATATCCAAAAGATGATATAATATTAAAAGCAAGGGTAGATGAAATGCTTTTCTTCAATGCCACTGTTCTTTTTCCTGTTGATTCTGCTATTTACGTAAGTTGAGTTGGAAAATGGAATAGAAAAAGTTATTCCTGGTAGTGTGATAGCATCCATACAAACTCATGGCGAAAAAGAAATAATAGTTTTTGTTTTTTTGTAGACTGATTTCTTTGCTGGCAAGTGGCCTGCAAGTGACACAAATTTAACCAAATGGTACGCAGGTCTAGACTTCTTGGAACAACGACTTTGTAATTTGAAATGGTTATCAGGTGACAAGGTAGGTACATTAAAGGCATTATTGTTGTATAAGTAAAAGGTGGTTCTACAAAGACAAAGTGATCCTTGCAATTTGATTTAGGAATTCTCTATGGACTTTAAAATTAAAACAAGCATACCTAAATCGTTTCTACTATCATCGTTGAATAAAATGACTTGAAATTCAACGCACGTAAATTTGTTTCAGATGCTTCTCGGTGATATCTGTTGTTCGATGACAGTGAGCTCCCTATCCATCATAGTGCCTATTCCGGAAAAATATGAAAAGATTCGAGAGTGGATGCAAAGGTTGGAGAAAGTACCTTCTTATACAATTAATAAGGAAGGGTTAAATCTCCTTCGTGCGTATGTCGAGACTATTGGACCAAGAATGCAAAAAAATGAATGTTAAATTATCTTTACAAACAAATATATGATAAATATTGATATATTAAACAAATATAGATTGTAGGTAGGTATGTATAATTAATTAGTATGTATACTATATAGCCTACATACCTACTTGATTGGTGCTAACTTATCCTAAAATTATTGGAGGTACCTTTAACCCCTCAGTTAACTGGTGCACACGAAATAAACCAGTATGGGTCAGTCGGCTGTCCCCTGCATGTAATGTTGGATTATTGATAATAAAAAAGTATATTGTTGAAAAGTAATACAAAGATTAAAGATTAACATGAAGGAACACACCACAGATGAAGGTATAGAAGTTTAAATATTGTTTTATTTTTATTTAGAAACCTTTTTGAAATAATTATTCAAGTCAATTCTTGACTTGGTGGGACATTTGTTTTGTCTGAGTGTTGTTATATTGTGGCACTTTCAATGCATGACACGTATCACAAATAATCACAATGGTATTAACCACCATACGAGGATGAAGTTGGTACGAAGGATTTTGGTTTTTACAGTGAACCCTAAATTATTGATTTGAAAACTAACCATAGACCTAAGTGGATGACAGCCAAGACAGTAATGTCAAATGTATAGTCTATGGCAGCTTATTGATTGGTCGACCGAGATGTTGAAAAATGGCTGCCTTGCCTTCTCCTACTCAGGTAGAAATAATTGCGAACTAAAAAAAGAATTGCAGTGTAATTCGCGTTTTTTGTCTATCTCAAACCTGAGATAATTCATCAGTCGACCAGTCAAAGCAGTGTTAAATTAATGCTTAACATGTTCGAAGAAATTTACTAGTGTCAAAGTTCGGTGTTCTGTAAATGAATTTATGGTCCGATCCGAATCCTATTTTCTCGGTGTTAGCGCGTACAATAAAACTAGTGTGTGTTTAAAATAATAGTGTAAAGATCAATAGTGGTATTGGTGGTAGTATTTCAGTTAAAAAACGCTAAACTGGCCTTGTAATTACATGTACTACGCGAGCGATCAACGTTGTGTCTAATGTCACACCCATCAAGATACAAATACGTTTGTAATTAGTGTGTATCGCCTGCTAAGTTTTGAAAATGTGGCTTGAACCATTGCAGGTGGCAGGGATCCACTGTGCTATATACGAAGCATATTATCACCAGGTGAGATCATATTTTTAGTTAATACTTTACTCCTGTATCTGCTTGGTGGTACTTATACCGACCTGCCAAAGCAGAAAGCAGGTATTGGGGCTACTTATAAAAAATATAACGATGTAAAGTCGGGCAAGCAAAATGACAGTTTATTTGCTGAGGCAAATTGCCTCTTATGTCTTATAATATAGAGGTCATAAGAGCAACACCCATTCAAACCTGGGGAGCTGCTAATCAGGGATTAGTAAACATTGCTGAGTATGAAGGACACCTTGAAGCTGTTTACAAGTTACCTAACAGCCACACTATGAAAGTTCATGATTATTTAAAATATCTCATAAATTTCTAATTCATCTTTTTGTATGGCTTTTGTAAAGTTGCCCACAATTTCACAGATATCCTTAATTTCTTATCAGAAATCTGTATGACTGAGTAGTATTATGACATCTTACTGAGGCAGTGAGTTACATACCTTTTAGATAAACAAAATACCTAGGTTCACATGCTGCCATTATCCTATTGTAGGTAGCTAGTTAAAACATGGTTCTTGCAACTTTTCATCAGAACAAAAAAAACTGAAAGCTTCAAAACTTTGATCCCCAGGCATGATAGATGTCCCCTCAGATGTATTAGTTCCAAGTAACTAATCAAGATTCTTTGAGGATGTCTAAGGGATGTCAGAGGTTTGATAACATTGGGTTAAACTATAGGTATTGAAAAGAAGAAAATAGAACTAAAAAGAAAAAAAACCAGAGTATTTAAAAAAAAGCCAACAGTATGGGCTGTGAAGTGTTTTGTTTTACACATTTCTTATGTGTCTTAGACATTCAATCTCTCAACATCATGAAAATTGATAGAATTACATTCCGTTTTATACAATTTTTGTATTTTGTTTTCATTGTAATTAATTCAAGATGCATCTCCTGGATTCAAAAATAGCTCTAAAGGTTTATGATGAACCCTTACAAGACCCCTTAATTAAAACCACAGTTAAAATCAGGTACCGGATATCTATAGCCACATTGTGAAGTAGTTGGTATTCCATAACAAATAAGACTAGGCTAACTTAGCCTATAGCCAGATTCCATTTTTAACGTTCTGCAACATTGTGGAGTTATTTATAGAAATATCACTTACTCTAACTAACCACACTATTACATATAAACAAATTATTACAGGTGGATCCAAATGGCTCTGGAGCTGTACAGGCCCTTGATGCTGCAAGATTCCTCAAGAAGTCCCGACTTAGCGATGTGGTGCTCAGCAAGATCTGGGACCTCTCTGACCCTTCTGGGAAGGGCTACCTGGATAAAGTGAGTTTTATTTAAATTCCTGTGTATCCTAGAAGATTAGCAGAATTATTGAGATAGTGACATGACTGTGACAGTCATCATTTTATGAAATGGAGTTTTAATCATATCAGTCAACAACCAGTTCGGACGGCACAACCTCCAAGTCTTATCAGACTGCTCGAGATAGTGATAAAAGAGTCAAAGTCAAAAGGTATTTATTTAATTGAATCACAAGGATCACTTTGAAACATAGCTAAGCTAGGTAATTCTAGGTGCTAGTTTGCATGTCTGGGCTTCCAATGCAAGGACAACCCTCTATACTGGCATACATTTGTATGAGAGTACTTCATTGTGGTTACTTCATTGTATTCTTGTGGTTATCTTTAGTTTACCCTCCACTCATACACACATTAATTCTTTGAAAGGTTGTTTATTTGACAGTTAGTTTTAAGTCTGTGAGTGTCAAGGAAAAGAGCAATTAATTTAAGTACTGGTTCATCATTTCTATATGGCTCTTTATTTTAAAAACACCCCAAAATGCTTCTAGATAGCATTTTAACTCTTAGGCCCAGTTTCACCATGGTCTGTTAGTTTCTAATCAAGGATTAACAGGCCATTAAATCTAACCTTAGCTGTCAAACGCATACATTTTGACATATTTAACGGCCCTTTAATCCTTTGTTAATCTAACAAAGTATGGTGAAACCGGCCCTTAACATGGCTGGGGACAGCCGAGTTAACTGAGGAGTTAAAGGGACCTGTGAACCAAAACAAGTTTAAGAATATGTTTATGAATAAGATTCCACACAGTAGTTCATTTGTTCCTAACTTATCAGACACATTCTGATACATAAATATATCTGTCAATCAAACTGATATGCTCTTTATCTTAAAAGTTATTTTCTTGAATAGCATTCAACTTGCATATCTATACTTCAACCTCTAAATTGCCTAATCATACCTTTAGGTACAAGTATTTTTGTTTAGATTTTGTCTTGACCAATAGTTATTTTAACTATACGTTTTGAAGGTGTCAGTCACATAAAGGCCTATTCAAACCTAAGCGGTATTCGCTGCTGCTGTGGGTAGAGGTACATACCGCGCGGATTTCGCTCAGGTATTTTGTTTGAATTGTGATATTACCGCATACCCATTCGGTTTTCTCTACCCACAGCGGCAGCGAATACCGCGTAGGTTTGAGTAGGCCTTTAATCTGTAAAATCTCGGGAAGTCCGTGGATTGTATTTATTGTATTGCAGGTATTTGCCTACATTCAGCAGTGAACTTCTTCAGGCTAGTGATGAATGAATGAAAGACAATAACTTCTGTAATTGACCTGCTTAGCTATTAAAAATAAATAAGAAAACTACTCATTTGAAATCAACAAAAAAATCCTAGATTAGGAGCATTAAGGTAAAAATTTTATAACATTTTATCTAATTCATTCTTCTTGCGCCCTCTGCAGACGTGTAACGAGAAAATATATTTGTTAAGGGATTTAAGTATTATTTGACAGCCATCACACAGCTTAGTTGGTAGTCGAAATCAAAATCAATATCATAAGTAATTATGTATGTTTTTTTTCATAAAAGGTAGACTATTATGATAATCCAGGTTACGAACTTATGTTTTAAGTTTCACCCCAAATCCTGTTCAGACGTTATGACGTGATTGAGCTGCAAATATCCATATATTCAAGCATCGTGACTTTCAAATGTTGGTAGTAGAAGTAAGATAGAACAGTAGGCTTAGTAAGCTGTTCCAGCAACAAAGTTATTGATTTAAAATATCCAGACATTGTAATTTGGAACTTTATTACTTGAATATTTGGCAAGGATGAGAAGTTACGTAACTCCGGCCTAGGTTCAGTGAGCTTTTCTGTACAACGAAAAGAAGTATATTTTTGTGAGTCTTTACATCGTCATCAGCCTGAAGAAGTACGATTTCAGGAAGAACGATTCTTAGAGTAGATTAACAAAGGATTAAAGGGCCGTTAAATATGTCAAAATGTACGTGTTTGACATTTAAGATTGGATTTAACGGCCTGTTAATCCTTTATTAGTAACTAACAGAGCATGGTGAAATCAGCTCTTAAGCCTTCTACCGGTTTCTCGCGATCTTCACACAGTTGTCGGTCCATCGGGGTGAGAGGCGTCTTGCGCTTCGTCTTCTGGTTGGAATTTGCTATCCGGGAACCTAACGATAAACGATTAGAAAAAAAAACTGTCATTGCAACAAATTCATGCCATTAACTTACCTTATTGATTGAGTGAGCGAAGCGAACGAAAATCTTACAGTTAACTTGGGCAATTTGGCATTTTATGTATGTATGTTTGTAACGTAACTTCGTTGTACGTAACTTTAGAACCGTTGATCCGATCGGCATGAAATTTGGTAAGTCGATAGTTTATACTTGAGAAATTTACTGGTATAAATCGGATGACGAGTTATTACGATACATATGGGGTTTTTTAAGGGGATAAAAGGAAAAGTCAGAGACCAAATATCGTGTTTGGTATCAATGTAAGACTGGAGCGGACATCACGAAATCTCAGTTCGGGGTGAGTTATGAAATGTTCATTTAGGCCTGTGGAACTAGCAAATGCACCTGGCGCTTAGACTCATCAAGTGTGTTGGATGTTTTAAAGTAACCCTTGTAATATTTTTCAAGTACAACTTCGATTAATTGATGATCACTGAGTTTAAAGACATCTGTGTTGTCAGAAAGCCTCCGTGGTGCCTTAACTATTGCTATAAAGATTAAGCTTCCCCCGAGCGTCCTATACTTCTTGCAAACCAGTAATATTTAGAATTGAAAAATAAAGTTTTAGAACTTTCTTTACAAACTAAATTTAATTTACTCTGTTATCACTATGACCATGCAAATAAGACAGTTTTTATTAAAATATTGACACAGCCAGAAGGATGTGTATAATTACGAATTCAATGATAAACGCGTTATCTCGGCACTGACGCTGTATTAAAATGTGGGAGGCTATTACACTTTTGACTGACTTCTGACGGAACTAATTTCAAGTGTTAAGTTGGACCGTGAAAGATTGTGGAAAGTTTTGTGTTTCGTGGAATCTTTGTGTGGTTTGGTAGGTATGTAGAGTCTTGCGTTATTGGTGCCTGGATGTGTGTGGCTTATCAGCGCCCAGTCTACGTACGTCGAGAGAATGCGTTCGGGGTACAGTACTATCACCGTCGGTTTTTGCCGCTTAGCAGTGATGCTCGCATTGCTGTTTTCATATTTTAAGGGTATGGTAGCCGATGTAATTACAGGCACATATTCGGATTGATGGACGCAGTACAAAGCCACATAGGGCACTTCCTCAGAGGAATTGCTGTACGGGGTAATGCAAGTGTCATAAGTAGATATAACAGCTCAACAGTAGGCGGGGGCCACCTGCGAGTTCCATCACACTTTTTTCCAATATCAAAAAAGTCCTTTGCACGAATCCCTAATAATTTGTAAACCTAAATTGAACGAAATATCTTCTGTAGCATTTGCTACAGCTATTGAAAATGTTTGTACCCAACTAATAAACTATTTTAGGAGTAATTTAGCGCAGTTATACACACCTAAGAGCAGCCTCACACTGATTACATATCTACGCGACAGATCTGCGATTAGCGGTACCAGACAATTGCTCAAAATCAGGTAGGCTATCTGTCGTAGATGTTCATCTGCTTTTGTCGCTGACCGAACTTCAAATCGATGGCCAACTTACATGAACTATCATGAACCATCTCCGAAGATCATTAGAAGTTGAAAAAGGAAACCTTTACAAAAGAAATAAGTACTGTGTAAGTGCCTTTATAGTATAAGGTACTTATCTATAAAAGCTATTGTTTCGCAAATTTCGTACAAAGGAGGTTTATTTTTGTATCCATTGAGTAGGCTATTTTTGGCTCTTGAAAGGAAAATATCAGTGTCTGAAGCTCATTATTATTCATAGACAATTGATATTTACGTCGTCGTTGATCCCACCACATATATAGATTGGAACAAGACACCGCGACTTGCTCTCTTTGCGTGCACCTATTTACCATTCAAGTGAGTGCATTGCACTCAGCACGCTGGAAGCTTAGATTTTATCTTGTCAATTCCTAACAAAGACAGACATATTGATATGATGAACGTAGGATTTATATTATGTTTAGCTTAAAATGTTGGAATGTTGATGAAAGTGGCCTGACGGTTTTTTATACTAGGTACTTGCTGATGGAACAAACAGATGGCCCACCTGATGTTAAGTGGTTACTATCACCTATAACAAAGCAAATCACGCATGATAGGAACGTGCCCTACGATTCACTGCCCTGCGTCGATCAACTTGACGCATACAGATAGATTTTAAGCCCCATGTAGGCCTGTAATTTCACAAGCAACAACACCCTTCATACAGAAAAACAGCAACGCTGCTTGGCGGCAGTAATAGGTATGGTTATAGAGACAGTCAGAGTTGTCAGTCTTAAAAAATGTTTTAAGTATTTTAAGAATACATCGTATAGCCGTAACTATAAATAAGTCACTTCTGTGATTGCCGTCCGTTATGCTGTGGCGGAAATTAAGTGTTGTAATTGATTTTGCACGCTTTCTTTGCTGAATGAGCGCAGCAGTTTTTACATTTAATAGCCTATAAATATGTTTTTAATTGACCGAAATGGCTTAATCTAACGCGATAAATAAATTAAGAGGCTTACAACCGTCAAACTACTTCTCAATCCCACATTTATAAACTTTTCCAGATATAAAAATACTGAAGGTTGTTATGGAAAATCGCAAGCAACCAAGGTTCGGCAAAAATATAATTTTGATCCAAACCAATTTTCTTACCTAAAAAGTTGATTTATTAAGAAAACTAGTAGGTAACAAACTGTTAGGTAGGAAAAATCTTCGATAATGTAACGAGAAGTTGTTTGACAGTAGCCTGCGTCTTAAATAGGCTACCTTATCCTAATAGGCTGACAGCTGCCTTTGCATAGGCACTATATCGCGCGTTTTAAGAACGTTTCTTTCATTTCAAAATAATATACACGCGATTCTTTTTTTTATTTAAAACCATTATACCCCGTTTACACTCGGCTCATGTCCGTGGAAATATACAGAGACATGAGCAGGGACTTGGGCAATGCGCGAATGTAAACAGGCCACTTCCATGTCCACTCGCTTTGCCGCTCGCGTTGCCCGTGTTGCGTGAACACACTTTGCCGCAGACATAATTATGGACGGCAACATTTCCGTCCATGTGAATGGCAGCGCGAATGTCTAAATGTAAACGCAGTATAACGGTGATAGGTCACTGTCCTCTTCTCCTGAACAACTACCTCTACAGTATTAGAGCTTCATTCAGTACACTTCCCAGAGGCTGTATGTCAGTAGAAAAATTATACCATAGCAAACCCCAGGTCAATCCTTCAAGTCTGCGAAGAAGCTTCTATACTTTTCGGATATTTAGGTTTCTAACTAATTTAGCCAGAACTCTCCTCTCCCCTACGTCTTACTACTAGGACCAACTTAGTCTGAATGCCTGGGAGTCTTTAAGGTACAAGATACTAATGGGGTTTGTCGAGAGAGACACTTGCAAATCTTAAGTACCAAGTTCTTTGTATTCAAGAATTTAGAAAATAGGTTAAACAGAAAAAAATCCAAACAGCCTGATCTCTAGGCTCGGTAGATATCCCTTTCGTATCACCTTTAGTACCAAGTACCAACTTAAGATTCTTTGTAAATGTTTAAGGGATACGTCCTCAGAGAGAGTCAGAGGTACGTCCTAATATCACATTTGGTACATTTTGCAGTAGTTAGTTGGTATTCCATAAATTTGGTTAGTGTGTCATAAATTGGTGATTACTATTAGATGACAATTATTGATCTTTTGTTTCGTTTGTTACAGGCGGGCTTATTCGTTGCCCTGAAGCTGGTTGCGCTGGCGCAGGCTGGGAAAGATATCAACATGAGCAATATACACTCCGAGGCGCCGCCACCTAAAGTCGTAAGTATATTCCTTTATAAATAAACAAATATCTGAAAGGAGTCATCAAATGTCAGAGCGCAACTTTATTTGCCTACAAATGAATTAAATTGCATTGTTACGGTAACCTTTTTTTTAGTTGTGTTTTAGTAAATGTACCTCTAATACCAAATTGTCTTTTTTAGTTTTAAGCACGCCAACCTCTTGTTCTTCACCTGTCAAGGTTGGCTGGTAAAAAATGCTGTCTAGCATTAAGCTCTCCTTTTGTACAAACTTTGTTTGGTGCAATACCTACCTACCGTTAAATACCTTATATAAATACCTTCTATTTATTTCTAATTTTTCTATGTGGTGTACATAATTCCAACCCAAAATGAAATAATGTCCTATTTTTTTGCTATTGTTTCCCCTATACATTTTATATTGTTTTTTTTTTTAGTTTTTTTTTATAAATTGTACGTATAATGTGTGTGTAAATAAATGTCTGTCTGTGTCTATGTCTTTTCATGATAAAACACTTTAAAATAAGTGTTAAATCGAATCTTGTCAATGTACATGTTTGTCTACATGTCTACATTTTGTTAATATAAACATCGTGTCAGAGCGTTACAATAAACATTTATAAGCCCAATAAAGTATCTACTGGTTTTATAATTTGTAAGTTTTTGCAGAGTCCATAACTAGTTACGAGATACACAGTGCGAACGAACCTCGAAACCAATAAAGTTGTTCTAACCATACTCTCCAGGGCGACCTGCCGAAGGTGCCTCCAATGAGCGCCCCCGCGCGGCCGGCAGCCCCCTCGCCCGCGCCGGCGTCCTCCCCCGCGCCCGTGCTGGCGCCCCTCGGCGACTGGAGCATGAAGCCGGCCGAGCGGGACAAGTACAGCCAGCTGTTCGACTCGCTGCAGCCCAATAATGGACTTATTGCTGGCAACAAGGTAAACTTGGGCACCGAGGTACTAATATAATAATAATAATTCATTTATTTATTCAGACAACATATGGTGTTAGTAACAGTAAAAGTTTATACATATGTAGTAACTTATAACTAATATAGCAGTTACAAACTAACACTTTAATACAACTTGCTGATAGAACAAGCATAATGGCCCACCTAATGTTACGTGCTAACCATCACCTATAACAAAGCATTGTATCGTATGACACGCACGTTAGGAACGTACCATACAATGCACTGCCCTGCGTCAATCAACCTGAGGCATACAGATGTTAAGCTTCATGTGCCTGTAATTTCATTGGCAACCACACACTTCAAACCGAAACAGCATTGCTGCTTGGCGGATGAAAAAGTCATGATGGTACTTCCCCGGACAAGCCTCACAAAAATCTCTACTACTCTACTGTTATTGATTCATTTAATACAATTTTCAGGTGAAAGGCGTGCTGATGGAATCTAAGCTGCCTCTAGACACGCTCGGCAAGATATGGGATCTAGCCGACCAGGACAAGGATGGTATGCTGGACCGACACGAGTTTATGGTGGTATGTACTTAACCTTACCCATTACGGAAGAGCGAGATTCTACTACAGGTATTCCCATACTTAAAAGAGGGTCTCAAACCCATTAAATTTACTACATACTAAGTTTACTGAAATAAATAATTTGCATTGGAATTTGCTAGCTTATGCAATGGCAAGTCTGCCTGACCTCACAGCTGAATTGGTACATGCTATGTGCTCTAGGAATGTTTGTGAGTGTGTATTTCCCCCCAGGCGATGCACCTCGTGTACAAGGCGTTAGAGAAGCACGCAGTCCCGACGACGCTACCCCCCGAGCTGAGTCGGTCGCGGCCGGCGCGCCCACCTTCGCGCCCCCCCTCTCGGCCCCCGTCACGGCCCCCATCGCCGCACGCACGCCCCCCGCGACCCACGCCGCCGCCGCAATCGAATGCCTCGCTGTTGGAGGGACTGCTGGACTTCTCCAGTGTAAGTATGCTATGTACTGTACTCGAGTTTTAGCTAGATAAAACGGTTCTAAGATGTCATTCGGCCAAGATGTACGTAGCTAGTTACGAAGCTACGTTACCGCCTTTCTTACCTCTTATATGCCATATAACATTAAACACAAGAATAAGGCAGATTACATTTCCACCTACAAATTGCTTTGATGGAGTTGACATTACTGAAATTGCTACAATATCGTAATATGAATGTCGTCACGTTATATATTTTTAACAATTAACAAAGTTAATACATCCACAGCCTCCAAGCAGCACCCCGGTGATGTCGACGTCCCCCCTCCCTGGAGCGGCGGCCCCCTCGCCGGTCCCGATGGCCCCCTCCTCTGGCTGGGTGGTCAGCGCTGCGGAAGCCGCGCAGTACGCCTCGCAGTTCGCAGCTGCTGACCAGGATATGGACGGATACGTCTCGGGGGCGGAGATAAAGCATACATTCCTTGAGACGGGACTGCCGCAACATACTCTGGCTCATATATGGTGAGGATTAATATCGGGTTTATTTCGTGTTACAATTGGCTGCCGTGACCAGGATTATTACATAACTTACATCACAAGACTTACAACTCAAGACAGAAGCTTAATTTTGAGAGTAGCTCAATGGAGTCCTAATATCTAATGGTCTTATTCATATTGGTCACTGTTATAATTTATTATTTTAAATGAAAGCTTTAACAAAATATTCATCCCAAAAAACTGAAAGACTCGTCCTTTTGCCCAGTATTTTTTAAAATGACCAAATAACATTGTAAATGTTTCCATCGACAGGGCACTATGCGACACTAACAGCGTGGGCAAGTTGTCTCGTAACCAGTTCGCGCTGGCAATGTGGCTCGTGAAGCGAGCGCTGCGCGGAGAGGCGCCGCCCGCCACGCTCGCGCACCACATGCTGCCGCCGCCGGACGCACAGGTAATACAACCAGCTCGCGCTGCCGATGTGGCTCGTGAAGCGAGCGCTGCGCGGAGAGGCGCCGCCCGCCACGCTCGCGCACCACATGCTGCCGCCGCCGGACGCACAGGTAATACAACCAGCTCGCGCTGCCGATGTGGCTCGTGAAGCGAGCGCTGCGCGGAGAGGCACCGCCCGCCACGCTCGCGCACCACATGCTGCCGCCGCCGGACGCACAGGTAATACAACCAGCTCGCGCTGCCGATGTGGCTCGTGAAGCGAGCGCTGCGCGGAGAGGCGCCGCCCGCCACGCTCGCGCACCACATGCTGCCGCCGCCGGACGCACAGGTAATACAACCAGCTCGCGCTGCCGATGTGGCTCGTGAAGCGAGCGCTGCGCGGAGAGGCGCCGCCCGCCACGCTCGCGCACCACATGCTGCCGCCGCCGGACGCACAGGTAATACAACCAGCTCGCGCTGCCGATGTGGCTCGTGAAGCGAGCGCTGCGCGGAGAGGCGCCGCCCGCCACGCTCGCGCACCACATGCTGCCGCCGCCGGACGCACAGGTAATACAACCAGCTCGCGCTGCCGATGTGGCTCGTGAAGCGAGCGCTGCGCGGAGAGGCGCCGCCCGCCACGCTCGCGCACCACATGCTGCCGCCGCCGGACGCACAGGTAATACAACCAGCTCGCGCTGCCGATGTGGCTCGTGAAGCGAGCGCTGCGCGGAGAGGCGCCGCCCGCCACGCTCGCGCACCACATGCTGCCGCCGCCGGACGCACAGGTAATACAACCAGCTCGCGCTGCCGATGTGGCGAGTGAAGCGAGCGCTGCGCGGAGAGGCGCCGCCCGCCACGCTCGCGCACCACATGCTGCCGCCGCCGGACGCACAGGTAATACAACCAGCTCGCGCTGCCGATGTGGCGAGTGAAGCGAGCGCTGCGCGGAGAGGCACCGCACAGGTATACGTAAAACTACTCGTCGAGAAGGGGGGGGGCAGTTCAGCCTCGATATCCTATCCTACTGCACTTACGACCTTACGACTTGAGATTAAGAAAAACAATTTATTGTTCAGTATTTTTATTCAATTTTTTTTTTTTGATGATCAGCAACCGGAGCCAGCCCCGACCCTGGGTCCGCAGCCGACGCCGGAGATGGAGGCCATCGCGCGGGAGATCGACGCGCTCGCCAGGGAGCGCGTCGCGCTGGAGGCGGAGATCGCCACCAAGGAGAGAGAGAACAGCGCCGGAGCTAACGAGGCCGATGGACTGCAGGTAACTAATCACTGTGTATCTACAATGGCTATTTTTCATAAATGAGTTTCGTGTTTTTTTTTTCTTTCAACGTGTCGAGACGTGCGAGCGAGAGGTATATTAACTCTTGAACACAGACTCGTCACAGAAAGTGTGAAAACCAAAATGCGAAACTTTTTTTACCTACTTAGGTATACCTAACAGGGAGTCTAGACAATGAAAATGACATTAGCTTGTTGGTTGTGAAAGTGACAGTGACAGATGCTCAAGCTATGCTTATGTCATTTTCATATAATTTTGTTTTCGGCAGGCGTGTTCTGTATACAAAAAGTAGTGTCCAATTATATTGTGTTGTTGTTTTTTTACAGAGCGAATTAGACACGCTGACGGCTACGTTAAAACAGTTAGAAAACCAAAAAGGCGAAGCGCAAAAGAGGCTGAACGATTTAAAAGCACAGGTAAATTAACATCATTTGTAAATTACACAATATCTGGAGTCCTTCTTTTTTTAACTTAGGTTTTATTATTGTGAAATAAAGTGTTAAATAAATAAAGTTAGCATAAATCTAAATTTTCTAATTACTTTAGCCTTAGAAGTGTATTACATCTTAGTGTCTTACCCTCTTATTCATATCGGTCGCAGAGCGCTCCTTCGCTTCGCTTATCAGACCGATAAGTCCGTTGCTGTCTCTTTTCGTTGGCACGAAAGTGACAGTGAGCAGGATACTTGCCGTCGCTATAAAATGGCAGATAATATGAACGAGGGCCTCAGTCATATAGTCAGTGTTATCATAGGATGTGTGCGTAGGTGGAGAAGCTCCGCAGCCAAGTGTCTTCGCAAGAGTCCTCGTGCGCCGAGACGGAGAGCGAAGTGTCCGCCCGGCGCGCGGCGCACGCCTCGCTGCGCGACAAGCAGCGCGCGCTGCTGCACGACGAGGCGAGTGCCGTGCGCGACGCACTCGCGCTCACCGCCGCGCACAGCGACCGAGTGCTGCTCATCAGTCAGGTATCTACACTAGTCTATGTGCGCGAGGCGCCGGCGCACGCCTCGCTGCGCGACAAGCAGCGCGCGCTGCTGCACGACGAGGCGAGTGCCGTGCGCGACGCACTCGCGCTCACCGCCGCGCACAGCGACCGAGTGCTGCTCATCAGTCAGGTATCTACACTAGTCTATGTGCGCGAGGCGCCGGCGCACGCCTCGCTGCGCGACAAGCAGCGCGCGCTGCTGCACGACGAGGCGAGTGCCGTGCGCGACGCACTCGCGCTCACCGCCGCGCACAGCGACCGAGTGCTGCTCATCAGTCAGGTATCTACACTAGTCTATGTGCGCGAGGCGCCGGCGCACGCCTCGCTGCGCGACAAGCAGCGCGCGCTGCTGCACGACGAGGCGAGTGCCGTGCGCGACGCACTCGCGCTCACCGCCGCGCACAGCGACCGAGTGCTGCTCATCAGTCAGGTATCTACACTAGTCTATGTGCGCGAGGCGCCGGCGCACGCCTCGCTGCGCGACAAGCAGCGCGCGCTGCTGCACGACGAGGCGAGTGCCGTGCGCGACGCACTCGCGCTCACCGCCGCGCACAGCGACCGAGTGCTGCTCATCAGTCAGGTATCTACACTAGTCTATGTGCGCGAGGCGCCGGCGCACGCCTCGCTGCGCGACAAGCAGCGCGCGCTGCTGCACGACGAGGCGAGTGCCGTGCGCGACGCACTCGCGCTCACCGCCGCGCACAGCGACCGAGTGCTGCTCATCAGTCAGGTATCTACACTAGTCTATGTGCGCGAGGCGCCGGCGCACGCCTCGCTGCGCGACAAGCAGCGCGCGCTGCTGCACGACGAGGCGAGTGCCGTGCGCGACGCACTCGCGCTCACCGCCGCGCACAGCGACCGAGTGCTGCTCATCAGTCAGGTATCTACACTAGTCTATGTGCGCGAGGCGCCGGCGCACGCCTCGCTGCGCGACAAGCAGCGCGCGCTGCTGCACGACGAGGCGAGTGCCGTGCGCGACGCACTCGCGCTCACCGCCGCGCACAGCGACCGAGTGCTGCTCATCAGTCAGGTATCTACACTAGTCTATGTGCGCGAGGCGCCGGCGCACGCCTCGCAACTATTTTAATGGCGAGAGTGTGTTTTGAATCCAGAGCAGAGCGAAGGATTGTAGAGTAGAATCCTAAGCGTAGCGAGGGATTCAAAGTACTTCACTCGAGCTTAAAATAGTGTTGCTCCCGAGGTGGACACTCTACTTTTTATCACCCTCTATGAGGATATAAGTAAGTACAACTTATGAATAATCATAATCATAGTCATAGTCACGAATTCACGGAGGCACGAAGTCCCGAAGTCACATAGTCACATAGTCATGAAGTCCCGAAGTCACATAGTCACACAGTCATGAAGTCCCGAAGTCACATAGTCACACAGTCATGAAGTCACGAAGTCACACAGTCATAATCATGTTTTCATTGTATTTTTATTTATTTTCATAAAACTAAGTAATATCTGAATTTGAGTAAACAATTATGAACAAAGGTAGACTGCGCGTTTCGCGTTTTTTTTATGAACCTGCTTGTTCCTACAGTGTTCTTGATCTCATTGGGGATTGGAACTTTTACTCAATATGCACATTCCAAATTCAAATCACTTTTTTTCCCTTGGATGGAAAAGTATTTATCCTCTCTAGGGAGGAAAAGTGATTGAAGTGAGAGAATTGCTATTTTGCTCCCTGTTTACGAAGAGCAAACAATCTCTTTTCGAATCGATGTGATAAAAAAGAAACTGTCCGGGAGGAGCAGCGTGGAACGTTCACTAATACATGTGCGCTCCCACAGGCGAACATAAAGATATCTCACCTGGAGGAGCAGCTGCGCGTGTTGACGGAGTGCGTGGAGGCGGCGCGCGCCGGGCGAGCGCACGCGCCGCCGCAGCCGCTGCACGCGGAGGAACAGCTGCGCACGCTGGTGCGCGGCGCCACGCCCAACGACGCGCTCGTGAGTACTGTCCTACTGAACTATCCGACCCGACTAGCGTGCTATTACGGACCACACCGAACGTAACATCGAAGTCGAAGTCGAGAGGTATTTATTCAATAACATCACGAGGATCGCGTCTTAAAGCTAGGTGGCGAAACGGGACTGCAGGAGCTGATCGAGTCTCATCATCATCGGGGATGCTGGAACGTTGCTGCCACCAACATAAGTCCTGCTCCGCTACTTTAAGGAGCTGGGCTGGCTGGGGTGAGGTTAGCAGGGGGATAATGCACAATACACCCCACTGCGGGACGTCAGTGCCATCTCATTCCCCCACCATGAATTAGAATTAGGTGGCTCTAGGTGCCGGTTCCACGCGACCAAAGCCTAGAAGAACAGGCAACAAACTTACGGCTTGGTTCCTACCGTTCTTTTGTATGATCCTTATACAATGTGATTTATTATATGTAATACAATATTGAAGCTCCAGTGCAATGCCAATCGAAGTCATGCTCTCTCATTTAAGTATTTTAAGTATGTGATTTAGATTTATTTATTGCCTACATGTACGTACATCGGTTATATAGCTTAAGTCTAAGTAGTAGGAGTTACTGAGTTATACTCTAAATATGAATTAAAATTGCATCCCTTATTCCAGGAGGACGAGTTTGCCCAAAGCAACGGCTTCTCTAACGGCACCGGTGGCTTCGACAGCGACCCGTTCAAGGAGTATCCCGGGAAGGCGCCCGCACATGACCCCTTCGCGCCCTCCGGCAATCCTACCCCAGCACAGGTATTGCATCCATCCCTTCACTATGAAATGAGTCACACCAATACATCAAAAAATATTACTATAAAAGTTTTTCTCAAGTTACTTATTTTTTAGATATGCTCATTTCAAAAACATTGGTGTGGCTCATTAGGAGGCATCCATTAATTACGTGATGTGTTTTTGGCAATTTTTCGACCCCCCCCTTGGTGAGATGTAGTGAGATTTTGCTCGACCCTCTCCCCCTTCCCTAACCTCACTTGAGATTTTTTGAAATAAATATTTTGAAAGCTATTCGTTAAATGTTTGCTTTATTGCATTATTATAAATAAACATAATTTGCTTAGTTATTTTTGTTTAACACTAATATTTAAAAAAAAAACCAGTTTTCTTGAAATTTTACACGGTGATTCGCGGAAAAATAAATGACGTGTCTTTGCCAAGACCCCCCCCACTCTGCCTCACGTGAGATCGGGTGAGGTTCTTCTCGACCCCCTCCTCTCCCTAAATGCCTCACGTAATTAATGGACGCCCCTTGTGAACTTAGGCTTACATTTTGATTCGAAACTTAGCGTGAGCTTAGTATCGCCAATTTGGACTCGACTATGTAAAATCAGGATATGCTTCGACTTATTTACATATGTATCATTCACAGGCTCATATAATTTCATAGTAAAGTATTGAATTTATTAGTGTGTACGGAGTGTGGTGAGGATAAACCTTAAAGCTGTGACACGCTCAAAGTCGTGGAGAAAGTAGATTTGATGACTTACAGTTAGACCGGCAGATCTAGGCAATAGTGAAGTTAGCCGTGGAACCGCAAATATGCGCAATTGCGTCATCTTGAGCCCGAGATATTATTGAGATAAAATATATTTATTAAACTTGGCACAAAGTTTGGTATAAGGCTTAAATCAAAATGGTATTCATTCATTCCAATCACAAGGAATACTTTGAAATGTTTAAATAGAATCACATGGATCTCTTTGAAAAGTCTAAAAGCTAGGTGAATCTAGGTGTGAACAAGTAACAAATAATAAAGAATTAAGACAGATCAAAACATACTTGAACCATGTCGTCAAACTAATAAGAATAAGTCATCAAATCTTCTATATCCAGTCAAATATGTAAAATGCTATAAATATTGAGTAAGTAACTACGCTTTTTATCGGTAGGTGATTAAGTTATATCCCATAGTTTCATACCATAGTACAAACTATAGTGGAATTGTTCTTGCCAGACCCGTTCACATTGGACCAATTAAGCTAGTACAGTGGGTATTTATAAATTCGTGCTCTAGCAGTAGCTACAACCTTGAACATTATTCTAGCTACCTGCTTGGATATTCTCAATCAAATCAAATCATCAAAAATCATCTCAAAACGGCATTCCTCAATACCAAAGTATCAATTATATGAGTCTAAAATCACAAAAAATATGTATTGCTAACTGAAGAGCGAGTTATCTCTGTGTCAAATTTCTTCTCAATTGGTCGAGTGGTTTAGCTATAAGAGCAAGAACAGGCAAGTATAGTTTCATATTGTAGTCCCCCTAGACAAGTGTTGAGTGTGTAGTAGTTGGCTATGTAGCGCTTGTCTCTTGCAGGGCTTCGGCGCGGATCCTTTCGCTTCGAACGCGGATCCGTTCGCGGGCGACGCTTTCGCTAACCACGACAACCATGCTAAGGACGATGTGAGTACTAGACATTTTGTAGAATTATCACTATCATCATAAGCAGTCCACCGCTGGATTAAGGCACAACAGTCAATTCGAAAATCAATCATGATTGGTTAAAAATGGAGTGTGGATAAAAGCCACTCTCATTGTCATTCTAGCTAGGTAGTACCATAGAATTACCACAGAATTCCACATATTATACAACATGTAACATAATACCCCTGTAACCTCGGAAGCAGGGTATTCTACAGGTCATAACAAACAAGTTTTGTTCTAAGACTTTTGAAATTTCGAAGTTTTTCATTCATGAAATGCCTCGTAAACTTTCCTTCAAAATTAAAGTCACACAACATGACGCAGCCCTATTTACAGCTTTATATTTGAACTGTGTGTACTGTAGATAAAATAGGTATCAGATCTTCCACCAATTAGTAAACGCAAATATCGTATGTACCAAAGTGACAAGGTAAAGAAGAGAGGATGACCTTTACCTAGTGCCTTTACCTAGTAGTGAGAGGGCTCAAAGTAATGATAATGAATGTTGTATTGCAGGGTGCGTGGGAGAGCGACCCGTTCGCAGTGCTGCACGCGCCGACCCGCGCCAGCGCGGCCGCCGCCTCCCACGCCCACGCCCCCGCTGCGGAGGGGGGCGATGGGCCCGCCTTGCCCCCCAAGAGCCACAAGACCCCCCCGCCGCGCCCCGCTCCGCCGCGACCCAACCCCCCGCACAAGGTAACTCACACATACAATACAATCCGCTCGTATTATGTACCGCCTACACCGGATTTTACACAGCATAGACATAGACATTATTTTATTGGCTATAAAAACACACAACATATACAATCAGGCAGGTGATATAGTACAAGAAAACACAAGAGAACTACATTAATATTTAATCTAATAAGACAATGTTCAAATTCCCAAGTCAGGATAATTTTCGTCTTGCCGCAGTCCTTTCGAAACAGTGTGTAAAAAGACAACGAAAACAGGATCAGTACTACATTTACCGATTTACGATATTTCTAAAATTTGCTGTTGATGAGCTGTTAAAAAAAAACATTGGATTAAATAAGGAACTAAATTTAAAAAAAACGTATATTGGATCGTTAATTTCATTTTAATCTGAGCGCTTCTGTACTTTTGAGGGTAGATTAAGATATCCAGATTTATACAGCCTTTATACGGTCTAAAAATGACTTCAGAAAAGAAATAAAATACACAAACAAACATTCGTGTTTGTTTGGCCTTGTTGGAGTTGAACCCAAAACCTACAGCGCAGAAGCCAACTGAGCTATGAGACCAGTTAAAAGTTGTACGAACTTAGTATTACGTTCTTAAAGTGTCTAGTCGTAAGCTAATAGTTTTATTTCAGATTATGTTTTATTATTTATTCCCCGATCCCTTTTAGCGGCATGCGATGGTTGCCGGAGTAAACAGCTAAATTATAGTTTTTTTATGTTTTTGAATGCTGCAGAGAAAGTAAAATGTACGTAAAATGCAATCATTGAACGCATTTGATGAACTGAGGATGGCATTTTATTTTGGTTAAAACAATAAATTACAAAGTAAGTTTTTCCGAAAGAATTCGACCTTTTTGATAATATCACGTTTTTACTTGCATCATCTTGCATTAGACTATCCAACATTACATGTCTGGATATGTAATTTTGGACGTAGGTACTTGATGAAAAGCCTATCCTATACACAGTTGCTTTTTGGTCAGTTTAAAGGCGACGCCCACGTTTTATATTCAAACTAAAAAAAAAATGTATTTTAATAATTGATGATTGCACATGTTTGGACTAGTGGGGTCGATGACCGCACGTTCGACGAATTGCCGTCCGGAGTCGTCACCTATTAACTTTTGTTCATTTTATGTTGTACTCATTGTATTAAAAAAACGATGCTAATTAAAGATGATCTTTAGTGTTAGTAACTCTGGAGTCAGCTTTAAACTGACCTAGAATGCACCGTGTTTGAATCCGAAAGTAATATCATCAGTATTTTAAAAATTAAAATATTTTACTTTCTCTGTGTCGTAGAATGCCATTCTCGTGTCACTTTAGTTTTGTTACAGCGTTGTTGCCTCGCCACGCGCCCGCTTGTGTATGCTTACAATTTTATTTCGTTCATGTTACATCGTGGTAGTAAACCATCCTGAATAAATTTGCAAAAATATTACATCTTTAAACAAAATTTAGTGAACCTATTTATTTAAAATCTTTGAATTTAATAAGCGTGTATTTCTATGAAAAAAAATAACATAGTTGGTTTTATTTTGATTCAGGATTGTTTCTATCATATTTAATTTTATTCATGGCTTTTTATACATGTATTTGGTTTTGGTATCTATTTAGCATAAAAAAAATACAGATTCATCTAATATGGAGTACTTACTTAAAACCATTGGAATATGTAACTTAAAAACACTAATTTAATAATATTATTCTTGGGTAACCCTCTCTCACAACCAGGTTGGTCCCATCTATGGGGAGAAAGAAATCTCCCCACTACGACTTTATTTGGCGTGGTGGGGAGAAAAGACTTTCGTTTTCCCTTTCTTCCCACTCGAAAGTAATGATCATATCATTTACTTGAATTAAAACTTTGGAATTCACTTTAACTTCAAAAACATCGTAACTTACTAAATTCATTTTGAATCGAGATTGTTACAACCTCTTTTTTTCGTTTTATTTCAGTAGTAGTGCATGAGTCATTTGTTTTTTAAATTTCGTACTTCTTTTTTTGCTTGAATGGTTGTTGCATGCTAAATACTTGTAGCTATCGCTATTTAAATAAAACTGTAAATATGTATAGCACCGCATTATACCTCCTCTCCTTTTATATTTGTTTTATTTCATTTATTTATTATTATTTCTATCCAATAACTTTATTAATTACACTGATCCATAAATATTTATTACTCTTCTGGATACATAAAATGAACACCTTACACAACATTTGTTTCTAAACAACTTATAAATTAACCTAAGTATTTGCTTATGAAATTGTTTTCTAAATTACACAACAGATATTTCAAGAATCTGCCGACTTACCGCGATACCGAAATTGGTATAAAAACTCTAGTTGTGATTTTGACAATATTAGCAAAATCCAGAACTGTTTTGACTTGTTAACTTTAAACATCTTGATATATTTAACAGGATTCGGGTACTGCTTAGAATGTAATGTACACCATAGTTTTTTATTCCCATTTCGTTTAAAACCGTGTTGACTCAATCAAAGAGTGCTTGGTAAAAGTAGATTTGATATTTACTTGAATGGTTCCAAGTATTCATCAAATCTAATTTGTCCAAGCTGAAATTGTTCGTGTCAAGGTGGTGAGTCGGTTGAATTTATGTAGAAGTATATTACAACAAAAAAAAACAAGTTAAATAACAAAATGTATTCATTATATGTGTCTAATATCTATCATAGTTCACGGTAACTGATTCCACTAACATGCTAATCACGGCTCGTGTGCTTGTCCCGACATTGCAGCGCTAAGCGGACGCGGCGGAGGGGCTGACACGTGCGTATCTATCTCTCTCCCACTCACCACACTAGCGTACACGCATCTCACTCACACTTTGTTACGTTCAGACCCAACGCGCCACCATGGAGTTTACCGACGATCCCTTCAAGGACTACCGGTACGAGGACCCTTTCAACATCGAAGATCCGTTCGCTGACGTCACCGACTCTAAGAAACCTGATCCTTTCGGCAGACCGACTTCAGTCCCCGGGTTCGAAAGCGATGAATTTTTCTCTGCGTCTTCGACTAATGGTAGCTTCACGTTGCCGGAGAAGCGGAGCGGCCGGGTTTCCGCTCCTCCGGTCCCTTACGACCCTTTCGCGAGCCGATCCGACAAACCCAACACCAGTGTGACCAGCCAATCCACACAAAACGTATCCGCCAATAACAACGACTCGTGGTCAGCGTGGCCGAACGATAACTGGGCTTCGGATGACGCCTGGGCGAAACCCACACAAACTAACAATACGTGGTCCAACTCCACTAAAAATACAACCGCAAACACCGTTGCCAACGACTGGAAAACCGACAACTGGGCTAACAAAACCGAAAACTGGGCCACGGAATGGAACTCCGACTCTAACAAAAACAACAAAAACCTCAACGAAACCTGGCCCAGCAACACGCTCCCCAATAAAAAGGAGAAATCTCCTAAACCCGTAAAGTATGCAAAGTCTCTGGTGCACACGATAGGCGGGATCGGCAGAACGAAACAAAAGAATAAGAAGGAGAAAGCGGCCCAGTTAGAAGCCCGAAGCTCGGAAGCCATACCTACGGAGGAGCAGCAATGGGCCTGGGCCGCAGCAGAGTCGAAACGTCTAGAGAAAGAAGCTGAAAAGCGAAGAATGCAAGAAGACGCTGAATTACAACTAGCCCTAGCCATATCTCGCCAGGAGAAGTGAAACTTATCCCCGGGTCAAAGAGTCGGTTTTGCCATGTCGTCTGAAGACGCTACTTGCATTTGCGTTTCGTTCGTTAGCTTAATGAGAAAAAAAAAGTTTTTTCGCTTTTACATTGAGAAAGGAAATTATGTGTATTTTAAAGTCATCGTCTTGCATTCCATAATAACACAGTGCAATAGAGACAGCACGCAAACTGTCCTAAAATAATCTGATAAGTATATTTTACGCTGTGATAATTTGATATTCTATAATAAGTTGCACTACTGCTAAAATTCAAGCCACGCTAACCACAGCATCGTTTACAACTAGTCAAATTAAAAATCGACGAGTGGATGAAACTCTACACCTATCACAGTTAGTGTTTGTGTAGAGTTTTGACCAATCGTTGAGTCGGAATCGGTGAGCTAGGGTCGTATCGAATTGTCTGGACGTTACATACGTGTTACTCTGACCAATCGGTGGTTTCGACAAGTCAGCCACATTAGTGAATAGCAAACAGAGACTGGCTTGGGCGCCATTTTACGGGTAACCAGCGTAACAGAAACTTACGCCAGAAAAACATACTAGGTAAGGTAGATGTTATTCGCGTACTCAATGTTGCAAACGTGACTTCTACCCTGTATAAAAAGGATAGTCGTGGGTCCAATAAAATTCCACCCTGGTGAAAATCTTTGTTCACGATAGTTTGCACAGGCTAGTGTAACACTATGTCCCAGATGCACTACCAACGACTGATAGTGACGACCTTTGCTGCGTCCGATAGTTTGTATCCAGCTCCACTCAATACATAAAGAGGATACACTACTCCTGTTTTTGTATACAACCGTCTGTTTGTTATTTATTCGTGTGACTTGCGTTGTGATGTTATGTATATTTCTTGTTATTATGCGATGTTAATACCGTTTATTTATTAGCTATGTCCCGAAACGACCGATTCGCAGGAAAACGTATTAGATTCTAGTGTTTAATGTAAAAGTGTAATATATTGTTATGTGCAAGTTGGGGCCTAATAGCTTCTTCACTACCTG
Organism: Chloroclysta siterata; assembly: GCA_932294275.1. Taxonomy (NCBI): domain Eukaryota; kingdom Metazoa; phylum Arthropoda; class Insecta; order Lepidoptera; family Geometridae; genus Chloroclysta; species Chloroclysta siterata. The sequence goes on from OW028589.1 coordinate 30,454,638, forward strand.
TATAGTCTTTAGAGGTTACATTTATGCACTGGCTACTACTACTTTAACCTAAAAGTTTACTTACTGTTCAATGTTGCGTCTGAGTATGTTACTCCATTTAAGAATCTATAATGTTACTTTGGTTGTATAAAAGTATTCGCTTCATTTGAAAATAATATACATTACACAATATATTTTAAATACCTCATTTAAACATTCAGTTTTGCATCAGTTTATTTATTTGGAATAAAAATATGGCAATACTTTTCTTTGTGTCATGTCAATCGTTCGTGTTTGTATTTGACATTATAAGTTGATGTTCGATCGAATGTGTAATTGAGGATCAATTAATTAATTATGTTCTGATTGTAAATAAAATAAAGCTTTAATATCATTTTAATTTATAACTGCATGTCATAATTGTGAATTTATGTAACTCAACTATTACCTACGTCAGTAGGTGTTATGCCGGTGTATTGTTTTATTATGTAATCGTTCGTTATGTTTTGTATAAATATGTTAGTATCGTAATATTCTATATTAATCGCATTACAATATTTATTATTTAAATAATTTTGTAATAAATATTCCATTGAGTGAATGGCAAAGTACAATAGCGAAAGTAAGTGGTTTAGCATTTTTTACAGAAAATGTGCTATTTTGCTTTATAAAATTTGGGGCACGTTAAATATTCCTGGCAGTCTCTCCTTAGTATTTATTATCATGTTAATAACTAGTGTTAGTCTGTACCTTAGCTATTATAACTGTGAAGGAATGTTTAAATACCCCAAATATTGTAAACCTCGCTAATTCGTACACGTAACCAAATTGAGCTGATGATCACTTTGAATGTATGATTGAAGAATCATTATGTGTGTGATCGTTTGAAAAATATATAGTTTGGATGTCACAATATACTAAAAACACCCAAAGAATAAATTCATTTTGAAAATGTATTTACATCCATGTAACCACCGAATGCTCAACAATAAATGGTGTTTGAAACATTTTATTTTTCGTTTTGTTTATGTTTTCTGATAGGAATTCTGCGCAATTCTTCTGTAGTGCCTTTCTGCTATACATGTTCTTTTAGAGCTGTTATTTATAGTACAATTTCCCAGTTAATATAATCTAAAGTATATGAATGTATATCAATAATCGTTGTAAGCGTTAAAACTACTGTAATAGTAGATTTTCTACTTAGCTTGCATCGGTAAATTAGTGTGGCGACTACTGGCTTAGTGCGCACTGTTCTTTCGGCCGCCTCCGGAACAATAACTATTTCTAGAACCTACTGCTTGTCGAGACATTAAAAAAAAAGGATTTTGAGAATGGCAACATTGGGAAGCAAATGTCTCCGCAAGCAAATTGTTAGAAGATAGGTATAAATTGTAAACTATTGTGTACCATAATAATATCCATGTCGGATATTATCCTAAAATTGTTAACTCTTTCTTAGGCGCTGTTGTTTGAGGCTCGACGGCGCGCGTGGACTAAATCTAAATATTTAGTAGTTTTATTTGTTACTTAGCCATAATGTTAAGGAAAAAACAACATAAAAACATTGTAAAATAAGTTCCTAAAATAACCGCAAGTTTAAAATACGTCAACATATGTTTCACAGTTTTTTTTTGTGTCCATGCCCATTTTCGTTTTTGATATCCGCGCGATCCGTTCGACCCGTTATCTGTTATCGAGTACAGTATAAATTGTATGTAACTTCACTGATAGATTAATCTCAACGTGTGTTGTCTAGCCATCGATAAACATACAGTTTAAGTGTGAGTATGTTGGTAGTGACGGTGCGCGGGACTGTACCTAGAGTCAGTACATGTTCAACCTAGCATTAGTTTTCTGTAATCAGCCATCAGTTTTAAAAGTCTTGTCCCATTATTTTGAAATTTATCAAAAGTTAAAGAATATCCAATTTCAATTCCTACGTTGGTAGATGCAATATGCTTAGAACGCTTTGTTACAGCAATAATCAAATATTTCTATAAAACTGAACCTAGTTGTAACAAAAGTAATCTTAGTAATACTGTATATCTATCAGCGTACAACGTATTATATTTTTATAAATGTAGACTATCGTCAATCATTAATTCATAAAAGGGGTTTCCTGTATGTTTCTTTGCCTATTTCATCATGGCTGAGGTATAACTTTTTAGGCCCATAACCTAATTAAATACCGGCAGGCATTCAAATAGTGAGTACCTTCCTTTATAGGCAGGTAGAATTCTCTTATTTAACTATTTATTGAATGGCACCGCGCGCCTCGGCTTTTTGACGTTTATAAGAAATTGCCAACATTTTATGAAAAGTGAGTCCTCTTATGACTTTCTATTGATAGAATTTGTAAGGGTATGCTAAGGGATCTCAAGATTGTTATTCGCATAGTACGAATTAGCTTAGATTAGTAAAGTGTATCGAAATTGGCGTCTCACAGTATGTCATGAATCTTATGCTTACAGACTAGCTGATCAGCGAGCAAGATCTGGCAAGACAAATATTGTTAAAAAGATCCCTGTTTAGGTACGGTTAGGAAAAGTAGGCGTATATCCCGAATCGACCTTATCCCATTGTTATAGTGAATTACCTATTTATAAATAATATGTATATGTGTTTTGCTTTGCATCTTATAGTACCTACATTACTAATTGGCAGCTTTTTGTAAAATGCAACGAAAATTTGACAATTTTCTACTTTAATTTATTCTGTTTCTATGAAACAGTATTTGTTATTATTCTGAATTTTAGTTGTAACAGTAATTAAAATGCAATTGAATGTTTTAGGTGTTAATTTTAAGGTACAATATTTCATATCATTTAGTCATCAAATGGTCATGTATAACGGTACAATAAATACTATTTTATCAGTGAATGTGATTTGAGGAAGTTTAAGATTGTGGAATTCAAAACTTCCAAATTTAGGTATTCTAGATACAACATGATATAAACATCTAAGTTGCGAACCAAGTATACATCCAGAACAAAAAAACTTGTAATACAAAATGCGATATTTTTCGTACAGTATCACACTTAGCAACTATGAAATATCAAAAAAGTAACATAGTGAGGTGTTTAAACTCACTGAATGCTGAAAATGTATGATGATTCTGTCAACTTTATTGATTCCATGTAAACATCAAACAACTATGTAATCCAAACGCGATTTTGGCGCTTAAGTTTGCTTAAATTATAAGTCGATGACTGCATTTTCTACTCTTAAAACCTTAATTAAAACTGATTTATTGATGTTAAATATTTGTATGTTTCCTTATAAAAATAGATACAATTTATAATCGTAACATAAATTATTTACACTGCACATCGTTCTAATAAGATAGTGAAGTTACGCGTATATTGAATGTTTAATAGATAAATATAATACATAAACAGTTGTGTACGTTTATATTGTAGCGTGTACGACCAATATACTATTTCTGTCAGTGTACTTTGAAGTTGCGAGGTAAGCGATATACTACGCACTGACGATGCTAATTAAATGTCGAAAGTAGGCTGACCTACATAAAGACTTTGTTTTGGCTATTTTTGCAATGCTCGGCGCGGTGCGCCTACCTGCGCCTTGGTAGCTTTTTAACCTTAAACCGCTGGTAACGCTATTTGAAGACTTCTTCAAGACTAGAGGTACTTCGTGAAAAGGGAGTGAATTGGACAATAGTAGGTACCTAACCTAGAGAGGAGAGTAGGTACCATGACGTTCTGGAATATGGCCAGTTTTGTTTTTCCAAAACCAAACTTAACTATTCTAAATGTTACAGAAATTATAATACAAATATTGTAATAGGTACACATGTTTGTGTAGGTTGGTTGTAGGGTTCTGCAAAGATTTGTCGATAAACGGGCTGAATGAATTGTTATTCTGAACTGGCGGTTTGGCTACCACACATAATATCTATGTGCTCCTTCCAGGACAACAGTTGGTGGTAAAAGAAATATCATTTGTGTGAAAGGACGGGTAGGAACCTATCTACCATTTCGTGTAATCGTCATTACCCGCTCATTTAAAAACACTGTAATAGACATAATATTACCTATATTCGTATGAAAACAAACAATTACTGAAAATAAAAGGAAAAGTATTATACATAGTGCGATTTGTTTCATTTATTTGATAATTGATTTGGTTTGGTAGAAATATCTACTGCTAAGGTGTCACCACCTCCACCGACCTCCGATATTCGACAGCCTTCATAGCTCAGTTGGTAGTAGCTCTGCCTTCTGCGCCGTAGGCCGTGGGTTCGATCCCCACCGAGAACAAACATTTGTGTGATGAACATAGATATTTGTTCTCTCTCTGGGTGTTATTATAAGTATGTATTTACAAAAAAAAGTATATATGTATTTTAACAGCTATCTGGTTCCCTTAATACAAGCTTTGGCTTTGTTTGGGGCTAGATAGTGCTGTGTGGAAAGTCCACCAATATTTTATTTATTTATACCTTCCTACCTGCCACTAAGTACAATAAATTAGATATTGGCTATTCTACTCGTTTACTCCCACCTGTTCTGTTGACAGAACTACTGGGATTTTTTTTCCCATTAGTTCTGTGACTTAAAAGACTATGCTTTACACCTGGCTTCAATCTCAACTATTCCCATCTTTTCTGTTGCGTAGTTCTGTCTGTAAGTGTCTTATTTAACAGTGTTTCAAATAAACTCTTCGCAAACAACTTTACAGAGTGAGTGAGTCGTCAACACTTCCTTCATTCAACCCTCTTGGTTAGGAAATGCGGTAAGAATCGAACGTTCGTTCTTTTTTCTGGCTTCAACTTCGTGAGCTTCGACTCACGAGTCATTTGACTTTGCCCCGAGCGCCATATTTTGTTAAGTCAAAGTCAAAGTCAAAGTCAATAGGTATTTATTCAATAAAATCACAAGGATCACTTTGAAACGTCTTAAAGCTAGGTGACTCTAGGTGCCAGTTCCACGCGACCAAAGCCTAGAAGAACAGGCAACAAACTTACGGCTTGGTTCCTACCGTTCTTTTGTATGATCCTTTTACAATGTAATATAATATATTATTGAAGTTAAGTGAGGCGTAGGCATACAGAAAAAGGTAAACATAATCAAATTTATAAGACAGCACACGCTACGCTTCAAACTAATAATACCTACCTAATGCATAAAATTAAATACAATCTATTAAATCAGAGAAAAATAAAACACACAATAGTAGGTACAGTACAGACATTGCAGACATGTTAGCTGCCGATGGGCAGAGCGACCGGGACATCGGGCCACGCACTTTTATCATCAATATAGCTATCTAAAGTACCTATAATAAGCTTTACTTATTAGATTATTCTTAATGTATGCTTTAAATTTTCTAATAGGAAGCCCAGTGGCACTTTCTGGAAGTTTATTATAGAAGCGTATACCGTTCCCCATAAACGAGCCATTTACCTTTTGGAGTCGAAATTTAGGAATACATAATTTGTTTTTATTTCTAGTGTTAACGTTATGTGCATCACTATTTTCTTAAAGCTATCTATGTGTTTATGAGTGTATAATAGATTTTCATAAATATACTGTGAAATTACTTAGGTGAAATTAATTAGTTAGGCCTTTCGGTGGCTTTTCGGTGGCCTTCATGACCAGCGGTGGCTTCATATGGAGGTGGCTTCTTGATGTCACGTGATTTTCACTCCAACATCGCCTCACGAGGGTTCGGGTGTGCCCAGGAGTTCGCGGGGCAGTGGCCGCCAGGGTGTCTGAGTGTCTGGTGGTCGGGTGTGCAGGGTGCAACTTTACAGAGTAGAAGTGCAGAAAAGACTGACAGTTGTCAAATTGACTAGGCTTGTTGAAATAATATCGATACATCGATATATCGATATTTTTCATTCGATACATCGATATTTTTAGCCGATATATTTTGATTTGATACATCGATACATCGATTTAAAATATTTGATATCGAAAATCGTATCAAAAACGATATTTTTTTTCTTTAATTTAATTAAAATATATAATAGAATTCGAAGCCGCAAAAGATTTGAACGAACGGAAAGTTTTGGATAGAGTCAAGACATTTTACTCCAGTTCATTCGAATCTGGCACTCAAATACTTGACACCTACGGCTTCCTCTGTGCCTTCAGAGAGAGTGGCTTCTGCCGTAAATCTGACGGTTCCTAATAATAGGAGCCGGCTGACAGCGGAGCATGTGAAGAGCAGAGTTTTTCTACTTTCGCTATCTGACAAATACTGGTTTGCCTGAAATCATTACTATTATTATGAAGCTGAAGAGTTTATTTGTGTGTAATAACTATTACTATTACCTATTATTGAGCTTGACTGAACTAAATACATTATAATTTTAAAACCGCAAAATCTCTCAAAATTTTACCGATATATCGATTTATCGATATATTTTCCTCGAGATATCGAGGTCAATATTGATATTTTAATAAATATCGATACATCGATATATCGATATATTTGTTTACTTTCGACATCCCTAAAATTGACATTACTGTCAGATGTGACAGAAGCTGTCGCAAAACCAAGATAATCATGGAAAACTACTTACCTTCTTACTATTAATATTATTCTGAGCTACTACATAGATTTAATTGATAGTGAGCGAAGGGAACGAATAGCTTAGTGACAATTTAGGTGATTGGGCATTGTATGATTGTATTTATGTATAATTGTCCGAGAATTACTTCCGAACCGATTTGTTCTGATCTGAACGAAAGGTAGTACCTAGGTTGATTGATTGTTGAACTTAAGATGTTTACTGGCAAGTATGAGTTTAATCAGACAAGGGATTCTTGAGGGGTTTGGTTAGGACAAAAAAATGTAATCTGTTGAAGGTTGTTACTTCTTTGATTGATCATTTTCTGTATAGCAAAAAGACTAGTATCCAGAACAACATTTTTAATAGTTTGACATTGACAGCAAGGTTAACATGACCGACAGTGACAGTCTTCGTGTCTCGTGTCGTGTTTGATTGACGATTTTGACAAGTTCGTTCATTATTATTCCGTTTCTTTTTCGGCGAGCCGTCTTCACGGGAAGGTGAATATTTTTAGAATTTGTTGTTTTATTGTTTCTTCAAATGAAATATTGTGTCGATGAATTAGAAATAATTATCTGAAAACATATTTAATGGGTTAAATTCGTGATGATAGGGGAGTTTTTGTGATAATCCGGGATTCGTGTAACATAACCTGTAAATTGGATGGGTAGGACTAGCAAACGAAACAACAGCCTAGCGGTTCTTTCTAGTCTATAACCCTTTTATTGCCATTTCCAGTCGCCAAGATGGTGAACAACCGTGTTCCGTCTGTGTTTTCGAAAACATACGTCACGCCGCGTCGTCCTTTTGAGAAGGCGCGCCTTGACCAGGAGTTGAAGATCATCGGAGAATATGGTCTCCGCAACAAGCGCGAAGTATGGCGTGTCAAGTATACGTTAGCCAGGATCCGTAAGGCGGCTCGTGAGCTGCTTACACTGGAAGAGAAGGACCCCAAGAGACTGTTCGAAGGTTAGTTTCTTTCTCTTGTCGAGAATGTAGTACCTAAGTACATAGGGAAAAATGGAAAAGTCCATGAACGGTAAGCCATTCATACTTCAAATAAGTACCACATGGCCGGGCTACATTCTTTAGCCCTCAGTTTTATAAAAGACGAAATCTTAAAAACTCTTTAACAGCAAGCTACAATGATGATAATATCTGGCAACCTCTTGTCAGACTACCACTATGTTGATATCACTCAATCTGAGCCCCTCTCATCTTGTTTAACATCAGATTTGTGTTTAAGCATGTTCTCAATTAGGCTTTTATTATCAGGTAACGCTCTTCTCCGGCGTCTGGTCCGTATTGGAGTGTTGGATGAGAAACAAATGAAGCTTGATTATGTGCTTGGTCTGAAGATCGAGGACTTCTTGGAGCGTCGTCTGCAGACCCAAGTCTTCAAGGCTGGTCTTGCTAAGTCCATCCATCATGCCCGTATCCTCATCAGGCAGAGACACATCCGGTAAGAGCAGCTCCATGTTAATGTTCTACTATTTTTACTATCTGCAATCTCTTTCTAGACAAACCTTAACTTTCATCTAGAATATGTGTTTGATATTTGAATCAAATGCAGGTAACCACAGTACCATTGGCTGAATGCTGACAGAGGTTTTGAATTTATTCCTAAAGACCACTTGCTCAACTCGTTGAGTCCAATGTCTGGAAATATTATGCTTGTTTGAGCTATAATGAGGTAAGATCTTGTATTTATTTTATGTTGTAATGTGTAAATATCATGAAATTTAACCATTGTGCATTTCACATTTCAAAATTGAATTATATTAGACAAAACATTTCATCCAACAAATGCCTATGTTAAAAATGAATGATGTTTGCCATGATTTTGTGAAATATTAAGTTTAGTTCACAAAATTAAGTAAAGTTAATTTAGTAAAATTAAGTTGTTATGAGTTGGCCTTTAGTAGAACAGGCAATTGTTTTCAATGCAGCTGTCTGTATGGACAGCAAGGCCCACATCAACGCCATGATCTCGATTCCCAGGTGTTCCGAAGCCAAGAACCAGTTTCTGGTGTTAGCACCTGCCACAGGTTATGGCTACAACCTCCCTTGACTACATGTGCTCTTTAAACAAGCCAACAAGCCTAATTATTTGTAGATGAGTTTGCAAATGATTTAGACCAAATACTTATTCAATCTTTTCATTGCAGAGTCCGCAAGCAGGTGGTGAACATCCCATCATTCATTGTCCGCCTGGACTCTGGCAAGCACATTGACTTCTCCCTGAAGTCACCGTTCGGCGGCGGCCGGCCTGGCCGTGTCAAGAGGAAGAACCTTCGCAAGGGACAGGGCGGCGGTGCTGCTAATGATGAAGAGGAAGATTGAGCAATAAACTGACTAAAAAAACTATTTTTGTGTTTCATTTTTAGGAATCTTTTTTTTTTCCTCGTGTCACTATAGTACTAGTATTCTCTTATCTGTGACTATAGTACTAGTTATCCCTCTGAGGAGTTAAGATCCTTATGCTAGCCTCTCTTATCACATGAATGAGCACTTCGACACGTGAATCAACTTCGGAAAAACTGGAAACATCTTAACAACTGATCCCCAGGCACGGTAGATATCTCCTCAGATCTTAGTGTCAAGTACAACAAACTCCAGGTTCTTTGAGGATGGATGTTTGAAGTACTTTCAACCGTTACATTTGGCACATACCCACGTTTTGCAGTAGTTGGTATTCCATGTGTCAGGTTGTAGGCCCATCGCCGCTGTTCTACTAACCGGTTTCCTCACGCACGATGTGGAACTTTGATGGTTGGAATATCTCCGGTCCCTGGAGCTCATGGATCTTCGTTAGCGTCAGAACCCCTGGACCATGTGCGATATTTTATGTTTGGAAACTATCAATATTTAGGTTAGCGTCAGAACCCCTGGACCATGTGCGATATTTTATGTTTGGAAACTATCAATATTTAGTACCTATTTGGTACCTATATTAGATTATTTAGTACCTCAATGAACAGTGAAAAAACATGAAAATAAAGTGGTCAGACATTCTGACGTCAGGTTGTCTGGACCACATTTTTTTCACATAGTTAGAGACAATATAACTTAACTAGCGGCCTGTCCCAGCTTCGCATGGGTGGTCATAAATTTTTTGAACATTTTAGGATAAACTTAGAGCGTGGGTTCGAGCCTCGCATCTACTTATTTCATACATTTGCACGCCAGAGAGTGAAATCGCACCCCGTGCGTGACCCGTGGACCCGTTAACATTTTTAATTTCGTCATATCTTTTGAATGGAATGTCCGATTTGAAAAATTTTAGAAGTAATCTATAGGTATTGAAACCGTCTTAATTATGAAATGATTTATTTGGATAAGGATTAATACCAAGGTACAAATAAAGACCCTTTTCTGGCGGCGGCATTTCAATTAATTTTTTATAATAAAATAACACTTATTGTGACATAACTATAATAGTTAGACATATGCTGTCGCGACATTTTTTGTAGATGATGACGTGTTCTACAAAATCGTAGTACATTATTTTGTTCTATCATCAATAGTTTTCGCAGCGCACGCGATGTAAGGTTTTTGTATTCCACCTTGGGTTACATTATTGAAGTTTTAGTAAGGATCCCTGATTTTTTTGAAAATATAATATAGCCTATGTTACTCAGGGATGATGTAGCATTCTAATCGTGAAAGAATTTTTGAAATCGGACCAGCAGTTTTTGAGCCTATTCGTTACATACAAAAATACAAACATACAAAAATACAAAGGTTTCCTCTTTATAATATTAGTGTAGATTATTTATTTGCAAATATTTAGTACCTTTTTAGTACCTTTCAAAACTTTTTTTTTTTTAATTTTATGTAGTCCCAGAAAAAAGTTATGGTTGAAATATTTTTTTTTAAAAACAAAATTTATTTTATGGATGTTTAATTTGCAGCGTACATACTGTATTATGTGAATGTATGACTGGATGGGAGTTGACGTAGATGGCTCAGGATAGTGCTCGTTGGCGAGTTTTGGGGAGGCCTGTGACCAGCAGTGGACTGATATAGGCTGATGATGATATATTATGTAGTTTGAGATATATATTCATTGTAGATAAATACACTATTTTAAATAATAACTTTAATAATTACAATTGACATAACATCACATCACATCACACATCACATCACACATCACATCAAACATCACATCACACATCACATCACACATCACACATCACACATCATACATCACACATCACACATCACAAATCACATCACATAACATAACATAACATAACGTTACAGTGCACTGCACTACACTACACTACACAACACTACACTATACATTACATTACATTATCAACATGGGGGGGGGCTGAGAAGGGGGTTGAGGCACCCTTATATCAATGACCGAAGTACTTATAAATTGGGGTATCTGGATCAACAGTTATCCAGCTACCCCAATTTTTATCTATTCAAGTTTTCATCTATTCAAGTTTTCATCTATGCAAGTTTTCATTTATTAAAGTTTTCATCTATGTAGTTTTCATCTAGTTTAGTGTATCTATTCAAGTTTTCATATATTCACGTTCCATAAGTTCTACCTATTATTCAGGTTAGGTTAGGTTTATATACTATTTATCTGTTCAAATTTCTACCTATTCCTCCTTCTATTTATGTATTAAAGTTTTATCTTACCTATTATTGATCTGGATCAACAGTTTATCCAGCTATCCCAATTTTCATCTATTCAAGTTTTCATCTATTCAAGTTTTCATCTAATCAAGTTTTCATCTATTCAAGTATTCATCTATTCAAGTTTTCTACTACATTTATTTAGGTTTTCATCTATTCCACCTTCTATTTTATCTATTCAAGTTTTCATCTATTCAATTACAGTATATTATTAATTATTTACTAAACCTAGGATAGTAAATAAAATAAACATTATCTTGACATTATCATGGTTTAGCTAATCCCAGATCACCAATTCGGATTCAGACAAGAACATGGCACAGTCGAACAGGTCCACAGGGTCGTCGACCAGATAAGAAAATCACTAGAACTAAAAGAGTACTGCTCCGCGGCCTTCTTGGACATACAACAGGCATTCGATAAAGTTTGGCATAGGGGATTCCTCACCAAGATAAAAGCCTTGCTTCCACACCCGTTCTTTGGAATATTGAAGTCTTACCTCTCACAAAGAATATTCCAAGTAAAAGACGGCAAATACACCTCGAAATTCCACGAAATACAAGCAGGAGTACCTCAAGGTTCAGTACTGGGCCCTGTCCTATATACCATCTTCACATCGGACCTCCCAGAAACCCCAGGCGTCGTAACTGCTACTTTCGCTAATGATACCGCTATTCTGGCTAGTAGCAAGGACCCAATCGAAGCATCGTCAAACTTACAAAACGGGCTCGATAAAATAGGGCAGTGGTTAGCCAAGTGGAGGATCAAAGCCAGTACCGCAAAGTCAACTCATGCAACATTTGCCCTCCGCAAAGGAGACTGTCCACCAGTTAGCCTCGGATCAAACATATTACCACACAACAACGCTGTAAAATACCTTTGAATGCACCTAGATCGTAGACTGACCTGGAGAACACATGTGAAAAAAAGATAGACCAGCTAAACCACAAATACCGTAACCTTCATTGGCTACTGGGCAGGAACTCAATTCTGAGCACCGACAACAAACTCCTAATATATAAGGTCATACTAAAGCCAATATGGACCTATGGCATCCAGCTATGGGGATCAACCTGCAACTCCAATAAAATCATAATGCAAAGAGCCCAAAACAGTATCCTGAGAAACATATCTAATGCCCCATGGTTCCTTATGAACAGTGAGCTGCATAGCGAACTGAAAGTCAACACAATCAACGACGAAATAAAACTAACCTCAGCGAAATACAGAAAACGCTTGAACACACATCCTAATCACCTAGCTGCACAGCTCAGTACCATCAACTACCCCAAGAGGTTACGCAGACAGCACATCTTGGAACTAGATGGGTTGACATGATGCCGAAGAAAAGGAGAAGCACTCGCTGGAGTGCACCTTCTAAAAGACAAATGACCCACCACAAACCTGCTCATAGTCTGAAGACTGATCGCAGATGAAATTGGAACAAAAAAAAAACACAATTACTTATTAATAATATAAATCAATACAAATATTAGTATACATTCCACACAGCACTATCTAGCTCTAAACTGAGCAAAGTTTGCGGAAAGCAGAGCTACTATCAGCTAAGACGTGAGAGCGGTTAATAATGTTTTGAGAAATTACATGTGTACATTCGTATGATATAACCTAACCTGAATAATAGGTAGAACCTATGGAACGTGAATATATGAAAACTTGAATAGATACACTAAACTAGATGAAAACTACATAGATGAAAACTTGAATAGATGAAAACTTGCATAGATGAAAACTTAATAGATGGAAACTTGAATAGATGAAAATTGGGGTAGCTGGATAACTGTTGATCCAGATACCCCAATTTTTAACTACTGACCGACCCAGAAGACCTCTCACCGCCAACATCAACTTTTTGCACTCATTGGTTAAGTATGACTGTATAAGATCAATTGCCTGGTTTAGGATGACGTAATGTTTAAGTTTAGATATTAAGGTGGCATGACTGGCAGAAAACCCCAATCGCATCTTAAGAGTGTTCCCAAGCATCATAAATGTGCTTCTGGAGCGTCGAACCAGCATCAGTCGTTGATCGACCTTTAGTAAATCCAAATTGATGACTATGAAGTTCACGAATGAGATAATAACTGCGTAAGAACATTTTTTTCAAAAATTTTACTTAGTGTAGGCAGCACCGAAATAGGCCTGTAGTTCGCAGGATCTTGTTCATTTCCAGACTTGTACAAGGGAATGAGTTTACTGTGTTTCATTAAATCAGGGAATACACATCTATTAAAAATGTATGCAAGACATGGTGCAATATCAGTTATGATAGCGCCTAAATCTTTTGTAGACATTCCTTCAATATATAATAACAGCCAGACAGAGAACAAAAATCTATGTTCATCACACAGATGTTTGTTCTCGGTGGGGATCGAACCCAAGGCCTACGACGCAGAAGGCAGAGACTACCAACTGAGCTGTGAAGGCAGTCAAAATCCTGTCAGATATCCATAAAATAAGTTTTGCTTCTTAAATAAAATTTCATATAACTTTTTTCTGCTGAAGAAAAACTTATTTTATGGATATTAAATTTGCAGCATACCTACAAACATACGTATGTGTTCGTATGACTGGAAGGGAGTGGACGAAGATGGCTCAGGATAGGGCACGTTGGCGAGTTTTGGGGGAGGCCTATGTCTAGCAGTGTCTGATATAGGCTGATGATGACAATGATGATATAATATACTGTAGTTTCATATATATATTTGCATTGTGGATTATAATTAAATACACTCTATTATAAAGAATAACTTTAATAATTAGAATTGTATTAATAATCCTTTGCTCAATTTGGTCTAGTAAGGGCGTTTTTCGAACTATTTTTTTATTAGGGTTTACGTTTCACGATAACAAAACTAAAAACAAATAAAATTCTGATGCTTCGTTAGTAGACTGTTTTGAAAAAAAAAACAATTAAGGCCATTTTCGACAGACTAATAAATAAATTTGTAATATACGTTTTCGCAAAATGAGCAATAAAGTAAACTTTTGACCTTGTTTATATCCTGAAAACGAGTAATAATATATTTTCAAAAATGCAATTCATGTATACAATATATATTAAACTAGCGGCCTGTCCCAGCTTCGCATGGGTGGTCATAAATTTTTTGAACATTTTAGGATAAACTTAGACCTTGGGTTCGAGCCTCGCGTCTACTTATTTCATACATTTGCACGCCCTTCTCCCTGAGTGAGTGAAATCGCACCCCGTGCGTGACCCGTGGACCCGTTAACATTTTTAATTTCGTCATATCTTTTGAATGGATTGTCCGATTTGAAAAATTCAAGAAGTAATCTACAGGTATTGAAACCGTCTTGAATATAAATTTATATAAATTTATTTGGGTTTATTTGGATAAGGATTAATACCTAGGTACAAATAAAGACCCTTTCTAGCGGTGGCATTTCAATTAAATTTTAATAATAAAAGAACACTTATTGTGACATAACTATAATAGTTGGACATATGCTGTCGCGACATTTTTTGTAGATGATGACGTGTTCTGCAAAGTCATAGTACATTATTTTGTTCTATCATCAATAGTTTTCGCAGCGCACGCGATGTAAGGATTAATTTTTTCACCTTGGGTTACATTATTGGAGTTTTAGTAAGGATCCCTAACTTTTTGAAAATATAACATAGCCTATGTTACTCAGGGATAATGTAGCATTCTAATGGTGAAATAATTTTTGAAATCGGACCAGTAATTTTTGAGCCTATTCGTTCTATTCTGCGCCGTAGGCCGTGGGTTCGATCCCCACCGAGAACAAACATTTGTGTGATGAACATAGATGTTTGTTCTCTGTCTGGGTGTTATTTAGGGTTGCCAGATGGTCGGGATTTCCGGGAAAGTCCCGGAATTTCACGTGTGGTCCCGTGTCCAGTAATTACACTTTACTGTCCCGGAATTCATGATCACTAGTTTTTTTCCACAAAGTAACGACACCAAGGGGCGGCACGCATACTCGTACCTCGGACGAGCCGAGACGATTTTTATTTAAAGAGTAGCCTAATTTTTATTTGGAACTAAAAATTCTAATATGTGATTTTGTATGGTATGAATAAAAAATACCTATAGATTTTATAAAAAATAAATGTGTTATTAAAGTCATTTGTTTTTTCTTTTAAAATAAGCACCTAACTAGCATTTTTGTAATATTTTTTGTATTGCCGGTCCAACAGCAAACATTTGTAGTTGGATTTGGACTCTAAAAACTCCAACTCCGTTTGTAACCCCAGAAATGTCCAGGAAATAATAAGCCAGTATCTGGCAACCCTAGTGTTATTATATATTATAAGTATGTATTTAAAAAAAAAGGTATATTATGTATTTTATCAGCTATCTGGTTCCCATATTACAAGCTTTGGCTTAGTTTAGTGCTGTGTGAAAAGTCGACCAATATTTATTTATTTTATTTATTTACATACAAAACAACAAAAATAAAAATCTTTCCTCTTTATAATATTAGTGTAGATAGATCGACTGTTTTGAAAACATAAATATTTTTACGAAGAAACATACATTTTTATCACATTTATTTGAAAAGAGATCGTTTGCTCTTCGTAAACAGGGAGCAAAATAGCATTTCAAATTCAATTCGAAGGTCATTGGGCATTTTTGGCCCCGTGGTGCCTCGAAATTCACGTCCATTATTGAAATGTTGTTAGTTTTGAAGGGTTAGGGTGAACATTTCTCGGAATGTTTTTATTTTAATCCAAATGTATGAGAAAACAAAGTTATGTGGTTCAACGAAAAATGTTTATTTTTCCCAATTATTGATTTTCAATCATTATGCTATAATATTATACTATTGTTGAATCCAGTCACGCCATGTGAGACAATAGTAACATGATGCCGAATGAGACAATATTATACATATATTTTGATTAATCCCACTCTAAATGGAAGACAAAGAATTCAAAACTTTTATTGTTCCTGCATACACAGCCGCCGTACCATTGGAAATTGCGCGCATATCGCGAGTGTGGTGTACCTACTTCTCAGCGTAGGAATAGAATCACCACCAAGGTTTTTAGACTATGTCACCATTGATATTGATGATGTTGAATAAAAATAATGAAAAAAAGTGTTTACTTCTCATTGACCAGCTTACTCTTTAAAAATAATATAGGTATCTAGGTCATGAATCATGATACAAATATATACATATACACACATAATACATGCTCCTCTAGATAATGCTTAAAAACATTATTGTACCTTTTTAAGATAAGACCTCTGTGTATATAAAATATTTTTAAGGATGTTAAGCAATCGGCTACAGCACCTGTGTTTCTCGCGAATCGCGCCGCGTTATGCAACGATCTACCTGCCGCGATCGATACAAAGGAAATGCTACCGCTCTGTATTTTCCATCAGGTGTCGTACCGTGCGACTTTTTGGACATTTTACAAGTGATTCTCAATTTAATTATAATTACAAGCGTTCCTCACTTCGGACATTGGTCACCGTACCTTAATATAATTAATTTGTAATTTCATTTTATTCATTAAATTTTAAGTAAACTATCGGTCGTTTTGTATCCTCCCTCGCAGCCTTACATAAATTAGGATGATGTTTATATTAATTCTTGTTTAGCAAAATTAAAAAACTTTCCCATTGTTTTGAGGAATGTGACTGATCTCATTGGATAGTATTCATGGCCTTTAACATACTCAGACTAGTTTCGTTTGTGGTCGCTGGTAGGTCACAGGTCCAAACAAAATGCCCATTTACCTTTCAAAACTTGTTTATTTCAAAAATAGGATATACATTTATAATTAATTAAAGGGCAGCATTAGGTTTATTATCTGTGTTGTGTCGTAAATTTGTGACGTGCAGAACCTACACTAAGATTAAAAAATCTTGAGTCCCAGGTTCTGCATGGCCTTCAATCGTTACAATAATGTAGTCGAGCGGTGGTATTATTGGGTCGCAAAGGTAAATGTTCTCTTTTTTTGTGTGCGTTTGCATTGAGTGAACACCCTCTGAAAAAAATCGAAAGAAATATAAATTTGTAATTTGGTTATGTTAATATAAATTCGGCACTACTAAAAGTATCTCTTATTTATTTTTCTCATAGAAGGGGATGAAAAGCAGAGTGTGCCACACGGTACCAGAATTATTTAACCTCGAGCGACGTACTTTTAATCCCTCGCTAGTTTTAGGATTCTGCTCTAGAATCCTTCACTTCCCTCTGGATTCAAAAATACGCTCACGCCCTATTACATTATTTTGGTTCCTTATGACATAATCTACTATTTCCTCCCTAGGGAGGAAAAGTGATTGAAAGTTAGCGAAATAGCACACACACTGTTCCCTCACACACACACTCAATCCCCCCCCAAACACACACGCTTAAAGACACTCAATTATTTGTGCGGTTCTCCTGTAAAACCATGGCTCATAAGAGACTCGTGTTATCATGAGAACCGTACACAAACCCCCACACACACACGCGCACACCCTCACCCACACACACTCCACTCCTCAAGCACACATTCCCACACACTTTTGTGTGTACATAAATACACATTTAAACACTCGCACTCTCACACAATTGCATGCGATTACGTAGGTAGGTATAATATTGTAATATTGTTTTATAATTATTATAAAATAACATAAAAGTAAAAAAAAAAACACTTACCTTTGCAACCCCTTAATACCACTGCTCTACTACATTATTGTAACGATTGAACGCCACGCAGAGCCTGCGACACAAGATTTTTTTAATCTTAGTGTAGGTTCTGCACGTCACAAATTTACGACACAACACAGGTGATAAACCTAATGCTGTCCTGTAATTAATTGTACATGTATGTCCTATTTTTGAAATAAACACATTTTGAAATTTGAATTGAATTTGAAATGCTATTTTGCTCCCTGTTTACGAAGAGTAAACGATCTCTTTTCAAATAGATGTGATAAAAATATATTTACCTTCGTAAAAATATTTCTTAAAACAGTCGATCTATTTATTTTAAAGTGTATACATGAATAGCATTTTGAGAGAAGAGTGAGATTTATTTCTAATCCACAATGCAAATATATATATGAAACTACAGTATATTATATCATCATCGTCATCATCAGACACTGCTAGACATAGGCCTCCCCTATAACTCGCCAACGTGCCCTATCCTGAGCCATCTTCGTCCACTCCTATACAGTCATACGAACACATACTATAGTATGTAGGTATGCTGCAAATTTAATATCCATAAAATAAGTTTTGCTTCTTATAAAGTTTAATTCATCCGTAACTTTTTTTTGGGACTACATAAAATTAAAAAAAAAAAGATTTGAAAGGTACTAAAAAGGTACTAAATATTTGCAAATAAATAATTAAGTTATATTGTCTCTAACTATGAGAAACAAATGTGGTCCAGACAACCTGACGTCAGAATGTCTGACCACTTTCTTTTCATGTTTTTTCACTATTCATCGAGGTACCAAATAATCTAATTAAGGTACCAAATAGTACTAAAAAGGTACTAAATATTGATAGTTTCCAAACATAAAATATCGCACATGGTCCAGGGGTTCTGACGCTAACTGGATCTTCATAGTTAGAATCCATGCGCAATTAATACTACAAGCCAAAAGTTGCCCATATCTGATTCTCTTACTACCCGTAATTGAGACATCCTCTCAGTGTTTGCATGGGACGGACAAGCGCAGCGCCTGGACAAGGTAAAGCGCGTGACTGAGGGATTAAGGTTTGAAGGCTATTTTAATAAAATTTACTAAACAACAGCTTAATAATGTATTAATTTTTATTTGGTATATAACTTGTAAAATGCATGTGGTATATAAGGAAATACCTCCCTGATAATGTACTAAGTACCTCCCTAACCTAAAATGTATTTTTTAACATCACTTCTCACGCCACAGACCAACAATAAACTTAACTGTTTTCTTAGGTAGGTACATAGTGATAAACTTATTTCTATTGAAAGTAATACAGTACTGTCTACAAAAAAAGCAGATGACTACAACAAAACTCGCCCAATTCTATTTTTATTTCTATATATTGTATATTATGTTACTTATTTATTTATTTATAACATAGAGCACCGACTATTCATGCCTAGTAGGTATAACTTGGCTGAATTTACGGGCAATTGGTAGATGATCAACCTTCAGGGCCTGCAATGTTATAGATACTGTAGGTACCTACAAGTCACTGCGACATGATTTGAGATGGTGTGAACTTACCCACTTTAATTATAGTGTCGTAAGTGACCTACGTAATAAAGATCGGAAGATGGGGTCACCACCAGTACACCAGTGATCTCATGGTGAGAGGCGAGCTCTCGTAACGATTGACCATAGCCATCCAATCACAGATTATCATCCCCATCCCGCAAACTAGTGTCTCGTAGCTTATCCGTGAGCATCGTATCTTCGACCTTGCAGATCTGTTCCAGGCAGAGGTCCAGGATTTTGTCCAAGGCTCGCGCGGTTTCCTCCGAGGAGTAGATGGAGAAGTCAGGAACGTGAACGAATAGTGTTCGTGTGTTGTCCACGCTTAGCGATGTGTAGTAGATGTATTCACAGACGTATCTGAAAACGATTAAGAAATTAAATCGTCATTCCATCGGCACTGTCATCATTATTTCATTCATGTTGCGCTAAGTTTAATTGTTCTGTGTTCCTTCTAATGTGTGTGTTTATTCTAAACGTATTTTATTTATTTATTTACACTGTTAAAAACAAATACTAATACTTAACTAACATTAAAAACTTGTAATACCTAACGTTAAGAGATGGAAATAAAAGGCTATAATAATAAATAATAATAATTTACACTGTATTAATTATGTTTAAAAATCTCATATTATGTAACTTAAAGGTAATTTTTTTATTTTATTTTTAACCATAAATTAAATAGACTAGCCAATACGTTACCTTCTTTACTAAGGGACTATTTTGAGTTGAATGTTTCATTATCTAATGTGCCAATAGGCAAGTAAAGTAAAGGTAAAAAAAAAGGTAAAGTACTTACATACAGTGCCGGATTAAGCCAGCGCGGGGCCTGTAGTAAATTCTATCAAGTAGCCTAAGCGCTTCGCGTGAAAGGCATGCAAGATATTTTACGCTCATATCTAAATGAATATTTTTTTATTACGGTCAGACAGGCGTTGGAGTGCGGGGCCCGTAGCGTTTGCTACTCTTGCTACATGGCTAATCCGGCACTGCTTACATACTATGTTTCAATCAAGAAAGATCCCAGTACCTAACAATTACTTTATCTTTTGAATGTTTGCTATGTGAATTCATACCCATTAATCATTTGATGTTTTGTAGTGTTTACCTACACTTACGGTATTCTTGCACCTGCACATCGGATTCTAATCTAGCATGTAAATAACTCAAAGTGATTGTAGCTCTATATACACAGCTCTGACATTAAGTCCTGCTTGATAACTAAAGATTTATTCAGTTGAATCAAATACATACCTTGGCAAATAAAGCTACATGCAAATCATTTCATCATGCTAGTTGCAGCATATATTTCAAGGTTTTTTTAAACTACAAACAGGTGGCCCACCTATTATTAATTGGTAACCATCATCTATAAAAAAAATTTGATTAGCAAGTCATGCACAATATGAACATGCATCACCATGTGTCCATCAACAAATTATTAAAGGCATACAAATGTTAAGCCTCATTAAGTTTACCAGATCAATTGATCTTTGTGATTTAATTTCGGCTTTGACTGCTTGATAGCAGAAATAGGCTTGAAGTACTTCCCCGGGCAAGCACTACATAAAAAGCTAAGAGAAAAAAAGGGATTTATTTCTGATTAAAAACAATTATTACCTGCCAGCATCTTTAGAAGACACAGCCTTCATATTCTCAACTTCAAAGCAGTCATTGAACTCCTTGCATATCCCTTCCACATTTAACTTAGTGTGCAATCGGATTGCACCCTCTGCAGGACAAGTTTGGTTGTCAGGACATTTGTCCAAGTAATCTGTGCGCTGGTAGCCTTTCTTATGGGCTTGCAACTCTAGGGTAATGTTCTTCGCGATCTTGGAAACTCCCACATGTATCATTAGCTGGAAGATAATAAAAAATATTTATGATAGGTATTTACAGTAATTAGTCACTCTTAAAAAATAATTTCATAACATATAACAAATTTTTCATACATACAAATTAATTTCAATACGGCTGGAAAGCAAGGGCCAAGAAATAGAAATATGTAGAGGAGTAAGGCAAGGTGACCCCCTCTCACCAAAATTATTCATAGCCGTACTAGAAATGATATTTCGGGAACTAAATTGGAAGAGGAAGGGAATAAGAATAGGCGACAAACATCTAAGTCACCTTAGGTTCGCAGACGACATTGCTATTTTCTCAGAAACAAAACTAGAGCTAGAAGGGATGATACAAACTTTAAACTATGAAAGCAACAAAGTAGGACTATCGATGAACCTAAATAAAACAAAGATAATGACAAATAACCAACAGGAAACCATAACCATAGAAGGAAATGCAATAGAGTATGTGAACAAATATATATACCTTGGAAAACAAGTGTCATTCCAACCTAATAGCAACGAAGAGGAAATAGACAGAAGAGTGAATGTCGCCTGGAATAAATACTGGGCACTTAAAGAAATTATGAAAGGAAAATATAGTCTCAATTTAAAAAAAAGTTGTAATTGACACATGCCTTCTGCCCTGCCTACTGTATGGATGCCAAACATGGATATTCACAAATAAAACAAAACATAAAATAAGATCCACTCAACGAGCAATAGAAAGGAGCATACTAAAACTTAGAAAAATAAACAAAGTTAGAAGTGATACAATCAGACAAAAAACCAAGCTTACCGATGCACTCACTAAAGCCCTTAAACTCAAGTGGCAATGGGCTGGCCACATCTCACGCAACACCGACAGGTGGACCAAACGTACCACTCAGTGGAAAGGGCCACCAGGAAAAAGAAAAGTTGGTAGACCGTATAGCCGGTGGGCTGATGACATTATCCAAATTGCTGGGAAGGATTGGATGTCCACAGGAACAGACAGGGAAATGTGGAAGAAGACAGAGGAGGCCTTTACCCAAAAAGGGGTTCACATCTCATAAATTTAAGTAAACTAACATTATCACTAACAACTAGGTTAAAAACAAATACTAATACTTAACTAACATTAAAAACTTGTAATACCTAACTTAAGAGATGGAAATAAAAGGCTATAATAAAAATAAAAAAAAAAAATAATAAAAAAATAATTTAGTAACTTCCAGTCTAATATAAGTCAAACTGTTATTGCAGGCAATACGAAGATCCACACGTCACATCAACAATAATATTTAGGTATTAATAAACGAGACTGTTACCAAAGTAAATTCATAATGATGAACCATCATACCTTAGGTTCGTGAGTTTCCCACAGCGCTGGCACGAACTCATCTACATTCTCATAGGTAACAGGAATTTCAATCTGCACCAGTTCAATGTTGTGCTTCTTCTCGATTTCATCTTTATTCATCAGCTTGACTCCCTCCCAGCTCGCATTCACCGGGTGTTTGTCAAAGGGGCCAAATCCCGTGACCAGAACGATGGGTTTGAACAAGTAATCCAAGTCGTTGCTCATTTTTAAAAGTTTCCACTGTTCTACTACTCAGAATCAATACATATTTTACGGAATTTGTATGTAATTTAACTTTGTTATCATTCTCTTTTGACGAAATCGCGCGAACTATGTCGGTCAGCTGATTTGCCTGATTTTAACATTTTGTTGCTGCAAGGTTGGCATCATTGCTTTTTTTATCTTTGGGGAGCGCTCTCTA
Source organism: Chloroclysta siterata (assembly GCA_932294275.1). Taxonomy (NCBI): domain Eukaryota; kingdom Metazoa; phylum Arthropoda; class Insecta; order Lepidoptera; family Geometridae; genus Chloroclysta; species Chloroclysta siterata. Next base: position 30,477,655 of record OW028589.1, read on the forward strand.
CTCCACGCATGGAGGTACTATATACTGGAGGGAGCGATAAGACTTACATCCTTTTTCAACTGTGTATCAAACATTGATCATCTATCTTTGTTCTTCCCATGTAGCCTAGCTACGAGTAAAAGAAAAGAAGATGTAACTTCACTCACTCCATCTCACTCACTCACTGTCTGCGTAAATCGTGGCCGTCAGTTGATGCAATGTTTTGATCTTGTTTTGACGTTTTTGAAAAACTCGCAGCAACATTGCGATGCAGCGAAAGAAATTATGAAAATTTTTAAAGAATTATTATTGTCTAGGCAAAATATATTTGAAAAGGTGAAAGTATGTCTTGTGAAGCTGTGTTTTGTGTATCAAAAACAACAAAAGGAGGAGTTAAAGACCCGGAATTGTCATTTGATACGTAATATTCTTTATCTATTTTCATGCTAAAAAAATACGTTTTTTCTCCCATAAAGACTGTAGGAATTACATTTTATTAGTACTAGTCATATTTTCCTATGTGAAAATGATGTAAACCCAATAATTATTGCAAAATAAAATGCATTGTTTTAGTCTTCTGTTCTAGAGATGTACTTCCACCGACCAATTTAGCTTTATCGATAATATTTAAGTTTCCGTTTTTTATATGAAATATCTAATGCGGTGGGTCAGACCGGCTGTTCTGTTGTAGTTTCAATTTTTCACACCTTATAGGCGTCTCGCGAGGGATCAATTTTTGTTAAATTTTACATTATTTTTTTAGGTTTTAAATGCCCAGAATGAAGACGGGAGTGGATAAAAGCTGTTAGGCGTGAAAACTGATAGCCTACAAAATGTTCTTATGCATGGACGAAATTGCCATAAGAAATTGTATCGAGTGGGATGGACATCGCTCTCACGGTTAGGGCAATGTGGGAAACATTATTGACGATGATAGTGTTCCAGTGTCTATAATGGTTTTGGGCTTTCGCAATAAAAGTCAGCAACCAGTTAAAATTAAAAAGTTGGATTCCAATTAAAACGACTTTTTCATCCATTTCTTATTCTATCGATAGGTTAGTCAATGTTGTCCCTTCTCTAGTCACTCACGCGAATACATACAAACTAACAAAAAACGGACACGCCGAAAAACCGTAACACTACGTCTATATGATACTTAGTCTAAGACTCCACGACACCATGTGTTTGATTGTCTCTTCCATCGAACAATATGATTTTACCGTCAGAAAATAGACTTTTTAACCTCTCAATGAAACAATCATGAAGGTAGTATACAATAGTAGTTAAATTTGTACGTTTTATGTCTTAATTAGGAAGTAGGTAAATATACCTTAGACACAGACCTATATACGATACTACCAAGTACTCATATGGTATCGATACCTATCATTCGATACTACTACTAGTAGTACATACAATCAACATTCGATACTGAGAAAACAATGGTATCGTTGTCACTCCCGCCCGGGCCGGTCGGTTGACTCGATTGACCAATAGCGGCGCTGCTGGTGCACGGGGACGCATGACGCGGGCGCGGGGAGTATTATGGTTGGTTCATTTTCAATTTTGTTGTCATTTGGGGTAACAGACTTGCAAGTAGGGATGTTAGTTTAATGAAAAAGAATCGATTAAATAAAAATCGATTTTTCTTTATTCAAAATTAATCGATTTGTCAAAAATCGATTTTAATAGAAATAATCGATTTCTGCGAAAAAATCGATTTTTTTGTATTATTTAAAAGTACATGCTTTTCATATTCCAATAATAAACCTAAGAGATTCATATATTAACTTTAACAGATTAAAAATAAAATAAAATTATATGAATAAAAAATAACCAATTCAAAACTAACAATCAAAGGCAATGTTCCTTTAAAATTTAAGGTAAGGAATAAGGAAACCAAATAGCATTAATGATACAAATTTTACTACTATTAAAAGTTTTATTAATTATAATAAAAATGAAACGATAATTATCCCAACAAAATGACAAACTCTCAAAAACTAAAATATATATATAATTTAAAAAAAATGCCTGACCAGTCCTATTTTACATTTGACTAGTTGTAAAATAAAATACTTAAAATGAGAATTTAAAAAACTGAACGACTACTCTATAGTCTCGAATGTCGGATTGACGTATTTGAGTGCATTCAGAGTAATATTGACAGTGGCATTAACAAAAAAGGTTAATGATAGGTTCAAAGAGAAAAAAATAAAAGAAGTGAGATGAGGCAACGGGCCGGGCCAGTTGGGGCCAGTAGTAATCACTAACGGCGGAGCGGACTGCATGCCGGGGTTCGCGCCAAATGACGTGACGTCATCAGTCATGACCCGTAACGTAATCTCGCGGCGCAAAATCATTTGAGCGGATAGATACGAGCTGTGTCTGAAAATCGATTTTAACACGTAATTTATATAATCGATTTACTAAAAATCGATTAATTTTACAAAAAAAATCGATGAAAAAAAATCGATTATAAGAAAATAATAATCGATTTTATTAAAAATCGATTATTTTTTAACATCCCTACTTGCAAGCAAACATTTGGACAAGTTTTTGTTCTTGGGTGGAGCTACTCATAAATATTTTTTTGGTTAAATTTAATAATTTGTGTCAATAATAATGTAATTAAGTATTGAATAATAAACTACTTTTTTCATTTTGTACTCAGCATATTTGGCGTTATTATGAATTTATAATGTTTTAAAAAATTGAATGAGTACTCACAAGTATCGATACTTTGATATGGTATCGATACTTTGATTCGATACTACTTTCGAGTACTAGTATCGAACAAAGAGTGGTATTGATTCATCCCAACACAGACGAGCTATATGAAAAAAGAATGTTATTGGTGAAAGTACTGTCGCATAAGGTCGCATACTTAGTCTAAGGTCGCGCCCCAAGGTCGCGCCTATTCTATAATCTCAGTCCACAGAGCCATAATATCCCAAAATAGAATGAGCAAATTGAATGAATGACAAACAAATCTGAAAATTGACATTTAGTTTTTTTTTATCATTCGCTCTGTTCGGGTCGCTCCGCTCATGGCGCGTTATAATTTCTGAAAACTCATTTTTTGTGTAGATAATTATATACTTAGAGTTCGTTCCGATGCGCTATCAATTCAATGCATTGAAAATATATAATTGTGCCCATGAATTTACCTCCACCTCTTGACATAAGTGGTTACCAGATGAAGAGTTAGGTTATGTTATAACTGTGTCCATATTTCTTAGTTTTAATTAATTTAGAATGACCGTGGAGGATAATAGCAATAATGGCCGATTGGTGGCAATACCCTGGCCCCTGGTGAAGAGAAAAGTTGAATGTGCAGGGGCGGCATTTCTCAGATATTATAATATAAAGTGCCACGGGGGTGATGCCTTGTTTGAAACGTCAGAGTCCAACGAAAAGGCCAAAGAAGTCACATTTGACGACGATGTTGAGTACTTACGGAGTTTGGACCCTAAGGATTGGAAGAACCAGGACCACTATGCGGTGTTGGGTATGAAAAATCTGCGTTACAAGGCGACGGACGACGACATCAAACGTGCTTATCGCCAGAAGGTACTTAAGCACCATCCCGACAAGCGCAAGGCGCAGGGCGAGGAGGTGCGCAGTGACGACGATTACTTCACCTGCATTACGAAGGCATACGAGATCCTGGGCACCCCCCTCAAACGTAGATCCTATGACTCTGTCGATCACACTGTAGATGACACAGTGCCTACACAATCCGACATTAAAAAAGAAGGATTCTTCAAGTCATTTACTAAGCTATTTGAAGTTAATGCCAGATGGTCTGAAAAGAGAAATGTGCCTTTGTTGGGAGATGATAATAGTACAAGAGAGCAGGTGGAGAAATTCTATGCATTTTGGTATGAGTTTGACTCATGGAGAGAGTTTTCTTATCTTGATGAAGAGGAGAAGGAGAGAGGTCAGGACAGAGAGGAGAGGAGGTGGATAGAAAAGCAGAACAAGGCTGCTCGTGCTAAGCTAAAGAAGGAGGAGATGGCTAGAATCCGTAGTCTGATAGACCTAGCATATGCTAATGATCCTCGGATACAACGCTTCAAACAGGAGGCCATAGACAAGAAGTTGGCTGTGAAAATGGCTAAATTGGTAATTTAACTTTAACTAAACTGGTTGACAAACAATAAAAGAGATTAAAAAAACATGCTCCATTTTCTCATGGCGCTGACCGTGACACTAGTTTACTTGAAGGATTAATGATGATTGATTATGATCAACATTGCTTTTCAAGAGGTACTTTCAAAAGATCCTAAAAAAATTACTTTGGAAACAATAATTTCTTCTCTATTTTTCAGAATGCAGTGCAAGCCAAGAAAGCAGAAGAGGAGCGCATTATCAAAGAGGCACAACTGGCCAAGCAAAAGGTAGAAGAAGCAGAGAAAGCAAGAATAGATGCAGCCCGAGCTGAACGTGAACAACTCAAGAAAAACTTACGCAAGGAACGTAAAGCGCTTCGAGACGTTTGCAAAGCTCACAACTACTATGCTCAAAATGAAGATGAAACTGTATCCCACATGGCTGCTGTAGAAAAACTCTGTGAATTGATGAAGGTAGTTGAAATACAGGACTTCATGAAAAGCCTTGACTCTAACGGACGGGATGCCTTCTTAAACACAGTCAAGGAAACTGAGGAAAAGTTGGAGGAGGAAAGGAAAGCTCTCTTTGATAACAAAAAGGTTGAAGAAATCAAGAAGAAAGACACTTCAGTTAAAGCACCGATGGAGTGGACTGTTGAACAAACACAGCTGCTTATAAAAGCAGTGAACTTGTTCCCGGCTGGTACCAACCAAAGGTGGGAAGTGGTTGCCAATTTTCTGAACCAACACAGTACTTTCATAGACGAGAAACGTTTCACAGCTAAGGAGGTACTGAACAAAGCAAAGGACTTACAAAGCTCTGACTTTTCTAAAAGCAGTTTGAAGAAAGCAGCCAATGAAGAAGCATTTGACCAGTTTGAGAAGGAAAAGAAGAAAATTGCTAATCATGTGGATGACACCGGTATCTCCAAGAGTGACAAACCTGCCAAGCTTACTAATGGAACATCAGTTCCCAAGGTAGAAGAGATTAAGGTGGATGATCGCACTTGGACTAAAACCGAGCAGGAATTGTTAGAACAAGCAATAAAGACCTTCCCTGTTAGCACGCCTGAGAGATGGGACAAAATAGCTGACTGTATACCTAACCGTTCTAAAAAAGACTGTATGAAACGGTACAAAGAGCTAGTTGAATTAGTTAAAGCTAAAAAACAAGCAGCCAACCTGGCTAAATAACATACACTCAAACTAGGTTTTCTAACATATTCTAAAGCTACCAGTTGACCAAATCTTTATGAGCATTATTTCAAATTTGGTATTTACTTTGTATTGTACAGAGATTAGTGAATTTGATTCATTGTGATTAAATTGTTCACTAAACATAACATTGTCCCTCTATGAAAGTCCCATCCTTGAATTGTGTTATTTGGGAACTATCCTGTTATGACCACCCTGTAATATTTTTATATTTATTTTTTGTTTAATGTGATGAAAAATAGTCAATTTGAAATCCATTGTCTTTCTTTTGAACTTTCTCCCACTTTCAAAATATTCTTAGTTAGGTTGATGTTAGGTTAGAATTGGTGAGAATTCTTGATTTTTCAGTACCTACCTTACCTACCCTAGGTAGGTACTGAAAAATCAAGAAAAAGTTCAATGAATCAGGATTGAGGAAAATTAGCATATCAATATAACAACTCAGTATACCTTCCTTCCTATTATTTTTAACATTATCTGGAATCGATTGCGCACGTCTTGTGGCCGTGTTGTTATGCCAGTCCACTGCGCTAAGATATCGTTACTCAATTGAGGATCAAGTATTCATGCGAGAGATGCATGTTAACTTCACTCAATTTATGGTAATATAGAAAGAAGATAGGGTCTAAAATCCTAAAGGTATTTAAAAATTGATATTTTACATACTTACTAAAGACCTTATTAAGGTACCTAATACAAAACAAGTACCTAGTATTCTTTAGAATGAATGTTTTCGTAGTAAAAAAGGTAGAGCTCTTTCTGAAAGGTTTGTCCAGGAAGGAACTAACACCATGCCTTTTCCTGCAGCCAAGCAGCGTTGCTGTGTTTCGGTTTGAAGAGTGTGGGTGGTTGCCGGTGAAATTACAAGCAAAGCACATGAGGCTCAAAATCTCTCGTATGCCTCAAGTTGGACGCAGGACAGTGAATTGTAAGGTGATGGTTACCATACCATTTAACATCAGGTAGGCCAACTGCCATCTGTTTGTTCCACAAGAAAGTAGTAAGTATTAAAAAAAAAGGCGGGACTTATTTATACCGATTTTACAAATGGCGGACTTTTTGTTTTTTCAGTTTTTGTTTTGACATATCTGATATTTCTACTGTCAAAACTGACATTTCATATTGTCAATTATCAAACTGCTTGCTATTGATTGTTAGCAAGAACATCTACAAAATAAAGAAGAAGTAGAAGATTGCTAACAAAATAATATGTAAATGTTGCCAACTCCAAGTTTGCCTATGATAAAGGTAATCAAACTGCATTATAAACATAATCAATCATTATTGGGTTATTTCAGCTATTTTACATAATTTGAGAACCAAAAAGAACTACCACTTTGTATCGAACTATTTAGGGACTTTATCTGCGAAACATGGAAAGCATGAACATTATATTGAAAAGAGAGTGACTGCTGGAAATAGAGCGAATGGGGCACAAGACTCGTTTATGCGCAGCCAGAAACTGTAAAAGGCACGAATAGCTGTACATAGCTGTTCGTGCCGACAATAATGTATGGTACCTAGTAAAAGTTGGGCAAATATCAGAGTAGAGTAATGCATTAAAAATGAAAGCGTTACTTAATATGTGTGATGTGAATTTGAGTGATAGAGGAACAGTGTGATTAGAGAGAAATGTGGAGTGAAAGAAGACATACCTAGTGATGAGGGTATAAAAAGCTATGTTAAGATGGTTTGGGCATGTGGAAAGGATGGATGAAAGGAGATTAACGAAACAGGTGCATCAGGCAAGCGTAAATGGCCTTTTTTGTCATCAAAATTGTAACAACTCTTTTGTAAATTGCGATTTTTAACAGACAAAATAAAGATTCTATTCTATTCTATAAATGGGACTGTTGGGAAGGAAGACCTCAGAAGACGTATCTCGACCAGATAGCAGACGTTCTACGGAACAACCAGGAAAATAGTACCTACCTTCCCTAAACCAACAACGTATGAAGAATGTTTAGAGATTGAATGAAGCGAAAGAGGTATGTAAGGACCGTAGCAAGTGGAAATCCGTGGTCTCTGACAAAGTCCTATGAGAAACTGAATAAGGAATCAAAATAAATCTATTAGTCATAATCAACTTAGTATATAACTTTCAGTTTGAGAAACAAACAGAATGATTACACTTAAAACAAGAAAGAAATCGCTTTCAGCGATAAGGCCGCCCATTGTACTTTATTATTTTACGCCTAGATTTATGATGTATCCTTGTGTACAATAAAGTGTTATCCATCTTAATTTGAGTATCCCGTTTTTTTAACCTGAATTTAGGGCCCGGTTAATTTACGACCAAGTATTACACAGCCCGAAAATGTACAACCCGGAAAGCACAGCCTGCGTCGCGACCAAATTGTACATCAATTCCGGGCTGTGTTTTCCTCGGCTGTACAATCCTTGGTTGTACATTATTGGCACCCTGAATTTACGCTATTAATATTTAGGGAAATTTAGTTGGCAACTGGCGTGGCGTTGACCGTTGACTGACTTGTTTGTTTATTGTTTAATGTTTATGTGTTTGGATTTGCACACCTATTCAATAATTGCATGTATGTTGATTGTCGGACGAATAAAAACGGTTGCACCGCGTTAGCCTCATCGATACAGATAGAGTAACATGTAGCACGAGCTTGTGGTGCCTATATTTACCTAAAACCTACAATAGGTTACAAAATTTGCCAAGTAACATTTTTGATGGGTGGTACACCTACCAAGAGAGCTCGAAACAGAGTCTGCTGTTCCATCCAAGATTTAGGTAAATACCTACTTACTCGATAGAGTATTGTACTGTACCTACTCGAATTTCTTTAAAGACAAATTTATTGCTGCTGATAAAATTGATCCTGTTTTCATAATTAAAGTTTTATTTATTATTTTGCAGGTCCTTTAAATTAAAAACATTGTCATAAAATTATATTATTTGCTGAGCAGTCCTATTGCAACCTTGAACATTTTCCTGAACAGTAACTGCCACATCATGAGATGCCACCACCAACTCCTACTGTCTCAAAATCTACAGCAAACGACCATACTTCATTGTGGATGTGAATACCACTATAATTCATTATTAAACTAAAAAAACTTACAATCATGAGATGCCACCACCAACTCCTACTGTCTCAAAATCTACAGCAAACTACCACTCTTCATTGTGGATGTGAATACCACTATAATTCATTACTAAACTAAAAAAACTTACAAGACCGAGAACTTTACTGTACACAAATTCTATGAAAACAAATTCAGTGCCGCTGAAGAGGTCTGACAGTTTTGCTGCCTGCATGCATAAGAAAATTGCATCACAGCTGACGAGAGTCAGTGGAAGTTCCAATAACATCCTGGACATCATTGTTCATTAATAGGATAGCCCCTTCCTCAAGCACTGTTTGCGAGTAATGACAGCACAGGATCACCATTTTTTTAAATACTAACCTAACATAGTTCATTTATTATGTACTAACAATAAGGATCTAAGTTATCTGAAATAAAATTTATATTAAGTATTACTAATATTATAACATTTATTCTGTTTCACCACTGATGTTTTCATTATTATTTTACCAACTCAATATAATAGTACTTTATGAATAAATACTTAATTAAATTGAATTTTAATTAATTTACACACACCGACAGAACACCTAGTCTATCACCTGTATAATGTAGGATCTACATTATACAGCACTTGGCTCCATCGTCATATTAGCTAATTGGAATGCAGTACTATGTATAAATTCTTGAATAAAAAAATACCCATCCCAAACAGCTACACTTATTAACAAATACATCATCGAAATATAATTAATTATTATGATAAGTAACAGATAATTACTATAATCCTTATTAACTAAACTTGAATCTGTGTCACGCAAAAGTGTGACAGAGATTCAAGTGTAGTTTCTATGTGACATAGTAACTATCTGATATTCTGTAATTCGCCTAAATCTTATTTACACCGAAAATTACTATTATCCATAATAACTAAACTTTAATCTGTGTCACGCAAAAGTGTGACACAGATTCAAGTGTAGTTTCTATGTGTCATAGTAACTATCTGATATTCTGTAATTCGCAAAAATCTTATTTTCACCGATTTTTTACATCATCATCACCCGATCCCATACTAACTATGTTTAATTCTATGTCACTAAAACTAGCATCAAAGATGTAGTGAAGATTTATACAACCTTAATAAAAATGTTTGCTAAAGTGCATTAAATAAAATGTCAGCATTTTATAATAATTTGTTGACGATGCATTATTTATACATCGATTTTTTCTGGATTCAGTGGAATAATAATGAAATTATGCTCACATTTATAATTTAAGAATCAGAAAGTTACATGGTAGAATATAATGTGAAAACATTTGTCGAAAGACCGAATGCAAACATTATAACCAAACCACAAATAAAAAAAATCGGTTTATATAAGCGCGCCGAAAAAAAAATGGTAGAGGGGAATTCTGCAAATGGGAAAACAGAAAATCAATGACAAATTGACATTGACATTTTTTGGCTGTCAACAAAAGTGTCAATACAAAAATTTCAAAACAATGTGCGTTTAGTTTAATTTTGGTTATTATCTTTAAAAATGCTCTAAAATAACGTGAATTACTATGCCGAAACAGAAGTTATTTGAAGACGAGTCTGAAGATGAAGTGGAATTGAAAACGGAGAACGAGTACGCAAAGAAGTACGATCAATGGCGCGGGAAAGAAGAAATACACAAACGTGAGGCTCCTGTTTATGTATCTATCAGGTTATCAGGACCTTAACATGTCTGGTATTCTGATCATCTGATCATTTGCACCATCCTAACACAGCAACATCGCATTACCTACTTAAATTGTGAAAGGTTTCCGCAGCTTTACAAACTTATAATATCACAAAAAAAAACTCAAAAATCTCAAAGCCTTTTTGCATCTTTCAATCAGTCAAATATGTAAAAAACAAATTAAATGAGTAGGTAAATAGTAAGTTAACTAGTAAATAAAAAACGTATACCCTTTAAACTGGATTTTAATTCCAGTCGAACAAAAATATGGCACCAAAGCCCTCAACTCGGATGCCTCACTATCCTCTGACAGTGAGGATGAGAGTGATGAGGCACCCGAGGTGTCTGAAGAGATGGAGACGCAGTTTCTGAAGACTTTGGCTTTGCTGAAGAAGAAGGACCCTAGGATCTATGATCCAGGGTTTAAGTTCTATGAAGAAAAGGAGAAAGAATCAGGTACCTATTGTTGTCTTGAAACTAGCTAATTTAAAGCATTACTTTCACCAAGCCTAATAGACATGGCAATTAACAAAGCAATAGAGATAGAGGGGATCAATCCAACCCATGCAATGACTTTTGAGAACATTGTATGTTTGTTTATCTGTGTGCTTTTCAAATATTCTATCCGTAGTAATCATGTGAGATACAAGATGAGCTAGATGGAATTGTGTGGAATGTTTGCCAATATTTATTTGTTTTCAACCACCTGATGTTCCAAGGTCGAGTTTCAGAAACAACACATGTGAAAAATATAAAATTCAATAAAATTATAAAGGTTATGTGTAGAAAAAGCCAAAACCTTGGAAATGAGCTATATTTATTTATTTAGAGAAATATTTTTTAAGAAATAAGTTTTAGAGAAAGACTCCCTCTAACATTACATATATAGTATTTGACATCTTTTCATAGGCACATTATGTAATAGAAAATCAATATTTTGACTTTGTTTTTAAATTTTTACAGTAAAAGAAACCAAGAAGCAAACACTGACATTTGCTGACAGCGATGAAGATGATGACATTGAAGATGGCAATATCTTCAGCATCGAGAAGAAGGCTGAGGTCGATGATGGACAGGTTATGGAAGGGAAAGACAAGAGCAGTGCTCAAGCTGGCCAGGTAATTGCATTTATTTTAGGAAGCAAATTCCACTCACTCATCATAGAACCTTGCAAGAGCAATAAAATAAAAAAAACATTATTCAATAGAATGACAAGGGTTTTGTAACTTTTTGAATACTTTGATTTTCTATGTGACCATTCCTTGAAGACCTTTGCTGGTTCCTTTCAGCAGAATCAAAGTTCTTCAGGGTAATTTTTTTTAAATCATCTTTTGGGCAGTGAAAGAAAGAAAAAGTGTTTATTACCTTAAACCTAACAATTGCATCTTAAGGCACATTCCTAATGGGTGTGACTTGCTAGCTAACTAGCAAACTTAGGGCCAGTTTCACCATGCTCTGTTAGTTACTAATCTTGGATTAAAATACCGTTAAATCTAACCTTAGCTATCAAACGCGTACATTTTGACATATTTAACGGCACTTTAATCCTTTGTTAATCTAACAGAGCATGGTGAAACCGGCCCTTAGCTCTAGCTTGTTAAAACACAGTTCAAATAATTGAATCTTAATATTTCCAGGATGGAAAATTAAAGGACTACTTAGTAGGCAAAGTAGATCACATAGATAACACGACTGAGAGGGATCTGGAGCCGCTTAAAGCGCTCTGGTCCGACCCCAAGTTGAATCAGGAAGAGGCATTCCTAAGAGACTACATATTGAATAAGAAGTAAGTTTTCAAATAATATCACAGATCACTTTGAAGGTGAACCAGCTTCATAACTTTGATCTCTAGGTATTATCACATATGTGACAAGCTTAGAGATCTGAGGGGATATCTACCGTGCCTGGGGATTTAAGTCATGTAGTTGTAATTTTTTTATTATTTCTGCTGCTTGTTATAATAATTAAATAAAAAGATTTAATTTCCGATTCATAAAATCAATAGTGAAGTAGGCATCTTAAAAAACCGGCCAAGTGCGAGTCGGACTCGCGCACGAAGGGCTCCGTACCATTAACTATAAAAACGGCAAAAATCACGTTTGTTGTATGGGAGCCCCCTTAAATATTTATATTATTCTATTTTTTAGTATTTGTTGTTATAGCGGTAACAGGTAACATCATCTGTGAAAATTTCAACTGTCTAACTATCACGGTTCATGAGATACAGCCTGGTGACAGGCAGACAGGCAGACAGACGGACGGACAGCGGAGTCTTAGTAATAGGGTCCCGTTGGGTATGGAACCCTAAAAAATTGTGTTAGTGACATTTTCTTTAAGATATTTCTGAAATTCAGAAGGCTATTACCTGATGATATTGTTATTTGAAAGATACCTAGAGGAAGGCGACGCGGACGAGACGGAGGGCAAGCTGCGGGACGACGCCGAGCTCGGCGCGGACGAGCGCGCGGTGGAGGAGCAGGACAGGTTCGAGCGCGCCTACAACTTCCGCTTCGAGGAACCCGATCAGGAATACGTAAGTGTACTTCCATCTTGTGCTTCGAGCTGTGACAGGGCAGTGCATAGGGGGCCCGCTAGACTTATTTATTTATTTATTTACTAGCGGCCTGTCCCAGCTTCGCATGGGTGGTCATAAATTTTTTGAACATTTTAGGATAAACTTAGACCGTGGGTTCGAGCCTCGTGTCTACTTATTTCATACGCCCTTCTCCTTGAGTGTCGCACCCCGAGCGTGACCCGTGGACCCGTTAACATTTTTAATTTCGTCATATCTTTTGAATGGAATGTCCGATTTGAAAAATTTAAGAAGTAATCTATAGGTATTGATACCGTCTTAATTATAAAATGATTTATATGGATAAGGATTAATACCAAGGTATAAATAAAGACCCTTTTCTAGCGGCGGCATTTCAATTATTTTTTTATAATAAAAGAACACTTATTGTGACATAACTATAATAGTTAGACATATGCTGTCGCGACATTTTTTGTAGATGATGACGTGTTCTGCAAAATCGTAGTACATTATTTTGTTCTATCATCAATAGTTTTCGCAGCGCACACGATGTAAGGTTTTTGTTTTCCACCTTGTGTTACATTATTGGAGTTTTAGTAAGGATCCCTGATTTTTTTGAAAATATAATATAGCCTATGTTACTCAGGGATAATGTACCATTCTATTCTAAAGGTGAAAAAATTTTTGAAATCGGACCAGTAGTTTTCGAGCCTATTCGTTACATACAAAAATACAAATCTTACCTCTTTATAATATTAGTGTAGATTTAGGATTACCAACAAAAGATAAACAAAATTACAATAAATTCCATACAGTTTGAATTATATAAGGTGCTCTTTCAATTATAGGCAACCACAGCATGCTCTATAATATAAAATGAACTCAACATAACTACAAAGGTTATAATATAAATGAAAAAAAAAAACATTCTGAAGACAACAATAAATCACATACTCTACTCAACTTTAAACTATTATAGATGTTGTAGTAGATTATACTAGCAGACAAAATTTTAATTCTACAAGTCAAACTTAATTCACCTGCATTTAGTCACCTGGGAGTGCTACGGTAGACTTGGTGCACCTGGGAGAACGGGCACGTAACTATCGTACGTGACTTGTGAAGCAATGCTTTGTTATAGGAGACGGCTACCACTCAATATCATGTGATCATCTAAGTAGATGCTCTTTCATGGAACAAGTGTTCCATCAGCATGAAAAACACATGGATACATATCAAGCTACACAAAGTCGAAGAAAAATTATGCTGATTACGTATCAGTGTGTACATACAATATTTGCTTTATATAGGTTCTCAATTTACCTGTATGATTTTTTTAATCAGTTTTTACGCAATTTCTCCGCCAATTATGAATCGATTATAATGATTCTTTTTTGTTTGATCATAGGTCATACTTCTGAGGTAGTTCCGTATCATTTTTATCGAATTTGATTTAGCGCTTTTTGTAATAGTCGAAACAAAATCGCAATAAGTCAAAACAATCATCAAAAACTATACAAGGTGTTCCAATACTTATACTTAAAACTTCAGGGGGCTTCAAACTTGTACTGAATGTATGAAACAGCTGTTTTTGTTTCGCGTTCACAGTGTTGGTTCCTTAGAAAAAGTTATTCATGTTGATGGGTACTTTAGCCCCACGAAGTTTTAAGTACAAGTATTGGAACACCTTGTATACAGATGTTGGTTTGTGGTTTCCTTCACCGAAAGCTTTATTTTACGTTTTTCAGTGAATTCGAAGTCGTTTTTTTAATAAAATGAATGATGGATCTACTCACTTACAGCTGAAACGTTTCCCTCGCACAATGAGCTACATCCGGCCGAAGGACGAGCGCCGCTCCAAGAGGCGCGTGGAGCTGCGCGCGCGCAAGGAGGACGCGCGCACGCGCAAGATGGAAGAGATCGCGCGGCTCAAGGCGCTCAAGCTGCACGAGATACAGGACAAGATCGCCAAGATCAAGGAGGTCACGGGGAACGACGAGCTGGCATTCAAGGTATTTCAGAATCAACATCGTCGTTTGAATAGTGGTTAGTGCAAACTGATTAAAATATTAAAGTTGTAGTAAAATTGTGGTCATCACCCTTCTGTATCTATCCATCGATATTTTCTTTATTACCACGTAGCAGGGTAAATTTCGATGATTGAGGTATCAAAAGATTTGTCGCAACTTCTCAAGTCAGAGGCGTCAGTAAACTGCTAGGACGTACACGAGCCTCCGACTACCTGTGACATTTTATCATTCGTCAAGACTGAACAACAGGATTTTACTATCATTAAGTAGGTAATTATCTTGTTTCTATCCTTTTAGTTCTGGCACTCGGGTTTTTTTATTTTTTATTAAAGATTTTATTAAATTTAAGAGCTTTTCGGGGATCTGATGCAGTTTCTTCCAATTAAGTATTTCCAATGCGGCTTCTTGACTTCTGTAGGGTCTGTACCCTACAATCTTATAGAGTATGCTGTAAATAAAAATAGTTAGTTAAAGTTCACTTGTTCAATCGTTAGGTATGTAAAGTAATTGAGTTTATTTGAATTAATGTTATTGGACGAAAAACCACGTCATAGCTTAAAATGAGAACTTATACTAATACTAGCGGACCCGAAGGTTCATCTATTCGTCTATTTCAAGCGAAATATAAGCAACATGGCAGAATCTAGACCATCCAGGGTGCCACCCAAACGCATACAAAAAAAGTCATTCAAATCGGTCCAGCCGGAAGGGGTTCAGTGTCATACACGCGTACAGTAGAATTATATATATAAAGATTTATACGACATGGCAGTGACATTCTCTTTTATCAGGTTCTCGTGCTCAAAGAGCCTCTTTGAGTCGCACTTAAAATCCTTTCACCACACTGTTTCAAAAGAACTAGTGACACGACAAGAAGAAGATCTTGTTCACGTAACTTATTCTTGGTCTTCCTCGCTTTCCTTCGATTATGTATTTGAGCCATCTGAACTAGTACCCGGATTGAAGTAGTTGATGTTATAGGATGAGGATATCGAGGGCGAGTTCGACCCCGAGGAGCACGACCGGCGCATGCGCGCCATATTCGACGAGCAGTACTACGGCGCCGCGGACCAGGACAAGCCGGTGTTCCCGGACCTGGACAAGGAGTTGGAGATCGGTTAGTCAACATTTAAATCATTAAAGCTGGCAATCCCATGCCTTTTTTTTACTATAACTTGCTGATGGAACAAGTAGATGGTCCATCTGATGTTAAGTGGTAAAAAAAGCATGATAAGATATGATACGATCCCATTTTTTACATGTGTAAGTTGTTTTATTACCATTTTCAAGGATATAGACATCAGCATGACGAAGAGATTATAATTGTCTGACTTACGCGCTAGAGAGAAAAAATCGCTAAGTTACCTCAATTATCTAGTTTTGGAAGACTTGTAAACAAAATCAAAACGCTAATTTGTTGGTCACCATTGTACCCCACAGAATAACGTGAGCTTTTTTTATTTCAATGTGTATTGTTTATGTTTATTTGTGTTTTTCCTTGGAGATTTCCCCAAACTTTATCTAAAGTGGTATATTTGGCTTGAAGTATATTAGGACGTTACAAACCCGAAATGTTTATGTATTGTCGCTGATTGTACTATGTCTGGAATGTTACAGAAAACTGGGATAAATACGAGCCAGGCCAGGAGAGTGAGGCTCAGGACTTCAGTATGGACGGACCGCACTGCGAAGATGCTGAATTCAATGTAAGATATAAAACCTACACGATATACACTATTAACTACATGTTTTTTTTTTTTTTATACTACTAGCTGACGAAACAAGCAGATGACCCACCTGATGTTAAGTGGTAACCATCACCTATAACAAAGCATTGCCTCGTAAGTCACGCACGATAGGAACGTGCCCTACGATGCACTGCCCTGCTTCCATCAACTTGAGGCATACAGATGTTAAACCTCATGTGCCTGTGATTACACCGGCAACCAAACTCTTCAAACCGAAACACAAAAACGCTGCTTGGCGGCAGAAAAAGGCGTGGTGGTAGTACTTCCCCGGACGAGCCCTTCACAAAGAGCTCTACTACTCTTAATTCCATTGTTTTTAGGGTTCCGTACCTCAAAAGGAAAAAAACGGAACCTTTATAGGATCACTTTGTTGTCCGTCTGTCTGTCTGTCAAGAAAACCTCAGGAACGCGTAGTGGTATCAAGCTGAAATTCATATTAAATACTCAGGTCTACTGTCCCTTGGAGCTGTGAAAAAATCAAACTTCTAAGCCAACGCAATCAAAAGATACAGCTGTTTATGCTGTAAATTTTTGACACTCGCAAGGGAATCAAAACCTACAGGGTACTTCCAGTGAACTCAACATCTTATAGCACAGATAAAAGAAAAATTGCGAAAAGCATACATTTTTAGTTACATCATATTATTATAATATATTTTTTTTAATTTTAAACTTATCGAGTCCGACTCGCACTTGGCCGGTATTTTTTAGAGTTTTAGAGAGTAGTCGTTCGGGGTACACCACGCCTATTTCTGCCGTCAAGCAGTGTTGCTGTGTTTCGGTTCGAAGAGTGTGGTTGCCGGTGTAATTACAGGCACACGAGGCTTAACATTTGCATGCCTCAAATTACGCAACCATCGCTTACAAAAAAGCATTGCCGTGCAAGTCACGCACGATAAGAAAGTGCCCTACGATGCAATACACTTCTTCCATCAACAATCGATACATTTTTCAGATGGACGCAGACTTCGACCCGAAATCTTCTCGAAGCAACCTCATTGAGCAGATGAGACACTCGCTGGGCTCAAAGCGACGGAATCGCAAGAACAAGTCCAAACTAGCCAAGCTCCTATCGTCAGATAAGCCTAAGTTCATACCGACAGAAGAGGACACCTACGCGCAATACATGGAAGAGTATTACAAGATGGACTGCGAAGATGTTATAGGTATGTGACGTTTTGCTAAAACGGCGTTTTGTTATAGTGTCGTTTTGAAAAAAACTTCGGCGAAATATGATTTTTGACATATTAAAGAAGAGAGGCTTACATATGTTGAATCTGACGTGTCTGTAATTTCACCAGCAACTGCACTCTTCAAACGGAAACACAGCACAGCTGCTTGACGGTAGAAATAGGCATCACAAAAACACATCTTCTGAAGGACCACGTGACTTAGCTGAGAGACCACATTTCGAATTGCATTTGCGCAGCTACGTGGGGGTAGTCAGTCAACGGACAACTTGTTTAATCATAATTTATTTATTTGCGTCAATGGTGTAGGTAAATAAAGATGACAAAATTAATAATAGGTAACACTCATTCCCCATAGCTGGTACTTATAAGAGAAATAGAGCTCTATGAGAAGGACTCGTCCGGGGAAGTATCACCACGCCTTTTTCTGCCGCCAAGCAGCAACGCTGTGTTTCGGTTTGAAGAGGGTGGTTGCCGGTGTAATTACAGGCACACGAGGCTTAGCATCAAGCTGATGGACGCAGGGCAGTGCATCGTAGGGCACGTTCCTATCGTGCGTGACTTGCGAGGAAATGCTTTGTTAAAGGTGATGGTTACCACTTAAAATCATATAGGCCATCTAACACGCAGATGGCCTATATGTGTGGGCTTGTTACAATTGGGTAGGTACTTGTTATACAAAACAACACAGTAAAATACACAATAATAATAAAACAAACAATAGTGTTTGTTAATACATGACAATACATGAGTAAATGTTAATTTGTTTCAGGCGGAGACTTACCGACGAGGTTCAAGTACCGCGAGGTCGTGCCGAATGATTATGGACTCACTGTTGAAGAGGTAAGGCTTATTTTTGCTTAGCACTATTATTTATATTATCTGTCTGATACAAAAACCGTGTTTACTTTAGACTTGTAAAAAACAAAGACATATGACAAAGTATTTATACATTATCAAATTACGTATGTACAACAAAATATTAATTAAATGTTGTCTAGGTTTGGTCGCATGTAAGCCTTGATTCCTACCTTATCATCATTGAACTAGCTTATCATCATCATTAGTCTGAAGAAGTCCAAATTAGGTGGTATCATGCATTTCTAGTAAGAACGATTTTGAGCCCTCTCCATCCTCTAACCGTGATCTTTATACAATGTCGGTCCGTCGGGTAGTGGGCTTTCTACGCTTCGTTTTCCGGGTCGTGGTCGCGATTCGAATGACTACCCTAAAATCTAGCTTAATATTTGGACGTTCCTCTGACTACCCTTAGACATCTTCAAAGTATCTCGATTTGGTACTTGTTACCAAAAGATCTGAGGGGATATCAACCGTGTCTAGGGATAAAAGTCGTGAAGCTGTTTATGTTTTCTATTGATGTAATTAGGCATGAATAAGTTACAGCTTATATAAGACGTTGATTTTGTTTTATTCCAGATACTACTAGCGGATGACAAAGAGCTGACCCAATGGGTGCCGCTCAAGAAGATAGTGCGACACAAACCGGAGAGCGTGCAGAAGAGCGAAATCAATGCGTACGCGCAGAAGGCGGCCGATCCGAGGCTAAAGAGAAAAGTACTGCCTAGCCTCTTCAAGAATTTACCCGAGTACGTATTTTTAAGTTACTCAATAAGAATATAACACTTAAAAGATTAGGTAGTCGTCATAGTTTGTCATTCTGTTAATTATTTATTTATTTATTTTAATCTACAGGGAACCTGAACTGATAGTCTCGAAAGAAGAGAACAGCAAAAAGAAGAAAAAGAAAAAGAAGAACAAACAGAAAGACACCAGCGAGGCAGAACCCGGAAACACAGCTAATGTTGAAAGTGCAGAAGAGATCGTACCCAATGCTGATGAACATAGCGAACAGAATGGAACAGCTGATGAAGTTAATAAAGAAAAGCTACGTAAGAAGAAAGGAAAGAGAAAAAACACCGACGTAAGTACTGATACTATAAATAGTAGTCTAATAGAAAATGGTGATAGTGTCGAAGGTGCAATCAAAGAGAGTGTAGAGGTAAATGATACGATCAAAAGAACTCAGAAAAACAAACACACAAAGAAAACAAATGTAAGTGTAGACATCGATGTAGATAATACAAATAACAAAGGTACTAAGAAAAAAGTGAAAGAAAACGTCGTAATAATTGAAGATGTCAATAAAGACATTGCAGATATTAAAGTTAATAAGACAAACAAAAAGAAAGAACATGTCGTTAATGCTGATAGTAACGTTACAACAAATAAAATTGAGAAAGTAGTACAGAGTGATCTCAGTAAACGACAGAAGAAAAACCTTAAAAAGAAGGTGAAAAAAAAAGGATTGATTGTTGAAAATGTAACAAATGCAACCCCTAGTAGAAACAGTCATAATGCAGCGAAGAAACGAAAGCTAACTGAAAATGATGAAGTTCCGATTAAAACACAGAAGAAAGATAATTTGAATAAAGAAGGGAATAAGAAATCTTTCAACAAAGACGGAGGGAAAAAGAAATCTTCCAATAAAGGAGACAAAAACAAAAATGACAAAAACAATATGTTTAAGAATAAAGATAAGCAGAATAACGATCGATTCAAGAATAAGATAAAACAGATAATTGATAAAAACAATAGTAGTGATGCCGATAATCCGATGAGCAAGTTATCAGATGAACGATTGAAAGCTTACGGGCTTAATCCCAAGAAGTATAGAAGCTTCTTGAAATATAAGAAGTTCTAGAAGTATCTAGATGATTTTACGATTGTAAAGAATAATGGAAAATATTTATAAATAAAATGTTCATTATATTTTAATACTTTGTTTTATTTCTCTTAATAGGTACTAGATACTACGAATTAAAATAAGACCATAAGAGGTTATTAGTTTATTTGTAGTGGGTAATCAGAAAACATGAAATGATAAAAAAAAACCGCTCTTACGAAAGCTCTATTGATCTAGTGACCCGACCTGATCGTTAGGTAGTGAGTTCGACACAGGTCCTGCACCAATGGTTTTTCATTTCGAGAAAATGAGCGCAATGCACCACGACTCTCATTCGGTGAAGGAAAACATCGTAACCAGTCAGTATTCTAACAGCGACGATGGGATTTTAACCTGTTATGTATGGAAAACCAAGTACTGCAAATGTGGGTGTGTGCAGGATATTTGGACGTATCTCGGACGTATCTTGACGTTGTCCTCAAAGAATTTTGAGTTTTTTAACCATTACATATCTTATTAATCAGGTCTAAAACAACACTCGACGAAGTTACTGGAAGTGGTCAGCATTTGGTACGTTCGCTTCACGCGTATTTTATTTTACTAATAAAACTAGTGGTTCGCCCCGAACTGAGATCTCGTGATGCGACCCGACGAACGCACCAAAACTTTGAGTAGGTCGTAGTCAGAGGCAAGTCCAAACATTATGTTTGAACTTTTTTCTGACTACCGCCTACTAACTTGGTATGGTTACCAAGTTTCAACTCTATTGGCCTATTTATTGAAGAGTTCCGTTGAACAGACCTTGGCTCCATCATCAGACCTGGTCGTTGTCACCATTTTATGAAAACTGAGTACCTCCTTAATTCATTTCAAGAAAAAAATATATTAAAACGCAAAGGAATTGTCTGACCAGTAGAAAAACCTTGATTTCAACGAAACTCTTAGAGATGGGAGCTCTTGGATCGCTGGTTATCTTAATTTAACTTTTTTGTTGTATCTCGAAAACCAAGCGTCCAAGAAAAAAAGTAAAAATTGTGTTGGAATGTCCAAACAAAGCCCTTTCATATGACTTGTAACTTGATTTTTTTATGTAACTTTTTTTATTTTTTCCTCCTTATAAAACCTCATATCTTAATAACTGTTCATCCGATTTTACTCATATACTAACCAGTAAATTTCTCAAGTACAAGCTATCGACTTATCAAATTTCATGAAGATCGGATCAACGGTTCGAAAGTTATCGCCAGACAAACATACATACATACATACATACATACATACATACATAAAATGCCAAATTGCCCAAGTTAAAACTAGATCTTCGTTCGCTTCGCTCACTCGATCAATAATGGTTTATAGATTAGTAGATATCTAGTTTATTAGCAGTGGGAAGGTGACAGCCCTGACGAATTTCCCGATTGGGCTCCCACACAAAACCGCGATGCGATGCGATACGACGCCGCATCGCGTGGCCGCGCCGCGTGCGAGCTCGCAGATATTTGCGATGCGATGCGAATTCGCAGTTTTGTGTGGGAGCCCTTAGTCTTGCCGCATTCCTATTTACACAAACTGGATTTTGGCATTATTGTTTGAGCAGAATACACATACAAGAGTAGTAGAGCTATAGTGAAGGGCTCGTCCGGGGAAGTACTACCACCACTCCTTTTTCTGCCGCCAAGCAACGTTGCTGTGTTTCGGTTTGAAGAGTGTGGTTGCCGGTGTAACTACAGGCACATGAGGCTTAACATCTGTATGCCTCAAGTTGATGGACGCAGGGCAGTGCATCGTAGGGCACGTTCCTATGGTGTGTGACTTACGAGGCAATGCTTTGTTATAGGTGATGGTTACCACTTAACATCAGGTGGGCTATCTACTTGTTCCATCGGCTAGTAGTATTAAAAAAAAACATCCCACGTGTAAGGATAGTCTTTATTAGAAGTAGATATCTACCTATAGAAAACCAAGAATAGAATACCTGATACTTGTCCAAAGTAAGAAGATGATAAATCGTTTATCTGATTTATTATGTGCCTACCTATTAGATAGGTTGTAGGTAGTGACGTAAACTTTGTTACCAATAAATAACTATTGACTATTGACTTAATGTATTTATACTAAGTACGAGTAATTACCAACCTATGGATTTATTAATGGAATGTACAGTTGATAGGTATAGTTTTGTTTATGTCTGTGTAATTGGGTATTAAGTAACTAATAAAAAACTTGGGTACCTACCTATATTTAATTTTAGCTTCTAAATAGGTATATGTTTTTGCTTCTAGTCTTTTTATAGTTAACCCCACTCAGCCGCCTTATTAGCTCATTGAGCTGAAAACTGGTTACCAAAAACAACATTATGCAGGGGAAACTCTTCACTATACCTCATTCACGGGACACTGTATGTACTTAGTGCCGTGCGTTTGCCCACGATGATTTTCCAAAAATCCATAGCATCCCGACTGGATTGACCAGATTCGTAGGTACCAAAGACCCCCGGATTGGAGGCTACCATTATACCAACAGTGCTCTTATTTAAAGCTAAAGATACGTATATTCATAGGATTGTGCGCGAGTCAAGCGTGAGTAGAGTGTATCCTTTGCACACGCGCCGCATTACTCTGTACGCCAAGTCTGGTCGTTTTTGTATGGAGACTCTCACAGAGTTCTCAGCACACCCCATAAAGGCGCTCATCGAGTCTCCATACAAAAACGGCCTGACGATACAGAAAACGAATAACAAAACTCAGATATCCTTTCCTATATACGAGTATTACCTATCCTAGATATCCTAGTTTTAAGACGTTTCGAAGTGTCTCTTGCTGGCCAGTTCCAACACGACGACGGTTGCGTCTGCACTTGAAGGTTTGACAGTCGTTAAATGAACCGTTCCTATATTATTCATGTAAGTACATAATTAATAACTAGTAGTTCGCCCCGAACTGAGATCTCGTGATGCGACCCGACAAACGCATCAAAACTTTGAGACGGTAGTAGTCAGAGGCAAGTCCAAACATTATCTTTGGACTTTTTTCTGACTACCGCCTACTAACTTGATATGGTTACCAAGTTTCAACTCTATTGGCCTATTTATTGAAGAGTTCCGTTGAACAGACCTTGGCTCCATCAACAGACCTGGTAGTCGTCACCATTTTATGAGAATTGAGTACCTCCTTAATTTATTTCAAGAAAAAAAAATACGAATAATGAAAGGAACTGGCCGACCAGTAGAAAAACCTTGATGTCAACGAAACTCTTAGAGATGGGAGCTCTTGCATCGCTGGTTATCTTAATTTAACTGTTTAAATTGTATCTCATAAACCGAGCGTCCCAAAAAAAAAGTAAAAATTGTTTTGGAATGTCCAAATAAAGCCCTTTCATATGACATGTAACTTGATTTTTTTATGTAACATTTTATTTTTGCCCTCTTAAAAAACCCCATATCTCAAAAACCCTTCATCCGATTTTACTCATATACTTACCAGTAAATTTCTCAAGTACAAGCTATCGACGTATCAAATTTCATGCAGATCGGATCAACGGTTCTAAAGTTATCGCCAGACAAACATACATACATACATACATACATACATACATACATACATACATAAAATGCCAAATCGCCCAAGTTGAAACTAAGATCTTCGTTCGCTTCGCTCACTCGATCAATAAACTAAAATAAATTCAGACTTAATTTCGTACTTACAGGATCCCTCCTGTAAGTACGAAATTAAGTCTCTACCCCAGATCAAAGCTACTACAACAATACATATAAGTTTTATCTTATGTACTATCATCATCATCATCATATATCGGTTCTACTAACAGAATGAACCTATACCGATATAAACAAATGAGGTAGGTAGGTACACACATACGGACACGCATCAGGCTACGCTGCGCGCTTGTACAAAAGACTACAACGCGCTTCCGAAAATTTTCCGCTGGTGGAATATTGAAAATATGTTTGTGTTTATTTTCACTCACATAAATTATTTAATCACTAAGCGGTTAAAAAGAAGTCACATCCTAAAGGAAAAAAAAACAGGGGAAAAGCTACGTCTGAAACCTAATCGCCATTTATCCATCTACCATAATTGCAACTGTGATTATTAAAATCTAAAAAAGAAATCTCACACGGTATCACTTACTCTAAAAACCTTCTGAAAAGTGAGCTAACTGGTCTGCAGGCTCGGCTATCTTTATCGTAACTTTTTATATTTTTGCCCCCTTAAAAACCCCATATCTTAATAACTTGTCATACGATTTAACTCATATACTTACCAGTAAATTGCTCAAGTACAAGCTATTGACTTACCAAATTTCATGTAGATCGGATCAACGGTTCTAAAGTTATGGCCCGACAAACATACATACATAAAATGCCAAATCGTCCAAGTTAACTGTAATATTTTTGTTCGCTTCATTTATGAATCGAACTTAATTATGAATAATCTAATAAAGCAGGTTAAACTGGCATTAGGTAGAAACGTAGCGTGTGCTGTCTTTTGGATTTGTTTGCCTCTACCGATTTCAGTTTTATGCCTAATCCAATCGTAAGTTTGCTGCCTGTTCTTCTAGGCTTGGTCGTGTGGATCTGGCACCTAGAATAACCTAGATTTTAGATGTATCAAAGTGATTATATCCTTGTATAGGTTTCCTTGTGATATAATTGAATAAGTACCTTTTGACTTCGACTTAGACCTATGCCTCATTTAGTTCGGCACCACACTGGAGCTTCATTATTTTATTACATATATTGTACGCGCCTGTCGAAATGCTAATTTGTTCCTCTCGGATACCTGACCTGGAAGATTCCAATAACTGGTAGTACCGCTGCTCCTTACATTACCTTACGTAAGAGCGTTGATACTGCCATTGGTACAGTCAGCAACTAAAAGTTAATTAACAGTTTGAGCTTTTTGTTCCCGTAATAAATAAAATAAATAAATATTAGCGAATTTGGGGTTATGGGTTCTTCAAGACGAAATTGAGGCTATACTTATAAAATATAATTGCCACCAATGCGCAACATGCGCATAACAGTGACAGTAGTTTAGTTACACTGAAAATATAGAATAGTTGAATTTACTAAATTCTTAGTATTTTTTACAAAAGCCAAGTTGATATGGGTCCTACACACTTTTTTGTTAATTTTACTAAACTCAAATTCTTGATAATTTACAAAACTGTTGTGGTATTTTTATTATTTTATAGTAGGTAACTTTGGGAATATTTTTTTGATTTAATTTGAACTTGAGTAACGTTTATCAACTCAGAAATGAACTACAACTCAAAAACCTACATATGAACCAGGTAGGTACTTTGGAACGCAAGACGCACCCTAAAACCAGTGCACACAATTTTTTTATACGACTAGCTGATGGACCACCTGATGTTAAATGATTACCATCACCATAACAAGGCATTGCCTCACATGTCGCAGTGAAAGATGGGCCAAAGCTTCCCGATCGTGCATTTCAACATTTTGAAAGATACATAATTACAAAAATTGTAATTAACCAACTTGTATGCAAATATTGTTAGGAAAACTTGTTGGTTCTAAATTATATTTTTGCTGAACTGTGAGCAATGTTAATGTTGCACACAACTTGGTTGATTGCGATTTTTTATAATTAGATCAGTGATTTTATGTACTATCCTTAATTTTAAGAGTGGTAGAGCTCGGTTTGAAGAGTGTGGTTTCCGGTGTAATTACAGATAAACATCTGTATGCCTCAAGTTGATGGCCGCAGGCCGTTTCATCGTAGGGCACGTTCCTATTGTGCGTGAATTTCGGGGCAATGCTTTGTTATGTTAATACCACTTAACATCAGGTGGGCCATGTGCTTGTTCCATAAGCTAAGTTGAATTAAAAATAAATTAAACAAAGATTGGTTGAAATCTCTTTTAACACTTTATTTTATAAATAAATCTTTAAAAGACGACACATTCTGAAAATGGGGTCATACTAAAAATTGTTTAGTTACAAATCATAAGCGTGTATACATTTGTTACCAGTGGTCAGTTATATGTAAGCATGTCTTAGGACCCAGGACATAGGTCCTTCCTACTATGTACATGCCCTATGGCATACACTGTACCTACAGGACTCTTCCAAAGCCTGTTTGCGTCTATACTACCTACTATAAATATTTTTCAAACAAGTTCTGACATCCCCGTGTTATTACTGGTTGGTAGGTTTTGCCAAGTCAGAAGCCTAATGACGAATTTGACGTTAGTCGCGTAAACGTATCGTATCCCTAACTGCAATAGAATAAGGTTGAATATCGCTATAATATTCGTGATCAGCCTGCAGAATACGTTTCTGAGTAGCACAGATTACGAATTAGTTATTACTGATATTGGTTCTCAGGGAATCTGTGTGGACAGTTATTTTTGCAAGGACCCAAAGAAATGTCGTTCGCGATGGTCGGAAGAGTGTTTTTGTTATTTTTGTTGTTTAGTTCGTGTTCAGCTGTTATTTATCATTTGAATGGTGAGCTTGTTTTTTTTTTATTTTCGAGTGGCTGGGGAAAGGGTTGGGTGAAAATTTACCCCGTTAGATTTTCAATATTTAACTTTATTATTTAAAAATAATAAATAAGTTTAATATTCTTATAAAATATTTGAAGTACTGCAAAATAGTAGAATGTGGTTGAAAACTTGAGGGAAAATAGGAAAGTTTTTTTTTTAATAAAATAAAATAAGTTGTTTTTTTTTTGTAAATGTCTTTAAATAAGTACACTGAAAAACATAAATATTTTTTTCTGATGGAAACCACTAACCAAATATATTTTTTTTAAATGCGCTGAATCAATTTCATGATCGAGCTTTCAGAAACCGGCCGCAGGTATGTCTGATTTAAATGACCCACCAAACAAAAAACAAACGTTTAAATTAATTGGCGGAGTAATCACGTTTTATACATTAAATACTTACAGTACAGCATAGGTTTTTAAAAAGAATTGAAAAATTGAATTTACAAGTGTGAGTTAAACTCATGCGCCAAACAACAAAGTTTTCTTATTTATTTATTTATTTGGGTAAACAAACAGTATCACAATATAATATGGTTAACAAGTATTGGGTAACCAAATAATAAATAATTGTGGAACCAACACCGTTTACCACAGATTACTCAAATAGATTTAAATCTTGAGTTATGAGAAGTATGTAGGTAGTACTATTCTAAAATCTCAAGAATCATTTTCTTGAAAGTGCTAGGTCGCCGTAACACAATGTCTATAGAAATAAAGTTAGTATTATAAGAAAGAACTAAACAAGTACAAAAGAGATCGCTTACCAGCATTAGTGCGACACCGGCACCGGCCTGTTGGAAATAATAGACTAGGATTGTGGCAATGCGTTCTAGTGCAATGGGTATTCTATAACATAATTTATTAGTGAGAGGAATCATTATCTATTGTGGTTATTCAAACCAATTACATAATTACATAATAACACATTATAGGAAGACTTTGAAGACGAAATTATTTATTTGCTTAACTCAAAAATATTCTTGGTTTTCCCCAGCGATCAATTGGCTTAATCCAAATATGACCTGCCCCGCCTAAAGGGCAAGACTGATTCACTTAATATAATACAACAAAAAATACAAATCTTTCCTCTTTTTATTATTAGTGTAGATAGGGACAGCCACTTTTTGAACTCCATTTTGATATAAGCTTAAATAAATCTCGGGAGCTAATAATCTTTTTTCTAAATTTAATATATTTGGGAGCACCAGTCGTCTAATGAAATCCCCGCTGATTATAAGGCCGTGGGTTCGAATCAGATCGTGCACCAATTTTATTTTATTTTCGAAAATGCATGTGCGCACTACCAGTGCTCTCAAAGGAGGAGGGAAACATCGTCAGGAAACTAGTTGGTATTCTAACAGCGGCGATAGGCTTGCAAACTGTCACGTATTGTGGAATAGTAACTACTGCAAAATGTATAATATTTAAACTAATATTAGTACTATTGTACTGTCTTAGGGGTAGTCAGAGGTAGTCAGAGGCCCCTAAGATAGTACTATTTGGTACTAACGTACCTGCTTCTGTCTGACTACCCCTAAGACAGTAGGTACTATTTGGTACTAAGAGAGCTGAAGGACCGAAGTCATGAAGCTGTTTCTGTATTTGATAGTTTTGCTCTCTCTTTACTAGCGATCGGCCATCGGCCATCGGCTCGCACCTCCGAGGAGAAACCTGTCCGCTCGTTAACATCTTCTTTATGTTCATTAAATTGTTTATTCTCCACCTTTTTTACGTGTATTAATTACTTATTAGAAACTTTGTTGGCTTCAGCATTAATTAATAGTCTTTAATTTACTTGTTCAATTTGTTTTCCAAATACAAATACCTCATTAAATATGTGAGATCTTTACGTTCTACATTTATGCGTAAACTCAAAATCGCTTATGATAGGTACATTTGCTTTGTTCCTTCCTATAGGAACCACACATGCCACACAATGCTCGAAAGAAGCCTCTTTGAGGCGCAATTAAAATCATTTACCACACTGTTTCAAAAGAACTTTTGAACTTTTGAAGAGTAGTAGAGCTCTTTGTGTGTGGCTCGTCCGGGGAAGTACTACCACCACGCCTTTTTCTGCCGCCAAGCAGCAACGCTGTGTTTCGGTTTGAAGAGTGTGGTTGCCGGTGTAATTACAGGCACATGAGGCTTAACATCTGTATGCCTCATGTTGATGGACGCAGAGCAGTGCATCGTAGGGCACGTTCCTATCGTGCGTGACTTACGAGGCCATGCTTTGTTATAGGTGATGGTTACCACTTAACATCAGGTGGGCCATCTGCTTGTTCCATCAGCTGGTTGTATAAAAAAAAAAAAAACTGGTAACGACAAGAAAAAGAAGGAACCGCAAGTGCGAACAACCATTTGATGGGGTTTGTTAAACCTTCGGCATCGAAACCATAAATAATATAGCCTTACGAATATGTAATCCCAAAGCACGGCAGACATCTCCTCAGATCTCTGGGTAGGTGACCCCTGACTCAACGCAACTCTTTCTTTATGGTAATTTTATTATATTTCCTTAAATATTTTTTAAATTTTGTGTTACTTCAGAGACAGAATATGCCCGCATGCCTCCGCTGTATGGGTTGGACGACTACGTCAGCTGTCTCGTACCAGCCAATGGGACATTCTGCCTCGTTCGCGTCGACTTATCCGCACAGCCGGGTAACGAACTCATAGAGCTCATACACGTGAGTGTTACAAGATATCTACTCTACTACTCTTAGGAGTCGAAGAGCTCTTTGTGTAAGGACTCGTCCAGGGAAGTGCTTCCACCATGCCTAGTTCTGCCGTCACAGCGTTGCTGTATTTCGGTTTGAAGGGTGTGGTTGCCGGTGAAGCCACACGAGGCTTAACATCTGTATGCCTCAAGTTGATGAAAGCAGGGCAGTGCATTGTAGGGCACGTACCTACCGTGTGTGACTTGCGAGGCAATGCTTTGGTGATAGGTACCACTCAGGTGGGCCATCCGCTTGTTCCATCATCATGTAGTTTAAAAAACATTTAAACACTAAAACACCGTTTTAATAATAGATTTCGGTCGGTAGCGAAGCCTTCGATGGTATTTTCTCTTTTATTGATTTTCAAACGTGTAGAAGCTCACTATTTGATGATCTGAGACTTTCACTTTTTGAATGTAGCAAAAAACCATAAAACCTGGTTTTTTATTAGTATTTTACTAAGTCAGCATACTTTTGTTGATATCCGAATTTCTAAATTGTTTATTATTTGGCTAATCATAGATTCCAGTTTCTCATCACAATAAGGAGAGCACAGTGATCTAGTGCCACCAGGCCTTCCGATCCTAAAGCCGTGGGTTCAAAACCGTTTATGCACCAATGAGTTTTTCTGTTCAACAATTGTGTGTACAGTGTGTTTGTGTACTCTCAAACGGTGAAGAAAAACATCGTGAGGAAACCGGAATATCATAGAACCAAAAAAGA
The DNA here is from genome assembly GCA_932294275.1 of Chloroclysta siterata. NCBI lineage: Eukaryota > Metazoa > Arthropoda > Insecta > Lepidoptera > Geometridae > Chloroclysta > Chloroclysta siterata. The sequence continues at coordinate 30,507,929 of OW028589.1, forward strand.
TCTACATGTGCTCGAAAGGAGCCTCTCTGAGGCGCACTTAAAATCCTTTCACCGCACTGTTTGGAAAGAACTACTGACACGACAAGAAGAAGAAGATCACAGTAAGGGCCGCTTGCACAACGATTAGCTCTTATTGTATTTATTTAAACACGTGTACCAAACTAAACAGAATTGTAAACATTGCCAATCATGTTTAGCGGCCTAAGTAGCAAGCGGCGGCGGCCCTTAGATTCAGACACGCTATGAATATTGTTAGTAAATAAATGATATAAAATAACCAGCTGACCACTGGTCTACTTTAAATTGCGCAAAATAAGTACCTAAGGTATTATTTGATTTACATAACAGTGTTATAAAATTAAAACAAGAATGTTGACCTTTATACTCTAAATAAGATCTGAACCAAAAAAATGTCTCTACCACCTCGTGTCTTTTTATTTATTTTCTACCAATACTTTTTGATTTATAGCTTGCATAAACAAAAAACCTTAAATGAACAAAAGTTGTATGAGAAGTTGAAAAATAAAAACTTTATTCGGATGAGGGGCGTCAATCCGTAGCGGTGGCACCCTTAGCACCCATAATACAAATAATATATTTAAAGAATTTCTGAAAAAGTACCTATCAACTTCTGATGCTGTCTGTACCTAGCACACAGAACATGTAAAACGCTTCTGTTATGAATAGGTAGGTACAATATGGTCACTTAAACACGATGACTGCTGATGGTGAGCGCGCGGTGTTGTATAGCTCGAGTCAAAATCACTCGCGTTAGTCTCGCACGGAGTAAACTAGCGCGCGGTTTTCACACTCGACGTTTTGCCGAGAACGATTTTGAGCACCATTCACTGCTGACAGGCATACTTATAATGAATGGTGCTCAAAATCGTGCTCGGCAAAACGTCGAGTGTGAAAACAGCGCGCTAGTTTACGCCGCGCGAGACTAACGCGAGCGATTTTGATGCGAGCTATACAACATCGCGTGCTCACTAAAGTGAGGCTTGGAACAGTGAGCTATTTGAAGTCCATTCTTATAGCGTCGCGTTAGTTCAAAGCGAAGTACACTTTAGCGAGATATTTTGTTGTTTGCAAAAAAGCAAATTTATTCAGTTTCTTATGGTGAAATCTAGGCGCTATTTATTTTAATCGGAACTTTTCTTTTATTATGAACCTATAACATTATCCTAATTACTTTACTTTGTTTACTTAACATTACTGTCCACCATACGAAACTGAATAAATTTGCTTTTTTGCAAACTACAAAATATTTCGCTAAGTGTACTTTGCTTAAATAAATAACTAACCATAAATAAATAAAATAAATATTGGTGGACTTTCCACACAGCACTATCTAGCCCCAAACTAAGCCAAAGCTATGGATACGTAGTATATGGGAACCAGATAGTACATATATACTTTTTTTTGTAAATACATACATACTTATAATAATATAATAACACTCAGACAGAGACCAAACATCTACGTTCATCACACAAATGTTTGTTCTCGGTGGGTATCGAACCCACAGCCTACGGCGCAGAAGGCAGAGCTACTACCAACTGAGCTGTGAAGGCTGTATTATAAACGCAATTTAAATTTTAAGCGGTACTTAAACCGATTTTTAAGGGATTTCTAAATGGTGTTTATAAGTAAAACGACATTTAGGGCTTTACCATCTCTTTAAATTATACAACCTAGCCCCCTGGTTGAGCGATCCTAAGTAGCAGAGATTTACTCTGCGTTCTAAGAAGAATATTTAGATTTGTTGTGTGTGTGTAAAATAAATTAATGAATGTGCCAAATAAAAAATAATTAATTGACATGCAAAGTTTCTAATGCAGTCACAGTGTGGCAAACTTTCAACATTTCTGCCGTCAAGCAGCGTTGCTGTGTTTCGGTTTGAAGAGTGTGGTTGCCGTTGCCGGTGTAATTACAGGCACATGAGGTTTAACATCTGTATGCCTCAAGTTGATAGACGCAGGGCAGTGCATCGTAGAGCACGTTCCTATTGTGCGTGACTTACGAGGCAATGCTTCGTTATAGGTGATGGTTACCACTTAACATCAAGTGGGCCATTTGCTTGTTCCATCAGCTAGTTGTATAAAAATATTTTTTTTAGGATAAGTAGGCAATCTAAGTCAAAATACTTATCTATCTTTAGTCCTCATTTATGTTTCTGCAAGCGTGGCTCGTCTGCATGGTAATGAAGACTTTATGGATCTATTTGTATAAATATTCAATAGTAGGTACTTTTTTTTTATACCTTGCTGATGAAACAATCATAGCCCATTAAAACAAGCATTGCCACGCAATTCATGCATGTTATGAGCGTGCCCTATCCTGTACCTACTGTCCTGCGTCCGTTAACTTGAAGCATAAAAGTCTCAGTGTCTGTAATTTCAGTACCCTACTCACTCTTCAAACCTTGGCGCGGAAGAGTTTATAATTTTATCTTTTTTTAGGGTTCCTTACCCATAGGGTAAAACGGGACCCTATTACTAAGACTCCGCTGTCTGTCCGTCTGTCACCAGGCTGTATCTCATGAACCGTGATAGTTAGACAGTTGAAATGTTAACAAATTATGTATTTCTGTTGCAAATTATGCGTCAAATTATGTATAACAACAAATACTAAAAAACAGAATGAAAGAAATATTTAAGGGGGCTGAGGATGAGGTAATGGGTCAACTTATAGCAGTTTACAATAACTGCTTCGCACATGATTTTACCACCTACGCTGGCAGAAGGCCATGCGGTCAACCTGGTCTCTCCACTGCACAGGAACTAGTTTACACACGCCAGGGTTCCAGCCTTCATTGGATAATCTACACGATTGTTCCAGCTGTTCAGCCCTTACAGATAAAGGACATCCGGACGTAGCTTCGAGCTTGGGAATTTCTCCCAAGTAGCCACGCCTTCCATCCCCAAAGGGCAATCAAACCGCTTCCACTCTTGAGGTCGACCGCGGCCCGATGGACCAATAAGTGTCTCCTGACGGTTTCAGAAGACACTCCCTTCGGCAACGCCTGGACTCATTAGTACTCATGTGATCTGTTGGACCCTTTTCAGGCCCAACGTTTCCCGGTTGAAAAGCCGGCCGAACACGCAGGGAAAGTCCAGAACATAAATACTAACGTCCATACATCAAGCTCGCTCTATGAGACCTAAGCATGATCAGGCCACTTCTTCGACCCAAACGTTCACAACGTTTTTCCCTGGTCGAACGAACTAGTCCTTGTACAAAAAGAACACAAGTGGACTCTCCTTATTGACGCGGAGGGTAGAATTTAACGCGGAATCGTTTTCCCAAAACCTCACTAGCCCTTCTTATTAATACTCGATTATTCGCTAGCATGATTTTGGGCCATGATTGTGGGCAACCTTACTCCTCCATGTCCAGACCAACGGCTGGACATCCTTTCGACTCACTCGAAAGGCCTCTCGTTTCGTTCTGCCCAAGCGATTAATGGTAGTGGCATGAGCTGTGCCTGTCGATTTTGTTTCCACCCTCAAAAACTATTCAGACAGATAAATATTCATCTACCCACATTACAAACCAGTGTTGCAAACTCACAAAACTAATTTAAGGCGAAGACAAGAGCTAATGTGACTCTCGCTCGCACGTTTCGACATGTTGAAAGATATAAAATCAATAAACTAATTTTCGAAAAATCGCAATCAACCAAAAGTGTGCTTTACTAGTTTTCGTACATTTGCAAATTTTTAAGTGGGAAAACTCGTATCGATCAAAATGAAATTTTTACTAAACTGTGTGCAATGTGATTGCACACAAAATGGTTGATTGCGATTTTTCGAAAATGAGTTTAGTGATTTTATATCTTTCAACATGTCGAAACGTGCGAGCGAGAAGTTGTTTGATAGTTGTCAGCCCCTTAATGTTAAAAGAAACTCACTTTCTTGTCCATGAACTTGTGCGTCGCGCGACACCCATACAAAAAACTTTATTTTTTTGCCGTTTTTATAGATAACTAGTGGCTTCCCGCGGCTTCGCACGCGTTGAAGTGGTGAGCCGTAATTGAGCCACAAACATCCAAACATCGTAACTTTCGCATTGATTTGTATATTATTAGGGTAGGATACCTACGCAGGTATATACCTATAGATACCTATAGGCGTACATTACCTATATTAGGTAGGTAGGTAGGTATAGGTACTGAGTTTAGCACAAACATGACAAATACAACAAAGACATTCTTATACGGAAAATATGTACTTATTTGTTCCTAGTTTCTACCCCAAAAACAAACGAAACGAAACAGCTTCACGACTTTGATCCCCAGGTACGGTAGATACCCTAAGATCTCTTCATCGTACCAACTCAAGATTCCCGTTTTAGAATGTTCCTTACAAACATTGACGCCTTGTTGTATCCTTTTTACTTGAGCGCAACGAAGGAGGGTAACGTTTTAAGGGTTGTTTTCGAAAATCAAACTGTCTTTTTGTTATTTATCCACAGAACACATTTTCTTTAAGTTTTAAGTTAATTACACTACGCTTTAAAAATCTCCCATACAAACCTTGAAACTTTGTCAGTCTTTTGCACCCTTTGCAGGGGTGGTTTTAAAATATTGAAAACGTGATTTTAAATTATTTTACTTCAAGTTTTAAATCGATCGCACCACGCGTTAAAAAACTCCCATACAAACATTGACATCCCTTTGCACACTTATTAAGGGTAGTTCTAAAAAACGAAAAATGCCTTTCCTATTTTTGCCTTGGAGTACATGTACTCCAAGTTTCAAGTTTGTAGGTTCAAGGAATACTAATTTTCATGCAAACGGTTTCAACCCTTTTACACCCTTAGGGGTTGAATTTCCAAAAACCTCTTCTTAGTACATCTCTACGCCATAAGACCTATGTACTCTTCAAATTTCAAGTCTCTAGGACCAGCGGTCAAAAAACTCCCATACAAACTTTTACATCCCTTTGCACACTTATCAAGGGTAGTTTTAAAAAACATCAAATGCTTTTCCTATTTTTTTGCCTTGAAATATAAATACTCCAAGTTTCAAGTTTGTAGGTTCAAGGAATACTATTTCTCATACAAACGTTTTCATCCCTTTTTACACCCTTAGGGGTTGAATTTCCAAAAATACCTTCATAGTACACCTCTACGCCATAAGACCTATGTACTTTTCAAGTTTTAAGTCTCTAGGACCAGCGGTCAAAAAACTCCCATACATACTTTTACATCCCTTAGCACACTTATTAAGGGTAGTTTTAAAAAACTAAAAATGTATTTCCTACTTTTTTGTCTTGAAGTATATGTAATCCAAGTTTCAAGTTTGTAGGTTCAAGGAATACAATTTTACATACAAACGTTTTCATCCCTTTTTACACCCTTAGGGGTTGAATTTGCAAAAATCCCTTCTTAGTACACCTCTACGCCATAAGACCTATGTACTCTTCAAATTTCAAGTCTCTAGGACCAGCGGTCAAAAAACTCCCATACATACTTTTACATCCCTTAGCACACTTATTAAGGGTAGTTTTAAAAAACTAAAAATGTATTTCCTACTTTTTTGTCTTGAAGTATATGTACTCCAAGTTTCAAGTTTGTAGGTTCAAGGAATACAATTTTTCATACAAACGTTTTCATCCCTTTTCACACCCTTAGGGGTTGAATTTCCAAAAATCCCTTCTTAGGACACCTCTACGCCATAAGACCTATGTACTCTTCAAATTTCAAGTCTCTAGGACCAGCGGTCAAAAAACTCCCATACATACTTTTACATCCCTTAGCACACTTATTAAGGGTAGTTTTAAAAAACTAAAAATGTATTTCCTATTTTTTTGGCTTGAAGTATATGTATTCCAAGTTTCAAGTTTGTAGGTTCAAGGAATACAATTTTTCATACAAACGTTTTCATCCCTTTTTACACCCTTAGGGGTTGAATTTCCAAAAATCCCTTCTTAGTACACCTCTACGCCATAAGACCTATGTACTCCTCAAATTTCAAGTCTCTAGGACCAGCGGTTTAGGCTGTGCGTTGTCTATATGTCAGTCAGTCAGTCAGTCAGTCAGTCAGTCAGTCAGTCAGTCAGTCAGTCAGTCAGTCAGTCAGTCAGTCAGTCAGTCAGTCAGGACTTTGATTCTTATAGTATTAGAGATGGTACGGTACCCTTCGTGCGCGAGTTCAACTCTACTTATGACAAACTTTGTTTTGAACTGCGATTGCACATAACTTAGTTGATTGCATTTTTGCATAATTAACTTCAGTAATTTTAAATCTTTAAAAATAAAATGTGCGAGTATATTAGCAGGTTTCATCGCCTTAATGGTCTTATTCAGATTGGTCGCTGAGGCTATAATAGCTAAAATTACCATCAAGTATGATCAAGTCTGTTGCTGTCTCTTTTCGTTGACATGAAAGTGACGGTGACAGTTATTATAGAGCCGCAAAAAAATGCGATGGGAATATAATTAAGGGTGTGATAAGTTAAAGAAAACGATCGTCTGCATATTTTTATATATTTAGTCATCAATCGAGGATTTAATTTACTTATTTCACTCTGAGAAGATCCTTTGGAATAACTTTACAAAATAGTTTTGTGACGTAGGTACCTACCAAGATAACGTTCGTAACTGGTTTATTTCAGGTTTATATTATCTTCAAACCAATACCTACGAGTAGGGAATGCAATCCGGGATGAATACCGGGATCCCGAAATACCTGGAACCCAAAATGTATGCATTTTGCGGGAATAATGTTGTTCGAAAATTTTGCGGGATCCCGCTAGATTACACTGTGGATCACTGTGGATGTTTAAATAATGTCAATTTTCTATGTATGTTTCTGATGTTTATGTTGTTATGTCAATTTATGCCTTGTTTCTTATCTTATTCTATGCCAATTTCCATTAATTTATGCCTTAATCTTAAGGCGAATACATGAGCTAATGTGCCTCTCGCTCGCACGTTTCGACATGAGATATAAAATTACTAAACCCATTTTAGAAAAATCGCATTAACCATTCTGTGTGCAATAATCATTTTGATAGATACAGGTTTTCAGGAAAACATTAGGCTTTAAAATATATCGAAGTTTATTTAAAGTAGGTGAAAAAATGACAATACTTTTGTAAGGTTGAGAAATAAACAGAACGTTGTAAGGGATAGCAAAAACCGTAGAATCTCTATTTCTAATCTGCCGAGTGAAGCAGAAACATATTTTTCATGTTCCAGGAATATTCAGAAAGCACAATCAAGCACTACAACCACACCTACCTACAGCGAGGCGTCTGCGTCACTTCCACTTGTAAAAGCCATATAAAGAACAACAGCATTCAAACAACAGAGGGCCTAGTGAAGATCCTTGCGGGATGCCTCAACGAAACTATATATTCTTCTTACGGCTTGGACTCGGAGGTTACAGAATTGTATTACTGTGAGAAAAAAGGCCAGCACATTGAGATAGATATAGGAGATTGGATAGTTTTGGGGGTATTCGTGGCTATTTTCATGGTCAACTTCATCGGGACTTTGTACGATATTATATGTAGCATGATGGTTATGGATTCCAAAGGTACACTCTATCACTTACTATGATCATTTACAATACCATATTATGATTTTGTAATACTTTACGAAATTTTGTTTATCTTACAGGTAACCAATTCTTACTAAGCTTCTCTGTCATAAAAAACTGGAAAAGGTTGACATCAAAAGAGTCAGAAGAAATGAGAGCAAAGAGACTGACAGGACTACATGGAGCAAGGTTAATAATACTCATCGTTTAACTCATATATTCAACCATTACGTTAATGCGCTGATAGGTGTGCTCAACAGCATCTATGCCGGCTGTCATATCGGCGAAGTGTGTGTCAATAATATTAGCTACGATGATGACATGGTGTTGCTGAGTGCTTATGAATTTGAATCAGAAATGCTGTATTTTGGCTCCATCATAAAACCAACTCGCTATCACCATAGATCATAGGGAGACAATGTAAGGACATTATAAAAGATAGGACAGACCAAAGTTTATAAATATACAACAGGACAGCTAATAACATTCTATCTAATCATAAATAGAATATAAATAAATAAATATAAATAAATAAATATTGGGGGACATTCCACACAGCACTATCTCGCCCCAAACTAAGCCAAAGCTTGTGATATGGGAATCAGATAGCTAATATACTACTTATATACTTTTTTTTTACAAAAATGAATAAGTAGCTGATGAGAGACTTGGTAGACGCTAGTAATGCAAATGCTAAACATCTCATATTTTCGGTAACATCTATCAAATTATTCACTTCTTTTATCGTCTGATATATAATAATAAAATAACTATGCTATAAAAACTATCAATTTTGTCTAGGTACATAACAATGTTTTGTTTTATAGGGTTTTTACGATATTCCTGATGTTCACGTCCCATGTTATGTGGGTCAACAGTTTGGGCTTCACCGACAACATTCATGACTTTGAAGAGGTGAGATTTTGCGTCATATTTCTTGTATTTATACAACTCAACTTAAGCATATAAGTATTCACCAAATCTCTAATACTATAAGAATCAAAGTCCTGACTGACTGACTGACTGACATATAGACAACGCACAGCCTAAACCGCTGGTCCTAGAGACTTGAAATTTGGGGAATAAATAGGTCTTATGGCGAAGAGGTGTACTAAGAAGGGATTTTTGGAAATTCAACCCTTAAGGGTATAAAAAGGGTTGAAAACGTTTGTATGAAAAAAAGTATTCCTTGAACCTACAAACTTGAAACTTAGAGTACATGTACTCCAAAGTAAAAAAATTGGAAAGGCATTTTTAGTTTTTTAAAACTACCCTTAATAAGTGTGCAAAGGGATGTGAAAGTTTGTATGGGAGTTTTTTGACGCCTGGTGCGATTGACTTAAAACTTGGGGTAAATGGTATATCTTATACCTACGAAGGTATTTAAAATCCTACCCTACTAATATACAAATCAATGCGAAAGTTACGATGTTTGGATGTTTGTGGCTCAATCACGGCTCACCACTTTAACGCGTGCGAAGCCGCGAGAAGCTGCTAGTACACCATAAACAGAAAAAACAACTAAAGACTATGCTGCTACCAAGCTGAAAATTGTAACCCAACGTCGCCGTATTTACAGGGGTATTGACTTCGTATGCTTTCCCTGTTAGTAATCCGTTACGCTTTGGCTGTTTTATTCTCACTCATGTCTTTGTGAACCGTTAAAAGAAAATCGTTTATAAGTAGTATAATGCTGTTTAAAGACTAGATGCCCAATATTTGGAACATGCAAACAGGTATCGAAATTGCACATTTCATTCATCCAATCAACCTTCTCGATACGAATCGTTATAGTTCCATATTTTGTTTATCCTCAGCTGTACGAAAATGCATACTACCAACTGATATTCAACGGCTTGGTGATTGTACAAGTGTTCTTCGTCATATCCGGATTCTTGCTCGTGTACAACCTGGAGGTCTATGCTGAGAAGAACCCCGTGGGGTGGAGGCTGGCTCCGAAATTATGGATCATGAGGTGGTGGAGGTATGAAATCACTAGTCGTAAACGCGAGGGTCGACGATTTCGAAGCAGATCACAAGCCGGATGATATTGTAAAGGCGGTGGAAGCTCACTGGATTCAATTGGCGGAGGACGAAAAAGAGTGGCGTGCTAGGAGACCTCCTAAAAGTTGGGTTACTTATCGTCTGATTAGATTGATAAAATTATGTCTTGTTAATAATATAACGCAGTGTCTTTTAAAGTCACAAATCTCTACGCTACATAGATATCTAATTACTTTAAAAATTGGATTCGAGACACAAAAACTTGCCACATTCAGAGACTTAAGATTATGCAAGATTATATTCCCGCTACGATCTTTCGCTCATCAAAGACGATTTTCAGACTTACTCCCGCATACGCTGTAGTACTGGCCTTCATGACGACCTGGCTGCGCCACCTAGGCTCCGGCCCGCTGTGGCGCACATTCGTAGCTGACTCCGTAGTCAGCGACTGCCGCCGCTACTGGTGGGCGCATCTCCTCTACATCAATAACTATATCGCTGATGGAAACTTCTGCGCACTGCATACCTGGTGAGCTTAAAAACTTAATTATTGGCCAAAGGCAAATTATGAAACTTAGATTAGTTAGAGGCAGTTTTGAGTAGATACCATGAATGAGCAAAAAAGATTTTCGTAATCGAAAATCTTTGAAAACGTCACATTGTGTATCGCAAAATAAACTGTAAATTATTTTTTCAGGCACATAGCAACAGACACACAGCTGTTCTGCCTAGGCCTGCTGATCTACTTCATGACACGCCGCGGAGGCAGAAGCATAGTTCTGGGGCTGGTCATGGCTCTAGGGGTGGCGTTGCCAGCCGCCCACGTGTGGATGTGGGATCTGGATGGACTAGTGCTTATGACGCCGGAGTAAGTTGCTATGGTCAAGTAGACCCTTACTCTAGACCAACTGGAAAAAGGCCTGTTATTGATTTAGGGACCAAACAAAAAGACAGCGTACTTCTGTTCAGCGTACTTCTTCTATTTGGATCATTAACCTTATTCTTGAAGCTACTCTTCGCTGCTTTCCTTCAAACAAATCATAAATCTCCTGTCTCTATTGCAGGTTCTATCGGACAATGTTAAATGACACATTCCACTACATGCACGTGTACGGACACAACAACCTCGTGTGCTACGCCATCGGCATGTCCACAGGCTACCTCGTGTACCGCTTCCAGAAGAAAAACATCGATCTGTCTAATAACAAGGTATTTTTTCGATTAGTCTAGTCGTAGCAGCACATAAACACTTAGATCCTAAAGTTGATTAGAATCCGATTTCAAAAAATGAATAAAAACTAAAAGTTATTCGTAGACGAAAGACGACAGTATCATTAAAACTCCGTAATAAAATCACAAGAACCACCTTGAAACGTTGAAGTGCAAGTCCCAGTCGGACAAGCCATAAGAACAAGCAACTTACAGCTTGATTCCTACTGCTGAAGCTCTTTTATATTTGCTTTACCCACCCTGGTTTATTCAACTAGAACATTAGTTTCGTTTTCTTGCACCTTGGCCAATTTATATTTGTGACTCCACAGGTATGCATCTTTCTGGTTTGGCTCATCATCCCCTCCATAGCAGCGTTGTTCTACTCGGGCTCCATGTTCTACAACGACGGGGCGCGGCTGCCGCTGGCGATGCGGATGGCGTACGCAGCGCTGCAGCGGCTGTTCATTGGCACTGTAGTCGGCTTCGGAGTCCTAGGGCTCGCTATGAAGTTCAACAGTGAGTACTTACCCGATTTATTTGATTCGACATGACATTTCAACGCTCACCCACATCAGGCGATTGTTTGCCAAAAGTATTCCTCATCTTCTTCCACTCCCTATTGATATGACTTGTTTTTCCAGCTTTTGTCCGCTTATTCTTTGAATGGAAAGTCTGGGTGGTCCCCAGCCGACTGTCGTACTCCGTGTACTTGCTACATCTCTTCATCATCCACACGCACATCGGACTCAAGACGCAGATGACGCACGCTTCTACCTTCAACATGGTGAGTTTATTATCAACGAAATTTCTAACCCCTTTTCGACCATTTAAGGGGTGTTCTATATGTTATGTTTCATCCAATTTGTAATCCAATTTTGGAAAATAGGCAGGGGTTTAATTTGTTTGTGTAATTATGTTGTTCTTAATTAAACTTCCATAAATAAAACACAATCAGAATAGAGGAGGAACACTTAGTTTTTTTTCTATTCCAGACGTTAATCCACTTCGGAGTGATGGTGCTCACGTTCATGATCTCCCTCCCGTTCTGTTTGATGGTGGAGGCTCCACTCATGAGGCTGGTTAAGACTAACGCTAAACAGCCCAAGGAAGTGCTGGAACAGACCAAATTCTAAGACCAAATACAATGTTTGCTCGCGTGGCATCTGGATTCCGCATATTATTATGATATTATACGTCACTAATACAATTTAGTGGTACAGGGGAAGTTAGTGGGCAAAAGAGCGCGTGGCAGGTCACCCATGAAATGAACGGACCAAGTCAAGGCAGCCATTGATATTCCTCTGAACGAATGCACAAGAAGAACCGCGGTGCGAGAGGAGTATACCGGAAAATTGTGAAGCGAGCCACTGCACTGACACGACGACCATGACCACTCTGTCAAGAGTGCCACGACCAAAAAGAAGCTGAATTAATTTCAAGTTTCGTCCTAATTCTCCATCTGCTGGAGCGGATGGAGTCACGAAATTCCAAAAATCTAAGCTTTTGCATTTATAATTTTAGCAGGATAGATATGCTGTGATTCTAGATACTCTACAGTACCTAGTGTTCTGTAAAAAGTTTTTAACGCTGGGTGGCGAAATTTTTCGCACTGAAGTAAAAAAGCACAGTTAGACAAAGTACTAAGTAGCGAGGTACTCAGAAGATTTTTCAACTGAGTCGAAGTTTAAATCAAACAGATGAATAGGGAAATAAATTGTATTTTATAAGAACTATTGTGCAAGGACATACGAATAAATCAATAACTACAAAGGTAAATGTAGACAAGATAATAATAGGAATATGATTTATGATCATTTTTAAATCGAAAATATTAATAATTAAGGCTATTTAGAGATAAACTTTAGGGAACTTGTGGAAAGATATAAAGTCGCTTTTATCGATCAAAATGTTTTTTTTACTAAACTGTGTGCAATGTGATTGCACACAAAATGGTTGATAGTGATTTTTCAAAACAGAGTTTAGAGAGTTTATATCTTTCAACATGTCGAAATGTGCGAGCGAGAGGTACCTACATCAGTTTATACCAACCTGCGTAGATATAAGTAGATAAATCATAGTTATTTATGAAATTTATGTTAATCATATAAACGTACCTATGTTTAAATAAACGTATTATTTATTTAAAGTGTCATAACAATATGAAGCTCGAATAAATTTATTCTAATTTCAGAATCCCTATGCTTTACTTTGCTAATGGAAACTGGTATTTGAATTAAATTAGGCACCTACTTAATTACCTCCTTTTTTAAGCAAAGTAGGTAAGTAATTTAAATATAATAAATAAATGTTATAGGTACTTACTACATATATGGCTCAAAGGGTATGACCATATGACTATTGACAGCTGTAGTAATATTCCGTAACAAACAAAATCTCGGGGAGTAGGTATCACCTAGCTAATGGATCCGCGCTAACTTCGACGACCTCGCCTCACTCACGTTGGCATTTTCACCGACAACACACTCACGATAGTGATGAATGTACTAAATGCAAAATTTAAATCTCACCGCGGTCACTTGGGCGAGTGTTGTCGACAGAATAGCACTTCTGCGACGTCACGGTACAACGTGCTTTGCAAACTATTGTGGCAGGTAGTCAGAGCTATTTATTTGTGTCAATATTTAAGCTAAAATTCCTTAGTTAATCTAGGTAAGTATACTTATACGAGTTGGTACCTGTCGGCCAGCGTTGCCAGACGTCCCGATTTTGGCGGGACGTCCCGATTTTTAAATCAAAATTAAATGTCCCGCGCGGGAGAGGCTCAGTTCCGCTTTTCGGGGATAACTTGACGACCGACGACTCGACAACCTAACGATAGGGAAAATCTGATTTAAAATATATTTTTTTAATTAAAATACCTACATTTTCTATGGCTATTTTTGTTGTCTATTGTCACGTAAATGTAATAATAAAAAGATAAATATTTAAAAACATCCGATTATAGTAGGTATACCTACGTTTCTTTACTATGTCCCGCTTCGACAATAGAATCTCGCTTTTTTCACTCAAAAAGTTCTAAAATCCGAATATCTGGCATCGCTGCATCGGCATAGTTTATTGTTTCGTTTTTGGTGGATGGACGGCTCAAAATCGTTATTTCTTCAGGCTAATGATGATGGTGATTGTTTAAAACTGTTGTGTACCTATGTTAATTAAATCAGTGGAGACCTTTCCATCTCATATAAATCTACCTTTGTCTTTAATGCAAACATAAGGTAATCGGAATTGCGTAGGTAGTCAGAATTGCGTAGGTAGTCAGAATATTCAGAAAAATCTAAACAAGTATAAATACAAAACAAAATGTAAGATGTGAAGATATAAATTATAATTAATGACACAAATAAAGAAGCATATTAATAATTTGCTACTGGGAGTGGCACTACGTGATAAATCAGAAATGAGGAATTCCGAATATGAATCAAAGTAACCAACATAGCTCACAGAATTGGCAAGTTGAAGTGCCAATGGGCAGGTCAAACAACTCGAAGAACTGAGGTCAAACAACTCGAAGAACTGAGGTCAAACAACTCGAAGAACTGACAACCAACCGTTGGGAAATAAAGGTTCTCGAGCGCGACCGCGAACTGGAAGACGAAGTGTGGGACGTCATTCTACCCGATGGACCGACGACATCGTGAGGATCTAGGGAAGTCGGTGGATGAAGAGGGCTCACGTTGCTTGTCAAAATGTATAGGAGCGGCCTATGTCCAGCAGACTGATGATGATGGTGAATAATTTATGCTTACCTGCCTGTGACACCGACCTTGACACCAACCTTGACACCAACTCTGTCTCACGGCCGTTTCAAACAATAGGAGTAATTAAAATTTATTTTATTCGGATGTCATAGACCTAAATTAACTTCAAAATAACACATAATATTTAAATCGAACATGAACATGAAGTAGGTAGGAACACTGAATGCACCGAGCACTGGAAAGCAAGAAGGTTTATTTGGCAGTGTATACTTATATACAAGGTGTTCCAATAATTGGGTTTAAAACTTCGGGGGGCTAAAGTACCTATCAATATGAATAACTTTTTCTAGCCCCCCGAACTATTAAACCCTATTGGAACACCTTGTATAGTGTGTTTTTTATACATATAAGGCAGTATTACTGATCGAGTGAGCGAAGCGAACGAAGATCTTATGGTGGGTACAGACGTACGTACTTGCTCGATGAGCATGTTTCATTCGAGCATGGCTAGCTACAAACATGCTCGACCATGCGTCTACACGTTAAAGCTTGCTCGATTAACATGTTTAGTGTGCGTTGAAACTCTTCGAGCAATGGATTATTCGTTGTTGTGTTTGGTGGGTATCACCTGCTACATTTACTGTCAGGGAAAAACTATGCGAAGAAGGCGTCGTCGTAGCTGGGTTAGGCCAATGTTGCAAAGAAGAGAACGTCACAGTCATGTTAATTTGATAAAAGAGACCCTTATCACTATATTCTTTTAACGTAGTTTTCCACAAGCACTCTTCCTCCTGATACATATTTATAAACTGTTCCATAAAATCCCGAGAAAATGAACGAAGGTCCGACATTTTAACAGCGCACTCGCAACCTCTTCACCAAAATATCAATCCCGACTAACATGCTCGACCTCGCGGCTACATGTACAAACATGTTTGCATCGAACATCGAGCAAGAATTATGGACGTTTGAATCTTGTTCGAATCGAACATTTTGGTTGGCTTCGAGCATTTGTCTTGAGACTTGCATGGTACACACGTTCGTACTTGCTCGAGATCGAGCAAGTTTATTGAGCAAGTACGTACGTGTGTACCCACCATTAGTTCAACTTGGGCGATTTGGCATTTTATGTATGTATGTATGTTTGTCTGGCCATAACTTTCGAACCGTTGCGTTGATCCGATCTGCATGAAATTTGATAAGTCGATAGCTTGTACTTGAGAAATTTACTGGTAAGTATTTGAGTAAAATCGGATGAAGGGTTATTAAGATATGAGGTTTTTTAAAAGGGCAAAAATAAAAAAGTTACATAAAAAATCAAGTTACATGTCTTATGAAAGGGCTTTGTTTGGACATTCTAAAACAATTTTTACGCTCTGAGACGCTCGGTTTTTGAGATACAACAAAGAAGTTAACTTTAATTAAAAACTAATTCATGAAATTAGTTATTAAAAACTTTTAATGTATACAACATTTTTAATTATTGCCACGATATTTTAAATTCAGACGATGCAGTAAGTAGTATGTTTTTGTGTATAAAAGGATGTTAATCTGTTTACTTTGCAAATATTTATTTTTATTGGCAAGAGGTTGCTTGGTTGTATATGTGAATTTAGTATAATTTTGTTTATATTTTCCCATTTAATTTTGTTTCTTCATTATTGTATCTTGCAATCTTATAACGAGAAAGCTAAAATGATTGGGATAATTTGTAAACTATTAATATTACTCGTCAATTTCCGGCAGGGCTCAGCCGTTATCTATACAATAAATGGTAAGTTGTTTCATTTATTTGCTATTACCTATATTATATAGGTACCTTTGTATTTCTGTGGTATGGTGTTTTCCCTAAACAAGCACTGGAAGCAGCTGTACCCTCATTTCAAACAATATTCTTCCAAATATCGCTAGCAATGGATTACGAGCTGATTACGAGACAGCATAATCCTGCTTAGATAAATGTCGATTCCGTATGTATACCTACCTATTTTTATATTTTAACATGTCTCATCATCTTCCTGCTCTTGTCCCACGCTGCATGGGGTCGGAACAACAGGTTTTCTTCCTCCGCTCTTCTCTATCATTCGTCATCTCGGTGCTCACTTCTTTCTTACTCATGTCATCTTTCACACAGTCCATCCATCTTTTCATTGGCCTGCCTCTCCTTCTAAAACTTTCCACATCCATATCTAACACTCTTCTCGTGATATGGCTTTCTTCCCTGCTCATTACATTTTTTACCATGACTGTGATAGACTCACAAACATAAAAAAAAACAGTTTCGCATTCAGCTAATACAATGCTAAGTTAATAATCAAAGACCTACCAGAGTTGGATTATTCTATTTAATTAAATTCAACTTTCCTAATTATTTTACTACCAACTATTTCAGCTACCGTATACGAGAAGTTTCCTCCAGTGTTCTACTTGGAGCCTTACGACAGATGCATGGAGGATCCTGACGGCGTCTACTGTGTCCTCGAGCTCGTCCCCGTCTTGGACGCACACAGTCCATTGCTGGACACCATGCGTGTATTTATTGAATAAATCTATAAGTGCTTTCAATAATAATCATACCGAATAAATAAGTTGTTTTGTGTTAGCCAGCAACCATTGAGAACTTAAAAGTAAACTTTAAACACAATTTCAGGAATATTCAGCACATACCACATCACACTTCAACCATTCGAAAAACCACTATGGTATTTGCCTTAGCTCCTGTAAACATAAACAAAATAAAACACAGGACCGCAGATACACCCTTGAGGCATGTCTCAACGAAACATATTCGAACAAGTACTCTTTGAAGACGAACTTGCTGGATAATGTTCGTTGCAATGCTGCTCGAAAAGAAATCAAGATCGAGACGACAGACATCATATTTTTGGTTGTTTTGGTAGCCATTTTGTTGATTAACCTTGTGGGAAGCTTTTGTGATGTACGTTATGCCAGGCCAAAAGGAGGTATTTTAATTTTGGAAAATGTTCTAAAATTATGTTATTTTTGTATTTAGAATATAACTAACAACATTTATGTTAATTATGTTGTAGGAATGCGATTGATGACCCTTTTCTCCATACGTCAAAATTGGAAAAAGCTGATTTCACCAGCTGCTGATGGCCCTGAACCTAGACTAAAGGACCTGAAAGGAATCGCTGCTCCAAAGTATGTTTGTTAGGTATCCGAAGGCGCTATAAACCCCTATTCGATGAACCGACGCCATTGTGAAAATTGCGAGAAGTCTATGGATGGAAGGGGCTCAGAACAGTTTTTCCTGACAATGTATACCTAGGGGAGGCCTATGTTCAGCAGATGACTTCGCGAAGCTGATAATACTGAGCTCATAAAATCGTTGGACAAATAATTATCGAATTAACCGACGTCTATTCCCTTTTGTATTTTTTTAATGATAATTATTTGGCAATAATGATTATAATTTTAAACCTTATTCTCAGGGTCATAACAACAGTCCTGGTCATATGCGGACACACCATGGTATCTGTCATGTACTGCATTGACAACCCTCAAGTAATTGAAGATGTAAGTACAGTCGTGAGTAAAAACGAAGAGCACCTACCCCCTCCGATCGAGGATTAATTGTATATTATGCAATTAGTGAATAAAGGCGGATTTAAAGCGAGAGGGCCATAAATGAATCACGAGCAAGTGAAGGATTCTAACGACTGATTCACGACCGTAGGGAGTGATTCATGGTGATTCAAGTGTTAGAATCCTGGGGGACGCGAGTGATTCATGGCCCTCGATATAAATCCGTTTTATTCAAGAGTTGCATACTATACTTTATACCATGACTACGAGAAAACGAAAGATTTAAGCGAAAATATACATTTAATGAAGAAAAAAAGAAGGTTAAATTAATTAAAATTACATCTCGAAGAGTTATTTGCCCAAGGAGTATGTATGTCGAGTATTCTTTTCACAAGGAATTTGTATCGAGTCTTTTTTGCGCAAGGAGTTTGTATAGCATTGAGATGGAGGACGAATGTATTGGTGTGTTCTAAATTCAAACACCAAAACAGTGAGTAAAAGAGCTTTTAATAAGCTTTTAAGAGTGGGAATGGTATAAAATCATTGCTTATGGAAATATCCAGCAGTGGACTTTTTCACGATGATGAAGGGTACGAAAGGGAATCTAAAGGTCATGAATATTTTACGCAGTAACTAAGTTTGATCAGTGTTAATTTTTTAACAGTACTACAGATACAGCGTCGCACATCTCATGTTAAATGGGCCGGTACTTGTGCAGACATTCTTTGTCATCACTGGCTTCTTGCTCGCCTACAACTTGCTTTTGTTTAGCGAAAAACACCAAGTTGGCTGGAGTATGTTGCCTAAAGGGATCCTGTTGAGGTGGTTCAGGTAACATTTCAATTTCTTGTCTTATGCTTTTTTAATTGTGATTTTAAGTTTTTTCTGCATATTTATCACTCAGACGTAGCCTTTACTTAAAAAAATACTTATCTACCTATCTATCGATAAGAATAGGTACGCAGCAGCGCAAGTACGGAACTCATTTTGCTAAATTTATCGTCAAATTCGTGATATTTTGACGAATTCTGCGAGTACGGAACTCGCGTAACTATCTTTTGACGATCGCACGCGCTGCGGGCTTTTAAATAACTTTATTAAACATCTGCTTCCATTATTCTTTATTGTACATTTATTTGTCTGCAAAGCATGTGATTTTTCTTTTGTTTGCAGGTTAACACCTCTCTATGCATTTCTAATGTTATTTACGGTCACATGGCTGCGGTTTTCAGGCTCTGGACCAGCTTGGGACGTAAGTATTCTATTCAATCAGACTGATCACCATCTCACTAGCCCGTACTGAATTGGGACGATGATGGACTGAGAATAGCGTTATTTAAATCACAAAGTGCACAAGACAGGAAACTGTACCTACCTCAAGTATTTGATTTTCTGTATGGCGATGGACATACAGAGCTGTATTATGCATTGCTAGGGCCTTTTTTTTTTAAAGCATATGGCCCACCTTATGTTAAATGGTACATCACCTATAACAAAGCATTGCCTCGCAAGTCACGCACGATAGGAATGTGCTCTACGATGCACTGGCGTGCGTCCATCAACTTGGGGCATACAGATGTTAAGCCTCATGTGCCTGTAATTACACCGGCAACCACACTCTTCAAACCGAAACACAGCGTTGCTGCTTGGCGGCAGAAAAAGGCATGGTGGTAGTACTTCCCCGGACGAGCCCTTCACAAAGAGCTATACTATTCTTAATAAAATGCATAATACAACTCTGTACAGCCACTGAAAACGTACCCACTGCCCATGTTCTATACCTATATAGAGTAGGCTCAGCGGCTGTTGGTACTCTATTACATTGCCTTCAGTCAATTATTTGTGTGTGATCTTCGTGTTTCAGATTGCAGTTATAGATGAGGTTAATGACTGCAGGGAGTACTGGTGGGAGAATTTGCTATACATCAACAACTACAACTCCGAATCGCAATGCTTTTTGCAGTCTTGGTAAGAATTTCCTTAATAAATACCATACCTTATATTCCAGCATATTTACAGCAATAACGGTTTGTAAAATTATATTTCGGTAGTCTTACCCTATGACTTAGAAATTTTAATCAGATAGTGATTGTGGCGTTGCTTGCTTAGCTATTCTTAACTGATCGAATAAATTAAACTACGTTCTGTTCGGTCACCATTTGGATGAGTGACCCACTAGTAGCATTTACAACTGAACGCTTCCGTGCTCGACCTTCTTCTGGCGATCGATGGAGGCATATGAACCCCTTACACATTCCATAGGATCTTGAGTACAACACAATTTAAGTAATAAAAGATCTGAGAGGATGTCGACCGTGCCTGTAAATTACAGTCCTGTATACTTTATTTCATTCCAGGTACTTAGCTGCCGACACGCAACTCTACTGCCTCGGCCTGGCCGTCTTCATCGCTTGCAAAAGTGCTACATCGAGAAAAGTGGTGCTGTCTCTGCTTCTGCTACTGGGCCTGCTCATACCGGCTCTGCAGACATACTTGCAGGATCTGGATGGAGTTGTGGTTGTATCTCCAGAGTAAGACTATTTCAGATTACCAACTGTTATTAAATAGCTCAGTTTTTTTATAAATTAATAAACTGTCCTTTATCACACCTTGGCGCTTCGCATTATGAAGGTAGAGGCAAAAGCTTAGTGCGATTGGGTGGTTTAACCAGGTATGGGTGGTACTGAGCCGTAAGTCTACTTGTCCTATGGTAGAAAGAAGATGCTGAACCATAAATCTCCACATAAGGTAAATATATTTTCCTGAAAGACTCGTAGATAGATGAGGTCTAGAGTGAAGGGGTGTAGGTGCTAAGCAAGCCATCTCCATTTAAAATCCTGTCTCAGGCTCTACAGCGCGTCCTGTAGGTAAATAGGTGAGTAAAATAATCCCCTGACCAAGGGCGGATTTAGGGGGGGGGGGGCACGAGGGCACGTTAATAGTAATGTATTTTATTGGCAGGACCGTTATCAACTTCTTCAGAAACAACCCCAGCTACAACCACTTGTACAAAAGCGCCTATTCCAATATATTCCCGTACACCATCGGCCTGACTGCGGGCTACCTCGTGTACCATCTTCAGAAGATCAAATTTGATATTCAGAAATACCAAGTGAGTGTGAAGCTCTTTAGGGGTTCGTCTGGGTACTACCACCATACCGTTCTCTCTGTAAGCAATGGTTGCATTGCTGTTTTCAAATTTCAAGGGTATGAGTGCTGGTGCAATTACCTATGCGCGCTAACATTAGCACGACCCAAAGTGATTGGCTCAGTGCCATGCCACATAGGGCACGTTTTTGGTGGACGTGCCCTGAGTTACCTCATTCATGGGCCATCGACATGGACCATTATTTAGTATTTTTGTCTGATATATTTTTTTACGCTTAGTTCTATTGATAGAGTGTGCGAAGTGAACGCGTAATTACGAGGTGCAACTGATAGACATGTAGTTATAGGCCAGTCCAAACATTTAATCAGGATATCTCAGTTTGGGGCGAACCACCAGTGATATAAGGAACAAGTGCAAGTTTACAAGTCTTTTCCAGAAGTACCGATGCATTGTTTGGATCATTATTCCGCTGGGCCTTGCCGTGGTTTGGAGCGCAGGCATCTTCTACAGGGAGGGACCCCGGCCTTCCATTTTCGTCCGAATGGCCTACGCGGCGCTCATGAAGCAAACCTTCGATGCTCTGCTTTTAGTCGCTATCGTGATCTTAGTGTTTAAGCATGAAAGTGAGTTCAGAACACTGTAAGCATGGCACAAACACACCTTACCCTTTCCCGGGTTTGATGAGCTATTTATGTCGCGGCTCGACAGCCGCTATCTAATATAGAAGCACCTACAATAATCGCAAGAGCAACGGCACAGCTATACCTACCCAAAAGCCTTATTTAATATCCTGTTCCGGGAGTATCCGTGTCGAGAGCGTAAAACCATGTTAATTATTTCAAAATAAATTAAGCCAAGTATATACTTGGCATAATATACTTGGATAAAACCCGACATACAGTAATATTACTCAAAGCTCAAGGTGTCCTTGACTGGAAAATATAAGATAATTATATTATGATTGATATATATGTCGGTTATAGGTAAACAAAATAATGATTCTGGGATAGTTATCAAACCACTTTTTGCATGTTGGGAAACGATAGGATGCGATAGATAAAAAAGTGCGCTTATAAAGTGGGCTATTCCCGGGCTTGTATGAGCTTATAAGTCTAATTAGGTACCTCTTTTTGCTTGTTGGGTGATTTTCTTCTTTTTATTGTTCCCAGAAGTAATAAACTACATCTTGGAGGGTCAAGTGTGGACAGTACTGAGTAGACTGTGCTACAGCGCCTTCCTCGTCCATGTATCTCTCCTGAGGATCATGATGGGGACGCGCACCGTGACCGTACACACTTCTATTCTGTACATGGTGAGTTGCTGATCAAGACGTACCTACAGCTTGGCTAAAAAAGACTAGAAACGGAACTACTTTGACATGCGGGTGTTTTGTATAGATGCGAGCAAGACCGCATGTGAGTGAACGTTGAAAATGGGTGGAAAGTGGCGCCCCTATCGTTTTCTACTCTATTTTGCCAAAATATAGGTATGGTTGCCAGTTACTGTTCTTCTAGGCTACTTCGGGTTGAACTGGTTGTTATATAATCCACAATATTTATAAGACGATGCCTTGAGATTCCTGTGACTTTGATTTGTTAGGAATCATCATCATCAATCTGAGGCATTCCACTGGATAGACAGACATCCCCCATACATTTCTAGAAAAAAATATTTAGCCTCAGTCTTTCTAGCAGTTTATTTTAGGGATTATGAATTCAATGAAATTACAAAGCGTGCATACACTGCCCGCTTTGTAATTTCTTTGAAGGAGTCATTTAATTGTAGTGTATATTTAAACTTCTATGTCCATCACTCAAGTGTTTGTTTTTGTTAGATATCGAACCTACAGCCAACACATACAAAAACACTGTAAAATAAACTGATTACCTACTTTACAGTCACAACAAAGTCTGCACCTCGTGGTCCTTTCGTTCGTCACAGCGATTCCTTGCTGGCTGCTTCTGGAACAGCCCTTCAGTCAGACGATGAAGGCACTGCTGGCTTAGGAACACTTAGCAGCTTGATTCTAGCAGACCGGGAGACAAATAGTTGTTTCATTTACTTCCGTAGAGATAAAATAATTTTGCCTGATAAATTGATGCTCTTTTATTGATAAACTAGCGACCCGCCCCGGCTTCGCACGGTTTTTGTGGGTTATCCCTAAGAGATTATGCTTGTATTATGCATATAAACCTTCCCCATTGAATCACTCTTTCTATAAAAAAAAACCGCATCAAAATCCGTTGCGTATTTTTAAAGATTTAAGCATACATAGGGATATAGGGACAGAGAAAGCGACTTTGTTATACAAGGTGTAAAGTCATGTACGACATTAAATTGAAACACGTACTCCTAATTGCATTTTTAGATTTTAGCAGTTGGTTTTATCAAAAAAGCCTGAATATTTATCGAGATATCGATACTTTTCCAATAAATAATTTCTATGCAACCTGTATCTCTAATCGCCGGTGATGAGGTCAAATTTCCGGGGTCATGAAGTCATGTGACTCATCAATCAAACGAAAAAAAGGACAGAGATATCATATTTATACGCGTTAGACCGCATAAGAAACATATTTGTCCGCTCACATTGTAAAATTTCGCTGTGCGACAAGGACAGATATCATTCCGCTTACGTGTGTGATAGAGACAGATAGGTACGTAGCGCGCCCCACTATGTGCCACGCTGCCGCCCGGTGGCCAGTGAAAGACATTATTATTTAGTAAACAATCGCCTTGGTAGCGACCTTGACATATCTAATTTTGAAAATTGTAAATTCGTGTTATTACTCGTGACTAGTGTCTAGATTTGGTACCGCGAAATAGACTTTTGTGTGAGTGTGTGTGTCTTGTTAATGTCATCAAAATGCAGAACTTGTATTATGAAGGGAAAGATAATTGTGAAACTAGGCATACAAAACAAACTCTAGAACAGTTGAAGGAGCTCTTCAGTGCATTCATTTGTATGTGCAACATGCAACAACGTGAGCATATTGGAAACGTACGGATTTGAGGTACCTAACTAGTTTTATTTTTCCTACATGCTAACGTTGCTCTACTATATCGGCGAATCAAAGACGCCGCCGCGCCGGCCGCGCGCCCGCGCTGAAAGGGCGTTCACCTTTAGGCACGGGCGCGCGGCACAGTTTAGGTTTAGTCGTAGTAGGTATGTATGTGCGGTTTCTGCGCGCGGGGCGCGGCATTGAATGAACGTACGTTGCTTTGCTTGTGTGTTTATACAGAATGTTCAATAATTTTATGCTTATTCTGATATTTAGTTTGTTTGAAAATAAAAAAATCTCAATTATGAATGAATGTTAATAAAACCTTTTTTAAATCAATACTAGATAGTAGTACTACACGTGTATTAATTTAATGTCGTACAGTCGTTTACACGTTGTATACTATGTAGTGATTACTTTTATATCGCAATTTTTTAAATAAATTTTAAATATATTTTTGACTAAGTAGTTTGTTTTATCCATACATACTGTATGGTATGCAGATATTTTTTGAAAAAAAAAGAACATGTAGAGTCATACATTTTCTTAGGTCTAAAGATTTGTATAATATAAGGCATCGGAACATTACCTTGCTATTTTATTTTATTTTATTACATGAAAAAGATACTCAGTTCTCATAAAATGGTGACCTGATGATGGAGCCAGGGTTTGTTCCACGGAACTCTGCAATAAATAACCCAATTCAGTTGAAACTTGGTTACCTTATATTGTTAGTAAGTGGTAGCCAGAAGCCTCTGATACTTAATAATAATAAATATTATTATTATTATTATTATTAAAAGCTTTTTTAAAAGCTTTTTTCAAAGCTTCGTCGCTAGCTTGGCGCCGCGCACGCTGCACGATGCCGACGGTTCGGTCCCCTAAAAACGACGCAATAACTCCCAGTAGTAGTGAAGTTACGACTAACGAATTCCAATGCAATGGGTGCAAAATTGTTGTGAATGAACTGCTTGCTTTTGTAAGCCATAAAGTAGACACCTTACCGGAACCAGCTATCATACAAATATGCATGAGTGCCTACTCCTACGAGGAAGTCGAAACGGCTAGATCAATAGCGCTCAAACTACTAGCACCGACGAAAAAGTTTATGAGGCGCAAGGACGGATCCGAACAAAAAAGCCTGCAAGACATTATCAGGCTTATTAAAGAGTTTAAACCTGACTGTCTTCCTGCCTTTGTAGCCAGAAACTTGAATAAACTAGTAGTTCGCCCCGAACTGAGATCTCGTGATGCGACCCGACGAACGCATCAAAACTTTGAGTCGGTAGTAGTCAGAGGCAAGTCCAAACATTATCTTTGGACTTTTTTCTGACTACCGCCTACTAACTTGGTATGGTTACCAAGTTTCAAGTCTATTGGCCTATTTATTGAAGAGTTCCGTTGAACAGACCTTGGCTCCATCATCAGACCTGGTCGTCGTCACCATTTTATGAGAACTGAGTACCTCCTTAATTTATTTCAAGAAAAAAAAATAGGAAAAATCAAAGGAACTGGCCGACCAGTAGAAAAACCTTGATGTCAACGAAACTCTTAGAGATGGGAGCTCTTGGATCGCTGGTTATATTTATTTAACTTTTTAAATTTAATCTCGGAAACCGAGCGTCCCAAAAAAAAAAGTAAAAATTGTTTTGGAATGTCCAAACAAAGCCCTTTCATATGACATGTAACTTGATTTTTTAATGTAACTTTTTTTATTTTTGCCCTCATAAAAAACCGCATAACTCAAAAACCCTTCATCCAATTTTACTCATATACTTACTACCAGTCAATTTCTCAAGTACAAGCTATCGACATATCAAATTTCATGCAGATCGGATCAACGGTTCTAAAGTTATCGCCAGACAAACATACATACATACATACATACATACATAAAATGCCAAATCGCCCAAGTTGAAACTAAGATCTTCGTTCGCTTCGCTCACTCGATCAACTACCGGCGGTCTCTTTTGACCATATTGACATTACCGCTTTTCTAAAAGAAATGGCGGTATAAGAAAAGACGTGGCTACCATAAAAGCCAATAAATATGACTGCGATTATTCAGGCGGAAAAACCGACATCGACTGTTTAAAGGCGGAACTAGAACACTACTGGAAGTTATTGCGTCGTTTTTAGGGGACCGAACCGTCGGCATCGTGCAGCGTGCGCGGCGACAAGCGAGCGACGAAGCTTTGAAAAAAGCTTTGAAAACCCCATATCTCAATAACCCCTTGTCCGATTAAATTCATATACCCATATAAATTCATATAAATTTCTCAAGTACAACCTGTCGATCTATCAAATTTCGTGCAGATCAGATCAAAGGGTCTGAAATTTAAAGTAGGCAAGTATCAGAGGCTTCTGGCTACCACTTACTAACAATATAAGGTAACCAAGTTTCAACTGAATTGGGTAATTTATTGCAGAGTTCCGTGGAACAAACCTTGGCTCCATCATCAGGTCACCATTTTATGAGAACTGAGTATCTTTTTCATGTACTACAAATAAAATAAAATACGAAAAAATTAAGTAACTGGCCGACCAGTAACAAAACTTTGATGTCAACGACACTCTTACAGGCAGGCTCTTAAAATCGTTGGTTAATCTTAATTTTACTTTTTTGTTGTATCTCAAAAACCGAAATGGTTTAGGAACAAATCTCTTTCATATGACATGTAATTTGATATTTTTGTGTAACTTATGACAGGAACCAAGCCGTAAGTTTGTTGCCTGTTCTTCTAGGCTTTGGTCGCGTGAGACTGGCACCTAGATTCACCTAGCTTTAAGACGTTTCAAAGTGATCCTTGTAATTTTTTTGAATAAATACCTTTTGACTTTGTCTTTGACTTTAATTATTCATTATTGTATGTGTATCTAAGCACATAGATAGATATATAGATAACTCTTTATTGTTCACCACACAGAAACATAGTTAAATTGTATTAGTGACCTAGAATAGCATAATAATAATCCAGGAAGCCAGGTGCTACGCGAGCAAACATTGTATTTGGTTTTAGAATTTGGTCTGTTCCAGCACTTCCTTGGGCTGTTCAGTGTTAGTCTTCACCAGCCTCATGAGTGGAGACTCCACCATCAGACAGAACGGGAGGGAGATCAAGAACGTGAGCACCATCACGCCGAAGTGGATTAGCGTCTGGAATAGAAAAAAAAACTAAGTGTTCCTCTTCTATCCCCTATTCTGATTGTGTTTTGTTTATACTATAAAGAAGTTTTAATAAGAACAAGTTATTTAAACAAAAATTAGAAAACCCTGTCTTTTTTCCATCCAAATTGGCTTGAACATAAATTATAACAACCCTTTTCTGGTCGGAATGGGGTTAGAATTTCTTTTTAATTTTCTTGAAAATAAGCTCACCATGTTGAAAGTAGAAGCGTGCGTCATCTGCGTCTTGAGTCCGATGTGAGTTTGTATTATGAAGAGATGTAGCAAGTACACGGAGTACGACAGTCGGCTGGGGACCACCCAGACTTTCCATTCAAAGAATTTGCGGATAAAAGCTGGAAACACAAGTAATATCAAGAGGAAAGAAGTCGACTAAGAAATAATAGATATAATATGAGAGACCTAGCTAATAAATAAATAATCATATCTAAAATAATATATATTTAATAGGCGCCTCTAAATACTGTGATGTGAGTTTGAATTTTGTGAGGTATGTGTAGTGTATGGAAGTGTGTATGATACTGAGAGTTCTCCTGATTACACAAGTTTCTTAGGAGCCAGGGTTTCATAGGAGAACTCTCCTATTGTATTTATGGGTGTGTTTGAGAATGTGTGGGGGTGTATATTGGGTGTTTGTTTGTATGTGAGAGAATACCAATAGCAAGAGGGAAAGGGGGAGAATTTTTGATCGAGTGAGCGAAGCGAACGAAGATCTTAGTTTCAACTTGGGCGATTTGGCATTTTATGTATGTATATATGTATGTATGTATGTATGTATGTATGTATGTATGTTTGTCTGGCGATAACTTAAGAACCGTTGATCCGATCTGCATGAAATTTGATACGTCGATAGCTTGTACTTGAGAAATTTACTGGTAAGTATATGAGTAAAATCGGATGAAGGGTTTTTGAGATATGGGGTTTTTTAAGAGGGCAAAAATAAAAAAAGTTACATAAAAAAATCAAGTTACATTTCATATGAAAGGGCTTTGTTTGGACATTCCAAAACAATTTTTACTTTTTTTTTGGGACGCTCGGTTTTCGAGATAAAAATTAAAAAGTTAAATTAAGATAACCAGCGATCCAAGAGCTCCCATCTCTAAGAGTTTCGTTGACATCAAGGTTTTTCTACTGGTCGTCCAGTTTCTTTGATTTTTCTTATTTTTTTTTCTTGTAATAAATTAAGGAGGTACTCAGTTCTCATAAAATGGTGACGACGACCAGGTCTGATGATGGAGACAAGATCTGTTCAACGGAACTCTTCAATAAATAGGCCAATAGAGTTGAAACTTGGTAACCATACCAAGTTTGTCAGAAAAAAATCCAAAGATAATGTTTGGACTTGTCTCTGACTACTACCTACTCAAAGTTTTGATGCGTTCGTCGGGTCGCATCACGAGATCTCAGTTCGGGGCGAACTACTAGTTACAATGTATCTGTTAGCTTAGGGAGATTAGAAGCTTCTCATTTTCTTCGTAGGAAAGGCTTCGGAGCCATATTATGTGGTATATAAGTTTACATTTATGAAGAGTTAAGGGGTAAATTGTTAATTTCCTTGTTAACTTTTTGTACCTACAAGGAGGGACTCAAGTAGAAGAAATGCCTGGCAGGTACAGCAGTCCGATAGATAAAATAATAATTATTCCAATAGAGCCCTGTGGGCTCTATTCCACATACTTTCAGAGCAGCGTTTTTCTATGGTCATATTGGGGGCATATGTAAGTTGTGAGTGATTCCGTAAGGCATCGTCCTAATAGAACGCGACTAAGCGATCATCGCAAGATCGCGCGATTTTCAATCGTACGAATCCGCGATCAAACATTCTGATATGGAATAGGTGTCCTAACCGACATTCGCGCGATGCGGCCGTGCGTGCGTTTGATCGCGAGTTCGTACGAATGCGCGACCAAGGAAAGGGGTAGGGCGGCGGGGGTCAAAGGGCTTATTACGAGTTTAGTGCCGATCGTCGATCGTTACGATACACCGAATTTTCTATGAAAATAAATCAACGGCATCTAGCGTATTCTGTGAGAACCTGTTTTTTTTACATAGAAAATTCGGTGTATCGTACCGATCGACGATCGGCACTCGATCGGCACTAAACTCGTAATAAGCCCTCAGGACGCGTCCGACCGCGCGTTTGCCGGCCGAAGCGGGCTCCGCGTGCCGATCGCGTCGTTAAGGGGCTGACAACTATCGAACAACTTCTCCAACTGCCCCTTTCATCAACCATTTTGTGTGCAATCACATTGCACACAGTTTAGTAAAAATTTCATTTTGATCGATACAAGTTTTCCTACTTAAAAGTTAGCTTATGTTCGAATAGGAAAACATGTATAGATAAAAATGATTTTTTTACTAAACTGTGTGCAATGTGATTGCACACAAAATGGTTGATTGCGATTTTTCGAAAATGATATATGTGATTTTATATCTTTCAACATGTCGAAACGTGCGAGCGAGAGTCACATTAGCTCTTGTCTTCGCCTTAAGGTTAATTATGATGTTTACTATATCATTACGGTCAGTAGGTAATAATGCCATAGAGTCATGAAAGGGGCAGTTGGAGGAGGGTTTGAAGCCAACAGGGGGATTTGGAGAAGTTTCATCAATTTTAGATGCTAAGTCCTTTTCCACGTTTGCGCAGAAACTATTTACTGCATTGATAGTATAAGCTTTTAAGCTCCTGCGACGAAGATTGCTTACGATTGAGATTAGCCATTTTTAGGGTTCCGTACCCAGCTGTATCTCATGAACCGTGGTAGTTGAAATTTTCACAGATGATGTAATTCTGTTGCCGCTATAAGAACAAATACTAAAAAACTGAATAAAATAAATATTTAAGGGGGCAAAAAACGTTATTTTTTTCTCTCATTATTACCATTCCGACTATGTTTGTATTGACCTTGTGTGTGCATATTAGTTACGTATTATTGTATTTTCTAACTTGACATTGTGCTATTAAATTTTTTTTCACGGACTTAATATTTCGTAAGCTTGTATGCTTTATAACATTTTGAAACATAATATTTAAATATTGTATACGACAGTCCTTAAAACTACAAATTTATGGTGTGTGTTGTTTTTGTCAGCAGTTGTCAGCACTGCAGCGTTCTACCGTGCTATTTTGCCAAGGACTCGTCCTAGTGCAAAAGTAGGTATCTAAATAATTTTGTACGCCTGTATTGGTAGGATTTTAGTGATACTATTATTTTTAAGAAGACCTTTATGTTTGTACCTAAAATTATGACAAAATAAAATATTTGATTTGATTTGATTTGAAAGGATGGAAACAAGGTTAGGTTTTGGACCAGAACTGATTATTAAATTGTATCATTCGTCAAGACTGAACAACTGGAGTTCACTATCAAAAATATTTTTGATCGAGTGAGCGAAGCGAACGAAGATTCTAGTTTCAACTTGGGCGATTTGGCATTTTATGTATGTATGTATGTATGTATGTATGTATGTTTGTCTGGCGATAACTTTAGAACCGTTGATCCGATCTGCATGAAATTTGATATGTCGATAGCTTGTACTTGAGAAATTTACTGGTAAGTATATGAGTAAAATCGGATGAAGGGTTTTTGAGACATGGGGTTTTTTAAAAGGGGCAAAAATAAAAAAAGTTACATAAAAAAATCAAGTTACATGTCATATGAAAGGGTTTTGTTTGGACATTCCAAAACAATTTTTACTTTTTTTTTGGGACGCTCGGTTTTCGAGATAAAATTTAAAAAGTTTAATTAAGATAACCAGCGATCCAAGAGCTCCCATCTCTAAGAGTTTCGTTGACATCAAGGTTTTTCTACTGGTCGGCCAGTTCCTTTGATTTTTCTTATTTTTTTTTCTTGAAATAATTTAAGGAGGTACTCAGTTCTCATAAAATGGTGACGACGACCAGGTCTGATGATGGAGCCAAGGTCTGTTCAACGGAACTCTTCAATAAATAGGCCAATAGAGTTGAAACTTGGTAACCATACCAAGTTAGTAGGCGGTAGTCAGAAAAAAGTCCAAAGATAATGTTTGGACTTGCCTCTGACTACTACCGACTCAAAGTTTTGATGCGTTCGTCGGGTCGCATCACGAGATCTCAGTTCGGGGCGAACTACTAGTTTAAACATAATTTTGTTTCCATCCTTTTTGTTTGGGCAGTCGGGTTTTTTTATTTTTTTAATAAATATTTTATTCTTTGCTTTTTGTTGATGTAGGATTTAAGATGAGTGTTACCGTAAGCGTTCTAATTGCTCCATAGATTGATGATCTTGTAGATGGTTAGAGGAGAGGAGCGAATGACTAAACCGGCAAGCGACCTAACTCCTGAGGCTCACATAAGTCAAATAACAAAACTCGTAAATATCTTCAAAACGGCTTCATTGATTTGGATGTGGTTTTTTTTAACTGATTTGTATGACTTTAGAGAAGATTGTATGATATATTTTAGAATCACTCATGGCCTAGGTCTCTAAAGTGGCTTAACGAATTTTGCGTTATGGTTTAGTCGCTGAGAATTTAACTTAAATGAAAAACAAATATATTCTTTGAAATCACTCCATTACCTCTTGATTTTGATACCCATATTGCTAGGATTGTGTAAAGCTTTTTTTTTCATGTGCGACAATATTGTTCCTGCTTTACTGCTCGCCGGTAGTTGAGACAAATCTTTTGATACCTCAATCATCAAAATCCACCTAGCCGTTTAGGTGCTACGTGGTAATAAATAAAATATCGAAGGATAGCTATATAGATACACGCCAAACACATAACCCGGTTGCCTTCGGCACTCGGGTAATAATTACACGAAACCGGTTGTTTAACCATTTTATAATGGGTAAGTGGAAAATAAGAGGTAATATAAGAGCTACTAGTCACTTATTGGCGGTTGGTTTTGTAAGGTCGGATTCAGAATTAATCCGAATCAGAGAACCAGCGTCCTGTTTACGCAGAAATGTTTTTCCCTTTGCAGCAGTATTTAAAATCATTCTCCTAATGGAAGAAGATCCGGTAATGGAATTATATAATTACTCACTGTTGAACTTCATAGCGAGGCCTAGGACTCCGAAGCCGACTGCAGTGCCAATGAACAGCCGCTGCAGCGCTGCGTACGCCATCCGCATCGCCAGCGGCCGCCGCGCTCCGTCGTTGTAGAACATGGAGCCCGAGTAGAACAACGCCGCTATGGAGGGCATGATGAGCCAAGCCAAAACGATGCATATCTGTGGAGTCACAAATATAAATTGGACGAGGTGAAACAAAACGTAACTAATGTTCTAAATGAAAAAAGCCAGTGTGGATAAGAGTTTCAGCGGAAGGAGCCAAGCTGTAAGTTGCTTGTTTTTCTAGGCTTCGAGTAAAACTGACGCCTAGATTTAAGCTTAAAGACGCTTCATGGTGGTTTTCAGATTTTATTTAGGATTTTTAATGATGTCATTTTCGAATTACTTTTAGTTATTTTACACTTTTTGAAATCAGATTCTAGTCCATGACCTTAAGATCTAAGTGCTTCTTTGCTGCTACTACTAAACCACTGGAAATATACCTTGTTATTAGATAGATCGACGTTTTTCTTCTGGAAGCGGTACACGAGGTAGCCTGTGGACATGCCGATGGCGTAGCACACGAGGTTGTTGTGTCCGTACACGTGCATGTAGTGGAACGAGTCATTTACCATTGTCCGATAGAACCTGCAATAGAGGCATTAGATTTATGATCTGTTTGAATGAAAAAAGTGAAGAGGAAGGTCAATAATAAGGAGTCAAATCAAACAGAAGGTAGCTGTCCTTTCGTTTGACCCCTGAAACACAAAAAGGCTTTTTTCAGCTGGTCTAGAGTAAAGGTCTACTTGACCATAGCAACTTACTCCGGCGTCATAAGAACTAGTCCATCCAGATCCCACATCCACACGTGGGCGGCTGGCAACGCCACCCCTAGAGCGATGACCAGCCCCATAACGATGCTTCTGCCTCCGCGGCGTGTCACGAAGTAGATCAGCAGGCCTAGGCAGAACAGCTGTGTGTCTGCTGCTATGTGCCTGAAAAAATAATTTAGCTACAGTTTATTTTGCGACACACCATGTGACGTTTTCAAAGATTTTCGATTACGATAATCTTTTTTGCTCATTCCGTTGCGTGGTATCCATTTGAAAACGTTTCTGCCTCTAACTAACCTAAGATTGATAATTTGCCTTTGACCAATAATTAAGTTTTTAAGCCCACCAGGTATGCGATGCGCAGAAGTTTCCATCAGCGATGTAGTTATTGATGTAGAGGAGATGCGCCCACCAGTAGCGGCGGCAGTCGCTGACTACGGAGTCAGCTACGAATGTGCGCCACAGCGGGCCGGAGCCCAGGTGGCGCAGCCAGGTCGTCATGAAGGCCAGTACTACGGCGTATGCGGGAGTAAGTCTGGAAATCGTCATCTTTGATGAGCGATAGATCGTAGCGGGAATATAAGCTTGCATAAATGTCAAAACTGGAGGCAATTCGATTTATGCAAGATTAAGTTCACGCTGAGTTTTGTCTCTGAATTTCGCAAGATTTTGTGTCTCGAATCCGTTTTTTAAAGTAAATCAATATTATGTAGCGTAGATACTTGCGACTTTAAAAGACACTGCGCTAAATTATTAAGGGGCTGACAACTATCAAACAACTTCTCGCTCGCACGTTTCGACATGTTGAAAGATATAAAATCACTAAACTCATTTTCGAAAAATCGCTATCAACCATTTTGTGTGCAATCACATTGCACACAGTTTAGTAAAAATTTCATTTTGATCGATACAAGTTTTCCTACTTAAAAGTTAGCTTATGTACGAAAACTAGTAAAGCAAACTTTGGAGTAGGAAAACATGTATCGATCAAAATGATTTTTTTACTAAACTGTGTGCAATGTGATTGCACACAAAATGGTTGACTGCGATTTTTCGAAAATGAGTTATGTGATTTTATATCTTTCAACATGTCGAAACGTGCGAGCGAGAGTCACATTAGCTCTTGTCTTCGCCTTAACAAGGCATAGATTTATCTATCTAATCAGAAGATAAGTTACCCAACTTTTGGGAGGTCTCCTAGCACGCCACTCTTTTCGGTCCCAATTGAATCCAGTCAGCTTCCACCGCCTTTACAATATTTTCATCCGGCTTGTGATCCCCGAGATCGACAACTCTAGCGTATACGACTGTAGTGATTTCATACCTCCACCACCTAATGATCCATATTTTCGGAGCTAGCTTCCACCCCAAGGGGTTCTTCTCAGCATAGACCTCCAGGTTGTACACGAGCAAGAATCCGGATATGACGAAGAACACTTGTACAATCACCATGCCGTTGAATATCAGTTGGTAGTATGCATTTTCGTACAGCTGAGGAAAAACAAAATATGAAATTACTAGCGGCCTGTCCCAGCTTCTCATGGGTAAATTTTACAACATTTTAGGATAAGATAAGAGGTGAGTATTCGCGGCTACTTATTTCATACATTTGCACGTCCTTCTCCCTCGCCGCGTTGCCCGCTGCGCTGAGCGAGAACGCGCCCCGTGGCCCAGCAATATAAAGGTATGGATAACATGGTCTGATTTTATGCGGCATTTCTATCAACTTGTAAAATGTAAAAAAGAAGTTATAGTTACGAAACTATGATAGTTAAACATTTTGACATCGGGTTTCGCTGAGTTTTTGTAGATATTGATGTCTTCTTTAATATTGTAGAATATTTTTGTGTTCTATCGTCAATATTTTCCGCAGCGCATGCGATGAAAGATATTTTATGGCCAATTTTTTTACACCTTGGGTTACATTATTGAAGTCTTAGAAGGATTCCCTAATTTTTTCTCGTAATGCCTATGTTACTCAGGGATAATGTAGCATTCTAAAGGTGAAAGAATTTTTGAAATCGGACCTGTAGTTATTCAGCCTATTCGTTACATACAAAAATACAAATCTTTCCTCTTCTTTATAAAATTTATGACATAAATGTTTTCAACATTTTATAATAAACTTAGACCGTGGGCTCTCGTACTTATTTCATACATTTGCATTTAGTGAAATAATTTTTGAAATCTGATCAGTAGTTTTTGAGCCTAAACGTTACATACAAAAATACAAATCTTTCCTCTTTATTAGTGTAGATTTGGGCAATACTTACTCGTATATTACAGTTGAGTATAAATACAAGAAATATAACGCAATATCTCACCTCTTCAAAGGCATGAATGTTGTCGGCGAAGCCCATACTGTTGACCCACATAACATGGGCCGTGAACATCAGGAATATCGTTAAGACCCTATAAAACAATACATTGCTAAGTACCTAGATATTTTTTTATAGAATATACTTTTATTTATACAGGGCGTCCCAAGACTATTCGGCGTGAAATGAAAGTACCTTCAATATTGTAGATAGGATATTTAGCTAAAACGAGACTTATGGCAGGCAGTGAAAGGAAATTGCACCAATGATTCGAAAATAATTTTTATTGCTTCAAATTATCACTGTTTGTTACACTAAAAGTTGTTAAGAGTTCTAGGGTAAAAATTAATTATTACACAAACTGATTTATTAACATACTAACGAAATAAATGAGAACTGTACCCCAAGTATGAGTTTTGCTTACGATATTTCGTTTTTCGTTTTGGGTACAGTACGCAGGCGCGTGCGGTGAGTTTTAAGGTCGCGAAACAAGAGGAAGAAAAAAACTAGACGGCGCCGGTAGCGTAGCGCGCCGACAACCGGATTTGTCGC
Organism: Chloroclysta siterata; assembly: GCA_932294275.1. Taxonomy (NCBI): domain Eukaryota; kingdom Metazoa; phylum Arthropoda; class Insecta; order Lepidoptera; family Geometridae; genus Chloroclysta; species Chloroclysta siterata. The sequence continues at coordinate 30,543,999 of OW028589.1, forward strand.
TTCTTTCCACTTCACGCCGCCACTAGAGCCGTTTGATTGGCCGGCTGAGTTTGTGGTGTTGCCTGTAGCGGCCTGGTTACTATATCCTCCCCGTCAAGTCCAGGTGGAGGTAAAACAAAAGACTGATTACCTGAGCTTGCAGTTGTTCTTGTCTTGGTCTCATCGGTCTTCCCCTATTCCTCTTAGGGTACCTATACAGGCCCTTCACTACGGTTAAACCGCGTGAGGTCTTTGACATGGTATTTGCCAAATGAGTGTTGAGGCTGGGCCAGTCGGGCGATGTTGTAAGTAGTGGGGCTTACCTTCTTACTTATGACGTAAGGCCCATCTCTTCGTGGAACTAGTTTAGAAGTCTGTCCCTTCCTTGGCTTAGTAGGTAGGTGTGTAGTGAGTAGCATCTCATCTCCTACTGCAAAACTCTCTGCGACTTATCGTCGTCGAGACTAATCGGCGTACGCCCTTCGCTTGTCTTTTTGAATCTCGACTCAATCACGAATAGTCGACAGAGAAGTTGCAAATTTTTGCAAGTAGGGCGTTAACTGCGTCACGAAGTTCTCCTTATCTAGGACAGCTCGCAGATCATAGCGCACTTCCGTGGGTGACCTTATTTCCCTCGCGAACATGAGGTACGCTGGAGTTACTCCCGTCGTCTGGCAGACGGCGCTGTTCATAGCGTATCGGATGACGGGAAGTTACTTTGGCCATGACGGATGCTGGTCGCCCACTAGCTGGGACAGTTGTACTTTTAAATCACGATTCTTCCTTTCCGCGGGGTTCGCTTCGGCGTGATACAGTAGAATAAAGATTTGTTCGATTCCTAATACTTACCTAAATGACTTGCTGCATCACTCCAGATATAAATTGAACGCCATTGTCCGAAATTACACGGCGGGGCAGTCCATAGCGGATGAAATATTCTTTGATCAGCGTTCGAGCGCAGGCCTCCGCGGTGGCGTCTTGGAGTGCATACAGTTCTACGAAGCGGGTCGCCGTATCATCGACCAGTAGAACCCATCTCTATAGCGATAACTTCGTTGCGCTGGTTCATGATAGGAGTCTGTAAGAGGCCGGCAGGCTTGGCGATCGCAGACTTTTACCGCTGACAGTCAACACAGACCTTCACATAGTCAGCAATGAATTGGCTCTTTTCATTCCTGAGAAATAGTACAGTTGAGTAATTTTATAGTACATGCGATCTACGAGTACACCGGGGTGTCCTGCCAATTCTGAATCATGGCAGGCACTCTTTCATGATCTATTTCTGCCTTCAGGTTCTGGACTGTGTCTATACAGCACGCCTTGGTTCGTAAGGTATCCTCCATCCGTCCATTTGTGGGATTTGATAGGATTTCCACATCTGAGTCGGTTCGATTCCCAGACGAAGCAAGAAATATTTAGAAAATCTTTGAATGCTGTATTACTAAGTTTTAAAAATAAAATAAAACAGCAAAACATCCTATCTACAATATTTAAAGTAGGTACTTTCCCTTCATGTCGTATAGTCTTGGGAGGCCCTGTATATTAGACGATAAACAATAATAAAAGAAGTGACTAATTTAATTGAAAATATGATATGTTTAACATTTGCGGATTACTATGCGGATTTAAATATCTAGCCTACTTAGTCTCTCATCAGCTACTTATTCATTTTATTCTATTTATGATTAGATAGAATATTATTAGCTGTCCTGTTGAATATTTATAAACTTTGGTCAGTGTCTTTTATAATTGAAAATATGAGATGTTTAACATTTGCGGATTACTGCGGATTTAAATATCTAGTCTACCTAGTCTCTCATCAGCTACTTATTCATTTTATTCTATTTATGATTAGATAGAATATTATTAGCTGTCCTGTTGAATATTTATAAACGTTGGCCAGTGTCTTTTATAATGTCCTTACATTATTTGTTTGATCTATGGTGATAGCGAGTTCAGCGAGGCAAAATCCAGCATTTCTGATTCATATTAATTAGCACTCAGCAACACCATGCCACCAGCGTAACTAATATTATTGACACACACTTCTTCGATGTGACAGCCAGTATAGATGCTGCTGAGCACACCTATCAGCGCATTAACGTAATGTTTGAACATATGAGTTTAACGATGAGTATTTTACCTTATTCCATGTAGTCCTGTCAGTCTCTTTGCTCTCATCTCTTCTGACTCTTTTGATGTCAACCTTTTCCAGTTTTTTATGACAGAGAAGCTCAGTAAGAATTGGTTACCTGTAAGATAAACAAGATTTTGTAAAGTATTACAAAATCATGATATTGGAACTGATCATAGTAAGTGATAGAGTGTACCTTTGGAATCCATAACCATCATGCTACATACAATATCGTATAAAGTCCCGATGAAGTTGACCACGAAAATAGTCACGAATACCCCCAAAACTATCCAATCTCCTATATCTATCTCAATGTGCTGGCCTTTTTTTTCACAGTAATACAATTCTGTAACCTCCGAGTCCAAGCCGTAAGAAGAATATATAGTTTCCTTGAGGCATCCCTGAAGGATCTTCACTAGGCCCTCTGTTGTTTGAATGCTGTTGTTCTTTAAATGGCTTTTACAGGTGGAAGTGACGCAGACGCCTCGCTGTAGGTAGGTGTGGTTGTAGTGCTTGATTGTGCTTTCTGAATATTCCTGGAATATTAATTTTTTTTTTATTTTTTGTGGAAAAGGGGTGTAAACAGGGTTGTCAACGTTTGTATAAAAAATAGTATTCATTTTTAGTTTTTTAAACTACCCTTAATAAGCGTGCAAAGGGATGTGAAAGTTTGTATGGGAGTTTTTAATTTTGATAACTACCCCTACAAAGGGTGCAAATGACTGTAAAAGTTAATATGGTAGATTTTATACGCATTGTGCGATTGATTTCAAACTTGAAGTAAATATACTCCACAGTAAATAATTTAGAATCACGTTCTCAATATTTGAAACCTACCCCTGCAAAGTCAAAGTTTTAAAGTTTGTATGAGAGATTTTTAGCGCGTAGTGTGATTATCTTGAAACTAAAAGTATTATTTTTTTCGTGTAAGATAGGTATTTGTCATATTTTGTGCTAAGGTCAGTACCTATACCTACCTACCTAACGTAGGTAATGTACGCCTATCCTACCTACGTAGGTATATAAAATCCTACCCTACTAATTAATATACCTACAAATCAATGCGAATGTTTCGATGTTTGTGGCTCAATCACGGCTCACCACTTTAACGGGTGCGAAGCCGCGAGAAGAATATGTATATAATCTTTATTTATTTTTTGTATTAGGTATCTCATTTATTAGGATTTCTCTTACTTTTATCTTGATTCTCCTATCTGCTTTTTCAAAATATATATTTTTTATGTTTGTACACCTTCCCACCACTTTAATCAGCTCTCTCTATCCTCTAAGGTTTGCTGGAAGAAAACTCTATCTAGGGTTAAGCTCGCCTTTGTACATGACTATCATATCTTCTTTTGTATAAATTATTTGTGTACAATAAAGAATAAAGAAGAAGAAGTAAATAATAAATGCCTCGGTGTACCTAAACGTAACAGACAAGCAGACACACCTGTTGGTGGCGGATCGACATGAAGTTCAGCTCATATTTTGCTACTCAATAGTTTGCTTAGGGGCCGTCCATTAATCGCGTGATGTTTTTTAAGCATTTTTTAACCCCCCCACCCCCTTGGTGATACGTTGTGAGGTTTAAGACTAACCCCCTCGCCCCCACCCAAAATCACGTATATTTTTTAGTAGTTATCTACAAAGAATGTTATTTTTTTTAGAATATTATCTTTAAGTACAGGTTTAAAGTATATTCTAATATTATTCTGAAATTAAGGACCATAACAAAAATGTCTAGACAGAAAGTTTGCAACGTCAACACAGGCCGTCTACACGCCGCTCTTCGGTTTAGAAATCGTGCGTTTGACGTAAAAATAAATACACGTGATATATGGACATTGGCTTTGGACATTTTTCTGTTTGGACATTATTCGTGCAAATCCTTACTACACCCCTCCCCCCTTGTGATATTTCGTGATTTTTGCTATAAAACCTAGATTAGTCCCGCAAAATGTATGCGGGATCCAGGTATTTTAGGATCCCGGTATACCGGGATTGCATTCCCTACTCGTAGGTACCTATTGATTTGAAGATAATATAAACCTGAAATAAACCGGTTACGAACGTTAACTGTCACAAAATTATTTGTAAAGTTATTCCAAAGGATCTTCTTAGAGTGAAATAAATAAATTATATCTTCGATTGAGGACGACATATTATGTAAAAATATGCAGACGATTTGTTTTCTGACATTTTGGGAAATAACTTAGCTTTTTCAATTTAATTGCTTTTCTAGTGTTATTTTAAGTTGTGTTGTGTAATTTCGGTGGTATTTTTACCAACATTATTTGAGGTCTTAGCACTAAGTACTTATAAACATTTGGAATGAAAGTGTAATAAGTGATATCCTGATTTGACCGAAAATGTTTCGAATGTTTTGAAGAAAACCTTCACCGTTTTCTTCAAAACACTGGCAAAATTGTCTGTCGAATGACGGACAGGTGCCATTAACAAAGAAAAGAAGAAGAAGAAGACGGTAGATTTGACGGTTGTTTTAGCTAATGGAGCCCTCAGCGACCAATCTGAATAAGACCATTAACCTCTCATATGCCGGGATTCCAGACACAATAGAAAATGTATTGTGTTTCGCGTGGACCTACGTTCCGACATGTGAGAGGTTAAGGCCTGGTTTCATCATGCTCTGTTAGTCACTAATCAAGGATTAACAGGCCGTTAAATCTAACCTCAGATGTCATACGTGTACATTTTGACATATTTAACAGCCCTTTAATCCTTTGTTAATCTAGAGCATGGTGAAATCAGCTCTAAGACAACTGCTAATATACCTATCGCACGCATATTTTTCAACATTTTTAAAGATTACTGAACCTATATCTATGAAAAAATGCAATCAGTAAGTTGTATGCAATCACAAAGGATTAAAGGGCCCTTAAATATGTCAAAATGTAGGTACGCGTTTAACAGCTAAGGTTAGATTTAACGGCCTGTTTATCCTTGATTAGTAACTAACAGAGTATGGTGAAACTGGGCCTTAGTTTAGTCGCGAAGCGTCTAATTAAAAAAAAAACCAGGCAAGTGGGAGTCGGACTCGCGCACGAAGGGTAACGTACCATTATCCATAAAAACAACAAAAAAAATGTTTTTGGATGGGAGACCCCTTATTTCTTTCATTCTGTTTTTTAGTATTAGTTGTTAAAGCGGCAACAGTAATACATCATCTGTGAAACTTTCTGTCTAACTATCACAATTCATGAGGTACAGCCTGGTGACAGGCGGACAGACAGTGGAGTCTTAGTAATAGGGTCCCGTTTTACCCTATGGGTACGGAACCCTAAAAAAGCTAAAATTATAAACTCTTCCGCGCCAAGGTTTGAAGAGTGGATACTGAAATTGCAGACACTGAGACTTAAAACCTTTTATGCCTCAAGTTGACGGACGCAGGGCAGTAGGTACAGGATAGGGCACGCTCATAACATGCATGAATTACGTGGCAATGCTTGTTTTAATGGGCTATGATTGTTTTATCAGCGAAGTATAAAAAAAAGTACCTAATATTGAATATTTATACAAATAGATCCATAAAGTCTTGATTACCATGCAGACGAGCCACGCTTGCACGAACATGAGGACTCAAGGTAGATAAGTATTTTGACTTAGATTGGCTGCACTGATTGGTAAATAAATTACCTACCTACTTAACCTAAAATGGGAAAAGTTTGACACACTGGGGCATTAGAAACTTTTTGCATGTCAATTCATTAACTTTTATTTGGTACATTAATTAATATATTTTACACACACTACAGATCAAAATCTTCTTCTTGGAACGCAGAGTACCTACTCAAGAAGGGGGCTAGGTTGTTTATTTTAAGGAAGTGGTAAAGCCTAAAATGGCGTTTTTATACGTAAGAAATGCTCTAAGGTTTAAGCACTGCTCAAAATTTAAATTGCGTTTATAAGTAGACAAGCTGGTGCCCGCGATTTCGTCGAAGTTTATTCTGATGTATAAGCTATATTATTGTAAAGTTTCATTAAAATCCATTCGTATCCAAGAGTAACAAACATCCATCCATCCATCCATCCATACTTACAAACTTTCGCGTTTATAATATTAGTAGGATATGTCTATCAGCAGTCATCTACATCTACATCTACATCTACATCTACATCTACACTAATATTATAAAGAGGAAACATTTGTATTTTTGTATTTTTGTATGTAACGAATAGGCTCAAAAACTACTGGTCCGATTTCAAAAATTCTTTCACCATTAGAATGCTACATTATCCCTGAGTAACATAGGCTATATTATATTTTCAAAAAAATCAGGGATCCTTACTAAAACTTCAATAATGTAACCGAAGGTGGAAAACCAAAATCCTTACATCGCGTGCGCTGCGAAAACTATTGAAGATAGAACAAAATAATGTACTACGATTTTGTAGAACACGTCATCATCTACAAAAAATGTCGCGACAACATATGTCTAACTATTATAGTTATGTCACAATAAGTGTTCTTTTATTTAAAAAAATTAATTGAAATGCTTCCGCTAGAAAAGGGTCTTTATTTGTACCTTGGTATTAATCCTTATCCAAATAAATCATTTCATAATTAAGACGGTTTCAATACCTATAGATTTCTTCTTAAATTTTTCAAATCGGACATTCCACTCAAAAGATATGACGAAATTAAAAATGTTAACGGGTCCACGGGTCACGCGCGGGGTGCGATTTCACTCACTCAAGGAGAAGCGCGTGCAAATGTATGAAATAAGTAGACGCGAGGCTCGAACCCACGGTCTAAGTTTATCCTAAAATGTTCAAAAAATTTATGACCAACCATGCGAAGCTGGGACAGGCCGCTAGTCGTGTATAAAATTACCATATTGTACCTATTCATATCAGAAGCGTTCTACAAGTTCTGTGTGCCTACTAGGGAATGCTCCCTCTCATGAAAGGTACTGATCAGTACCGGTACTCCATGAAGCCAGTACAGTACTTTCGATACTCGATATCACTCATAAACAGTCGATGTTTTCTAGTACGATATTCATCAATTTCCATAAAAAAACCACTAGCACTGCGTTCAGTTTCACTTTTCATTAGAAATTATGAACTTTACAACCTTATAATTAAATCTAAACAATTTTAAGTATTACGATTAGGTACGTAGTTTGTGTTGATTTTTCTATGATTATTCGATTGATCTTAGCTCGTTCTGATTGTTGTTTGCAAGTGGGTGGATTGAAAAGTTCGCGACCAAGAAAACAATATTTAGTACCAACTATTTTTATTTTTGTTTTTCGACGTTAGCTCTATCTAGCTCATTTCATTTCTTCCACTTGCTTGCTAAAGCTTCTACTCAAGTAATTAAAAAATACTCCTTCCATTTATAAATAAGGTCGTAAATGTTTGTTTGTGCATTTTTTTCCTCATCTACTCTGTAACCATACCTACTTGAGGATGAGGACCGCTTATTGGCTTATCTGATAACCTATATTACTTAGAACTTAAGTTTTAATAAGCTGTTGGTCTTCCTAAAATAAATATATAAATAAAATACCCAATTACACATTCTTCGATCTCTTATTCGGTGGAAATTTTTGGCCGCCCCGACTAGTTTTTTGAGGTTTGGGAACAGATAAGTCTAAAAGTCAAGGCCAAATCAGGATAATAAGCTACGTAGAAACCACAATCTTGAATTTGAGGCATGGACTCAATCCATCCAGATGAAACAAGATTTTCTTTCTCAGTAATCTTGGGCATTTCTCTTTACAAGCGTGTCTGAATCTAAGGGCCGCTACTGCTTGCTACTTAGGCCGCTAAACATGATTGGCAATGTTTACAGTTCTGTTTAGTTTGGTACACGTGTTTGCAAGTAAATACAATAAGAGCAACTAGAGCAAGCGACCCTTATTGTGATCTTCTTCTTCTTCTAGTCGTGTCAGTAGTTCTTTCAAAACAGTGTGGTGAAAGGATTTTAAGTGCGCCTCAAAGAGGCTTCTTTGTGCACTTGACACATGTTTTAGATCTTTTTACGACTTGCCGTTCGGTTTCCTTCACCGTTTGAGAGTACTGGCACTGTGCACATACATTTTTAAACAGCAAAACTTATTGGTACTCGAGCGATTTTGAACCCACGGCCTTAGGATTGGATGGCCACCAGTGTCACTAGACCCTTAGTGCACTCCTTATTGTGATGAAAAACTGGAATAACAATTAATAAACAATTTAGAAATTCGAATATTAAGAAAAGTGTGCCAACTGTATTAAAATAACAATAAAAAAACGTCGGAGGCGTCTGTATACTGCTAGGACATACACAAGCCAGCCTGCCACAAGACTGCCTATGATTTTAAATTGTATCATTCGTAAAGACTGAACAACTGAAGTTCACTATCAAGAAGAAATTTAAAACACTATCTTGTTTATATACTTTTAGTTCTGGCACTCGGGTTTTTTGATTTTTTATAAAGATTTACCTAATTTTGTTTTTTAATAAAGATTTTATTTATACTAGGTAGGTTAGGTACCTACCTACTTGATGATTGAACATTTTTATTTTATTTGTTTCTATTTGTAATTATTAATTTATAATAATTGAGTATGTATTAGAAACTCACCTACAATGTAATTTTTAAGTAATTCATTTGTATAGTACTTCTACTTCTGTTCGCTGCTACTTTGTAATATTTCATTGAGGAAGCTTTGTTGGTTTATATGTGTTTCAAATTATTTTTTATACTGATCTATTGTACCTACTGCTTGTTTTCCAAATAAAATAAAAGAAGCAGATGGCCCACCTGATGTTATGTGCTAATTGGTAAAGTCTACAGATGTTCCTGTAATTTCACCGTCAACCACACCCTTCGAACCGAAACACAGCAACGCTGTGACGGCAGAACTAGGCATGGTGGAAGCACTTCCCTGGACGAGTCCTTACACAAAGAGCTCTTCAACTCTTAAGAGTAGTAGAGTAGATATCTTGTAACACTCACGTGTATGAGCTCTATGAGTTCGTTACCCGGCTGTGCGGATAAGTCGACGCGAACGAGGCAGAATGTCCCATTGGCCGGTACGAGGCAGCTGACGTAGTCGTCCAACCCATACAGCGGAGGCATGCGGGCATATTCTGTCTCTGAATTAAAAACAATTATTTAATTATAAAATTACCATATAGAAAGAGTTGTTCAGGGGTCACCTACCCGGATATCTGATGAGATGTCTACCGTGCTTTGGGATTACTGTCGTCAGTCTATTACATTTATGGTTTCGCTGCCGAAGGTTTAACGAAACCCAAGGCTTTGTTGTCCGTACTAGTGGTTCCTATACTAAGCAAATATATAACAAGTGACTTGGGTTTTGGCATAAATGTAGAGCTTATATAGATCTTATAGAACTTATAGATATTTATTTTTTAGTAAGTAGGTAGGTTCTTTTTTGTTTTTGGAAAACAAACGGAACAAGAAAATTAATCCAACAAAATTACTCCATTTTTTTTAGAAAAATCGGTTGACAATAAAATAGATGGTAATAAAAATAAAATAGACAATTTTAATAATATAAAAAAAGAGCGGACCAGTTTCAAACTCTTATTGCTATCTGATTGCTTATTTAAGAGAGAACAAAAATATCGAACCGGAACGGAACGGACGGAACAAAAATAGCTTTACGACTTTGATCCCAAGGCCAGGTTTTTTTATGCAATTAGCAGATGGAAGAAGCAGATGGCCCACGTGATGTTAAGTGGTAACCATCACCTACAAAGCATTGCCTTGTAAGTCAAGTACAATAGGAACGTGCCCTACGATGCACTGCCCTGCGTCCATCAACGTGTTAAGCTTTATGTGCCTTTAATTACAACGGCAACCACACTCTTCAAACCGAAACACAGCAACGTTGCTTGGCGGCAGAAAAAGGCGTGGTTCTTCCCCGGACGAGCCCTTCACAAAGAGCTCTACTACTCTTAAAGATCTATTAGATATTCCTTCAGATATTTTAGTACCAAGTCCCTTCAGGATGTCTTAGGGAGTAGTCAGAAATAGGTTGAAAGCCCATCGCCGCTTTTCGGCCGGTTTCTGAAAGCTCGATCAAAACTAATTGGATGTCAAGTCACTCGCCATTTCAGCTATTACAGCGCATTAGAAAGAGATAGCAAGTGACTTGATATACCATAAGTTTTGATCGGGCTTTCAGAAACCGGTCGATAAAATACCAACTAGTTTCCCGACGATATTTACCTTCACTGTTTGAGAGCACAGGCACAGAGGCAATGCGCACATATTCTTTTTGAAGAGAAAATAAAATTGTAAAACAACTAACTGTTACCCGCGACTTTGTCTGACATAACTTAATACATAGGTACACAGTCTCGGGCAAGCGAGTGTAGGGATCTTTCGATACCACCTTTCGATACGACAAACCTAATCGGATGTCGAGTCAATTGCTATCTCTATCTAATTTGATGTAATAGCTGAAATAGCAAATGACTTGACATCCGATTACGTTTGATCGAGCCTTTTTTTTTTTTTGGAGGAAACATCGAGCTTTCAGAAACTCGTTATGGGATGAAAAATATCACTGTTACAAATTTCATTGAGATACTTTCAGCGGTTTAGCCGTGAAAATGACACGGACAGACAGACAGACACACTTTCGCCTTTATTTTGATCGAGTGAGCGAAGCGAACGAAGATCTTAGTTTCAACTTGGGCGATTTGGCATTTTATGTATGTATGTATGTTTGTCTGGCGATAACTTTGGAACCGTTGATTCGATCTGCATGAAATTTAATATGTCGATAGCTTGTACTTGAGAAATTTACTGGTAAGTATATGAGTAAAATCGGATGAAGGGTTTTTAAGATATGGGGTTTTTTAAGGGGGCAAAAATAAAAAAGTTACATATAAAAATCAAGTTACATGTCATATGATAGGGCTTCGTTTGGACATTCCAAAACAATTTTTACTTTTTTTGGGACGCTCGGTTTTTGAGATAAAACAAAAAAAGTTAAATTAAGATAACCAGCGATCCAAGAGCTCCAATCTCTAAGAGTTTCGTTGAAATCAAGGTTTTTGTACTGGTCGGCCAGTTCCAATAGATAGGCCAATAGAGTTGAAACTTGGTTACCATACCAAGTTAGTAGGCGGTAGTCAGAAAAAAGTCCAAAGATAATGTTTGGACTTGCCTCTGACTACTACCTGCTCAAAGTTTTGATGCGTTCGTCAGGTCGCATCACGAGATCTCAGTTCGGGGCGAACTTCTAGTAGATAGTAAGTAGATACCTATATATGGATGGATGGATGGATAATTGTTGCACGACCTGATTGGAACCCACGGCCTTATGATCAGAGGGCGGGGTCACACTCTTGACGAGTGGTGCTCTCAAAAATATCAAATTTAGAAAAAAGATTATATGTCCAGATTCATTTATGCATAAATCAAAATGGGGGTTCAGTTATTTTTATCTACACTAATATTACTAGTAGTTCGCCCCGAACTGAGATCTCGTGATGCGACCCGACGAACGCACCAAAACTTTGAGTAGGTGGTAGTCAAAGGCAAGTCCAAACATTATGTTTGGACTTTTTTCTGACAACCGCCTACTAACTTGGTACGGTAACCAAGTTTCAACTCTATTGGCCTATTTATTAAAGAGTTCCGTTGAACGGACCTTGGCTCCATCATCAGACCTGGTCGTTGTCACCATTTTATGAGAACTGAGTACCTCCTTAATTTATTTCAAGAAAAAAAAATAAGAAAAAGCAAAGTAACTGGCCGACCAGTAGAAAAACCTTGATGCCAACGAAACTCTTAGAGATGGGAGCTCTTGGGTCGCTGGTTATCTTAATTTAACTTTTTTGTTGTATCTCAAAAACCGAGCGTCTCAGAAAAAAAGTAAAAATTGTTTTGGAATGTCCAAACAAAGCCCTTTTGTATGACATGTAACTTGATTTTTTTAAGTCATTTTTTTTATTTTTGCCCCCTTAAAAAACCCTATATCTTAAAAACCCTTCATCCGATTTTACTCATATACTTACCAGTAAATTTCTCAAGTACAAGCTGTCGTCTTATCAAATTTCATGCAGATCGGATCAACGGTTCGAAAGTTATGGCCAGACAAACATACATACATACATACATACATACATACATACATACATATATACATACATAAAATGCCAAATCGCCCAAGTTGAAACTAGAATCTTCGTTCGCTTCGCTCACTCGATCAACTCGATCAATAAAGAGGAAACCTTTGTATTTTTGTATTTTTGTATGTTTGTATTTTTGTATGTAACGAATAGGCTCAAAAACTACTGTTCCGATTTCAAAAATTCTTTCACCATTAGAATGCTACATTATCCCTGAGTAACATAGGCTATATTATATTTTCAAAAAAATCAGGGATCCTTACTAAAACTTCAATAATGTAACCCAAGGTGGAATACAAAAACCTTACATCGCGTGCGCTGCGAAAACTATTGATGATAGAACAAAATAATGTACTACGATTTTGTAGAACCCGTCATCATCTACAAAAAATGTCGCGACAGCATATGTCTAACTATTATAGTTATGTCACAATAAGTGTTCTTTTATTATAAAAAAATTATTGAAATGCCGCCGCCAGAAAAGGGTCTTTATTTGTACCTTGGTATTAATCCTTATCCAAATAAATCATTTCATAATTAAGACGGTTTCAATACCTACAGATTACTTCTTAAATTTTTCAAATCGGACATTCCATTCAAAAGATATGACGAAATTAAAAATGTTAACGGGTCCACGGGTCACGCTCGGGGTGCGATTTCATTCACTCAAGGAGAAGCGCGTGCAAATGTATGAAATAAGTAGACGCGAGGCTCGAACCCACACTCTAAGTTTATCCTAAAATGTTCAAAAAATTTATGACCACCCATGCGAAGCTGGGACAGGCCGCTAGTATTTATTAAAGTGAAGCTAAGTTTGTTGCGTGGAACTGGAATCTAGATTCACATAGTTTTAAGACGTTTCAAAGTGATCCTTGTGATTCAACTGAATAAATATCTTTTGACTTTGATTTTGAAGAAACCATGCTTAACTCACACACTCACACGTGGAGTTAAAATTCTGTACTGTAAAAATACATTTTGGAATATGGATCGTTTTAAATTCTAGAATCTGTTTTCAACCCTTGGCTAACATAAGAAAGGTCCTCGCATCATCTAGTAATGAGATAGGAATTTTATTATATTTTTAACCGACTTCAAAACAAAGAGAAGGAGGTTCTCAATTGTTTTTATGTTTTATTACGAGATCACACTTCCGCGATTATTATTAATTGATTTAAATGATTGTTTTTTGTTTGGCAGGTTCAGAGGTTTTATAGAAATTAAATAAATAAATAAATAAATAATTAAATAAAAAAATAATTATTTATGTTTTTCAGCATTTGAAGTCGTTTGTTTAGATATATTATTATTTTATTAAATTAAAAAAAAACTTTTATTACATTATTTTCATCCATTATTTTTTCAACCACATTCTACTATTTTTTAGTTATTCAAATATTTTATAAGATAAAAATAAAAAACTTATTTATTATTTTTAAATTATGTAGTCAAATTTTTCAAATCTACTGGGATAGATTTTCGCCCTACCCTATCCTTTTCGCAGCCACTCAAACAATAAAAAAAATCAAGCTCACCATTCAAATGATAAATAACAGCTGAACACGAACTAAACAATAAAAATAATAAAAACACTCTTCCGATCATAGCGAACGACATTTCTTTGGGTCCTTGCAAAAATAAATGTCCACACAGATTCCATAAGAACTAATGCGTGATCTTTACTATTCATAGACCTATACCTACTTGGCAAAACTTGCCAACCAGTAATAACAAGAGAATGTCAAAGCTAGTTTGAAAAATATTTAGAGTAGCTAGAGGAGACTGGGTACGTTTGTAACATTTTTTGTCTGTCGTCCATAGAATCAAAACTAACTTTTATTTGTCCTAAGCACTTTAAACAATAGGTACATCAACTTAAATGTCGTTTATCTACCTTTTTTATGGTAATAACTTAGCCCTAAGTAGGCAGTAGTTACACGATACTAAACAGTTTAAAAAACATCTGCCTCTGTTACAATCGACCCCCATACCAGGGGCGGTTGTAACAGAGGTTGGGGGCAGTTGAAACACCACAAAAACAAACAAAAAAGTGAGTCTAGATACTTTTATTAAGATTTAATCACATAGGTACGAGTATTAAGTCTATGTTTCATTAAAACTTATTTATGTATCATTTTCGTAAACGATTTTAATCAATCAGTGCAGTGGTATCAAACGGTGCGCAAACAAACTTAAAATCTTGAGTAAATTCTTCTGGGCATCTGAAAATTCAGACAAAAAAACCCCGCGGCCTAGCACTTACTATTCACAAGATATTGCTACTGTTTCAACCGTCCTTTGTTACAACTGTACCCAGTCTCCCCTAGTAGGAATAGATGCAAACAGGCTTTGAAGAGCTACAGTGAATGCCATAGATAGAGCATGTACACAGTAGGTGGCAACTAGGAACTTATAACTGACCACTGGTAAAAATGTTTAAAAGCTTTTTTTTTGACCCCGTTGTCAAAAAAAAACTCGCTCGCACATTTATGCATTTGAAATATATAAAATCACTGAAGTTATTTTAGAAAAATTGCAATCAATCAGACGCTAGGTGACGTTAGCTCAATTAGCATTAACTCTGTGTTAATTTTATATTTTTTATTAGCCTGTTTCGTCCCACTGCTGGGCAAAGGCCTCCCCCAAGGACTTACAATTTTTATCGTTATTAAAAGATTAATTACGAAATAAGTATTAACCACATCTACACTATCTACACTATCTACACTTCTACACTAATATTATAAAGAGGAAAGATTTGTATTTTTGTATGTTTGTATTTTTGTATAATTGTATGTAACGAATAGGCTCAAAAACTACTGGTCCGATTTCAAAGATTCTTTCGCCATTAGAATGCTACATTATCCCTGAGTAACATAGGCTATATTATATTTTCAAAAAAATCAGGGATCCTTACTAAAACTCCAATAATGTAACCCAAGGTGGAAAACAAAAACCTTACATCGCGTGCGCTGCGAAAACTATTGATGATAGAACAAAATAATGTACTACGACTTTGCAGAACACGTCATCATCTACAAAAAATGTCGCGACAGCATATGTCTATCTATTATAGTTATGTCACAATAAGTGTTATTTTATTATAAAAAATAATTGAAATGCCGCCGCTAGAAAAGGGTCTTTATTTGTACCTTGGTATTAATCCTTATCCAAATAAATCATTTCGTATTCAAGACTGTTTCAATACCTATAGATTACTTTTTGAATTTTACAAATCGGACATTCCATTCAAAAGGAATAACGAAATTAAAAATTTTAGCTCGCTTTAAAATATTATTAGTGAACGCGCGGTTCCAAGGGGCGCGTTTTTACTCACTCAGGGAGAAGGGCGTGCGAAATAAGTACACGCGAGACTCTAACCTACGTTCTAAGTTTATCCTAAAATGTTAAAAAAATGTATATCCACCCATGCGAAGCTGGGACAGGCCGCTGGTATAAAATAAAGTACAACTCTGACATGTAAGTGAAATATTTACAATTCAATTGAATTCAATTTATTTAAATCAGACTTATTCCATAGATATTTGTTAGTAACATTTTAACTTAAAAATAGTGTTAGTGACAATTTATTTGAATTTCGTGTTGATGAGTGTGCAGCTGCATCCAGTAATTATGGAGGGGACAGTCCCACCTCTCAGACAATGCGTTCACGATACTGTTCGGGCTGCCACGGATTCGTCTTCATAATGAGGCGCATCGTTTGCGTACTATGGCATGAAAGCCATCCACTCTATTTTCCGCAAACATGCCCGAAGCGCTGCAGAAACGTGGCAGCCCCAACAGGACCCTGAACGCGTTATTATATTGAATCCGTAAGGCGTTGTATGTTTTCTTCGTGTATCTGGTCCAGAGGCTGCAAGTATAAAAAGACTGGCAATAAGCTCTAAACAGCGTTATTTTAACATTTTTAGTATTAGTTGCAAACCTCCGGGCCAGCATGTTAACACGAACACACTACGCCCTACGTTCTCTCTCCAAGTCTACTTGAACTTGAATTTTCGAAAAATCGCAATCATAGGAAAACTTGTATCGATCAAAATTAAATTTTTACTAAACTAAACAAAGCAAACTTTTGAGTAGGAAAATATGTATCGATCAAAATGACATTTTTACTAAACTGTGTGCAATATGATTGCACACAAAATGGTTGATTGCGATTTTTCGAAAATGAGTTTAGTGATTTTATATCTTTCAACATGTCGAAACGTGCGAGCGAGAGTCACATTAGCTCTTGCATTCGCCTTAAGACAAACTCTTTGTTCGATGTTTTGGTCCATTATGAATTTCGCAACACTGTTAGTTAGTTATACAGTGCTGTTTTTAGTTAGATCAATCTAGTGTGTCAGAGTAGTAGAGCTCTTTGTGTGTGGCTCGTCCGGGGAAGTACTACCACCACGCCTTTTTCTGCCGCCAAGCAGCAACGCTGTGTTTCGGTTTGAAGAGTGTGGTTGCCGGTGTAATTACAGGCACATGAGGCTTAATATCTGTATGCCTCAAGTTGATGGACGCAGAGCACTGCATCGTAGGGCACGTTCCTATCGTGCGTGACTTACGAGGCAATGCTTTGTTATAGGTGATGGTTACCACTCAACATCAGATGGGCCATCTGCTTGTTCCATTAGCTAATGGTATTAAAAAATACTTTTTTGACAGAACGGTCATCTCGTTTTGTCACAAAAAATAGACATAAGTCTAAAACTCTACAAGAGCAAAGAACTTAGACTAAGTATCATAAATACCTCCATGGCTAAGAAGATGCGTACCCAAATTGTCGTCTTGTTCTGTCAAATGAAGACCAAATCGGAATTCTAATTTCAAATTTTGTATTTTGTCTGCAAATGCTAAGATGCGCACTAAAAGTTTTTTTTTTTATTCGTTCGACGTGCCCGAGGTAGAATTTCAGTGCCTTTAGAATTACAAAACCCATTGCGGTGTACCTAACCGAACGGCGCCGGCCGCCGGGCTTACCGGGTTTGTTATGATGATATTTACTTAAATTTTCTTGGCGGTTGGCTCCATGTTTTTTCAAACTCCGGATATTGCCTTTTAAAAAAGTTTTAGCGGGGTTTTTAATGATTGCTCGCGTTTTTGTTTTGGGAAGCACCGTTTGCAGTCGAAGAAATTTTTCTACATGAGTCTTCGACGACAATTATCTCTCTCGTGGTGCGCGTCTTAGAGTAAACAAGATACGAATTGTCAACGACAAAATTTTGTCATCTCGCGAACACATGACCCTTTAGCCCTACAGATGCTGGTACATCTATTGATTGTGTAGTAACAAACTTATCACCAATGTATTAGCGTGAAATCCTTGGCAATGGGTGTATCGGACAATTCCACTACAAAACATTATAAATGGCTAACTGTGCATAATGTCAGTTAGCAGAGGTTCAATTGCAAAAACATAGCATGCCAAAAAGAAGGCTAATTGAAACTCGGTTACTTATTGAGCCCAAAATATACGAATTCTGTAGGTACAGCTGTTCTTTCCTATGACTGGGAAAACATATCAATGAATACAATATTGACACCTTCAACAATTTTATGAGCAAAGTGCTAAAATGAATGTTTACTTTCCTGTAATTCTAAAGAATAACAAAATAAAAAGAAAATGAAGGTGGATGACAAACGATATTATTAAAATTAAACGAGATCTAAATGACCTGCACTTAATGCAGGATTACAATGAATAGACAGTCTATTCATAGTTTTTTTTTACAATGAATAGACTGTCTATTCATTGTAAAAAAAAACTGATCGTTTGACTACAATCTCACCGACAATGTAGCCGACGTTGGAGCAGAACGGTCTAAAAGACACCTATTCACTCTTGCCTTGAAGAGACTGATATTGTAGTGGTCAGGAAAAACAGACGACAGTAATGAGTTCCACTCCTTAGCGGTTCGCATAATGAAGGTAGTGGTATTGAAAAAAGGTATGTGGTTAAGCAGGGAGAGACCAAATGCTGCAGCGCTTGAATTTGAAACTGCAAAGGCTGTGTCCGACTGGGGCAATGCGAATAAGAGTAGTAGAGCTGTTTGTGTGTGGCTCGTCCGGGGAAGTACTACCACCACGCCTTTGTCTGCCGCCAAGCAGCAACGCTGTGTTTCGGTTTGAAGAGTGTGGTTGCCGGTGTAATTACAGGCACATGAGGCTTAACATCTGTATGCCTCAAGTTGATGGACGCAGGGCAGTGCATCTTAGGGCGCGTTCCTATCGTGCGTGACTTACAAGGCAATACTTTGTTATAGGTGATGGTTACCACTTAACATCAGGTGGGCCATCTACTTGTTCCATCAGCTAATTTATTTATTTATTTGATCACCAACACAGTGTACACCGTTACATGCGTTTACAAAAATGGATTGAAATAAATTAAATGCCACTGCAGTTACAGGCGAAGACATCATGCTTACATAAAAATAAACAGAAAATATGAGCGAGTAACAAAATTAACTAATACTATGCCTAAAAATAAACAATTGAAAATATTGAAAAAAAAAGCGTTGAATTTGGTCAAATTCAAGCTCTAAAACGCAAGCATGTCTCTTTTCTGCTAAGAAAAGTCAGTTTCTCCAAGTTCCTGTTTTCCGAGATGTACCTTTAGCTGTACAGGATCACCTGGAACTCCTCGGCGCTACTCTGACGCCTGCTCTCAACTTATACTTATATTAGTATAGACAAGACTATAATAAGAACATGTAATGGCTTCACTCCTGTAACATGCAGATATAAAAATCATTCCCTTTTCTTTCTTATATTGTACTTACCTAGTAGACTTGCAAAATCAGGTAAACAGTGTAAATAATTATAAGAAATTTCGCTCCTAATTTATGCTCATATTGAAGAGTAGACTGTTAATGGTCCTATTATGTTAACTTATATGCACTTATAAGTTAAAATTATAGAACTAAACGTACTTGCAGCCCAGTAGCTAATACCAGAACCAGTATAAGTGTTATACTAAGTGCAATACTCCTATAATGTATGCATACTAGGATAAAAATGCTTGTTGGGAGGCTTTGGAAGAGTCCTGTAGGTACAGTGTATGCCATAAGGCATGTAGGTACATAGTAGGAAGGACCTATGTCCTAGGACCTAGGACATGCTTACATATAACTGACCACTGATGCATGTGATTGTCAGAATGTGTCGTCTTTTAACAATGTTAATAAAATACAGTGATATAAGAGATTTCAACCAATTTTGGTTTCGGACGCAGCAGTCCTTTTCCCCTTTTTTTTTCCTTTAGGATGTGACTTAGACTTTTTAATCGCTTAGTGTTATAGCTGTACCACACCTCTTAGTCTTCTTCTTGTCGTGTCACTAGTTTCTTTCGAAACAGTGTGGTGAAAGGATTTTAAGTGCGCCTCAAGAGGCTCCTTTCGAGCACTTGACACATGTTATAGAACTTTTTAGGTTCCACGACATGCCGGTTTCCTCACGATGTTTTCCTTCACCGTTTGAGAGTACTGGTATTGTGCACATAATTTTTTTGAACAGAAACACTCATTGGTGCACGACCGGTTTCGAACCCACGACCTTAGGATCGGAAGGCGGGGCCGCTACCACTAGACCACCAGTGCTCTACCTCTTAGTGAGAAAATACTTTACGTGAGTGAACGTAAACACAAACATATTTTCAATATTCCACAAGCGGAAAATTTTCGGAAGCGCGTTGAAGTCTTTTGTATTTAAAAGTGTGAATATCACTGTAATTACCTTTAGGTTGGTACACACGGATACAGTGCAGTGTAGCCTGATGCGTGTCCGTGTGTACCTACCTCATTTGTTTATATCGGTATAGGTTCATTCTGTTAGTAAAACCGGTATATGATGATGATGATAGTACTTAAGATAAAACCTATATGTATTGTTGTAGTAGCCTCGATCTGCGGTAGGTAGAGACTTAATTCCGTACTTACAGGAGGGATCCTGTAAGTACGAAATTAAGTCTGAATGTATCTTAGTTTGTTATTAATTATGTACATGAATAATATAGGAACGGTTCATGTAACGACTGTCAAACCTTCTAGTGAAGACGCAACCGTCTTCGTGTTGGAACTGGCCAGCAAGAGACACTTCGAAACGTCTTAAAACTAGGATATCTAGGATATATGTATAGGAAAGGATATCTGAGTTTTGTTATTCGTTTTCTGTATCGTCAGGCAGTTTTTGTATGGAGACTCGATGAGCGCCTTTATGGGGTGTGCTGAGAACTGTGTGAGGGTCTCCATACAAAAACGACCAGACTTGGCGTACAGAGTAATACAGCGCGCGTGTGCAAAGGATGCACTCTACTCACGCTTGACTCGCGCACAGCCCTGTGATTGCATAATCTGGTAACCAGTTTTCAGCTCAGTGAGCTAATGAGGCGGCTGAGTGGGGTGAATGAACTATAAAAAGACTAGAAGCAAAAAACATGTATTTGGAAGCTAAAATTAAATATACCTACGTACCCAATTTTTTTATTACCTAATACCCAATTAAACAGACTTAAATCTACACTAATATTATAAAGAGGTAAACTTTGTATTTTTGTATTTTTGTATTTTTGTATTTTTGTATGTAACGAATAGGCTCAAAAACTACTGGTCCGATTTCAAAAATTCTTTCACCATTAGAATGCTACATTATCCTTGAGTAACATAGGCTATATTATATTTTCAAAAAAATCAGGGATCCTTACTAAAACTTCAATAATGTAACCCAAGGTGGAAAACAAAAAACCTTACATCGCGTGCGCTGCGAAAACTATTGAAGATAGAACAAAATAATGTACTACGATTTTGTAGAACACGTTATCATCTACAAAAAATGTCGCGACAGCATATGTCTAACTATTATAGTTATGTCACAATAAGTGTTCTTTTATTATAAAAAATTAATTGAAATGCCTCCGCTAGAAAAGGGTCTTTATTTGTACCTTGGTATTAATCCTTATCCAAATAAATCATTTCATAATTAAGACGGTTTCAATACCTATAGATTACTTCTTAAATTTTTCAAATCGGACATACCATTCAAAAGATATGACGAAATTAAAAATGTTTACGGGTCCACCGGTCATGCGCGGGGTGCGATTTCACTCAATCAAGGAGAAGCGCGTGCAAATGTATGAAATAAGTAGACGCGAGGCTCGAACCCACGGTCTAAGTTTATCCTAAAATGTTCAAAAAATTTATGACCACCCATGCGAAGCTGGGACAGGCCGCTAGTAAACTATACATAGCTACTTGGTACATTCCATGAATAAATCCATAGGTGGGTAATAAGTTAATATAAATACATAAAGTCAATAGTTATTTTTTGGTAACAAAGTTAACAAAGACAGGCACATAATAAATCAGATACTTAAACGATTTATCATGTTACTTTGGACAAGTATTAGGTATTCTGCTTGGTTTACTATAGCTAGGTCTACTTCTAATGAAGATTGTCCTCATGGGATGCGTATTCTGCTCCAACAATAATGCGTAAATCCAGATTGTGAACTGGTTCTGTCGTGGTACTTTAAGGTGGATTGCTACTTTCCTTAAGATTCAAGACCACTCAATCCTTCTTGAACAGCGTGTTTCTTCGAGATCGGGCAGTACCTATGGGGAACTCGGAACCTATAGGAGATACATAATGGAACAGTTTATATTCTATTTAACTACTAATAGTGGTTCGCCCGAACTAAGTTTTCGTGACCACCACGCCTTTTTCTGCCGCCAAGCAGCGTTGCTGTGTTTCGGCTTGAAGAGTGTGGTTGTCAGTGTAATTACAGGCACAAGAGGCTAAAAACCTGTATGCCTCAAGTTAATGGACGCGGGGCAGTGCATCATGAGGCACGTTCCTATCGTGCGTGGCTTGCGAGACAATGATTTGTTATATAGGTGATGGTTACCACTTAGCGTCCGGGGGGCCATCTGCTTGTTCCATCAGCTAGTTGTATAAAAAAATGTCCGCTCTAGTCTTACATTGATACCCAACACGATATTTGGCCTCTGACTAGCTCTTAACCTACTTGGGGTAACCAATTGTATCTCAAAAATCATACATACGTACTAGAATAAAAATAAAAATGGTATTGGGATGTACAAACCAAACCTATTCATATGACACCTCACTTAATATATTTTTGTGTAACAATTTTTTTTATAACCCCTAGTTCGATTAAATTTATTAAAGTTTCCCAATTTGGCCAATTCATATAAATTTTTCAAGTACAACCTATCGACCTACCAAGTTTCGTGCAGATCGGATCAAAGGGTCCGAAAATTAAAGTAACCAACCACGATGTTTGGACTTACCTCTGACTACCACTAACTAACTATATTAGGTAACGAAGTTTCAACTGAATTGGCCTATTGATTGAAGAGTTTCGTTGCACCCTTCCATCATCAGACCAGGTCGCTATCACCATTTTATGAGGACTGAGTAGATTCTTAATTTATCTCAAGAAAAAAAAAAATTACACATGAAGATTAACATCTGTATGCCTCAAGTTGATGGACGCTGGGCAGTGCATCGTAGGGTACGTTCCTATTGTGCGTGACTTACGAGGCAATGCTTTGTTATAGGTGATGGTTACCACTTAACATCAGGTGGGCCATATGATTGTTTCATCAGGTAGTTGTATAAAAAAAAAAGTTTAATTGTATTAATGACCTAGAATAGCATAATAATAATCCACGAAGCCACGCGAGCAAATATTGTATTTGGTCTTAGAATTTGGTCTGTTCTAGCACTTCCTTGGGGTGTTTAGCTTTAGTCTTCACCAGCCTCATGAGTGGAGCCTCCACCATCAGACAGAACGGGAGGGAGATCAAGAACGTTAGCATCACCACGCCGAAGTGGATTAACGTCTGGAATAGAAAAAAAACTCAGTGTACCTCCTCTATCCTCTATTCTGATTACGTTTCATTTATAAAAGTTTTACTAAGAACAAGTTATTTAAACAAAACTTCGAGAACCCTGCTTTTTTTTATCCTAATTTCTGGTCGGAAAGGGGTTAGAAATTTATTTGAAAATAAGCTCACCATGTTGAAGGTAGAAGCGTGCGTCATCTGCGTCTTGAGTCCGATGTGAGTTTGTATTATGAAGAGATGTAGCAAGTACACGGAGTACGACAGTCGGCTGGGGACCACCCAGACTTTCCACTCAAAGAATTTGCAGACAAAAGCTGGAAACACAGGTAATATCAAGAGGAACACAGGTAATGAAAGAAGATGATTATGTAATTACTCACTGTTGAACTTCATAGCGAGGCCTAGGACTATGAAGCCGACTACAGTGCCAATGAACAGCCGCTGCAGCGCTGCGTACGCCATCCGCATCGCCAGCGGCAGCCGCGCTCCGTCGTTGTAGAACATGGAGCCCGAGTAGAACAACGCCGCTATCGAGGGGACGCTGAGCCAATTCAGAACGATGCATATCTGTGGAGCCACAATTATAAATAGGACAAGGTGAAACAAAACGTAAGTAATGCTCTAAGTGAAAAAAACCAGTGTGGATCAGGCTAATATAAGAGTTTCAGCGGTAGGAGCCAAGCTGTAAGTTGCTTGTTTTTCTAGGCTTGATCGAGTAAAACTGGCGCTGTGATTTTATTTAGCTTAATGATGAGGTCGTCTTCGAATTACTTTTCGTTTTTTTATTACACTTTTTAAAATCTGGTTTTTAGTCCATGACCTTAAGATCTAAGTTCTTGTTTGCTGCTACCACTAAACCACTGGAAATATACCTTGTTATTAGACAGGTCGATGTTTTTCTTCTGGAAGCGGTACACGAGGTACCCTGTGGACATGCCGATGGCGTAGCACACGATGTTGTTATGTCCGTACACGTGCATGTAGTGGTACGTGTCATTTAACAGTGTCCGATAGAACCTGCAATAGAGGTAGTAGATATATGATCTGTTAGAATAAAATAAGCGAAGAGGAAGAATAAGGAGCCAAATCAAACAGAAGGTCGCTGTCTTTCGTTTGACCCCTGAAACACAAAACGGCTTTTTCCATGTGGTCTAGACTCTAGAGTAAGGGTCTACTTGACCATATAAACTTACTCCGGCTTCATAAGCACTAGCCCATCCAGATCCCACATCCACACGTGGGCGGCTGGCAACGCCATCCCTAGAGCGATGACCAGCCCCAGAACGATGCTTCTGCCTCCGCGGCGTGTCACGAAGTAGATCAGCAGGCCTAGGCAGAACAGCTGTGTGTCTGCTGCAATGTGCCTGAAAAAATAATTAACAGTTTATTTTGCGACATACCATGTGACGTTTTCAAAGATTTTCGATTACGAAAATCTTTTTTGCTCATTCCGTTGCGTGGTATCCACTCAAAAACGTTTCTGCCTCTAACTAATTTAACTAAAGTTTGATATTTTGCCTTTGGCCAATAATTAAGTTTTTAAGCTCACCAGGTATGCAGTGCGCAGAAGTTTCCATCAGCGATATAGTTATTGATGTAGAGGAGATGCGCCCACCAGTAGCGGCGGCAGTCGCTGACTACGGAGTCAGCTACGAATATGCGCCACAGCGGTCCGGAGCCCAGGTGGCGTAGCCAGGTCGACATGAAGGCCAGTACTACGGCGTATGCGGGAGTAAGTCTAGAATTCGTCATCGTAGCGGGAATGTAAGCTTGCATAAATATCAAAACTGGAGCCAATTTTATTTATGCAAGTAAGTTCACTCGGAGTTTCGTCTCTGAATGTCGCAAGTTTTTGTGTCTCGAATCAAATTTTTAAAGTAAATAGATATCATTGTAGTGTAGATACTTGCGACTTTAAAAGACACTGCGTTATATTATTACCAAGACATACATTTATCTCTAATACTATAAGACTCAAAGTCCTGACTGACTGACTGACTGACTGACTGACATATAGACAACGCACAGCCTAAACCGCTGGTCCTAGAGACTTGAAATTTGAGGAGTACATAGCTCTTATGGCGTAGAGGTGCACTAAGAAGGGATTTTTGGAAATTCAACCCCTAAGGGTGTAAAAAGGGATGAAAACGTTTGTATGAAAAATAGTATTCCTTGAACCTACAAACTTGAAACTTGGAGAACATATACCTCAAAGCAAAAAAAAAAAAATAGGAAAGGCATTTTTAGTTTTTTAAAACTACCCTTAATAAGTGTGCAAAGGGATGTAAAAGTTTGTATGGGAGTTTTTTGACCGATGGTCCTAGAGACTTGAAATTTGAAGAGTACATAGGTCTTATGACGTAGAGGTGTACTAAGAAGGGGTTTTTGGAAATTCAACCCCTAAGGGTGTAAAAAGGGATGAATGCGTTTGTATGAAAAATTGTATTCCTTGAACCTACAAACTTGAAACTTGGAGTACATATACTTCAAAGCAAAAAAATAGGAAAGGCATTTTTAGTTTTGTAAAACTACCCTCAATAAATGTGCAAAGGGATGTAAAAGTTTGTAAGGGAGTTTTTTGACCGATGGTCCTAGAGACTTGAAATTTGAAGAGTACATAGGTCTTATGACGTAGAGGTGTACTAAGAAGGGGTTTTTGAAAATTCAACCCCTAAGGGTGTAAAAAGGGATGAAAGCGTTTGTATGAAAAATTGTATTCCTTGAACCTACAAACTTGAAACTTGGAGTACATATACTTCAAAGCAAAAAAATAGGAAAGGCATTTTTAGTTTTGTAAAACTACCCTTAATAAATGTGCAAAAGGATGTAAAAGTTTGTAAGGGAGTTTTTTGACCGATGGTCCTAGAGACTTGAAATTTGAAGAGTACATAGGTCTTATGACGTAGAGGTGTACTAAGAAAGGGTTTTTGGAAATTCAACCCCTAAGGGTATAAAAAGGGATGAAAGCGTTTGTATGAAAAATTGTATTCCTTGAACCTACAAACTTGAAACTTGGAGTACATATACTTCAAAGCAAAAAAATAGGAAAGGCGTTATTAGTTTTTTTAAACTACCCTTAATAAGTGTGCAAAGGGATGTAAAAGTTTGTATGGGAGTTTTTTGACCGATGGTCCTAGAGACTTGAAATTTGAAGAGTACATAGGTCTTATGACGTAGAGGTGTACTAAGAAGGGGGTTTTGGAAATTCAACCCCAAGGGGTGTAAAAGGGTTGAAAACGTTTGCATGAAAAATAGTATACCTTGAACCTACAAACTTGAAACTTGGAGTATATGAACTTTTAGGCAAAAAAATTGGAAAGGCTTTTTTAATTTTTTAAAACTACCCATAATAAGCGTGCAAAGGGATGTCAAAGTTTGTATGGGAGTTTTTTAACGCATAGTGCGATTGATTTCAAACTTGAAGTAAATATACTCCACAATAAATAATTTAAAATCACGTTTTCAATATTTTAAAACTACTTCTGCAAAGTTTCAAGGTTTGTATGGGAGATTTTTAACTGTAACTGTGCAATTAACTTCAAACTAAAAGAAAATGTGTTCTGTGGATAAATAAGATAAAGACGTTACCCTCCTTCGTTGCGCTCGAGTAAAAAGAATACCTACAACGAGGCGTTAATGTTCTAAAAACGGGAATCTTGAGTTGGTACGAAGAGATCTGAGGGTACCTATCTACCGTGCCTGTGGATCAATGTCGTGAAGCTGTTTCGTTTCGTTTGCTTTTGGGGTAGAAACTAGGAACAAATAAGTACATATTTTCCGTGTAAGGTTGTCTTTGTTGTATTTGTCATGTTTGTGCTAAACTCAGTACCTATACCTACCTACCTAATATAGGTAATGTACGCCTATAGGTATCCCTTATACCTAGGTAGGTATTTAAAATCCTACCCTAATAATATACAAATCAATGCGAAAGTTACGATGTTTGGATGTTTGTGGTTCAATCACGGTTCACCACTTCAACGCGTGTGAAGCCGCGGGAAGCCACTAGTCTACTAATAAGACGATAAGTTACCCAACTTTTGGGAGGTCTCCTAGCACGACATTCTTTTCGGTCCTCCGCCAAATGAATCCAGTGAGCTCCCACTGCCTTTACAATATCATCCGGCTTGTGATCTGCTCCGAGATCGTCGACCCTCGCGTATGAGACTGTAGTGATTTCATACCTCCACCACCTCGTGATCCATAATTTCGGAGCCAGCTTCCACCCCACGGGGTTCTTCTCAGCATAGACCTCCAGGTTGTACACGAGCAAGAATCCGGACATGATGAAGAACACTTGTACAATCACCAAGCCGTTGAATATCAGTTGGTAGTATGCATTTTCGTACAGCTGAGGATAAACAAAATATTGAACTATAACGATTCGTGTCGAGGAGGTTGATTGGATGAATGAAATGTGCAATTTCGATACCTGTTTGCATGTTCTTCAAATATTGGGCATCTAGACTATGAACAGCATTATAATGCTTATAAACGATTTACTTAGAACGGTTCACAAAGACATGAGTGCGAATAAATCAGCCAAAGCGTAACGGATTACTAACCGGGAAAGCTTACGAAGTCAATATCTACCCCTGTAAATACGGCGGCGTTGGGTTACAATTGTCAGCTTGGTAGCAGCATAGTCTTTAGTCTGTTTATGGTGTATTTGGCCAATACTTATATAAGTTGAGTTGTATAAATTAAATAAATATGTCGCAAAATCTCACCTCTTCAACTTCATGAATGTTGTCGGTGAAGCCTAAACTGTGGACTAGCATAACATGGGCCGTGATCATCAGGAATATCGTGAAAACCCTTTAAAACAATACATTGTTAGAACCTAGACAAAAAAAATCTTTTTATAGTATAGGTAGTTCTTTTATTATTATATATCAGACGATAAACAATAATAAAAGAAGAGAATCATTTGGTAGATGTTATTAAAAGATGTTTAAAATTTGCATTTCTGCGGATTTAAATAACTAGTCTACCTAGTCTCGCATCAGCATACTTATTCATTTTATTCTATTTATGATTAGATATAATATTATTAGCTGTCCTGGTGTATATTTATAAACTTTGGTCAGTGTCCTATCTTTGGTGATAGCGAGTTGGTTTGATGATGGAGCCAAAATCCAGCATTTCTGATTCAGATTCATTAGCACTTAGCAACACCATGACATCAGCGTAGCTAATATTACTGACACACACTTCGTCGATGTAATAGCCGGCATAGATGCTGCTGAGCACACCTATCAGCGCATTAACGTAATGTTTGAACATATGAGTTTAACGATGAGTATTATTTACCTTATTCCATGTAGTCCTGTCAGTCTCTTTGCTCTCATTTCTTCTGACTCGTTTGATGTCAACCTTTTCCAGTTGTTTATGACAGAGAAGCTCAGTAAGAATTGGTTACCTGTAAGATAAACAAGATTTTGTAAAGAATTACAAAATCATAATATTGTAAACAGTGGCGTAGCTATCGTAGGGCCAGGTGGTGTAGTGCTCCAGGGTCCCGGAGCTCAGGGGGCCCTTTAACCTAAACTTTGAAAATAGAGGGTCAGCCAGCTCCCGAAGCTAGAAAACCTGAGTTGAGCCAGCTTACAAAATTCTTTCCTATGCCCGATTCTTTCTCTATGCACCAGGGCCCTTGTCCAACTAGCTACGCCACTGATTGTAAATGATCATAGTAAGTGATAGAGTGTACCTTTGGAATCCATAACCATCAAGCTACATATAATATCGTACAAAGTCCCGATGAAGTTGGCCACGAAAATAGCCACGAATACCCCCAAAACTATCCAATCTCCTAAATCTATCTCAATGTGCTGGCCTTTTTTCTCACAGTAATACAATTCTGTAACTGAGTCCAAGCCGTAAGAAGAATATATAGTTTCGTTGAGGCATCCCGCAAGGATCTTCACTAGGCCCTCTGTTGTTTGAATGCTGTTGTTCTTTATATGGCTTTTACAAGTGGAAGTGACGCAGACGCCTCGCTGTAGGTAGGTGTGGTTGTAGTGCTTGATTGTGCTTTCTGAATATTCCTGGAACATGAAAAATATGTTTCTGCATTACTCGGCACATTAGAAATAGATATTCTACGGTTTTTGCTAGCCCTTACAAAGTATTGTTTATTTCTCAACCTGACAAAAGTATTGTTATATTTTTCACCTTCTTTAAATATATACGACAATATATTTTAAAGCCTAATGTTTTCACCAAAGCATTCACTATCTTAGTTAAAAATACCCTTAGGTTAGTAACAGTATTACGTAAATGATTAATAGATGTCTACATAATTGGAGACATCTATTAATATATAAATTTAAGGATCCCCACATTCATAATATTCGGTTACAAAGTGATCAAGAATTATATAGTTAGATAGGTTATGATCATGAATAATCCATATAAGTATCTGAAAGTGTATTAATGTAATAAGTGCGTAGGTGTACCCAAACGTAACAAACAAGCAGACACACCTGTTGGTGACGGATCCACATGAAGTTCAGCTCATATTTTGCGACTCAATAGTTTGCTTACCTACTAGTTTTCATACTTATGCAAACTTTTGAATAGGAAAACTTGTATCTTCTGACGAGTTAATTAGAATAAAAGAGTAATTCTTGATGACGAGTTAAGATATGGAGTTTTTTTAGGGGACAAAAATAAAAAAGTTATGCAAAAAATCAAGTTACATGTCATATGGGCTTTGTTTGGACTTTCCAAAACCATTTTTACTTCTTTTAAAGGACGCCCGGTTTTTGAGATGCAACAAAAAAGTAAAATTAAGATAACCAACGATCCAAGAGCTCTCATCTTGTGTGAGTTTCATTGAAATCAAGGTTTTTCTGCTGGTCGGCCAGTTCCTTTGCTTTTTTCTTATTTTTTTTCTTGAAATAAATTAAATCATAAATAAATAAATAAATCATAAATCATTTATTCTCTGTGAATCTAGGTAGGTTTATAAAAACAGATGTCATGGTTAGGGATGAACACTGGATCCTGCCATTAGGAAACGTCGTTCGAACAGCACCCAGAGTAGACGTGTATCACATTTTTGCAAAACATTTTTAAAAAGTGCCACTCAAATCTGTACCGTGTTTCTAATACAATTTGAACCCAATTAGTACATCGTGTAATTACAACGAATTCATTTTGTTTCTGTGTGAATCGACGGAATAACAAGACTGCGGAAGGCAGCAGTGCGCCTGCGGCGCCCTTCACCCCCTCGAGGAAACGAAACAGCATACTATTTTTCGTTTCGTTCACAAGACCGCAAGTACCAATAAATACCCAATAGCTTTACCAACGGCGGTAATCCGATCTACATTGTGTCCATCGCTGCATTATTTCTGGCGGTAACAATAATTTCCTTCCCGTGCCAGCAGTGAGCATTGCCCAACGCACTAGAAACTCATTTGTATAGCGAGTAAGCTCACCGCAGTTATGAGCGCCGTGCAGCGTTCGCCTCCATGCGGTGGATCGCAGCCGGATTTATCGAGGCTAAGCAATATGGAAACGGACTCCTCAATAACATTTCGAAAAAGGAAACAGCCACTTGATCATGACTGTGCATGCTCTAGCGAGATTAAAGAAATGCGTAACGAGCTTACTCGTGTTGCCTCTTTACTGGAAAAATATGTAGGATCCAATGAGCAGTTAATGAATAAAATGCAAGAGAGTATTTCTGAAGTCAAAACTCAAATTACCGAAATTAAAACCACCAATGAGCAAACTAAAAACCTGATTCAGAACAATATCACTGAAGTAAAGAATCAGATTAGTGACATTAAATCATCCACATCGAATATAGCGATGGAACAGAAAAGCATTAAATCGCGCTTTTCCCTACTTGAAAACAAAGTAACATTGGGTGAAAACAAAATTAAGTCACTGGAATCGAATTTTAACAAAATCGATGTATCATCTCTTACTACATCAACCTCAAGATTCGAGGATCAATTACGCTCAAACGAGCAATTGATTCGCGAAGTGAAAGAGCGCACTGAAAGAGAGAAAAATATCATCATCGTGGGTCTCCCTGAACAAAGCTCCCCTAGTGCTGAAGAAAGAATGTCTAAAGACGAGTATGATATTCTTGAAATCACTGATTCCGTTTCTACGGACATTCCAAAGCCAGTAAGAGTCATACGAATCGGCAAATTCAACCCGGGAAAAAATCGAATAGTTAAAGTTTGCTACGATACACTGGGACCTGCCAAACAACTACTACGCAACAAAGAAAAGCTCCCCGAAAATATAAGGATATATTCAGATCAAACTCCGGCGCAACAAAAATATCTGCAAGATCTAAAAGAGGAGCTGGTCCGTCGTATAGGGAATGGTGAAGCAGATCTCACCATTAAATATATCAACGGGACACCCAGCATTATAAAAACGACACCTGCAAAAAACTCCCAATAGTAAACCCTACCATAGCTACAAATGCGAACAGAAATACTTATGAAGTAACTAGTAACTATCAACTTCTACAAACCGGCAAATCCAGACTTACATTTCTCTATTTAAATGCACGTAGTATTCGAAAAAGGGGGAAGCTCGACGAGCTGAAATGCATCCTTCGATCCATACCAACAACAGTTCAAATCATACTACTAACAGAAACCTGGATCAGAAATGAACCACAAGCCCTCAAATTACATATACCAGACTATACACATTACTATAATTACCGTACTGACAGAAAAGGAGGTGGAGTTTCTGCATATGTGCACAACAACCTGAAACACAGCCAGTCGGAATCAAATTACCAAGATGGAAACAATTACCTATGGATACGGCTAGAGCAGTACGCCCTTGAAATTGGAGTAGTGTACAAGCCTGGTGACACCAACTCGGAAAACTTCTTTGAAGTATATAGTTCACAACTACAGCAGAGGAAGAGGGCGATAGTCTTTGGAGATTTCAACCTTGATCTAATAAAAAAAGAACAGAAAACCAAACAGTATAAAGAAGTTTTAAAGGAAGCTGGACATATAATACTCAACAAAATATGTGAAAAGTACTGTACACGACACTCGACTACGAGAAAGTCTATCCTAGACCACGTTACCACCACTTTGAATAACGATAACTTCCATATGGCAGTTATAAAATCCTCAATGACCGATCACAATCAAATCTATGTTGAATTGAAGAAAATCAAGCCTCCAGAAAAGATACGGCATAAATATGAAGCTATAGACTATACCAAATTATACACATCAGTTGAAGAAGCCCGAACTAACGAATCTGATGATGACTACATGACATTAGAAAATATTATAAAATCCCACATTAATGATTGCAAAGTAACAAAAACCAAAATACTAAATGAACCCCAAAAAGACTGGATAAACAAAGAAATAACTCATGGAATTCATCAGAGAAACTACCTATGGACAGAACTTAAGAAAAACCCGGACTGTGAAACGATTAAAGAAGACTTCATAATTTATAGAGACTTTATAAACAAATTGATACAGAACACCAAGGACAGCTACTATTATAATCAATTCATACAATATATAAACAAACCGAAAAAGATGTGGAAATTGATAAACGATTTAGCTAGTAACAAGATAAAACAAAGCTGTGCGTGTTCGAAATTAATAATCAACTCTCAGGAAATAACTGACGTAAAAACTATATGTGATGAATTTAACCGCTACTTTTCCACCATAGGCACCCTCTTAGCCGATGAAATACCTAAAAGTTTCCATGACAACTTCCTACCAGCCCTTCCTCATGAGATCCACCTTTCAAAATTAACGACGCTAGAACCTTGTACCAATGACGAAATTATTAAAATCATTACAAAACTCGACTCTAACTCGAGCGCTGGCCTTGATGGAATTAATACAAAAGCTATAAAGTGTGTAAAAAACCTTATCTCAAACAACTTAAACAAATGTTTCAATAAACTATTACTAAACGGTGAATTTCCAAACTCTCTCAAAATAGCAAAAGTCACTCCTATTCACAAATCTGGACCAAAAACTGACCCTGGTAATTATAGACCTATCTCAGTCCTACCAATACTCTCAAAAATACTTGAAAAAATTATACATAATCGGCTTGAAAAATATTTGAGTTCAATAAACTTTATTACCGAGCGTCAATATGGATTTAGACCCAAAAGTAGTACTCTTACGGCTACAATTGACTTGGTGACCAAAATCAAATCTAATATAGATAGTAGAAATGTTGTACTCGGTATATTCATCGACTTAAAAAAGGCCTTTGACACCGTGAGTCATATATTGCTGGTGAAAAAACTGGAGTGTATAGGAGTTAATGGACCTGCTCTTGAAATGTTTCGCTCATATTTGTCAAACAGATGCCAAGCTGTTAGAATAAACGAAACTCAAAGTGAAACGTTACCTGTGACTTGTGGAGTCCCACAAGGATCCATACTTGGGCCACTCCTTTTTTTGACTTATATTAACAACATACAAGAGTTAGGCTTGCATGGTCATTTAACTCTTTATGCGGATGACACATGTTTGTTCTATTTCGGACCTAATATCGACGACATCATTTCTAAGGCTCAGGCGGATTTGGACCTCTTATTTTCTTGGTTCCAGTACAACCTTTTAACAATTAATACAGCAAAAACTTGCTACATTATATTTAAAGCAAAAAATAAAATAATCCCTCCATACTCACCTCTAAAAATTAACAATATTATTTTACAGGAAAAGCACTGTGAAACATATCTTGGGCTTAGATTGGACAGCTGTTTGATGTGGAATGCACAGATCGAACACATACGCACTAAACTATCATCACTTGTTGGGTCACTACGACACATTCGGCGATGCCTTCCAAATCGAATTCGACACACCATCTATAATTCCCTTGTTAAACCACAGCTACTTTATCTAATAGAAGTCTGGGGCAGCGCCCCCAAGACAAAACTAGCCAATCTTCAAATTGTACAAAATAAAATAATAAAAACTCTTTTTAATTACCATTACTTAACCCCGACTAGTAAACTATATCAAGATACTAAAATAATGAACCTTAAACAACTATATATTTACCATACATGTATTCTCGTTCGCAAAATATTAAACGGCTCACTCCATACTAACCTAACCTTCATGCGAACAAAACAAATCACCAAGCGAAATACGCGCCGAGCTAGTTGGCTAGCATTACCCAAAGCGAGAACGAACTATGGTAAAAGAATGTTTACTTTCGACGGCGCACAGCTATTTAACAAACTACCGTCTATTATAAAAAATGTAAGCTCATTTCATGCATTTAAATTAAAACTTAAACAGCATTTGACTGTAAGCTATTCCTAACTATTATTAATAATACGAGTGCATTAGATGAGTACAAAATTGTTTACCCTGTTTAGAACGACAAAACCTACCTACTTGTTAGTATTATTCTCTTTCTTTAAACCTATACAAAGCATTATTTACAAATTTTACATTAAATCATTTAAAGAGTTTAAACAAAATAGTAATTGGAAACATTAAATAATTCATAATAAAATTCAATTCAAAATTAAATGGAAAAAAGTCAAATAAGAAAGAAAGTTAATAAAAATAATAATCATTCAGTCAGACAAAAATTCATTGACGCTATACCTAGATGGCTTTATTTATCATTATATTTTTTAATTTAGTTTAAATTCGGTAGTGGACAGACGGCTAAAGATATTGGGATTTTATTGTATATTAAAGGAGCCATGCAAAATACAATTAAGAAGGTACTCAGTTCTCATAAAATGGTGATAGCGACTTGTTCTGATGATAGAGCCAAGGTCTGTCCAACGGAACTCTTCAATAAATAGGCCAATTTCAGGTGAAACTTGGTTACCATACTTAGTTAGTAAGTGATAGTCGGAAACAAAAGCCTCTGACTACCACCTACTTCTATTTTCGAACCCTTTGATCCGATCTACACGAAACATGGTAAATTTATATTTATGAATTTATATAAGTATAATGAGTTTAATAGGACAAGGGGTTATTGAGATATGGGGTTTTAAAGGGAAGCAAAATTGTTACACAAATGAGGTGTCTAAGGAAAGGGTTTGGTTTGTACATCCGAATACCATTTTTGTTTATATTTTAGGACGTATGTGTGATTTTTGAGATACAATTGGTTACCCCAAGTATATAGGTTAGGGGGTATGAATGAATGAATGAAAATACTTTATTGTACACCTTACAAACGAACAAAAATAGGAAAAAAAGTCAGAAGGGATACAGAGGAAGATAGAGGGGGTAGTCAGAGGCCAAATATCGTGTTGGGTATAATCAATGTAAGACTCGAGCGGACCTCACGAAATCTGTTCGGGACGAACCACTAAGTATTGAATATTTATACAAATAGATCCATAAAGTCTTCATTACCATGCAGACGAGACACGCTTGCACGAACATAATGGATGAGGACTAAAGGTAGATAAGTATTTTGACTTAGATTGG
Organism: Chloroclysta siterata; assembly: GCA_932294275.1. Taxonomy (NCBI): domain Eukaryota; kingdom Metazoa; phylum Arthropoda; class Insecta; order Lepidoptera; family Geometridae; genus Chloroclysta; species Chloroclysta siterata. The sequence continues at coordinate 30,579,567 of OW028589.1, forward strand.
CTGCACTGATTGGTAAAATATTACCTACTTATCCTAAAATGTGGAAAGTTTGACACACTGGGACTGCATTAGAAACTTTTTGCATGTCAATTAATTAATTTTTATTTGGTACATTAATAAATATATTTCACTGCACACACAACATATCAAAATATTCTACTTGGAACGCAGAGTAAATCTCTGCTAGTTAGAATCGCTCTACTAAGGGCCTAGGTTGTTTAATTTAAGGAAGTGGTAAAGCCCAAAATGGCGTTTATAAGTAAGAAAACCCTTAAAAATCGGATTTCATTTCATCGGAAATTACGTTTATAAGTAGGTATGCATGTCCGCAGTCATCGTGTATAAGTGACCTTAATTGCACCTATTCATATCAGAAGCGTTCTACAAGTTCGGTCTGCTAGGACCTACTAGGGTATGCTCCCGGTACGGTACTGATCAGTATCGAAATTCCCGGTAATTTCTATTAGGTACTGATCAGTACCGGTACTCCATGAAGCCAGTACCGGCACTTTCGATACTTTTTATACTCGATATCATATCATTCTAGTAAGATATACATCAATTTCCATAAAAAAAACAACTGCGTTCAGTTTCGCTTTTCATTAAAAATTATAAACCTACATTTTACAACCTTCCAATTAAATCCAATCAATTTTAAGTATTACGATTAGATACGTAGTTTGTGTTGATTTTTTTATGACTAGTAGTTCGCCCCGAACTGAGATCTCGTGATGCGACCCAACGAACGCATCAAAACTTTGAGTACCGCCTACTAACTTGGTACGGTAACCAAGTTTCAACTCTATTGGCCTATTTATTGAAGAGTTCCGTTGAACAGACCTTGGCTCCATCATCAGACCTGATCGTTGTCACCATTTTATTAGAACTGAGTACCTCCTTAATTTATTTCAAGAAAAAAAAATAAGAAAAAGCAAAGGAACTGTTCGACCAGTAGAAAAACCTTGATGCCAACGAAACTCTTAGAGATGGGAGCTCTTGGATCGCTGGTTAACTTAATTTAACTTTTTTATTGTATCTCAAAAACCGAGCGTCCCAAAAAAAAAGTAAAAATTGTTTTGGAATGTCCAAACAAAGTCCTTTCATATGACATGTAACTTGATTTTTTTATGTCACTTTTTTTATTTTTGCCCTCTTAAAAAACCCCATATCTCAAAAACCCTTCATCCGATTTTACTCATATACTTACCAGTAAATTTCTCAAGTACAAGCTATCGACATATCAAATTTCATGCAGATCGGATCAACGGTTCCAAAGTTATCGCCAGACAAACATACATACATACATACATACATACATACATAAAATGCCAAATCGCCCAAGTTGAAACTAAGATCTTCGTTCGCTTCGCTCACTCGATCAATTATTCGATTGATCTTAGCTCGTTCTGATTGTTGTTTGCAAGTGGGTGGATTGAAAAGTTCGCGACCAAGAAAACAAAGTTCCAACAATTTTTATTTTTGTTTCTCGACGTTAGCTTCTACACCAGTAATTAAAATTACTCCTTCCATTTATAAATAATCTCATTTTTTTTCATCTACTCTGTGACCATACGTGAGGACCGCTAATTGGCTTATCTGATAACCTATATTACTTACAAATTAAGTTTTAATAAGCTGTTGGTCTTCCTAAAATAAATAGAATACCTAATTACACATTCTTCGACCTCTTCATTCGATGGAAATTTTTGGCCGCCGACTTGTTTTTTGAGGTTTTTGAGGTCAAGGCCAAATCAGGAGAATAAGCTACGTAGAAACCACAATCTTGAATTTGAGGCATGCATTCAATCCATCCAGATGAAACAAGATTTTCTTTCTCAGTAATCTTGGGCAATTCTCTTTACAAGCGTGTCTGAATTTACGGGCCACTTGCTACTTAGGCCGCTAAACATGATTGGCAATGCTTACAATTCTGTTTAGTACACGTTTTTAAGTAAATACAATAAGAGCTAATCGTTGTGCAAGCGACCCTTATTGTGATCTTCTTCTTCTTGTCGTGTCAGTAGTTCTTTCAAAACAGTGTGGTGAAAGGATTTTAAGTGTGCCTCAAAGGGGCTCCTTTGAGCACTTGACACATGTTTTAGATCATTTTAGGTTCTACGACTTGCCGTTCGGTTTCCTTCACCGTTTGAGAGTACTGGAACTGTGCACATTACATTTTTAAACAGAAAAACTCCAGTGATTTAGAACCCACGACCTTAGGATCGGAAGGCCACCAGTCTCACTAGACTACTAGTGTACTCCTTATTGTGATGAAAAACTGGAATCTGTGATTAGACTAATAATAAACATAATAATAATCAATTTAGAAATTCGAATATCGTCGACCTAATTATCAAAATTCGTAAGTCCTCATGAGATAATTTTACAGGAGCAACAAAAAACCGCTTTATTTTTATATTGAGAGATTTTTATAGTCTCTGTTACTTTAAAAAGAGTTTAAAATGAGTGTATATTCATATTAAAAAATACGAAGTATACCATCAGATTCGTTTTAAAATTAACCGATGGCATTAAAACAAAAATTAAATTTTTTTTGGAGTTACGCATTCTTCTAATTAGGCCAAAGATATGAGGAAAAGTGTAGTAAAATAATAATAAAAAGTGACTGTAGTAAAATAATAATAAAAAAATCAAATTGTATGTTTTTTTACTACATTCATAAAGTGTAAGTCTCATACCTAATAGTGATCATCACAAGTTTGAAAATCAATAAAACAGCATCTAATACTACCATCGAAGGCTTAGCTACCAACCGAATTATGTAATCAAAACATTATAAGCGTGTTTTTAAATACTAGGTACCTACTCGATGATGAAAATTTTTATTTTTGTTTTATTTTGTTTCTATTTGAAATTATTATTTTAAAATAAATGAGATTGTATTAGAAACTCACCTACAATGTAGATGTAATGTAATTTTTTAAGTGGGTTATTCATTTGTAGGTACTTCTATTTCTGTTCGCTGCTACTTTGTAATATTTAATTCAGGAAATTTTGTTGGTTTATGTGTTTCTAATTATGTTTTTTACTGATCTATTAGAAATAGAAATAGCAAATATTTATTTTACGTATTTAATATTTATTGTCGTGGGTAACTGAAGAAATTGACAATTTTAGGCTGTTATTATTTGACATGACGGGCATATACTCTAAAAATAGTGAATACGAATTAATATAATTATTATTACATATGTGACTTAAATAGAACATATGATGAGTTAATTAAATTGAGGAAGAATGAATACTACTCTGACATTATATTAAATAGTAAAAATAAATGCAAGACTATGTGGCGTGTTGTAAATTCAGAGCGAGGAAAGTGCAATACCTGCTCATTAGACTTTATTGACGCAATTTTGGATGCATATTGTAAACCGTTTAATTCTAAGACAGATGCTGTGGATGCTATGAACACAAGGTTTGTTATTGCTGCCGCAGCCTGCGGTGCCCCGAAGGCCGATATGTTCAGAGTTAGGTTATCTTTAGGGTCCTCACGGCCGCCATCAGATCGCTCGCTAAGACTGACTTATTTTACAGCAGAGGAGGTGTACCATATGATGATAACGGATACCACCTAAGCCCTCTAAGGATGCATATGGGATCTCGATGAAACTTTTAGGTATCGCAGCAGATCCTGTCGCTCCCGTACTGGCCGCCCTCTTTAACTTGTGCTTGCGAAGTGGTACCTTCTCGACTTGTCTTAAGCCCAGTAAGGTATCACCGATATTCAAAGGTTAAGGGAGAAGAGCTGATATTGACTCGTACAGGCTAGTGTCTATTATACCAGCGATAGCGATAGGTGTTTGAGAACGGGATAAGCTCGCGACTATCATCATACTTGGCTGCCACACATGCACTATCAGATAGGCAGTACGCGTAACGTGAGGACGGTCCACCACGTCGCTGGCACGTGAGGTGCTACGCAGAGTAATGGACGCTCGAGAGAGGAAGCAGCAGGTTGCTATAATTTGCTGCGATCTCTCGAAAGCATTTGACGTGGCCGACCACGCAGTACTTGTGGCTAAGCTACGATATTATGGTGTACATAACGCTGCACTGGGTGTTCTTTCCAACATAATGAGGTGTAGGTCACAGATTGTCGTGGGATAAGGTGGCGATACGAGGTCGAACCCGCTTACCACAACCATGGGTGTGGCGCGGGGCTCCGCGGTATCTAACATTTGCTTGTCAGGACGCCCGTGTAGAGGATTGACGGTCCTTGCGGGAGGTACTAGACTAGAACAAGTGGAGAGTACCACGTTCCTGGGCTTCGAGCTCGACAGGGCGCTCACCTGGGAATCCCACATTTACAAGGTATGTGGAAAACTGGGTGGCGCATGCTATGCGCTCGGTCGACTGTCCAGGTTCTTGCCTGGTCACGTGGTACACTCCTGTTATTTTGCCACTGTGCATTCGCTCTTACAATACAGAGTTGAGCTGTGGGGGCGGGCAGCCGACTGGCAGCGCGCCTTCCGCATGCAGAAGCGAGCTGTACGAGCGATGGTCAAGATACCACAGGATACCTCGGCGAGGCCGTTCTTCAAAGAGCTGGAAATATTGACGTTTCCATCCATAGTCATATTCCAGGTAGTGGTGTTCATGCACAACAATCTGGAGCTTTTTGAGAGAAATAGTGATAGGCACCCGTATAATACTCGGAGAGCAAATAGACTTGCCACCGTAGCGTATCTCGCACTCTTGCCAAGTCGGACAAACTCACACACATTGTCGGGCCGACAGTTTACAATAGACTACCTTCTGCGGTTACTGAAGATTCTAGCATAAGCTCCTTTAAGTATAGACTGAAACACTGGCTCATAAGTAATACCTTCTACAGTTACGAGGAATTCATGGAAAAAACATGATGTGTTAGAAAATACGAACTATAGGTAGGTTCCTACCTAGCTAATTAATATATTCTCAATTTATTTAACAAGATTATATTTTTTATTTATATTTATCATGACTATTGATTTGACTTCCAATGAATGAAATTATTTAGATTAGGTAATACAATTTCTACTTGAAGTTTATTAATTTTTTTATGTGTTTTAGGTTCCGTGTATCTGTTCATGACGCGTAACATGACGTGTAATATGCTTACCAAATAAATAATTATTGATTATTGATTACGACACAAAATATAATGACAAAATTTAAAAAAAACAAAGTATTGTACTGTTTGTTTCCCAAACAACAAAAAAGAAGCAGATGGTCCATTTGTTGTTAAGTTTTAATTGCTTACAGATGTAGGTATCTGTAATTTCACCGTCAACCATACTTTTCAAACGGAAGCACGGCAATGCTGCTTGGCGGCAGAAATAGACATGGTGCTAGTATTTCACCGGACGAGCCCTTCACAAGCTCATCGAGTAGTAGAGTAGATATCTTGTAACACTCACGTGTATGAGCTCTATAAGTTCGTTACCCGGCTGTGCGGATAAGTCGACGCGAACGAGGCAGAATGTCCCATTGGCTGGTACGAGGCAGCTGACGTAGTCGTCCAACCCATACAGCGGAGGCATGCGGGCATATTCTGTCTCTGAATTAAATAAGAAAATTAAAAAATATTTAAAGAAATATAAAAGAATTACCTTATAGAAAGAGTTGCGACAGACAGACAGATAGACAGGCAGACAGACAGGCAGACGGACGGACGGACGGACAGCGAAGTCTTAATAATAGGGTCCCGTTTTGCCCTTTGGGTATGCAACCCTTAAAACAGAAACAGCTTCACGACTTTGATCCTTCAGATCTCTTAGTGCCAAATAGGTACTGTCTTAGGGGTAGTCAGAGGAAGGTACGTTCAAATATTACACATTTTGCAGTAGTTGCTATTCCACAATACGTGACAATTTGCAAGCCTATCGCCGCTGTTAGAATACCAACTAGTTTCCTGACGATGTTTCCCTTCACCTTTTGAGAGCACTGGTAGTGCGCTTCCGCACATACATTTTCGAAAATAAAATAAAATTGGTGCACGATCTGATTCGAACCTACGGCCTTATGATCAGATGGCGGGGGTTCCATTAGACGACTGGTGTTCTCAAATAGGTATATCAAATTTAGAAAAAAGATTATTAGTTCCCGAAATTTATTTATGCTTATATCAAAATGGGGTTGAAAAAGTGGCTGTATATTTTATAAAGTGAATCAGTCTTGCTGGAAAACCAAGCACATTTTCTTGGTAAGCAAAGACTGATTCACTTTATAAAAAAAAAAAGTAAGTCTTCCTTTATTGTGATAATATGTAATTGGTTTGAATAACCACAATAGATATGATTCCTCTCACTAATAAATTATGTTATAGAGTACCCATTGCACTAGAACGCATTGCCGCAATCCTTGTCAATTATTGCAGCCCGGTGCCGGTGTCGCACTAATGCTGGTAAGCGATCTCCTTTGTACCGTGTAGTTCTTTCTTATGATCGAGTGAGCGCAGCGAACGAAGATCTTAGTTTCAACTTGGGCGATTTGGCATTTTATGTATGTTTATCTGGCCATAACTTTCGAACCGTTAATCTGATCTGCATGAAATTTGATAAATCGATAAGTAAGTATATGAGTAAAATCGGATAATGGGTTTTTGAGATATGGGGTTTTTAAGGGGGCAAAAATAAAAAAAGTTACATTATAAAATCAAGTTACATGTCATATGAAAGGGCTATGTTTGGAAATTTCAAAACAATTTTTACTTTTTTTCTGGGACGCTCGGTTTTTGAGATGCAACAAAAAAGTTAAATTAAGATAACCAGCGATCCAAGAGCTCCCATCTCTAATAGACTGGTCGGTCAGTTCCTTTGATTTTTGTTATTTTTTTTTTCTTGAAATATATTAAGGAGGTACTTAGTTCTCATAAAATGGTGACAACGACCAGGTCTGATGATGGAGCCAAGGTCTGTTCAACGGAACTCTTCAATAAATAGGCCAATAGAGTTGAAACTTGGTTACCATACCAAGTTAGTAAGCGGTAGTAAGAAAAAAGTCCAAACATAATGTTTGGACTTGCCTCTGACTACCTCCTACTCAAAGTTTTGGTGTGTTCGTCGGGTCGCATCACGAGATCTCAGTTCGGAGCGAACCACTAGTATTAACTTAAATTCTATAGACATTGCGGTAACTTTCAAGAATAGTAGTTACTAGGTACATAGTTACATAGTACTTCTCTTAACTCAAGATTTAAAACTATTTGAGTAATCTGTGGTAAACGGTGTTGGTTCCACAATTATTTATTAAAACCATATTAAAAGGAAAAAATAAATAAATAAGAAAACTTTGTTGCTTGGCGCATTTTATAATTCTTGAATCTGTTTTCAATCCTTGGCTAATATAAAAGGGTGCTAGTGCTGTAGTCTGATAATGAGGAACTTTATATTTTAACCGACGTTAACAAAAGGGTTCTCAACTTTTATTTAATGTTTCTTCCGCGATTACTCCGCCAATTATCTAATTAATTTAATTTTTAATGATTGTTTTTTGTTTGTTAGGTCATATTTATTCAGAGGTAGTCTACATCTACACTAATATTATAAAGAGGAAAGATTTGTATTTTTGTTGTTTTGTATGTAACGAATAGGCTCAAAAACTACTGGTCCGATTTCAAAAATTCTTTCACCATTAGAATGCTACATTATCCTTAAGTAACATAGGCTATATTATATTTTCAAAAAAATCAGGAATCCTTACTAAAACTCCAATAATGTAACCCAAGGTGGAAAACAAAAACCTTACATCGCGTGCGCTGCGAAAACTATTGATGATAGAACAAAATAATGTACTACGACTTTGCAGAACACGTCATCATCTACAAAAAATGTCGCGACAGCATATGTCTATCTATTATAGTTGTGTTACAATAAGTGTTATTTTATTATAAAAATTTAATTGAAATGTCGCCGCTAGAAAAGGGTCTTTATTGTACCTTGGTATTAATCCGTATTCAAATAAATTCATATTTAATAAATTCATCATTTCATCCGTATTCAAATAAATTCATCATTTCATATTTAAGACGGTTTCAATACCTTAAGATTACTTTTTAAATTTTTCAAATCGGACATTCCATTCAAAAGATATGACGAAATTAAAAATGTTAACGGGTCCACGGGTCACGCACGGGGTGCGATTTCACTCACTCAAGGAGAAGGGCGTGGAAATGTATGAAATAAGTAGACGCGAGGCTCGAACCCACGGTCTAAGTTTATCCTAAAATGTTCAAAAAATTTATGACCACCCATGCGAAGCTGGGACAGGCCGCTAGTCTTATATAAATTTAATAGAAATTGAAAACGCGCATTTAAAAAAAAATCTAATTGGTTTGTGGTTTCCGTCAGAAAAAGTTTTATTTATGTTTTTAATAAGTTCATTGAAAGAAACTTCACAAACAATTTTAACATATTATTTTAATTTAAAAAAAAAAACTTTCTTTTCTTCCCATAATTTTTCAACCACATTCTACTATTTTGCAGTTGTTGCAAATATGTTATAAGATATTGAAATATTAAACTTATTTACTATTTTTAAATAATATAATTAAATTTTGAAAATCTACCAGGGTAAATTTTTGCGCACTACCCTTGCCCCAGCCTCTCATAAAAAAACAAGCTCACCATTCAAATGATAAATAACAGCTGAACACGAACTAAACAATAAAAATAACAAAAACACTCTTCCGACCATCGCGAACGACAATTCTTTGGGTCCTTGCAAAAATAACTGTCTACACAGATAGAACTAATGCGTAATCTTTGTTACTCAGAGTATATCTACTTGGTAAAACTTGCCAACCAGTAATAACACGAGAACGCCAAAACTAGTTTGAAAAATATTTACAGTAGTGTTAGATATCGTTCCGTATTTGAGTCAGTATGTTCATAATATGTATATAAACAGGTATTAATTTATAATTATTAATTGAGTTAATTTTTAAGATCAATTTAGGAATAATGTAGGTATTATAATTAATTTTTATAATCGTACACGAGCAACTTCCGGTTGATTTACTTCAAAAGACGCCAGAGTGATGTTGTTGGGCGATTTGGCATTTTATGTATGTATGTATGTATGCTTGTCTGGCCATACCTTGAGAAATTTGTACTTGAGAAATTTACTGGTAAGTATATGAGTAAAATCGGATGAAGGGCTATTAAGATATAGGGTTTTTTATGGGGGCAAAAATACACTGTATAAATTTTTCTGACGGAAACCACAAACCAATTAGATTTTATTTTAAATGCGCGCTCATCAGTGTATACGAAAATATAGTTTTTCGGATTATTTTGAAAGCTTTCGGCGCACTATACAAGGTGTTCCTTAAGTTGTGTATATAAACTTCAGGGGGCTAAAGTACCCATCAATATGAACAACTTTTTCTAAGGAACCAACACTGTGAACGCGAAAAAAAAAACAGCTGTTTCATACATTTTAGCCTGGTAGGTATTGAACTTTTGTATGAAACAGCTGTTTTTTTTTCGCGTTCACAGTGTTGGTTCTTTAGGAAAAGTTGTTCATATTGATGGGTAGTTTAGCCCCCTGAAGTTTATATACACAACTTATGGAACACCTTGTATAATGAACGAGGGGCCAAAGCTTCTCGCTCGCACATTTCAACATTTTGAAAAAAGAATCACAAAAATTGCAAACAACCAAGTTTTGTGCAACATTATTGCACACAGTTCAGCAAAAATATAAATTTGATCCAAGCTAGTTTTGCTAACCAAATTTGCATACAAGTTGGTTAATTGCAATTTTTGTGATTTTGCATCTTTCAAAATGTTGAATGTACGATCGGGAAACTTTGGCCCCTCTTTCACTGTGACATGTGCGGCAATGCTTTGTTATGGTGATGGTAGTCATTTAACATCAGGTGGTCCATCAGATAGTCGTATAAAAAAATGACTTGTATTAGGGTCCCGCCTTGCGTTCTGAAGTACCCACCTACATGAACCTTTGAGTTGATAAACGTCAAATTCAAATTAAATAAAAAAAAAACAAAGTTACCTACCTACTATAAAATAGTAAAAATACCACACCAGTTTTGTAAGTGATTAACAATTTGAGTTTAGTAAAATGTGTGTAGGACGTAGGACTCATATCAACACTTGGCTTTTGTAAAAAATACTGAGAATTTAGTAAATTCAACTATTCTATATTTTCAGTATAACTAAACTACTGTCACTGTTAATTGCCCATTGGTGGCATTAAGGTGGCAATTATATTTTATACTAGCGGCCTGTCCCAGCTTCGCATGGGTGGTCATAAATTTTTTGAACATTTTAGGATAAACTTAGACCGTGGGTCTACTTATTTCATACATTTGCACGCCAGAGAGTGAAATCGCACCCCGAGCGCGACCCGTGGACCCGTTAACGTTTTTAATTTCGTCATATCTTTTGAATGGAATGTCCGATTTGAAAAATTTAAGAAGTAATCTATAGGTATTGAAACCGTCTTAATTATGAAATGATTTATTTGGATAAGGATTAATACCAAGGTACAAATAAAGACCCTTTTCTAGCGGCGGCATTTTAATTAATTTTTTGTAATAAAAGAACACTTATTGTGACATAACTATAATAGTTAGACATATGCTGTCGCGACATTTTTTGTAGATGATGACGTGTTCTACAAAATTGTAGTACATTATTTTGTTCTATCATCAATAGTTTTCGCAGCGCACGCGATGTAAGGTTTTTGGTTTCCACCTTGGGTTACAGTATTGGAGTTTTAGTAAGGATCCCTGATTTTTTGAAAATATAATATAGCCTATGTTACTCAGGGATAATGTAGCATTCTAATGGTGAAAGAATTTTTGAAATCGGACCAGTAGTTTTTGAGCCTATTCGTTACATACAAAAATACAAAGCTTTCCTCTTTATAATATTAGTGTAGATGTAGATTACGGGAACAAAAAACTCAAACTGTAAATCAACTTTCAGTTGCTGACTGTACCAATGGCAGTATCAACGCTCTTACGTAAGGTATTGTAAAGAGCAACGGTACTACCAGTTATTGGAATCTTCCAGATCAGGTATCCGAGAGGAACAAATTAGCATTTCGACAGGCGCGTGCAATATAATGCAATAAAATAATGAAGCTCCAGTGTGCCGAACTAAATGAGGCATAGGTCAAAGTCGAAGTCAAAAGGTAGTTATTCAATTATATCACAAGGAAACCTATACAAGGATAAATAATCAATATTGCTCACTCAATCAATTATTCATTGAGTTAGCGAAGCGAACGAAAATCTTACAGTTAACTTGGGCGATTTGGCATTTTATGTATGTATGTATTTATGTTTGCCGGGCCATAACTTTAGAACCGTTGAACCGATCTGCATGAAATTTGGTAAATCGATAGCTTGTAGGTACTTGAGAAATTTACTGGTAAACATATGAGTTAAATCGGATGACGAGTTATTAGGAAATGAGGTTTTTAAAGGGGCAAAAATAAAAAAGTAACACAAAAAATCAAGTTATAAGTCATATGAAAGGGCTATGCTTGGACATTTCAAAACCATGGTCGGACAGTTCCTTTATTTCTCTTATTTTGTTTTCTTGAAATGAATTAAGAAGGAACTCAGTTCTCATAAAATGGTGCTAGCGACCTGGTCTGATGATGGAGTCAAGGTCTATTCAACGGAACTCTTCAATTAATAGGCCAATTCAGTTGAAACTTGGTTACCATGCATACTTAGTTAGTAGGTGGTAGTCAGAAGCAAATCCAAATATACCTAATTGGACTTGCCTCTGACTAACGTCTACTTTAAAATTCGGGGAGTTCGGATCGTATTCGTATCACGAAATCTCAGTTCGGGGCTAACCACTAGTTTTGTTTTTTTTACAACTAGTTGATGGTACAAGCCGATGGCCTACCTGAAGTGGTAACCATTACCTATAACAAAGCATTACCTTGTTTATCACGCACGATAGGAACGTGCGTGACATACAAGATCCATCATCCATCAACTTGAGCATATAGATGTTAGCCCTCATGTGCCTGTAATCACACCGGCAATCACACTCTTCAAACTGAAATACAGCAACGCTGCTTGGCGGCAGAAAAAGGCGTGGTGGTAGTACTTCCCCGGACGAGCCCTTCACAAAGAGCTCTACTACTCTACCGATAACCGAGCCTGCAGACCAGTAGACTCACTTTTTTTAGAAGGTTTTAAGAGTACATGTAATATGCGATATGGAGGATGGATAAATGGCGATTAGGTTTCAGACGCAGCAGTTCTTTTCCTCTGTTTTTTTCCTTTAGGATGTGACTTCTTCTTAGTGTGTAAATACTTTACGTGAGTGAAGGTTAACACAAACATATTTTCAATATTCCACAAGCGGAAAATTTTCGGAAGCGCGTTTAAGTCTTTTGTATATAAAAGTGTGAATATCACTGTAATTACCTTTAGGTTGGTACACACGGATACAGATCATGATAAACAAAGCCGAAGAAAAATCAAGCTAACTGAAAGGACACAAGCGGGCAGTGTAGCCTGATGCGTGTCCGTGTGTACCTACCTCATTTGTTTATATCGGTATAGGTTCATTCTGTTAGAAAAACCGATTTAAGATGATGATGATAGTACTCAAGATAAAACTTATATGTATTGTTGTAGTAACCTCGATCTGGGGTAGGTAGGGACTTAATTTCGTACTTCAAGCAGGGATCCTGTAAGTACGAAATTAAGTCTGAATGTATTTTAGTTTGTTATTAATTATGTACATGAATAATATAGGAACGGTTCATGTAACGACTGTCAAACCTTCTAGTGAAGACGCAACCGTCTTGGTGTTGGAACTGGGTAGCACGTGCACCAGAACACAGCTAAGAGAATACACCTCTACCCCAAGTCTGTCAAAGTCAAAAGGTTTTCAATAAAATCACAAGGATCACTTTGAAACGTCTTAAAACTTGGATATCTAGGATATATGATAGTATGTTTGGTTTTAAATAAGAGCACGTTGGTATAGCAGCCTCCAAACTTGGGGTCATTGGTACCTACGAATCTGGTCAATCCAGACGGGAAGCTTTGTATTTTTTTTTTGGAAAAACATCGTGGGCAAACGCACGGCACTAAGTACATACAGTGTCCCGTGAATGAGGTATAGTGAAGAGTTTCCCCTGCATAATGTTGTATCCGGTAACCAGTTTTCAGCTCAATGAGCTAATGAGGCGGCTGAGTGGTGAACTATAAAAAAACTAGAAGCAAAAAAACATGTGTTTAGATTAGAAGCTAAAATTAAATATAGGTACCCAATTTTTTATTACTTAATAGATATTCAATTATACAGACATAAATAATACTATACCTACTTACTTAGTAAATTCCATGAATAAATCCATAGGTGGGTAGGTAATTACTTAATATAAATACATAAAAGTCAATAGTCAATAGTTGTTTATTAGTAACAAATTAAATCAGATTATGCACATAATAAATCAGATAAACGATTTATCATCTTACTTTGGACAAATATTAGTTATTCTGCTTGGTTTTCAATAGGTAGGTCTACTTCTAATGAAGACTATCCTCATACGTGGGATGCGTATTCTGCTCAAACAACAATGCGAAGATCCAGTTTGTGAACTGGTTCTGTCGTGGTACTTTAAGGTGGATTGATCGTTTCCTTAAGATTCAAGACCACTCATTCCGGCTTGGACAGTGTGTGTCATCGAGATCGGGCAGTATGGGGAAGTCGGAATCTAATAGGAAAGAACAGTACATATTCTATCTAACTATGAATGACGTTGATTTGACGCTTATTGCGTAGCTTGATTGGTTATTCCTAAGCGGTCTGCCTGCATGGTTACCATTTTGATAGACTACCTACTGGTAAACACAGCATGGGCATAGACCCAATAGTGACCATAGTAATAACGATAGCATTAGTGGTAGATTTACATATTTGCCGCCGCCGCCAGTAGGCTATTCATGCCGCCCCAACTGCCCTCTTCAGTATACTAGTACTAGTACTTCGATATACTAGTTTGTAATCATATTTATTACATATTTTTTTGTCAAGAAAATTGCAAGTTTATGATTTGTGCACTATCGTCATCATTACATAAACTTTTTCCCATTATAAGCAGGTATGATTGTGTTGTGAACTAGGGGATCGATGTGTCAGTTCCTTTTCCAAAAGCTCAATCTTATAAGGTTTTATTAGCTTAAAATGTATCCAAAAACAAGATAAAGACATATAAGAAAAAAAAAGCCTAATTTGCCGCCACCTAAAACCTGCCGCATTAGGCTGTACCTACTCGGCCTGTTGGTAAATCGGCAGCAGTGCACTGTGTGTGATTTGGCCTTGGTTGCGGACGTCCTCGTTATATGTTTGATTTCAATAGGTTGAATTCATAATGAATTACACAGAAGAACTCCTCCTTTGGTAATTATTTATGTTTTGGAGATATAGTTTTTTTTTCGGTGAGTCATTGAACTTCACGAATTTTATTTTTGCCTATACTTCGCGAATTATGTGAAACACGTCTTCGTAAATAAATACAAATCGACTGTCTATTTGAAATATAATAATATTATGTATGACATTGCAAGTCGCCTAGTGCTCAAGAAAGGGAGAAAAAAATAGAGTTTTTAAGTTCTTAGACATGCCGGTTTCCTCACGATGTTTTCCTTTACCGTTTGATACCACTAGATAGCACAGATACCTACCTATATAATCTGAATGGAAATTATCAATGGATTTTCCACGACCGGGATTTGATCCCAGGAGATCCCAATCCCAGATCCTATCACCACTCAACCGGTGCTTTTATCATCTCATTATTATTACTACTCATACACGTCACTTCTTGGACCAGTTGTGTGATGAAAGGATTATAGTACCTACCTACTTATAGAGTTATTTAAAAAAAAAAGAGTTTATTGTTGCACGTCTGGATTCAAACCAACGACCTAAGGATCGGGGGGCGGGCTCACCACCAATACTCTCGAAGAAGTTAAATTTATGATTTGAGTAAAGCAAGACGTGCATGTAGAAATATTACAGGTTGACAACCCTAAATTAAAATTTAAAATTCAATAATTCCGAAGTCCTGGGTTTTTGGCGTCTGGTTTTTGTGTGGTAGTACCTTACCTTAGGTATAATATAATTAACAAATTGGCGTAAAAATAAAATGCTAATATGTACAGATTGTGACGGGCTACACTGCAAAGGCCATACAAATAAGAAGAAGAAGAATCTAAATATTTCAGTTGATACTGTCTAGATCATGGAGGTAATAATGCACTTGCCACATGTTATAGAACTTTTTAGGTTCTACGGCATGCCGGTTTCCTCACCATGTTTTCCTTCACCGTTTGAGAGTACCGAAATCTTTTTTTTTTTTTTTTATACTACCAGCTGATGGAACAAGCAGATGGCCCACCTGATATTAAGTGGTAACCATCACCTATAACAAAGCATTGCCTCGTAAGTCACGCACGATAGGAACGTGCCCTACGATGCACTGCCCTGCGTCCATCAGCTTGAGGCATACAGATGTTAAGCCTCATGTGCCTGTAATTACACCGGCAACCACACTCTTCAAACCGAAACACAGCATTGCTGCTTGGCAGCAGAAAAAGGTGTGGTGGTAGTACTTCCCCGGACGAGCTCTTCACAAAGAGCTCTACTACTCTTCCTTGAAATCACTTAGTAATAAATAACTAACATTTCTTATTTGTTCCAGCTAGACTGTGGGATCCACCCTGGGCTGGATGTACGGGTATGGGTGCACGCCCCTTTTTAGATCTAGTTGAGGCTGATGTAGTGGATGGACCTTTTGCTTATTTCACAGTAAGACTATTTTATTAAAAAAAAACAATCATTATGTAGGTACATGTGTAATACAACAAAGGTTAGCTAAAAAGTCTTTAGCTGATGCATAACCAATAACTACTAGAGCACGGACTATCATCGAACCCTTTTTCCAATACCGGTTTTATTTCGACATTGTTTTTTTTTTTCAAAGTCGTTAAAAGGTATTTATTCAATAAAATCACAAGGATCGCTTTGAAACGTCTTAAAGCTCTAGGTGCCAGTTCCACGCGACCAAAGCCTAGAAGAACAGGCAACAAACTTACGGCTTGGTTCCTACCATTCTTTTGTATGATCCTTTTACAATGTAATAATATAATATAATATATTATTGAAGTTTAGTGAGGCGTAGGCATACAGAAAAAGGTAAACATAATCAAATTGTCATCATCATTTTTAATATCGGTATTCCGATATTTCGATATTTTTCCGATATAACTGCAAGTTATTGGTCAAATACGTTTTAACATTGTTAAGGATTATGGAAATCCAAAAACCATTATCCCTGAGTAACATAGGCTATATTATATTTTCAAAAAAATCAGGGATCCTTACTAAAACTCCAATAATGTAACCCAAGGTGGAAAACTAAAACCTTACATCGCGTGCGAAAACTATTGATGATTGATTGATGAACAAAATAATGTACTACGATTTTGTAGAACACGTCATCATCTACAAAAAATGTCGCGACAGCATATGTCTAACTATTATAGTTATGTCACAATAAGTGTTCTTTTATTATAAAAATTTAATTGAAATGCCGCCGCTAGAAAAGGGTCTTTATTTGTACCTTGGTATTAATCCTTATCCAAATAAATCATTTCATATTTAAGACGGTTTCAATACCTATAGATTACTTCTTAAATTTTTCAAATCGGACATTCCCACCCATGCGAAGCTGGTACAGGCCTCTAGTTTATTAATAAAATAAATTAAAGTCTGTGTAGATAATTAAGTTTATTTCAAGAGATCTATTGAGATTATTTATTAATTTAATAAACACGGTTGATAACCAATTACATTTACTAAGGGCCGGTTTCACCACGCTCTGTTAGATTAACAAAGGATTAAAGGGCCGTTAAATACGTCAAATAGTACGCGTTTGACAGCTAAGGTTAGATTTAACGGTCTGTTAATCCTTGATTAGTGACTAACAGAGCATGGTGAAACTGGGCCTAAATATAATATTATACAATAGACATAAAAAAAAAGTTATAATTAAAATCACAATAAACATTCAAAATTAGCCAATCATTAAAAAAAATAAAATAAAAAGTCACAGCTATTTATAATGACCTACACAACAAAACAAAAGTCAATAAAAGAACTTAAGACATTCAGATAAAACTTTAGACCATATATCCGCAAATAAGTCATTCAAACATTCAGGATTGGCTCTCAGGAAGGCGTTGGGCGCCTCCAGGACGCGGGGCACAAGTGAAGCAGCTCTAGCAGCTAGCTTGGTATAGAATCGACACAACACATCGCTCAAGTCCGGAGCATCTATCATGCCGCGGAAGATTTTACATGCCATTGTTATTTGATCGCTGGCCCTTCGGACTACCAACGAGTTGTAGGAGGAATTTTTTTGGATACAAATGCGGATAGTACCCATACCGACGTTTGTAGAGGTACCTCAGGAAGGCCTTTTGGACCTTTTCAAGGAGTAGAGCATAGATACTCTCATGCAGATTCCACACACAGGAACCGGTTTCGAGTTTGCAGCGAACTAATGAACCAAAAATGTCCAGCTCAAATCCAAGGTGCCTAAAGACTCCTTCGCCTAAAAGTCTCGCAAATCTTTGATAGTGTTTGTGCGTGATATAGTAGCATTGTCAATCTTGTAGTCAAAACATACTGGGTGCCACATTCGACCAAAAGCCATCAAATGACATTTGCTAGAGTTGAATTCCATCTTATTATTCACAACCCAATCATAAATCGCGTCGATATAATTTTGCAGTGCCAAACAGTCCGCCTCTGATTTGATCTCGGCGTACAGTTTCAGATCGTCCGCGTAGAGGAGGTTTCTTGCGTGATTGACTACCGTAGGAAGGTCATTTACCATCAGCAAAAACATCAATAGACAAAGTATTGACTCTTGACTCACCCCGAAACGCGTGTGATAGGGCCGAGACTCGTACATACCGAGCCTGACAAACTGCTGGCGATGGCGAAGATAATCCGCAAGAAGCCGGAGAAGGCCCGGGGCAATGCCTATGGCTGCTAGCCTCGCGAGCAGTATGTCATTATCGACCCTATCAAAAGCTTTCGAAGTCGAAGTAGAGAACGTCCACCTGGATTCTCTGGTCAAGACAAGTTGAAGTAAAGTCAACGAGCGTCAGTAAATTGGTGTTTACCGATCGCTTCTCTCTAAAGCCATGCTGTTCGTTGCACAAATATTTATTTACTTGGGCGTAGATATTTTTATGTAAAATCCTTTCAAAAACTTTTGCTAATGAGGATAATATAGACCTTACCTCTATCGGAGTTTTTAGGTATTGGGGTAACCATCATCACATTTATTGTAATTCCTATAAATTAAATCGTTAGCTGGGTTAATATGGTCAGAATGATGTGCTGTGATGATTATTAAGATATTGAGTGACTACGTGATTGTTTGACTATTTGCTTTGTGATTATTTGCTTCACTAAATTCGATTGGCACCAAGCCGTAAGTTTTTTGCCTGTTCTTCTAGGCTTTGGTTCACCACACAGAAACATTGTTAAATTGTATTAATGACCTAGAATAGCATAATAATAATAATCCAGGAAGCCACGCGAGCAAACATTGTATTTGGTCTTAGAACTTGGTCTGTTCCAGGACTTCCTTGGGCTGTTTATCATTAGTCTTGATCAACCTCATGAGTGGAGCCTCCACCATCAGACAGAACGGGAGGGAGATCATGAACGTGAGCACCATCACGCCGAAGTGGATTAACGTCTGGAAAAGAAAAAAAAACTAAGTGTTCGTCCTCTAGCCTCTATTCTGATTGTGTTTTATTTATGGAAGTTTAACTAAGAACAAGTTATTTAAACACAAATTAGAAAACTCTGCCTTTTTTCCATCCAAATTGGCTTGAACATAAATGGAGGAGCTTCGGAACAAAAACCGATAACTCCACTTTGAAAAATTTTCGGTAAATTGAATTAAACTATTTTATCGATGGTCAGCCTAGGTAAACGAGAATGGAGTATGCCATTTTATCGGTAATAGCAACACTAATCGGATACCTAATTCAGATTTGTGTGTAAAATTACCTACCTAAACTTACCTACCACCTAGATTTATAGTTTTTTGTAAAAATCCTTTATAATTTATCGGCATTTTACCGACATTAAAACCTCTATACCTAGAGTTGCCGTTGAAATAGGCATAGAACAAACGAAAATGGATATATCTTTTTTCGTCACAATCACAAAATATTATGTTAAATTTATAAAGGATTTGTCGGTTTCAGTTTGGATATCAAGTTTTGTTAATGGATTTGTCGGTAGATGATTAGATCTTTTTTTTTTTTTTTTTAATTTTAAGGGCTTTGTCGCTGAGCAACCACACTGCCCTATAATAAAACATAAAAAAAATACATCTCGTATCAAAACTTAATCTACTTATTTAATCCTAATTCTGCCAACCTATATAACGTTTTGGCTTGACCCGACAGGGGACAAGCCAAGATGCTATTAATAATACCAACATTCATACATCGCCTTTCGAAACAACATAATCTAAACGCATTGTTGTGTTTTAGGCACGTTTTTCTAGTGGATTTGACAGTTTGTGTACAGGTTGAATGAGTCGTTTAGGTATAGCAACCTCTACTACAAATTCGCATCAAAAAACAAATCCTCCTCCTGATAACACTCCCCCTTTTCTGATCGGAAAGGGGTTAGAAATTTCTTTGAAAATAAGCTCACCATGTTGAAGGTAGAAGCGTGCGTCATCTGCGTCTTCAGTCCCACGTGAGTGTGGATGATGGAGAGATGTAGCAAGTACACGGAGTACGACAGTCGGCTGGGGACCACCCAGACTTTCCACTCAAAGAATTTGCGGACAAAAGCTGGAAACACAGGTAGGTAATATCAAGAGGAACACAGGTAATGGAAGAAGATTATTATGTTATTACTCACTGTTGACCTTCATAGCGAATCCTAGGACTATGAAGCCGACTGCAGTGCCTATGAACAGCCGCTGCAGCGCTGCGTACGCCATCCGCATCGCCAGCGGCCGCCGCGCTCCGTCGTTGTAGAACATGGAGCCTGAGTAGAACAACGCCGCTATGAAGGGGACGCTAAGCCAAATCAGAACGATGCATATCTGTGGAGTCACAAATATAAATTGGACGAGGTGAAACAAAACGTAACTAATATTCTAAGTGAATGATAAAAAATTGTGCCGCATTGACGTGTACGTGAGCCAAAACGGGTCCCATCTCAGCTTTTTTGCCGCTCCTTAGAGTGAAGGAGCGCTGGTTTTCGGATAGAACCAGTGAGTGGCATCACGGTTGACGAGCAACAACCAACCGGTCGCGTGGCAATAAATAAATAATATACACAATATATACAACGTGTTTATTAAGAGTTGTAGGGATCCGAAAGCAGGATATTCTACCGGTCATAACGAACAACTTTTGTTCTACGACTTTTAAAATTTCAAAGTTTTTCATTCATCAAATGCCTCTAAACTTTATCTAAAATGAATCTAAACGCATCATGAGGCAGCCCTATTTACAGCTGTTCTTTGACCTCTAGTTGTCAATTGTAGATAAAATAGGTAACAGAACTGCCACCAATTACCTAGTAATGTGCCTACCTAATAATGATGTTGCTGTTTTTAAAGATCTTGGTATGTAAAAGAAATATTTTCGCGACTGTAATCCCTAGTCACGGTAAACATTCTCTGAGATCTTTGGTACTAATACCTATTCAGTAACTAGGTACCTACGTGGCTACGTACTCAATATTTAATAGAATATTTATTTTTGTTTGATTACTAGATGTCGTAAAGCAATGTTTATGATATTCATAGTTCTTTAAATTATAACATGTTACTTTACCACCATGGTTCATTGACACGACAAAATTATTCAACTGCAATTTTGGGAAGTGTCTAGTCTGTCCTATTTAATCTTTGACTTACCTGTCTGTCATTGGTTGCATTTAAAAACGCATATCCAATAAGGACGGCCGACGGCCGCCGATCAGTGTTACCATTTGTGGCAGATTTCTGCCATTTTGGCATATTTGGCTCCTAAATTTTAGCTGTTGGTGACGATTTACAAAAGTGGCAGATTTTAAATATTTCAAGAAAAATCTTATTAGTTTGAATTTTTAATGAAATAATATTTATAATTTATTTATTTTTTACCGAACTGGAAACTTCTTATTCTTTTTTACCTTTATTGATTTGGTTTCTAAACAACTATCTCGTTTTAGATAACTGCAAACCGTTACAAACGATCAAAAGATAGTAACTGAATGTAATGTAGGTATTTAATTTATCCCGTAGCCACGAAGGAGATGGTATGAAGTCATATTTTTGGTATTTTTATCGTCAAGCTTGGTAGATTTTGACAGATTTTTTGGCCAGTGTTTGGCAGAACCGCCACTTTTGAGACGGTCACCCTGTTTGTGTTTACATGCGTTGTTGTACATTATTTTGTTGAGAAAATGTCATCAAACGTGATAAAATGGTGATTGTTATGTAAAAAGCCGTCGTCAGTCAGTGTGTGTATGAGCAGTGCCTACGAGGTAATGGATTAGTGTGAAGTTTGAAGTCTGTGTCGTGCGAAATCTCGGAAACGTACCAAAATCCAGTTTTATCCAGTGTTATCAGAGCCAATAAATAATATCAAAATCCATAGGAACCAGTAAGAATATCGTGTCAGGGGATAGGCGGCGTACCTACCTACCGAAAGGTAAGTATTTCAAATTATCTCGTAGGTAGGTTATCGTTGTTTTTCACTTTCCTAGATAGAAGCGCGCGTGCGTGTGACCTTGACACGTACACAGACAGGGCTGTTGCAAATTTCTGAGAAAATATAGGTATATTTTACTTTTCTATGGGAATTTCGAAAACGATATATTCAACCGTTGCACATGTCAAAGTACTCCAGTGCTTGGTCTAAATACCTACACGCTCTTTGTTTGCCTACATAACTTAATCAACACGTTGTATATTGACACATATATATTGTGTATATTGTATGTTCGGTTACCAGATGGGTGTGGGCACTCTTGATGCTGTTGACCTACTAATTAATGACGTTGTAGGATACCTAGATAGTAAAATGAAGGTAACAGGTCTATTTTTAGACTTGTCCTCTGCATTTGATACTGTAGATCATGAGATTCTGATTGCTAAACTAGAACATTATGGAGTAAGGGGCATCTCTCTTAGTCTTGTGAGATCGTATTTAAGCGACAGGAAACAGTTTGTTGAAATTAAAAATGTTGCAAACAGACAAGAAGTAGTGACTAAATCTAAGGTACTTAGTATAAGACGAGAAGTCCCACAAGGGTCAATTTTAGGACCCATATTCTTTGTTATCTTTCTTAATGATCTCATTAACTTCATCAGTAATGTGGTTCCAGGGATAAGGGTAGTCGTGTATGCAGATGACACGAATGCAATCATCCCAGGTACATCTACCCATGAACTTAAAAACAAAATTGGCATGGCACTAGATGCTTTCAATGAATGGTTTTATGCCAATAATCTGAAACGAAATATAAGCAAGACACAAGCGATTCTATTCAAAACGACTACCCATAAGCATGATACCATTGACATTATGAATAGTGGAGTAAAACTCGATTTTGCGAATAGTGTCAAATTTCTCGGCGTACATATCGATCAGGCATTAAACTGGAAGTCAGAATTAGAAGCCCTTGAAAACTCAATTAGCTCTGCTTGTTACGCTTTGAGAAGCTTAAGAGATGAAGTCAGTCGTGAGCAATTGACATCTGTTTACTATGCTTTAGTAGAGTCAAAATTCAGGTATAGTGTAAAGTTTTGGGGAAACAGTTATAGGTACAATATTAATAGAGCTTTTGTACTACAAAAACGGGCTATTCGAACAATAGTGCGAATACCTCCATGGGAATCGTGCAGAGATCACTTTAGGGCACTCAATATACTAACCCTTCCCAGCCTATATACAACGTGTTGATGAAGTTATGTAGGCAAACAAAGAGCGTGTATTTAGACCAAGCACTGGAATACTTTGACGTGTGCAACGGTTGAATACATCGTTTTCGAAATTCCCATAGAAAAGTAAAATTAATATTTTCTCAGAAATTTGCAACAGCCCTGTCTGTGTACGTGTCAAGGTCACACGCACGCGCGCTTCTATCTAGGAAAGAGAAAAACAACGATAACCTACGAGATACTTTGAAATACTTACCTTTCGGTAGGTAGGTAGGTACGCCGCCAATCCCCTGACACGATATTTTTACTGGTTCCTATGGATTTTGTCATTATTTACTGGCTATAATAACACTGGATAAAACTGGATTTTGGTAAGTTTGCGAGATTTCGCACGACACAGGCTTCAAACTTCACACTAAACCATTACCTCGTAGGCACTGCTCTTACACACACTGACTGACGACGGCTTTTTACATAACAATCACCATTTTATCACGTTTGATGACATTTTCTCAACAAAACAATGTACAACAACGCATGTAAACACAAACAGGGTGACCATCTCAAAAGTGGCGGTTCTACCACACTCCTGCCAAAAAATCTGTCAAAATCTACCAAGCTTGACGATAAAAATACCAAAAATATGACTTCATACCATCTCCTTCGTGGCTACGGAATAAATTAAATACCTACATTACATTCAGTTACTATCTTTTGATCGTTTGTAACGGTTTGCAGTTATCTAAAACGAGATAGAAGTTGTTTAGAAACCAAATCAATAAAGGTAAAAAAGAATAAGAAGTTTCCAGTTCGGTAAAAAATAAATAAATTATAAATATTATTTCATTAAAAATTCAAACTAATAAGATTTTTCTTGAAATATTTAAAATCTGCGAAATGGCAGAAATCTGCCACAAATGGTAACACTGATCGGCGGCCGTCGGCCGTCCTGATTGGATATGCCTTTTTAAATGCAACCAATGACAGACAGGTACGTCAAAGATTAAATAGGACAGACTAGACACTTCCCAAAATTGCAGTTGAATAATTTTGTCGTGTCAATGAACCATGGTGGTAAAGTAACATGTTACAATTAAAAGAACTATGAATATCATAAACATTGCTTTACGACATCTAGTAATCAAACAAAAATAAATATTCTATTAAATATTGAGTACGTAGCCACGTAGGTACCTAGTTACAGAATAGGTATTAGTACCAAAGATCTCAGAGAATGTTTACCGTGACTAGGGATTACAGTCGCGAAAATATTTCTTTTACATACCAAGATCTTTAAAAACAGCAACATCATTATTAGGTAGGCACATTACTAGGTAATTGGTGGCAGTTCTGTTACCTATTTTATCTAAGTTCACAACTAGAGGTCAAAGAACAGCTGTAAATAGGGCTGCCTCATGATGCGTTTAGATTCATTTTAGATAAAAGTTTAAGAGGCATTTCATGAATGAAAAACTTTGAAATTTTAAAAGTCGTAGAACAAAAGTTGTTCGTTATGACCGGTAGAATATCCTGCTTTCGGATCCCTACAACTCTTAATAAACACGTTGTATATTAGTCGTCCTTATGGACATCGTTAGACATCCATATCGATATGAATCAGTGGAGAATAGAATATTAAGGTTAGATACTAGAAGAAAGTACCTTGAGCTCCCTAAGTGTCCGAGGTTGAATGTTGCAATGCATGGCTGTCGGTTCCAAGCCATTAAACTTTTTAATCGTCTGCCTACTGATATGAAGTTAATCAACAGCCCAAATATTTTTAAAAGCAAATTGAATATGTTTTTGTTGGAGAGGTGTTTTTATTCCGTGGAAGAGTTTTTAGTATGGAAATAGCCTGACATTTGTTTATTTTGTGTTATGTGTTATGTGTTATTTAAATTCAATTAATTAATTAGGTAGGTAATTGTTTATTTTTATTGTGTTTGATTATTTTTTTAATGTGTTAGATTATGTATTGTTTATTGTATTAATTATTTAGTTTTAAGTTGACATTCAAATACGATTGTAAAAAAATTGTTTGTGAATAAATAGATTGAAATTGTTGCACAGAGAGCAGACCTAGCAGACAAAGTGATGAGATTAGTGAGGGTAGTAGTAGTAGGTGGGCAGTTGTACAGGTAAGTAGTAGGCAAACACAAGAAACAATAGAATTATTAACTAAGTTAAAACTTAAGAACTAAGTGCTTCTTTGCTGCTACCACTAAACCACTGGAAATATAGGTACCTTGTTTTTAGACAGATCGATATTTTTCTTCTGGAAGCGGTACACGAGGTACCCTGTGGACATGCCGATGGCGTAGCTCACGAGGTTGTTGTGTCCGTACACGTGCATGTAGTGGAACGTGTCATTTAACAGTGTCCGATAGAACCTGCAATAGAGGCAGTAGATTTATGATCGGTTGGAATGAAAAAAGCAAAGAAGGAAGGTCAATAATAAGAAGCAAAATCAAACTGAAGGTCGCTGTCCTTTCGTTTGACCCCTGAAATACAAAACGGCTTTTTTCCAGTCTAGGAATAAGGGTCTATTTGACCATAGCAACTTACTCCGGCGTCATAAGCACTAGTCCATCCAGATCCCACATCCACACGTGGGCGGCTGGCAACGCCACCCCTAGAGCCATGACCAGCCCTAGAACGATGCTTCTGCCTCCGCGGCGTGTCATGAAGTAGATCAGCAGGCCTAGGCAGAACAGCTGTGTGTCTGTTGCTATGTGCCTGAAAAATTACAGTTGAATTTCGATTACGAAAATCTCATTTGCTAATTCCGTTGCGTGGTATCCACTCAAAAACGTTTCTCCCTCTAACTAATCTTTGTCTTTGGCTAATTGATCGAGTGAGTGAAGCGAACGAAGATGACAACGACCAGGTCTGATGATGGAGCATGTCCGTTCAACGGAGCTCTTCAATAAATGGGCCAATAGAGTTGAAACTTGCTTACCATACCAAGGTAGTAGGCGGTAGTCAGAAAAAAGTCCAAACATAGTGTTTGGACTTGCCTCTGACTACCACCTACTCAAAGTTTTCGTGCATTTGTCGGGTTGTATCACGAGATCTCAGTTCGGGGCGAACCACTAGTATTTATGTTTTTAAGCTCACCAGGTATGCAGTGCGCAGAAGTTTCCATCGGCGATATAGTTATTGATATATAGGAGATGCGCCCACCAGTAGCGGCGGCAGTCGCTGACTACGGAGTCAGCTACGAATGTGCGCCACAGCGGGCCGGAGCCCAGGTGGCGCAGCCAGGTCGTCATGAAGGCCAGTACTACGGCGTATGCGGGAGTAAGTCTGGAAATCGATATCTTTGATGAGCGAAAGATCGTGGCGGAAATATAAGCTTGCATAAATGTCAAAACTAGAGCCAATTTAATGTATGCAAGAGTAAGTTCTCGCTGAGTTTCGTCTCTGCACGTGGCAAGTCTTTGTGTCTCGAATCTAATTTTTAAAGTAAATAGATATCTTTGTAGCTTAGAGACTATAAAAGACACTGCGTTATTATTATTATTAACAAGGCATAAAGGAGCTGTTTCATCTAATATATGGAGCTGGGGTCGGGTCTGTGTACAGTATATATAAATATAGCTTAGCAATATAGTAATTGTTTTTAACTGCTTATTTGCTTTATTTTACCTTCGTTGTCTTGCCATTAAAGATTTACTTGGTCAAAGAGAGCAACACAATGCACTAAAAATATGGCGCACTGACATGCGTGAAATGTCATTAAGACATAGGCATAGACATAGACAGTTATTTATTGACAAGACAACAGTATCAATTCCAGTACCAGTGCCAAGTCTGAGTTTTGTATTTGGTTTTCCGTTACGTCAGGCATTATTTGTATCGAGGCTTCGTTTAAAAAAGGTCTGACGTCACGAAAAACTAAATACGTAAAACTAAACTTAGATTTGGCGTAGGAACTGCTCTATTTGTATATCTTCATTTCGTCTGTTTTCTACTTACGCTTGTTTTTAACGAAGTTAGAATTAAATACCATATTTTCTGTGAGTCACGTTAATACTACAGTTACAGAAGATTCAGTGCGATGTTGTAATTGCGTTATCACAATAATAATAATGCCTACGCCTCACTTAATTCGATTGGCACCATACTGGAGCTTCAATATTGTATTATTTATTTACATTGTTACAAGGATCATACAAAAAAACCTTTTTACTTTGACTTAGGAAAATACTTATCGACGGTATCCAAATTACACGCGAGAACCAGAACAGAATCCATGTCCATGTGATACTTACTAACACCTAACAACAATGTATGTACCTAAACTAAACGATGTGTAAGCAATAAATGTATTGAGTATTGAACCCAGTGAGCTCCCAACGCCTTTACAATATCTTCCGGCTTGAGATCTGCTCCGAGATCGTCGACCCTCGCGTATACGACTAGTGATTTCATACCTCCACCACCTCATGATCCATAATTTCGGAGCCAGCCTCCACCCCACGGGGTTCTTCTCAGCATAGACCTCCAGGTTGTACACGAGCAAGAATCCGGATATGACGAAGAACACTTGTACAATCACCATGCCGTTGAATATCAGTTGGTAGTATGCATTTTCGTACAGCTGAGGATACACAAAAAATGGAACTATAACGATTCGTGTTGAGGAGGTTGATTGGATGAAGAAATGTGCAATTTCGTGTTAACATGTTAGCATGTTCTTCAAATATTCAAGACTTTGAACAGCATTATACTACTTATAAACGACTTACGTAGAACGGTTCACAAAGACATAAGTGAGAATAAATCAGCCAAAGCGTAACGGATTAGGTACTAACAGGGAAAGCATACGAAGTTAATACCCCTGTAAATATGGCGGCGTTGGATTACAATTGGCAGCATAGTCTTTAGTTGGGTTTTCTGTTTATGGTGTCGGTATTTGGCCAATACTTATATAAGTTGAGCGTTGTATAAATAAAAGAAATATGACGCAAAATCTCACCTCTTCAAATTCATGAATATTGTCGATGAAGCCAAAACTATTGACAAACATGACATGGGCCGTGAACATCAGGAATATCGTGAAAACCCTATAAAACATAAAAACATAAAACATTGTTAAGTACCTAGACAATATTTTTATTTCTTATGCATACGAAGTTTTTTATTATTATATATCAGACGATAAACAAAAATAAAAGAAGTGAATAATTTGGTAGATGTTACCGAAAATATGAGATGTTAAACATTTGCATTACCTACTGCGGATTTATATATCTAGTCTACTTAGACTCTCATCAGCTACTTATTCATTTGATTCTATAAATGTTTAGATATAGTATGATTAACTGTCCTGGTGTATATTTATAAACTTTGGTCTGTGTCCTAGGTATCTCTTATACTGTCCTATCATTGTGATCTATGGTGATAGCGAGTTGGTTTAATGATGAAGCCAAGATTCAGCATTTCTGATTCAGATTCATAAGCACTCAGCAACACCATGTCATCAGCGTAGCTAATATTACTGACACACACTTGGTCGATGTGACAGCCGGCGTAGATGCTGCTGAGCACACCTATCCGCTGATAGGTGTGCGAGCACTCCTATCCGCTGATAGGTGTGCTCAGCAGCAGCAATCTACATCTACACTAATATTATAAAGAGGAAAGATTTGTATATTTATGTATTTTGGTATGTAACAAACAAACTCAAAAACTACTGGACCGATTTCAAAAATTCTTTCGCCATTAGAATGCCACATTATCTCTGAGTAATATGGATATATTTATTACTCGAAAAATTTAGAGATCTCTACTAAAACTTCAATAAATTAACCTAAGTTGTAAAAAAATTGGCCATAAAATGTCTTTCATCGCATGCGCTGCGGAAACTATTGACGATAGAACAAAAAAATATTCTACAATATCAAAGAAGTCATCAATATCTACAAAAAACTCAGTGACACCATATCTATTGTAGTTATGTTACTATAACTTTTTTACATTTTAAAAGTTGATAGAAATGCCGACCAAAATCAGACCATGTTATCTATACCTTTATATTATTCCTTATCCAAATAAATAATTTCTTATTCAAGACTACGATACCTAAGATACCTGTAGATTACTCCTTGAATTTTATAAACCGTACATTCCATTCAAAAGACATTACGAATTGAAAAATTTTAGTTCGCTTTCAAAATTAAAGCGAACGCACGGGGGCAAGGCGCGTTCTCACTCAGCGCAGGCAAGTAGGGGGCACCGAAGCGCGGGAGAAGGGCGTGCAAATCTCTATGAAATAGGTAACGTGCGGTCTAAGTTTATCCTAATATGTTGAAATGTATTTAGAAAGAAGAAAGAAAATGTATTTATTTGTCACACAAACATACGTGGACCTTAGATTTAAAAGCTAGTAATAAAAAAGTATAATATAACCTAAAGAAAAGACAAATACACATAAAAAGAGAAAGTTCAGATTAGTCCTCCATATGCCAAGTGCGACAAACAGATCCCGTCTCAGCGAGATGCTGCTGACCATCCATAGATAGTAAGCAGCGCTGGTTTTTAGACGAGACCCGAGGGTGGCTTCACGGGTACTTCCACCCATGCGAAACTGGGACAGGCCGCTAGTGGTTCAATACATATATGAGTTTAACGATGAGTATTATTAACCTTGCTCCATGTAGTCCTGTCAGTCTCTTTGCTCTTATTTCTTCAGACTCTTTCGATATCAACCTTTTCCAGTTTTTTATGACAGAAAAGCTTAGTAAGAATTGGTTACCTGTAAGTTAAACAAGATTTTGTAAAGTATTACAAGATACATATTGTAACTGATCATAGTAAGTGATAGAGCGTACCTTTGGAATCCAGAACCATCATGCTACATATAATATCGTACAAAGTCCCGATGAAGTTGACCACGAAAATAGTCACGAATACCCCCAAAACTATCCAATCTCCTATATCTATCTCAATGTGCTGGCCTTTTTTCTCACAGTAATACAATTCTGTAACTGAGTCCAAGCCGTAAGAAGAATATATAGTTTCGTTGAGGCATTCCGCAAGGATCTTCACTAGGCCCTCTGTTGTTTGAATGCTGTTGTTCTTTATATGGCTTTTACAGGTGGAAGTGACGCAGACGCCTCGCTGTAGGTAGGTGTAGTTATAGTGCTTGATTGTGCTTTCTGAATATTCCTGAACATGAAAAATATGTTTCAGCTTTACTCGGCACATTAGAAATAGAGATTCTACGGTTTTGCTAGCCCTTTATTTCTCAACCTGACAAAAGTATTGTTATTTTTTCACCTACTCTAAATATACGACGATATATTTTAAAGCCTAATGTTTTCACTAAAGCATTCACTATCTTAGTTAAAAATAGCCTTAGGTTAGTAAACAGTAAATGAATAATAGTTGTCTACATATTGGAGACAAATAAATTTGAGGATCCCCACATATCATATATTTGACTAGCTGGTGCCCGCGACTTTGTCTGCGCAGGATTAGTATTCCATCATACATTATATATGTATGATGGAATAGCTCGCAGATGGCAGATTTTTTCCTACTTACTTGACACTTTTATTTTGGACAATTCACGCAATGTTCAAATATCTTTATAAATTGTAGCCTTTGTGTTATTCTGATGTATAAGCTATATTACGAATAAAGTAAAGTTTCATTAAAATCCATTCAGTAGTTTTTACGTGAAAGAGTAACAAACATCCATCCTTCCATCCATACTTACAAACTTTTGCGTTTATAATTAGGATTACAAAGTGATCAAGAATTATACATCATCATCTTCCTGCCCTTATCCCACACTAAGCGGGGTCGGCACAACAGGTCTTCTTCTTCCACTCTCCTCTATCATTCGTCATCTCAGTACTCACTCCTTTCTTACTCATATCATCTTTCACACAATCCATCCATCTTTTCTTTGGCCTGCCTCTCCTTCTAAAACCATCCACCTCCATTTCCAACACTCTTCTCGTAGTATGACTTTCTTCCCTCCTCATGACATGCCCATACCACGCTAACCTATTGCTCCTCAACTTATCCATCAGAGGCGCTACTTTCAAACTTCCTCTAATATACTCATTCCTTATTTTATCCATCCTTGTCACACCGCACATCCATCTCAACAAGAGCTCTCCGACTAGAGTAGTAAAGTAGATATCTTGTAACACTCACGTGTATGAGCTCTATAAGTTCGTTACCCGGCTGTGCGGATAAGTCGACGCGAACGAGGCAGAATGTCCCATTGGCCGGTACGAGGCAGCTGACGTAGTCGTCCAACCCATACAGCGGAGGCATGCGGGCATATTCTGTGTCTGAATTAAAAACATATATTTAAATATAAAATTACCATATAGAAAGACTTGCGACAGACAGACAGACGGACAAACGGACGGACGGTCGGCGTAGTTGTAATAATAGGAACCCTAAAAACAGAAACAACTTCACGACTTTGATCCTTCAGATCTCTTAGTGCCAAATAGGTACTGTCTTAGGGGTAGTCAGAGGTAGGTAGGTACGTTCAAATATTACACATTTTGCAGTAGTTGCTATTCCACAATACGTGACAGTTTGCAAGCCTATCACCGCTGTTAGAATACCAACTAGTTTCCTGACGATGTTTCCCTTCACCTTTTGAGAGCACTGGTAGAGCGCACATACATTTTCGAAAATAAAATAAAATTGGTGCTCGATCTGATTCGAACCCACGGCCTTATGATCAGACGGTGGGGATCCCACGACTGGTGCTCTCAAATATATCAAATTTAGAAAAAAGATTATTAGTACCCGAGATTTACATACATACATTTGCTGATTTTGATGCATTTTGCAGAGCTGAGACCATTTTGACTCATGAAGTACTGGTTGGCATCCGTAGTAGGTACCTACTATAGGTTTAGGTATAGGAAACCTTGCATTGTTGTTTTTTGTGTTTTTAAATGTTTCTTTCTATATGTATTACATGTTACCTACCTACTATATACCTACCTGCTATGTTAAGCAGTTTTTTCTTCTTCTTGTTTTTCTTGTTACCTAATATGTGATGCTGTACCCGTGTTTGTGTGTCGAATAAAAAATATTCTATTCTATTCTATTCTATTCTATACATACATACATAAAATCACGCCTGTTTCCCATAGGGGTAGGCAGAGATCACGGATTTCCACTTGCTACGGTCCTTACGTACCTCTTTCGCTTCATTCACTCTCTTAACATTCTTCATACATTCTCGTTGGTTTAGGGTTTAGAGATTTATTATAAGGTATGCTAATATCAAAATGGGGTTGAAAAAGTGGCCGTATATTTTTATAAAGTGAATCAGTCTTGCCCTTTAGGCGGGGCAGGCGCTGGGGAAAACCAAGCACATTTTCGAGATAAGCAAATAAATAATTTAGTCTTCAAAGTCGAATTTGTTATGAACTAATTCGTTTGAATAACCACAATAGATATGATTGTATTCCTCTCACTAATAAATTATGTTATAGAATACCCACTAGAACGCATTGCCACAATCCTAGTCAATTATTTGCAAAGCCCGGTGCCGGTGTCGCACTAATGCTGGTAAGCGATCTCCTTTGTACCGTTTAGTTCTTTATTCTATTATATTCTATTATTTATTACACAAGTAGTAATAACATTTAGTAAACTTAAATATAAAACATGTAAACGCGACCTAGCACTTTCAAGAAAATGATTCTTGAGAATAGAATAGTTGATCGAGTGAGCGAAGCGAACGAAGATCTTACAATCAACTTGGGCGATTTGGTATTTTATGTATGTATGTATGTTTGTAACGCCATAACTTTCGAACTGTTGATCCGATCTGCATGAAATTTGATAGGTCCATAGCTTGTAGGTACTTGAGAAATTTACTGCTAAATAAGTATATGAGTAAAATCGGATGAAGGGTTCTTGAGATATGGGGTTTTTTAAAGGGTTTTTAAGAGTTTCGTTGACATCAAGGTTTTTCTACTGATCGCCTATACCTTTACTTTTTCTTATTTTTTTTCTTGAAATATTTAAGGAGGTACTCTGTTTTCACTTCTCATAAAATGGTGACAACGACCAGGTCTGATGATGGAGACAAAGTCTGTTAGATAGATAGATAACGCATTTATTTGCCTAACTAATACACACAGACACAAAAATACAAAATTAAAATAAAAACAACAGAATGAAAACAACTAATACAATAAGAATAGAAAAAGTGCATCTGTGTAAGTATGTGAGAACTCTTTGAATGTGGGCATGAGTTGATGTGAATGTGAATGAGCGTTTATGTTGAGTTAAGGTTGGTTTAAAAAGTTTGAGAAAGAGATTTATATACCGCCAATTGGCCTACACAAGTCACTAGGAATTCCAGTTTTGTGTTTGGCAAACGAAGTGTTTTGAGGAAATCTCCTTTTGTTCTCTTGAAAGAAGTGCAGGTCTGAGGGACCGTAAGGCAGTACGATTGCTATTATCATAGGTGAACTTAAGCTTTGCGTGTAAATATTCAGGTTTTTTAAATTTGACAACATCAAAAATCAGCCCTCCGAGGTGCAGTTCTCTACGGGAAGCCATATTCAATTAGCCATATTGTTTAGAAATGGAAAGAAATGTTCAACGGAACTCGTCAATAAATACGCCAATAGAGTTAAAACTTGGTTACCATACCAAGTAAGTAGGCGGTAGTCAGAAAAAAGTCCAAAGATAATGTTTGGACTTGCCTCTGACTAATACCTACTCAAAGTTTTGATGTGTTCGTCGGGTCGCATCACGAGATCTCAGTTCGGGGCGAACCACTAGTTGAATGTTTATTACGCGATTTGTTACTCTTCGCCCTACACTTTCCCCAGCCACTCAAAAATAAAAAAAACAAGCTCACCATTCAAATGATAAATAACAGCTGAACACGAACTAAACAACAAAAATAACAAAAACACTCTTCCGACCATAGCGAACGACATTTCTTTAGGTCCTTGCAAAAATAACTGTCCACACTGTAACAGTAACTGTCCTTAAGAACTAATGCGTACTTAATTTTTGCTACTCAAGAGTATACCTACTTGGCAAAACTTGCCAACCAGTAATAACACGAGAACGTCAAAACTAGTTTGAAAAAAATGTATAGTAGGCAGTGCCGGATTAGCCACGTAGCAAGAGTAGCAAATGCTACGGGCTACGGGCCCCGCGCATTTGGGGGCCTCGCGCTCCAACGCCTGTCTGACCGTAATCTGTACAATGTGTGTGGTGTCGGAGACTTGGGGGGGGTGAAATACGGTAAATTTTATCGACAAATCACTATCCCTATTTTTTTTCTCTCTCCATTATAAAATGGCAGTCATTTTGTTTTCTTTTGCCCCAAGCACGGGTGCTTGTACTGATTAAGATATAGCTACTTATTATTGAAATTTCTATTTTTTATTAGAGGAAAAGATAATTTATAAAACAAAAAAAGGTTTTTTTTATTATAAATGATATACTTTTTCATACAATCTAAACTGTCCTGCTACTTTATTTTTGTTTCTGAATGATAGTACAGAATGTGAGCTTCAAAATAAGTCTTACATCGTAGCTCTTAGTAAGATAGTTTAGAAGTTATGACAATAAAGTAAAAAAATAAAAATAATGTAGCTTGACAGTTTAGATTTTATGAAAAAGCTAAGTAATTATTTAAAAAAATGATAACAAAAATTTTGTTTTATCAATTCTCTTTTCCTCTATTATAAAATAGAAATTGCAACAATATTATTATTACTTTATTGTCTACATTATTGGTTATCAAATGAGTCCTCTGTCGTCTTCTGACGTACTTGGGGCAAAAGAAAACAAAATGGCTGCCATTTTATCATGGAGAGAGAGAAAAAAAAATAGGCATAGTGATTTGTCGATAAATTTTACCGTATTTCACCCCCCCAAAGTCTCCGACACCGGTAACCAGACACATTGTATAAAAGGCAAAACTGATTAAATGATGTATCAACGCACAGGTCAAACCCTTAGGGCTAGAAACATAAAATTTCATATGAAACAGAAATAGGGAATAAAAGTTTGTATGAAACTTTTTATTTACAGACCAAACCCTTAGCGCTAGCAACTTATAACTTCGCACACGTATTCCTCTTATGACGTAGGCATCCACTAAGGAAGGGTTTTTCAAAATTTGGCCCCCAAGGGGGTGAAATAGGGGATAAAAGTTTGTAAGAAACTTTTTATTCACAGGCCAAACCCTTAGCGCTAGCAACATAAAATTTCGCACACGTATTCCTCTTATGACGTAGGAATCCACTAAGGAAGGGTTTTTCAAAATTCAACCCCCAAAGTTGTGAAATAGGGGATAAAAGTTTGTATTAAACTTTTTATTCCTCGGACATATTTGCATGAAATTTTGTATGAATTGAGTACGGCAAAAATAATGAGTTATATATTTTAGCGTTTTCCAAAATTCAACCCCTAAGAGAGTAAAATAGGGGAAAAAAGTTTTAAATAAACGCACAGGCCAAACCCTTAGGGCTTGGACTTTAAAGGACAGGTTTATTCTGGGTCTGGTCTATGTACCGCACATAGAAAAATATGATAAAAATTGAAGATTACCATTCAAATGCAATTTCATTAAAAATGTAGGTTAATAAAGTGTTCATCACTAAATGTTGATCTGTTCGAATTTCTTACTATGTGCACATTTTTAGAGCCGCCATGAAACAGAAACAGAAACAGCTTCACGACTTTAATCCCCAGGCACGGTAGATATCCCCTCAGATCTCTTAGTACCCAGTACTAACTCCAGATTCTTTTGAGGATGTCTAAGGGAGGTAGTCAGAGGTACGTCCAAACATAAAATTTGGCACATACCCACATTTTGCAGTAGTTGGTATTCCATACGTGACAGGTTGCAAGCCCATCGCCGCTGTTAGAGTACTAACTGGTTTCCTCACGATGTTTTCCTTCACCGTTTAAGAGCACTGGCATTGCGCACATAAATTTTTCGATAGGAAAAATCCATTGTTGCACGACCGGATTCGAACCTGCGACCTTCCGATCGTAAGTTTGATATGACGCATTGCATTTTTTAATTTTTTTACAGACTTTGTCAGATGCTTTTTTTGACGGTAATGACCTTCGATCAACAATCAACTTGTCAAAAAATTGTTGATCGAAGGTAATGACCATATTTTTATATATTTTTATTGCATTGTGTTGCTCTCCTTGACCAATAAAATCTTGATGAGCAAGAAAACGAAGTAAAAATAAAGCAAATTAAAACAGTTAAAACAGTTACTATATTGCTAAGCGATAATTATATAAACTGTACACAGACCCGACCCCGGCTCCATATATTGATTATATTGATGAAACAACGCCTTTCGCCATAGGTACTTATTCCTTTTATGACGTAGGCATCCACTTGTGGTGTCTAGCCCAGTCGCGCTGGCAACACTAGCGACATGCTGGCCACACTGGCTTGGACGGCGTGGCCGGGCGGAGGGCATAACCTCGTATAATAATATATTTGTGTTTTAATGGATCTAAAGAATCCCACAAAGTGGCGACTGAGGAGAACGTGAGTAATTTAACTCATTTTACTGAAAAGGAAGGGATAGATGGCATTCCAAAGTAATTATTTTGCAGTTGAAGTTCAAGTTCCAATTCAATAAACAAGGTACGAAACCTACGTTGAACTAACATGTACAGTACGAGGGTACCGTATATTAGATCAAAGTATTACTTACGTAATTGAGATACCTGTTAGAAAAAGATCTAGAAAAATTTATCGCTGCATAATAATTTTACCTGCCTACCCTAACCTACGAAAACCTTCTGTGAAAGAAAAGATTTTTACTTTGATCACTATGAAGGTAGAAATGTTTTGAAAATTATTAGCATTAACAATGCTGCCGTAGCCAAAATCGGCCTGGACGACACATCACATCATCATCAACTATATCTGTACGTCTTGACCCACGTCACCAGGTACTACAGTGTATGGAATACCAACTACTGTACCTGTACTGGGTTTGTGCCAAATGTTAAAAGTATTTGGTACTAAGGGATGTGTGAGGATATTTACCGTGCCTGGGAATCAAAGTCTTGAGGCTGTTGCTATTTTACTATTATTTTGTATTAGCAATTAGGTGAATGGTTTTTATATCTTTTATACCTACCTATTGCAACTGAAATCTAGACTGAAAAACCAGCACCAGTTTTAAGGGCAATGCAACAAAGTAGCTATACTATTGTTGCGCTGAGCATGAGCTACAGCCTAAAATGAATAAACAATATCTTATATGAAAAATGTTATGTTACAGGCTCCAAATACCGGTCATGTAAATAAAGGCCATGCAATAAGTGTCATCACATCAGAGACGACGGAAAGGCTATGTAATTAATCTCATCAGAAATGATGTAAAGGCCATGTAATTAATGTCATCAGAGATGATATAAAGGCTATGTATAATGTTATTAAAGATAACCAAAAAGCCATGCAAGAAATATTTCATCAGAGATGGAAAACAAAGCCATGCATTTAATAAATGGTCATCGGAAATGACAAAAAGGCAAAAGAAATGAAAAATCATCAAATGCACTGTGTGTGATCACATGTGACAATATAATAAAAATTAAAGGCCATGAATAATTCGTATTTGTTAAATATGCATCGGAAACTGGATCACAAACATACTTAATAACACTTAGCTTTTGAGTGTTTTAGATGAAATGAAATTTATTTATTTAAAATCGTTAACAAACATTATAGTATTTTATTAAATTGGGTTTATGTTAAACATTTGCTATATTTCCTGTTCGAACAACATTTGTACCCAAACTAGAATAACCCTGTGTTATAGTATACCAATGCCAGGTGTGGCAGGCAAAACACAGGAAGATTATTGGGTATTATCTCGATTTCCGTTTCATTTGTAACATACTATATACTTACCATTATCATTATAATTAATCTACTGGGTGGGTATAATCTACCTAGTTGATTATTCGTAGTGGTTGCTTTACTGTCAAAAGTTTATGTGTGTTGTGAATTTCACAATTTATAATAATATTACCGCATCTTTAGAAAGAAATAAAAATATTTGTTCCGTAATAATATAGAATATCAAACTACCTCCCATTATTAAAATGTGAGTAGGTATTATGTAACAAGAAATTAAGAAGAAACTTAACCTACACAAACACGGCAATGCAACTGTTAACAGTTGATAACGCCACGAATATGCATAAATATGCACGAATACATAATATAATTAAATGCCTTGACAATTTATTCTAATTATGTTATTATAACTCTGCTAATATAATATATGTAAGATAGACCATCATCATTTACAGCAAACAAGGCGGTAAAACCCACTCGGGTACGAACACTCCAAAAATCGACCGATCTGCTTGGTAGCTATTATAAATACTTACTATATACTTATACTATCAATAGAATGGTAATCATAACTGCATATTTTGTTCAGAGATTTTTGAGCTACCTACCTACATTGTAGAACACTATATAAATTCAAAACAGCCATACGTAAATCAAACTGTTTAAAAAGTGGTTGATCTATTTAAAGAAACGTCGACAGCATTTACGAAAATAAAATAAAGGTTATTTATTTTCTAAAAAATAATAATTACAGGAATGATAGAAACAAAAGCAGAAATTGTGTTAGTAGGAGTTTGCATTCTGTAGCTACAGCAGCAAAAGAGACTTGTGCCTATGTTCAAACATGGTGTATGGATGGAACATCCACGTAAAAAGTAAAATTATTGTACCGATGCCTATATACTTAGGTAGAGACAGTCATACCTCACTATATTCTTGTATTTCCTGGATGATTGATAGAGAATGCTATTAGCATCAATTTTATGTGTGAAAGTAAGTATTAAATAACCTATCTGCTTATCACAAGCCAATAGAACATTCAACCTGCCTACCTTGGTATTTATTACTAAGTGAACTAAATGAAGATTTATAATAGACATTAATATAATAATCAAGTAAACAAAAGGAAAAGAATTACATTGGTTTAACTAAACTTGACAAAGTACAGTTTAAAAACTGGTTTTGAATAGAAATAAATTATCAGTAATACATAACAATTAAAAATAAATGTTTGAGCAACATTTTGATAGAAATTGGTATTTTACCCTGTTTTATCTGATAATGGAGAAAAAGTACTTTTTATCTCTACTAAAACTTAACTTTGGCCTTGCACACAGTTCTTAATGTGTCACTAAGTAAGTTTTTCAATGTGTTGTATGATTTTGATAATGTTGATAAAATCTACTGGTCACTCAGACTGGTAGTGAGCAACTGTAAAAAGAACGTACTGACTTATAAAAGTTACTAGACTCTTTGAAGGCATGAGACATCTAATGAACAAGCTGAATATATCAAAGCGTGTCTTTTTCTGGTAAGGATTCTACCAAAAGCTATATCAACTGTATTAATGAATTGAACCTATATCAATACCTTATAGTCATATAGTATATTGACTAAGTGTACATACTACCATTATTACATTAGAATAAGGGTGATGATGATGAATAAATAAATTATGTTACTTATTTACCTAGGTAGGTACATACTTAAAACAAGGTAAAATTACTAAGTACAAGAAGTTCAAAGAGATAATAGGTTTTATTATGAAAATTTAAACATTGTACCTATCTTGAAAGAACCTTGGTTTTCCATGATATGTCTGTTAATGGTCTGAGAGTGAAGAGACAAAATATGAAACCTAGATCTTCATCTTTGTTTAAATGTTTACGTCTTTTCACACCTCCTGCTTGGGCGGACCTATATTCACCTTGAGTGTGTTTTAGGTGCTATCTAAAATACTTCATATTTGCCGGCTGCAGTAGGGGCGATGAAACCTGACCTAAGTCACAGATAAGAGAATACTAGTACCTAAGTATAATCTATTTGATACTGCCATGGATACCTAATGAAAGTTATACATAGCCTAGAGAACATTATCAATTGGATTGGTGGTAGATTTGGTCAGTTCTTATACCTACATACCCCTAGTCCCTAGCTGTTCTAAAGGTCCTGTATAAACTTGTAAATTTTGGTGTACCTGCCTATCTGGAAAATGGGGGGTATCTGAGTAACAGAATCAATCAGTGATTACATACTTCAATGGGTTAGGTAAATTGATAATTGGGTAATTAGAGACTGCTTCAAAGTATGATCGATTGTATCCGCACGGATCTTGGATCAGACCGGTGGATTGACCTCTTCTTGATGTTATGTACCTATTCCGGCAAGAACTAGATTATGCTAATCAACACAAAACAAACGCCAAGAGCTGAGTTGTTCTGCCCATGGAGGTAAATGTTCTGCCTGTTGAATTCTTCTTCTTCTCTCAATTTATGGCTCCTGTCCGTCATTCGACAGACAATCATGCCAGTGTCAAGTGATTTGTATTGAATACTTTTTAGTCAAGTCAGTCCATAGTCAAGTGGGCCATCATTTGTTTCGAAGAAAATGGTAGCGGTTTTCTTCAAAACATTAGAAACATTTTGAATCGGTCAAATTTTATTCTATTACCTGGTATTAGTTTAAGGTTAAGGAAAAAAAAAAAGGATAAGGGGAAGGAATATAGGTAGTGATAGTAAGAAGAAAGAGTTAATCAGTTATTATTTATAATACCTATAACTATTCCAAAATATTTGAAAATGTTAGTGTTGACTTAAAATGTTGTACCTATACTATAACTGTTATACAAACTAATCTTACTATTTATTTCATCGTGTTTAATCTTTGTTCAACCTATGCTACATTTCCAATAATTTAGGTATGTACTTACATACTACAATATGTATTGAATATGGGTAAGTAAATAAGGAAATCAATGGTGACAATACAATCTAAAATGTAAGTAATAAATAATAGCGTTTGCAAAGAGCTACAAATGCTCCATTGCATCATGTGTGTTTTATACATTTTTGTGTACCTGTATAAGTTGTGGTTTGCTTTGTTTATAAATGTGTTATATACAAAGTATAATAATATAAAGTATAAACTAATCCATAACTATTAAACTGTGCCTTATACTTTCATGATTACTGACTCTTTTACAAATATGGTTTACTGTAAGTGTTCTGAAATTTGTAAATTTTAATAAAGATGAGGATGTGGTGTCTAGCCCAGTCGCGCTGGCAACACTAGCGACATGCTGGCCACACTGGCTTGGACGGCGTGGCCGGGCGGAGGGCATAACCTCGTATAATAATATATTTGTGTTTTAATGGATCTAAAGAATCCCACACCACTAAGGAAGGATTTTTCAAAATTCAACCCTCAAGGGGGCTTTTTCATATTTTATTTCTTGAAATAAATTAAGAAGGTACTCAGTTCTCATAAAATGGTGATAGCGACCTGGTCTAATGATGGAGCCAAGGTCTGTTCAACGGAACTCTTCAATAAATAGGCTAATAGAGTTGAAACTTGGTTACCATACCAAGTTAGTAGGCGGTAGTCAGAAAAAACTCCAAAGATAATGTTTGGACTTGCCTCTGACTACCACCTACTCAAAGTTTTGGTACGTTCGTTGGGTCGCATCACGAGATTTCAGTTCGGGGCGAACCACTAGTTAGACTAGTATCTATACCACATTTCTACCCTTCAAGCGGCCAGATTTTTAAGCAAACCAAGGGCCCCTTGACAGGATTTGACAGAATTTGCTACAAGCCCCGCACTGGCCTAATCCGGCACTGATAGTAGGTAGTGTTAGATATTGTTCCGTATTTGAATTAGTATGTTCATAGTATGTATATAAACAAAACAGGTATTAATTTATGTTTATTAATCGAGTAATTTTTCAAGATCAATTTAGGAATCATTAGAATTATTAAAATCTTACACGAGCTTAATCGTTTGCTTAGAGAATTTACTTCCGATACGAGAGGTGGCGAGAAGTTTCTCGTGCACGGGGACAGTCGGCTTGTGATTTTGAGACAGAAAATAACAGTTTGAGAGGTTCTACCTACCCATAGTTACCAATAGTAAATAAACTGAAGTAAAGTGCTATAAAGACTTATTATTTCACCGCCATCTGTAATAGTAGGTAGTATAGATGCAAACAGGATTTCAAATAATCAAAATCAAAAAAAAGTTGTTTGTAACAACTTTGCAAACAGTTCAGCATTTGGATCTAAACAAGATTTCCTACCAAAATTTGCATACAAGTTGGTTAATTGCAATTTATGTGATTTTGTATCTTTCAAAATGTTGAATGTACGATCTGGAAGCTTTGGAAGATCACTGCGACATGTGAGGCAATGCTTTGTTATGATAATGGTAATCATTTAACATCAGGTGGTCCATCAGCTAGTCGTATAAAAAAATTGTGTGCACTGGCTTTTATGTCTTGCGTTCCGAAGTACTTACCTATATTTTTTATTTTATTTATTTATTTAACCAGAACGGCTTCAGTCAAATATTTACAATAATTAAATCTGACAATAAAAATATTAAATTAAAATAGAACTAAGATAAAAATATAGACATAGTACAAACAACAAAGGGAATAATATAAAACAGGGCAAAACATAGTCAAAAACTTGTACTTACTTCAAAAACGGGCGATACGTGCCATTTATAAAATGAAACCACGTGACTCATTGAGGGAGCGATTTAAAGAAAATAATATTATTTTCAATATTCCACAAGCGGAAAATTTTCGGAAGCGCGTTGAAGTCCTTTGTTTTTAAAAGTGTGAATATCACTGTAATTACCTTTAGGTAGGTACACACGGGTACCGTCTGCGTGTGTACCTACCTCATCTGTTTATATCGGTATTAGTTCAATCTGTTAGTAAAACCGATATATGATGATGATAGAACAATATGTATTGTTGTAGTAACCTCGATCTGGATCTGGACGCTCTGTTTTTGAGATACAACAAATAAGTTAAATAAAGATAACCAATGATCCAAGAGCTCCCATCTCTAGGAATTTCGTTGACATCAAGGTTTTTCTACTGGTCGCCCAGTTCCTTAGCTTTTTCTTATTTTTTTTTCTTGAAATAAATTATGATTCACGAGATCTCAGTTCGGGGCGAACTACCAGTGTTATACTGATTTGAGCGAATAGTTTCGAATGTTTTGAAGAAAACCGCCACCATTTTCTTCAAAACAAATGACGGCCGACTTGACTATAAGTCAATCTTATCTTTTTTTTTTTTTTTTTTATACCTTTAGCTAATGGAACAAGCAGATGGCCCACCTGATGTTAAGTGGTAACCATCACCTAAAACAAAGCATTGCCTCGTAAGTCACGCACGATAGGAACGTGCCCTACGATGCACTGCTCTGCGTCCATCAACTTGAGGCATACAGATGTTAAGCCTCATGTGCCTGTAATTACACCGGCAACCACACTCTTCAAACCGAAACACAGCGTTGCTGCTTGGCGGCAGAAAAAGGCGTGGTGGTAGTACTTCCCCGGACGAGCCCTTCACAAAGACCTCTACTACTCTTAAAATCTAATCTTATGAATGCACAAGCATTTTCTACCAGCCCCCCTAAGTAGAGGTATTTATATAAAACAAGATTGACGTAGACATAGACATAGACAGTTATTTATTGGCCACAAGAACACACAACATATAATTAGGGTAATGTAGGTAGGTACAAAAATGAACAAAAACAGTGACAACATGATGAAACATTAACATGATAATAGGTATAAAACACAAAACAATTTAAACAAACGACTATTTTACAATTAATTTAATTTTAAAACAAATTTCAACTTGACTTTGAGTATCTTATTAACAACTATCTTTAATTTGACTATATACCTACCTACCTATATACCTACCCATGGAACATATCTATTAGATATTACAATGGGTACCTAACAATAGTGCTGTGTGCTACAGCAGCAAAAAGGTCCCGGCTCAGCATTATGCTTCTCTATCCGAAGACAGGTCAGCGCTGTTATTCTGCCG
The DNA here is from genome assembly GCA_932294275.1 of Chloroclysta siterata. Taxonomy (NCBI): domain Eukaryota; kingdom Metazoa; phylum Arthropoda; class Insecta; order Lepidoptera; family Geometridae; genus Chloroclysta; species Chloroclysta siterata. The sequence goes on from OW028589.1 coordinate 30,623,504, forward strand.
ATACCTTGGTGCAGTCACTGAACCCCATGAAGAGCAGTGCCAGTGCAAACCATGATATTATGTTATACTACATACGATCTCTAAATATTATACATAAATACATACATAATCTTGTAATACTGTTTGGATTTTTATTTTAGTTAAGTTAGTGCAAGTGTTAAGTGAAGGTATAGTATGATGATAGTAAATAAGTATGTGTGATTGTGAGCTCTCCTGATTACACAAGTCTCTTAAGAGCCAGGGTTTCACAAGAGAGCCCACTACGTCTGTACTGTATATGAAGTGTGTTGGAAATCTGTACTCAGTGTGTGTGTGTGTGTGTGTTTATCTGGGTGAGTTCTCCTGATAACAGAAGAAACCCACACCCACAGACGTGCGACAAATATCAAGCTATTATCTTAAGGCGAAGACAAGAGCTAATGTGACTCTCGCTCGCACGTTTCGACATGTTGAAAGATATAAAATCACATAACTCATTTTCAAAAATCGCAATCAACCATTTTGTGTGCAATCACATTGCACACAGTTTAGTAAAAAAATCATTTTGATCTATATATGTTTTCCTACTCAAAAGTTTGCTTTACTAGTTTTCGTACATAAGCTAACTTTTAAGTAGGAAAACTTGTATCGATCAAAATGAAATTTTTACTAAACTGTGTGCAATGTGATTGCACACAAAATGGTTGATTGCGATTTTTCGAAAATGAGTTTAGTGATTTTATATCTTTCAACATGTCGAAACGTGCGAGCGAGAAGTTGTTTGATAGTTGTCAGCCCCTTAATAACTATCTAAAAGAAATATATATCTAATAATATATATATACCTAAAATACAAAAACGTCATACTCAGTCTTCAAACGTCTTACAATTAGCGTTTACATTACACAGTCGGTACCTTTGTACCATCTTTGGTTTATAATAAAAGCACTGTTGGTTTAATGGTAGCCTCCAATCCTGGGGTCTTTGGTACCTACGAATCTGGTCAATCCAGTCGGGAAGCTATTGATTTTTGGAAAAACATCGTGGGCAAACGCACTAAGTGTAAGGCACTAAGTACATACAGTGTCCCGTGAATGAGGTATAGTGAAGAGTTTCCCCTGCATTATGCTGTATTTGGTAACCAGTTTTCAGCTCAATGAGCTAATGAGGCGGCTAACGGCCGGTTTCTGAAAGCTCGATCAAAACTAATCGGATGTCAAGTTACTTGTCATTTCAGCTTTCAGAAACCGGCCGTTAGTGTGGTGAATGACCTATAAAAAGACTAGAAGCAAAAAATATGTATTTAGAAGCTAAAATTAAATATAGGTACAGACATAATAGTTATTTATTAGTGAAAAATTAAATCATATTAAGCACATAATAAATCAGATAAACGATTTATCATCTTTGGACAAGTAGGTATTTGTTGAAATGAGGATGGTTTCGGACTATCCGTTTGTATTAAAAAGGTAATTTTGAATTAGTGTTAAATAGGACGTGTGTTACTCTAGAATTGGTTTACTATACAAGTTGTTGTGTTTTCGATATAAAATAAAATATCTTTTATTTTTGCATACTGTTTGCTTCTTAGCCACTGCACTCTGTTACTCTGTTAAATAATGAGGATAGGCGGTCTTCATTAGTATTAGGTATTCTGCTTGGTTTTCTATAGGTAAGTAGGTATTTACTTCTAGTAAAGATTATCCTCATACGTGGGATGCTTATTCTGCTCAAACAACAATGCGAAAATCCAGTTTGTGAACTGGTTCTGTCGTGGTACTTTAAGGTGGATTGATCGTTTCCTTAAGATTCAAGACCACTCATTCCGGCTTGGACAGGGTGTTTCACCGAGATCGGGCAGTATGGGGAAGTCGGAATCAATGGGAGATAGGTACTTAACAGTTTTTTATTCTATCTAACTATGACGTTGATTTGGCGCTCATTGCGTAGCATTTGCGAATTACAATACGACCAACTATAAAAACATGATGTTGAGAAAATTTACTAAGTATTCAAAAAGTTGCGATCGATGACTTTTAAGCGAATACACATTTTCACTATCACGATCACTACATATACCTACCTAGTATAAAACAAAGTCACTTTCTCTGTCCCTATATCCCTATGTATGCTTAAATCTTTAAAACTAGTAGTTCGCCCCGAACTGAGATCTCGTGATGCGACCCGACGAACGCATCAAAACTTCGAGTAGGTAGTAGTCAGAGGCAAGTCCAAACATTATCTTTGGACTTTTTTCTGACTACCGTCTACTAACTTGGTATGTTAACCAAGTTTACTCGTTAAACTCTATTGGCATATTTATTGAAGAGTTCCGTTGAACAGACCTTGGCTCCATCATCAGACCACCAGGTCTGATGATGGAGCCAAGGTCTGTACTCAGTTACGACCACGTCGTCACCATTTTATTAGAACTGAGTACTTACCTCCTTTATTTATTTCAAGAAAAAAATATAAGAAAAAGCAAAGGAACTGGCTGACCAGTAGAAAAACCTTGATGTCAACGAAAATCTTAGAGAGGGGAGATCTTGGATCGCTGGTTATCTTAATTTAACTTTTTTTGTTGTAAGTATCTCAAAAACCGAGCGTCCCAAAAAAAAAAAAAAATGGTTTGGTATTTCTAAACAAAGCTCTTTCATATGACATGTAACTTGATTTTTTTATTTTTGCCAGTTATGCAACGGTCGACCTGGTAACCATTTTGATAGATTACTGGTAAAACACAACATGGGCTTAGACCCAATAGTGACCATAGTACCTAAATAACGATAGCAGTGCACTATGTGTCATTTGACCTTAGTTGCGGACGTCCTCGTTTTATGTTCGATTTCAATAGGTTGAATCATAATGAATTACATAAAAAAACTCCTGCTTTTATTGACCTTAGTTTTGGAGATACCACAGTTATGAGAATACTAGTAGATACAGATATTTTTTCGAAAGGTCATTGAACTTCACGAATTTTATTTTTGCCTATATTTCGCGAATTAAATGAAAGTCGAGTCATAAATAGATACAAATCGACTGTCTATTTGAAATAGGTAGGTAGGTACCTATAATAAGAATGAAAATTGCAAGTCGCGTAGAGCACAAGAAAGGGAGAAAAAAAAAAAAAATGTAAATTTCAAATAAAAATTAGGGTGCTCCGGGGTAAGACCGGACGGTTTTTTAGCAAACCATTCGTATGTTGCAAAATATTTTTTTTCTCGACTATGAAAATGTCGGCTAACTTAAAATTTAGTTAGAGCTTTGCTTAAAAGACAGGTTTATAAATCGGTATATCCGATAACCCTTTCAACACAACGGTGGCCGAGTTATAGGGGATTAAAGTGATAGTAATTTTTATAAAACCACGGGAAAGATCGGACCTTGACGGGGTAACATCGGACTACATTCTAAAATCGCCTCTGTAGCTCCAAACATAAGCTACCCATAATGAAAATATCCGGTTTTATCCAATAATAAAGCATCAATATAGATTTTCGAGATACTGATTCAATGACAAAAGTGAGAGGCAAAATATTGTTTTTTTCATTCTTATAATCCGATGTTACCCCGGTTCAGAAAAAATGAAGTTTCTATGTTTCTCAAACTTTGACACCTCCACTCTAACTATGGTGCGTAGGTCAAATACGGAGATACAAAGGTTTAGCAAGCACCTCATAGTTGGTTTTAATAACTAACCAGCCTGATCAATGAAGCAAATTAGATCTAGTTAATAAATTATTAACCATAAATTACTTATTTCTATTAAAAGTCATTTCTTCAAATCTTTTTTGAGTAGGAAGTCGCCCGCAGAGATTTTTTTTTGTAGTTTCTAGGCATAATAATAAATATAAAATAAACACACCATAGCTAAAAGTGTGCGCAAGCTAAGCGTGCATGGGATTACGTACCGTACATACATAATTACAGCTTTTAGCTTTTATTAACAGGCTTTTATTAACACAAAATAAAAAAAATTGAGCGACGTAGGTAGGTACTACCTCTAGCAAATGCCTTTTTAGTTCAAATATTTTTTTAAAAGTTTGAGAAACTGTTTATATTTTACAGTTGGGAAAGATCGGACAGAATTCATCCGAACTTTACCCATTCAAATTTTGATGGGGAAAGACCGGATCTCAGGCTACATACAGTTCTAGCGTGTCTAGACCACTTTAATCAGCAAACAAGTTGCCGCATTAATATGATAAGCCACAAAACTCGTAAAAAACACAGCCGTTATACCAGAATTTACAATTAAAGTTGCCGGGGGTAAGTCCGGATCCTTAAAAAATCACATTTGATGTACCTTTTCATATCCGAGTGAATGAAATGCGCGCTGATGGTCCGATCGACTGGCGGCGACTAGTGGGATGGGCCCAACAAAATGGCGCTGCTGGCAATGTTGCCAAGAATCAAAAAATACCCTACGTTATGGAGATATTCGATTTATTCGATCTTACCCCAGATCCGATCTTACCCCGGAGCACCTTAATATAAAAAGAGTATTAAATATTACATTAGAACTTTTTTGCCAACGTAGATTATAAGTGTAACCTATCGATATGACTTTTTTTTTTATTAATTTTGCAGGATCTCTGAGATATGGCGTTTCTTAGTTTTTTATGATTTCTATGAAAATACGGTTGTCACAAAAATGTAGGTAGTACCTACCTACACAATTTAGGTAAATACAACATAATATATAATTTTATCATCATCTTCCTGCCCTTGTCCCACTTTATGTGGGGTCGGCACAACAGGTTTTTTCTCTCCACTTTCCTCTATCAGCCGTCATCTCATTAGTCACTCCTTTCTGTCCCATGTCATCTTTCACACAATCCATCCATCTTTTCTTTGGCCTACCTCTACTCCTTAATCCATCCACATTCATACCTAACACTCTTTTCGTAACTTGACATTCATAATGTACCTAAGTATATAATTTTATAATTACTTATCTTTATTTATAAATGAGTATTCCACTCATTAACTGACTGATCGTCAAAAAAGCTTGTCCTTGAAAAGAGCCAATGATCGTTGGAGAAAGAACCAGTCTGGAGTAGCAGGGCCGGATTTAGAGGTCCAGAGGCCCCGGGGCAACAAAGGAGCGGAGGCCCCCTCGCGCCAATTTATTTTACAAATAAAGTGAAATTTTATTCAGTCGAGTTTTTCAATAAATAATTTATTGTGAAACCAAGTAGATTCTCTATACAAAAAGAGTTAAGTACTCTTTTTGGTGTTTTTGGATTTCTGTTATTTAAGATTAATATAATCAAATAATCATGTATTTACAAAGTACTGTAGGCTGTAGGTAAAGGTAAAATAGCAAAAAAAAATATCAAAGGTAAAGAAGATGTTTACTAGTGTTTACTAGTTGGAATTTGAAAGATTTTTTTTTCCGAAGTCTCTATTGTGGGGGCCCCCCGTTTGCGGAGGCCCCGGGGCCATCGCCCCGTTTGCCCTCCCCTAAATCCGGCCCTGTGGAGTAGGTACCTAATGATTAAAGTGAGTACCTAGGTAGGTAAAGGTTCCTTTCGTGCTGATGTCACGTCTTCGAGTTTTTAAGTTCTAAGACATGCCGGTTTCCTCACGATGTTTTCCTTTACCGTTTGATACCACTAGATAGCACAGATACCTACCTATATAATCTGAATGGAAATTATCAATGGATTTTCCACGACCGGGATTTGATCCTAGGAGATCTCAGATCCTATCACCACTCAACCGGTGCTCTTAACATCTCATTATTATTACTACTCACACACCACTTTGTGTGGTGAAAGGATTATACCTCTAGGCACGTATAGGTAAGTACCTATAGTTAATTTTCAAATTTATTAGTGAATAGATATTTCATTATGCGCGACTGGATTCGAACCCACCACCTAAGGATCGAAGGCGGGCTTACTAACAATAGATCACTCAAATATAAACTCTCAAAGAAATTAAATTTAAGATGTGAGTAAAGTAAGACGTGCAGTTAAAACAAAGTACTCTGTGGTGCATGTACCTCGTGTGTTCATAAGTCTTGAGACACAGTAAAACTAAAATATTTTTGGAGCTAAGTTGAGTATTCATTTATTGGATATTAAAATTAAAACTACTGACATCTAGATCCGTATTTAAAAATAAATCATTCAAAATGGCCGCCTTTGCATTCAATGCAGGCCTTCAAACGCGTGCGCCATTCATCTATGGCGGCACGAATCTTTTCAATGGGAATCCGTTTCGATCCAGGTTTGGGTGAGACTTTCTGCATGCCCTCAGCTCCAATTCCGTCCATAAAGAATAATCCAAAGGATTCAAGTCAGGGCTTGACGAGGGCCAATCTTCGCTCCGAATGAAGCCTGGCAAATTGGCCTCCAGCCAACGTTGGGTAGTCTTAGCTTTATGGGAGGGAGCAGAGTCCTGTTGGAAAACCCAGTATTTTCCAGCGAATAGCGTATCATTTAATGGTTTAACCACCGCTTCCAATATGTCGGTTTGGTAATTTTGTGCCTTCACCTTGACGCCTTGCTGGCAAAAATGAAGCGAAGTGACCCCCTCGTAGGAAACACCCCACCAAACCATCACACTTGCTGGATGATGAGTACGCTGGACATTGCGTACAGATGGCTGGACGTCCTTTGAACTTCTGGCGTAAACCTTATTGTTCTGCCGGTTAAACTTTTCTTCCACCGTGAAGATCTTTTCATCGGTAAACAGGATATTTTTTGGATCGTGTCTCTTCAATAGGTTCCGACATCGTTCCAGTCGCAATTTACGAAGACGCTCGTTTAAATAATGCACTTTCCTTCGACTGTAGGCCTTTAGTTTAAGATCATATTTAAGTATCCTGTTCACCGATATTCGCGAAATGTAGGTCTTTTGAGTCCGGCAAGGGTTGCGACGAATTCGCTCTCTGATTACTTTGATGTTGGCGGGCGTCCTTACAGACCGCGGGCGGCCACATCTTCCACGGTCTTCTAAAGAGCCGGTCTCCTTGTACCTCTTTATGGTATAATACACAAAGTTCCGACTACATCCCAAACTTTGGATTTCACTAAAAACTTGCATTGTTTTTTTTCCTGCTTGAAACAGTGAAATTACAGTCGCACGCAAATCTTTTGTTGGCGCCATTTTCACGGGAATGAAACTTATGAAACAAATACAGTGTTACCAGATCACTATATGAGTTTCCCCCCCAACTTTATTCCAAATGCCCCCGAAAATTAGCTTTTTGTGAAAAAAACCCCCAAAACACTTTTTATAGGAGAAAAAAAACAGCAAATATATAAAAAAAATTATTCAACCTCATTTACAGCTTCAAATACTATCATGCAATCATTTTCGCAATCACTATCATTTTTATCTTTTTTATTTAACATATATACGTTTTCTGAATTAAACATTGTTAACATTTGCAATGTCGGAACGAAATTGATACAACCGTTCGGCAATGAATAGCGTATTCTGAGAACCGCTTCGGCAGTTTCTATTGCCATTCGGTTGCGCAATTTGTCTTTTATAATATTTACTTGTGAAAATGCTCGTTCTACAACTGCATTTGAAAATGGTAGGCATAAGATACCAATGGCCAATTTAGCAACCTCACGTGCAAACAAAGTTATCTTGCTTGCACCGACTCTTACAATGAATGAACAATTGAATTTAAGTAGGTACTTAGTATAGTATTGTTATGACGAGAATACACACGTTTATAGGTACACTAAAGTAGTGATGCGAATTTTTTTGATGTGATGCGAATTTAGCCAAAGTTTTTTTTACCCCCGAAAATCCCCCCAACAAACCTTTCCCCCCAAATCTCCCCCCAACGTCGAAAAAAACCCCCGAATTTGCAGGGAATCCCCCCCATCTGGTAACACTGAACAAATATTCAAATGTATATTTTTTCTGATTCAAAACATTCGAAATTTAAAATTTTAAAAGTTTAAAAATGGTTGCATGAATTACTTTCTTTTTAAATTAATTAAATAAGTTCGTCTCAAAACTTATGAACACACGAGGTAGAATAGTAGGTACAGGATGACATCACTAAACTAAAATTTAAAAGTTCAATAGGTAGGTATTTTCGAAGTTCTGGGTTTGTCGCATCTGGTTTTTTGTGTGGTAGTAGGTAGGTAATAATGTAAAAAACAAATTGGCGTTAAAATAAAATGCTAACGGCCGGTTTCTGAAAGCTCGATCAAAACTAATTAGATGTCAAATCACTCGCCATTTCAGCTATAACATCGAGTTCGATAGAGATAGCAAGTGACTTGACAGCCGATTAGTTTTGATCGGCCTTTCAGAAACCGGCCGTAGGAATTACAGAATAACCAGAAAAAATACGAAATCAGAGAAAAAAAATCTAGTCACTTAGAAAAGACACTGTCTAGATTGTCTGTTGAAATGATGGAAAGATGGCCATTGACATTGACATAATATTTAAAATATGAGGAGACACTGACATCCATATAATTTGAGTGATGGTTTGTGTCGGTATGTAACGGTGGGGCTAGGGATGTGAGATTAATGAAAAAGAATCGAATTATAAAAATCGATTTTTCTTTATTCAAAATTAATCGATTTGTCAAAATTTGATTTTATTAATAAATAATCGATATCTGCAAAAAAAATCTGCGTTTTTTTTGTATTATTTAAAAGTACATGCTTTTCATATTCCAATAATAAACCTTAGAGATTCAGATTAAAAATAAAATAAAATTATATATAAAAAAATAACCAATTCAAAACTAACAATCAAAGGCAATGTTCCTTTAAAATTTCAAGTTAAGGAATTAGGAAACCAAATAGAATTATTGATACAAATTTTAGTACTATTATACGTTTTAATTAATAATATAAAAATGAAATGATGAGCATCCCAACAATATGATAAACTTTGTCTCAAAAAAAAAATATAAATCAAATAAAAAAAAAATGCAATACCACGTAATTTATATAATCGATTTACTAAAAATCTATTAATATTACTATAAAAATCGATTATAAGAAAATAATAATCGATTTAAATAAAAATAGTACCTATTGTTTTATAACATCCCTAGGTAACGGTAACCTCAAAAAAATCAAAATACCCCCGACCGGTTGGCACTTGGCTTGGCTGTATAGTGTTTGTTTGATGATTTCATTCTTCAGCCAAGTTTACAAACAATAACTTCAACTCAAGTTCAACCACACACAGACTACTCTATCTTGAGTTCAACTCACGACTCGCTAAGAGGAATGCTGTGAACAGTTTTATTCCACCAAAATTCATCATGACTACGAACCCTCGGAAAGGGACTGATCCAGTCCCGTTGGATGAAAGTGATCAGCTTACGATAAGACCTTTGTAAGTTTATAATCAAATTGATTAAGTTTTTTGAAACATATCCCAAAAAGAACGCCTATTTAATTCTGTGAAGATCTCGCGTGCTGCAACTGGTGTGGCAGTCTCACTTGCATCAAAACATTTTAGAAGCTGCCTAGTTTTTACCTATTCTATATGATTCCAGGGGCGCAGGACAAGAAGTGGGCAGATCATGTATCATGTTGGAGTTCAAGGGGAAGAAAATTATGGTAAATATTTCTGACTGCCTAGTAAAAAAATTCATTGCAACAAAATCAAAACTGTCTTTATTCATTAGAATTTTTGAATACCTTTTTTGTATCTTTCCAAACTATTTCTGTACTTTCTCCTCAGTTATGAAAAACCTGCTTAAAAGGTATTTACAAAGAAGGTAGGCTACTTGCTTAGCTTTAAGACATTTTAAAGTGAACCTTGTGATGTTACTGAATAAATCCTTTTTTACTTTGACTAACAACATACCTTTTTATTTTGCACTGATCAAGGGCTATGATTCGACATGTAGGAATCAAAATGATTCCTTGAAATCAGTTACTAATAAATAGCTAACATTAAAAATTCTCCACTGAGCATTACCTTACTCCACCGGTCATTCTCTTTCGTGCTAAGGTCTAACATAAAACGTGACATTGCGGGCTACACTGCAAAGGCCATACATATAAGAAGAAGAAGAAGAAGCTAACATTTCTTATTTGTTCCAGTTAGACTGCGGGATCCACCCTGGGCTGTCGGGCATGGATGCACTCCCCTTTGTAGATCTAATTGAGGCTGATGAAGTGGACCTTTTGCTTATTTCACAGTAAGACTATTTTATAAATAAAAACAATCATTATGTAGGTACATGTGTAATACAGCAAAGGTTAGCTAAAAAGTCTTTAGTTGATGCATAACCAATTACATTACATTACAGTAAAATAATAGAGAACTCTGAGATCCTGTTATATTTTGAAGTAAGTATTTTTATTTTTTCCTGGTCTTGTTATGCTAATGCCATTGGCATGGGTGTTAGTTGCACCTATTTTCATCATAATTAGCCTCAAGAAGTACATTGCCTTCCTTGGACATAGGTTTCCTATACATTCCAATATAAAACCGGCCAAGTGCGAGTCAGACTCGCACACAAAGGGTTCCATACCATTATCTATAAAAACGGCGGAGTCTTAGTAATAGGGTCCCGTTGTAACCTTTAGGTATGGAACCCTAAAAAAAGATTCTGAGCCCTCTCCATATACCCACCTCCCACGATCCTCACAGTGTTGCTGGTCCAACAGGGAGTAGGACTAGGTTGCATTGGAGTTGGAATTATGATCATGATCAGGAAGAAATCACTTTTGATAAGGTCCTTCCATTGTACTTTATTAACAATAGTCAATAGTATTTACTTGTAACAGACTTAATTTTGGTTCATTAACTTAGAGGAAAACTTTTAGAATAATACTTATTCATCAATGAAGAAAAGAGTCATGAGCATTCTAAAGCTCTGAAATTATTCGTTCATGCTATGCTATAATAATTTTTCCATTATTTCCAGTTTCCACTTGGACCACAGCGGAGCCCTGCCCTGGTTTCTGACCAAGACCTCCTTCAAGGGCCGCGTGTTCATGACGCACGCTACTAAAGCCATCTACAGGTGGCTGGTGTCAGATTACATCAAAGTTAGGTGAGTCACCAGAATGATTACGTATGAATTTTGATGTTTGTCGCGTTAATGTATACTAGAGATATTCAACCTGATTCTGTTGATGTAAGGGATATGATACGTTTACGGGACTAACGTCGTACTCTTTCGCGATTAGGCCTCAGTTCATTTATTTCATTCAAGTAATTTACGCTATTCTGCCATTGTTACGAATTTCTGGTTAAAGGTATGCCTCAAATTGATGGCAGTGCATCATAGGACACATTCCTGTTGTGCGTGCCTTTATGAAAGCTTAGTTATAGGTGATGGTTACCATTTAACTTCAGCTGGGCTACCAGTTTATTCCATTTTTTTTTATATGCACCTTACAGTGTAACTTTTTTTTTTTATACAACTAGCTGATGGAACAAGAAGATGGCCCACCTGACGTTAAGTGGTAACCATCACCTATAACAAAGCATTGCCTCGCAAGTCACGCATGATAGGAACATGCCCTACGATGCACTGCACTGCGTCCATCAACTTGAGGCATACAGATGATAAGCCTCATGTGCCTGTAATTACACCGGCAACCACACTCTTCAAACCAAAACACAGTAACGCAGCTTGGCGGCAGGAAAAGGCGTGGTGGTAGTACTTCCCCGGACGAGCCCTTCACAAAGAGCTCTACTACTCTTCGAACTAGTAACTTTTTATTGTGTAGTATAACAATAAACCTCATAATGCCAGTGCTCTTAAACAGTGAAGGAAAAAATCATTAGGAAACCAGGTAGTATTCTAACAGTGGCAATGGGCTTGCAACCAACTACTGCAATATACAGGTATGCCAAATGTGAAGTTTGGAGTACCCCATCAGACATTCTGAGGTACTACGAGATTTCATAATTCATAATTCATTTATTCGTTTGTAAACACAGGTTATTTTTACATAAAAGTAGATGGTAGAGATTTGAAAGGATACCTACCGTGCCTGGGGATCAAGGTCGACAAACCTATGAATGCTTGCAACACCAAATGTATCACACATGTTGCTGACCTATTGTTTCAAGATACTAACAAAATCATTTATGTTTCCAGCAACATTTCGACAGAACAGATGCTCTACACTGAGTCTGATCTAGAAGGGTCCATGGACCGCATCGAAACCATCAACTTCCACGAAGAGAAGGATGTGCGCGGCGTCAGGTTCTGGGCATACAACGCTGGCCACGTGCTCGGGGCTGCTATGTTCATGATAGAGATAGCTGGAGTCAAGGTACACTTACACTTTAAGCCAATTTGTTTTGGAAAGAGTGTTGCAGATTTTTGTAGTGTTCAATTAAATCCATAGCCATATAGTAAATTCATATAAATCTTTACTCCTCAGAACATGCTCATACCATGCTAACCTATTGCTCTTCAACTGTCAGTCACAGGCGTTACTTTGAAACTCCCTCTAATATACTCATTCTCTTTTTATCCACCCTTCTCACTACACACATCCATAGTAAGCTAGGTCGAACAAAATACGGGTTTTAAATACCTACTAATAGTTTTTATTTATTAATCTACATCACATAAATCAACTAAATTAGTAACAAAATATAATGCAGTCATAAAATTGTGGTCGCCAAGACTGTGCTCACTTTGAGAAAGTAAACAATGGTATGAATATTATACTCACTAATTCGTGGTGGGGGAATGAGATCTGCACGGACGTCCCGCAATGGGGTGTATTGTGCATTATTATATACATTATACTCACTCTTTTTAAACGCATTTATACACGAGGTCCAACATGTCGATATATTTAATGACAAAATTTATGTTATCTGTGATAACCATCACAGATAACATAAACATAACTATATTTTAAAGTTTAAAATTAAGATAGTAACCATTTTGGTCTGCACACTGTAAGCCTGCTTATCATTTATGTAATAAATAAATAAATTTCTGCCACGTGCACTCTTCTCCCATACGTCTCTTTGGTTGCCCAACAACAAAATATCTTACATACAATTAAATAAAACTAAACTAATTTGAAAGGATTAGATTGACACAATATTATGCTCCAGGTATTGTACACTGGCGACTTCTCGAGACAAGAGGACAGACATTTGATGGCGGCGGAGATACCTACAGTCAACCCTGATGTACTGATTACGGTGAGTTATTCGTTGAAACTGAAACAGCTTCACGACTTTTATCTCCAGGCACGGTAGATATCCTCTCAGATACCTTAGTACCAAACTCAAGATTCTTTGTTGTCTAATAGGGGCGTAGTCAGAAGTACATCCAAATATTACATTTGGTACACACATACCCACAAGAAAGAGAAAAATCCTTTGGTGCATGTCCGGATTCGAACCCGACTTTTCATGTACAAGAAATTTATTAACAAATAAATCGATTATTTAAAAGGCGTACAAAGTACACGAAGCAGTCGAGCTATCTGCAGACTGCAAACGATCTAGTGATAGCTGAACTGATCAAAAAATTGTTTGAAAAGGGTAATTTATCACAATAGCTCATTCTTTTTAAGAGTAGTAGGTAGAGATCTTTGTGAAGGGCTCGTCCAAGGAAGTACTACCACCACGTCTTTTTCTGCCGCCAAGCTGCAACGCTGTGTATCGGTTTAAAGAGTGTGGTTGTCAGTGTAATTACAGGCACATGAGGCATAAGGCGAAGACAAGAGCTAATGTGACTCTCGCTCGTACGTTTCGACATGTTGAAAGATATAAAATCACTAAACTCATTTTCGAAAAATCGCAATCAACCATCTTGTGTGCAATCACATTGCACACAGTTTAGTAAAAATTTCATTTTGATTTCAACATGTCGAAACGTGCGAGCGAGAAGTTGTTTGATAGTTGTCAGCCCCTTAACATCTGTATGCCTCAAGTTAATGGACGCAGGGCAGTGCATCGTAGGGCACGTTCCTATCGTGCGTGACTTACGAGGCAATGCTTCGTCATAGATGATGGTTACCACTTAACATCGGGTGGGCCATCTGCTTGTTTCATCAGCTAGTTGTATAAAAAAAAAGAACTGTACCCCAAGTATGAGATTTGCTTACGATATTTCGTTTTTCGTTTTACGTTTTTGTTCCGTGTTCATTGCGAGTTTTGTATGAAGACGCGATATTGATACCGATACGGAACTTTACAAAACCCGCAATGAGCACGCAGCGAAAACGATTCGTTTTTGTTCCGTGTTCATTGCGGGTTCCGTATCGGTATCTCTATCGCGTCTTCATACAAAACCCGCAATAAACACGGAACAAAAACGAAAAACGAAATATCGTAAGCAAATCTCATACTTGGGGTACAGTTCCAAAAATAGTTTAAGAGATGATTTCACCATGCTCTGTTAGATTAACAAATGCCTAAAGGGCCGTTAAATATGTCAAAATGTACGCGTTTGACATCTAAGGTTAGGAACTAATTTCACCATGCTCTGTTAGTTTCTAATCAAGGACTAACAGGCCGTTAAATGTTAATCTCACCTTAGATTTCAAACGCGTACATTTTGACATATTTAACGGCCCTTTAATTCAAATTCAAATTCATTTATTTACCAAAATAAGATTAGAAGTTTACAAGGGTTGCTGATGGACCCCGCACTAGGACAAGCCTGGATCGCGGGAGGCCGGACTACAAAAGAAACGATTTACACAGACTAATCCATCGTTAATCTAACAGAGCAGCATGGTGCATTCAGAGCTAGATTTAACGGCCTCTTGATCCTCAGAGCGCGGTGAAATCGGCTCCAAAAAGGCTAATGTATCACAATAGGTCTCTGAGTAATCGTGTAATTGTTCAGGAGTCGACGTACGGCACGCACATCCACGAGAAGCGCGAGGAGCGCGAGAGCCGCTTCACGGGCCTCGTGTCCGAGATCGTGCAGCGCGGCGGCCGCTGCCTCATCCCCGTGTTCGCGCTGGGCCGCGCGCAGGAGCTGCTGCTCATCCTGGGTAACCCGCCGCCTGCCCGGGACCTGGCTTCCTGCTCTCTTTACGGACAGCCTCCTGCCCGACCCCTGGCTTCCTGCTCTCTTTATGGACAGCCTCCTGCCCGAGACCCTGAGGCCCAGAGGTGTCACACGCGCGTTGCTGACCCTTTAAATGTTTTAGAACGCCTTTGATTGACAGCCTTCAAAGCTCAGTCTCTCTCTCGAAAGAGAATGAGACAGCTCAGTTGGTAGTAAGCTCTGCCGTGGGTTCGATCCCCACCGAGAACAAACATTTGTGTGATGAACATCGATGTTTGTTCTCTGTCCGGGTGTTTTATAATATCCAATGTGGGTATTTACAAAAAAAAAAGTTTATATTTATTATATCAGCTATCTAGTTCCCACATTCCAAGCTCTGCTTAGATGGCTAGATAGTGCTGCGTGGAAAGTCCATCAATATTATATATTTTTATTCTTTTCACTCCACGTTTTTGTCGGTGGCTCCTCCGCTGTAATGTATCGCGGTCTTGCAGACGAGTACTGGTCGCTTCACCCCGAGCTGCAAGACATTCCGATCTACTACGCGTCGTCGCTCGCCAAGAAGTGCATGGCGGTCTACCAGACCTACGTGAACGCCATGAACGACCGCATCCGCCGCCAGATCGCCATCAACAACCCCTTTGTGTTCCGCCACATTTCTAACTTGAAGGTATGTGTTCTAGATCATTTGTAACCTTAAAACTTTCTGCTTTTGCAGCCATCTTTCCTTTCTAGCAAAATCTAAATTAAAACGGTCTTTATTCAGTTCAATACTAGGTGAATCTGGTGGCTTTTTTTCTTAACTTAAAGTTGTTATTACGAAACGAGAGAACTGGTGGCCTAGTGGTAGCGGCCCCGCCTTCCGATCCAAAGGTCGTGGTTTCGAAACCAGTCGTGCATCAATGAGTTTTTCTGTTCAAAAATGTATGTGCACAATGCCAGTACTCTCAAACGATGAAGGAAAACATCGTGAGGAAACCGGCATGTCGTAGAACCTAAAAAGTTCTATTACATGTGTCAAGTGCTCGAAAGGAGCCTCTTGAGGCGCACTCCGAATCCTTTCATCACACTATTTCGAAAGAAACTAGTGACACGACAAGAGAGAGATTACGAAACACAATCGCGTAGGTGAGTGGGTAGGTAAAGACAAATCAAAGTATTATAACATATTTTTAATCTACAATAGCATTCTCCTCCCCGATCGCAAAAACGTCAATCTCAGGTTTAACCTTATCATACAAATGCGGGAACGCCCCTTCTGCCTGATACTTCTTCCTCACAACCTCATACAAGCTCAAATCGAACATTTCCTCGAATTCCGGCTTCGTCATAAAGATATCCGCGTACAGAAACGAGTAGCCACCCACTTGACGAGTAAAATCCTCCATTTTTCTCATAGCCGCTACTGGGTTATACGATTTCTTCTCCTTCACTCGTCCCGGAACGCCATAAACGCCCAGATCGTTGTACATTGCGTAGTTGGTACCGGGCACCAAGTATTTGGTCTCGGGACGCTTCAACTGACCCGACGATGGACCGTGGTCTATTATTTTGCACGGATACACTAGTAAAGGGAACTTTTCGAACAGCGTACTGGCTATCTCTATCTGTTTTTCCAACTCTGCGATCGGTAGCACGATGTCTTGGAATACTTGTTTGGTGAATGTGTACGCTCTAACTCCGGGGGTGGTAGTGAACTTCAGGAAGGCTGGTTTTGGGGGTAGCAACCACCCGAATAGGTATCGGAATAGTGTGTCGTTGCCAAAGGAAAGCATGTCTTCGACCACCCAGAAAATGGCTCTGTTATGTCTCAGTAGGTAGTCTCTCAGCGGGATCAGCTCGACAGTCTCTCCTTTAGAAAGGAATGATTCCACGTGTTTGTAGAACCAAGGCTTGTACCATCTCGAGCAGCGGTTGACTGGGATGTTTGCGTCGTAATCTGAGTAGTCTCCGCTCATGATCACGGCTTCGTGCTTGGAATAAATAGTGCCTTCGATATAATCAGGAAACACCTTCGGTTTCTCCTCGTAAGTCCCTGATATCTCTCTGATCATATCGCAGTAGTTCTTCTGTCCTTTCACGGGGAGGTACTTAATCTTGATGTAAGGTTTGATCTTGACGATTTTGAGGGTTAAAGCGACCAAGAACCCCAAGCTTCCATGGCACCAAGGCAGTGCTTTGAATAAGTCAGCGTGCTCGTTGTCGGCCGTGGCCGTTACCAAGGAACCGTCGGCGATAACGACCTCGTAACTCGTGATGGTCTCGTGGTACAGGCCAGCTTTGTGGGAGTGAGTCGACATTCCTGTGCCGAAAGCCAACCCTGGAATGAGACTGATTTAAGTATTGGTGGACATTTCAGCACCTTATTATAACCCCAATCAACGCTTGCGAAATGTGCCAAGGGTGGTCATGTGCTTAATGTATTGTTTCGAGTCTCTGACTTTTCTCATGGACATCTAAAAGTTTCAATGATTCTGAGAGGACATAAATAGGGGATTATGAGCCTATGATATAATATTTTCAGATGTTTTAAAAACCTTTGTAAATCAAACTCGGTTTTATTCAATAAAATCACTTTGAAACTTCGTATAAACTAGGTGAATCTACCTAGATTCAGATTCTAGTTCCTCGCGACCAACCCTAGAAGAACAGGCAAGAAATGACTTCCGTCTAGAAGCTCCTATTTACCCCCTACCCGAGAATAGAAGTTTCAAATGTCCTTGCCAAAACCGACTTACCCCCCAAAGTAGCATCAGTGAGCTCAATGCAAACAGCCAACGAATATCCCCTCGGTATCAAGAA